>UESW01004047.1:0-653751 GCA_900491605.1 Calamus simplicifolius
AGCAAAATCAGGATGATGTCATTGAAATGCTTCCAAGCTTTTGAATCTGATGGATGCCGCAGTTCATCCTCTTTAGATTCATGTTCGGCATGCCATCTCATATCAGCAGCTATAGCATCAGATCTGTATAATCTCAGCAGGCGTGAAGTCAAAGGAAAGTAATACATCCTCTTGTAAGGAACACTTTTCCTCCTACTTGTACTAGCTCCCCCTTCGCCGTTTTTGTACCTCGATTGCCCACAAATCTTACACCATCTCAGCTCCGAGTCTTCACCCCAATATATCATACAATTGTTCAAGCAACAATCGATCTTATTAACCGGGAGCCCAAGCCCCGCAACAACTTCTTCGTTGAGTAAAAACTGTCTGCTACAACATTATCATTTGGAAAAATTTCCTTGATTAACCAGCTACATAATTAATCACCTTTCTGATAATCAATTTTCTGCCTTAATATTCAGCAACTGAGCAGCCGTCGATAACTGTGAATGACCCTCACAACCAGGATACATTCTTGATTGCAGCACGCAACATATCATAAAATTGCTGTGCATCTGGATTTGGTTCTTCCATAAATGCATTCTGATTGAATTCATTACCCGATGCATTCATCACCATTTCTTTATATTATTTAAATTCACAAATGGTTCATCTTCAGAATTGACACTTGTTGGCTTGTAACAGCTACCGGAATTTCCTTCGGTTCACCATGATAGTAACCAAACATCGTAATCAGGAACAAACCTCTTTTTACACAGATGCACCTTAACAGTATCGATATCTCTGTAGGCTTTATTCTGACACCTGATAGTTGCATGGGCACCTAATCCTAGGCCCATCCATCCATTCAGGTTGGCTACATGCGATAAATTCTTCCAATCCATTCAGAAAATCTGGATTAAGCAAGCCATCTTTTATCCTTGCATACATCTCCGAGCGAGCCCCGCTCATTTTTGACCGACTTATACAATTTCTGATAAACCATTAAAGGAAACCACATTAACTATTAGCATTACTAAATATATAACTAAATTATTTCTTTTACACAACTTAGGTTAATATAACCATTTAAATAATTTATAACTGAACCAATTATTTTTAGACAACTAAGGTCACTACCCTGCAAGGCCCGACCACGGCTACGATCCTTGGCGTGGTAAGCAAGGACTGAGGCACAGGTTCATGCCAGGCTAATGCGAGGGCTTGAGTTCGGGTCGGGCCGCAAGGCGGTCCATTTAATCATGAGACTTCACAAGCATTCAAGTGTCCTAAATTAATTCTACCTTCACTCCATGTCTAAAAGGTAAGGCCCTATCCCATTCAAGAATTTTTTTTGATATGTTATTCTGCTATTAATTATCATCGATCGGTTACGTTGAAATTTTGGCAGCATTTCCTCATATGTTCTCCTAAATGTGTTGGCATATATGCCACACTAGAGAACGTATGAGCAAATACAAATCGCAATCTCACCCAACGATGATTAATAGCAGACTAACATATTGCAAAAAATATTCCCAAACTGTCCATCAGAACAATTTGAGAATTTGCAAGACTAAGGCTTATAAATTCTCAAACGGGTCTAAAGGTTATAGTGCTGTGATTAATAATATGGAAGTCCAAAGACAATCAAACTTATGCTTGTTATTCTTAACTTCTTGTCAATTATACATATATAGGAATAGTGTTCTATATATATAGTCACTGACGAATATAAATGTTTGTGAAGACTAAAATATAAATCATTGAAACTACTAATTTGTTGCTGCAAATTAAATAATATACAACAAGACTTTCTATCTAGCATTACATAATTTAATGCATCATTCAATTTGAAGCAGAATGTAAATAATCAAGATATAACAATTGTAAATAACTACAAATGCACAAATATTATTACATAAACATTATGCTTAAATTAATTATTGCATAAACATTCTGCAAATTAATAATAATACAACAAGACTTTCTATCTAGCATTACAAATATTATTGCATAATCAAGACATAACAATCAGTCTATCCAAAGAGCTCTGACTAATGACATAAATTAATTAATTTATAACTAATCTAATAAAAAATAGATTAGTGGTCACATTTTTTTTAATATTTATCATCAAATTATTTGAAAATATTTTAATAACAAAAAAATATAATAGAATCTAAATTTTTAGTTAAATTTTTGTCATTAGTGTTAAAAAAAAATTTTTGAAGGGGCCGGGGGGTCGGAAAAACCCCCCTAGCTGTTACTTTTTTAAAAAAAATTAAGTTGCCCATGTTTTTAAAATATTTATAATTTTTTATATTTATCATCAAATTATTGAAAATATTTTTAAAATAATAAAATATGATAGATCTAATTTTTTTTGTTAATTTTTTATTTAGTGTTAATTTTTTTAATGAAGGGGCCGGGGGTGGGGGAAAAGCCCCTCGTTTTTTTATTTATTTTTTTTTCTCTAGCCACTGTGGCCGAGAAGACGAACGGGAGGGGAGGGATGCCCCCCCTAACTATTTTTTTTTTTCCGGTGGCCTGGCCCACCGTGGCTAGGCCTGGGCCGGCCACGGCAGCAAGTCGTGGCCGGAGAAGACGAACAAGGGGGGGTGGGAAAACCCCCCCCATTAATATTTTTTTTTCGGTGGCCTGGCCACCGTGGCCAGGCCACCGCTGGCCATGGCAGCGGTCGGCCATCTTCTACGGCCACGACCGTGACCGTGGAAGACGAAGAGGGGGTGGGCCCCCAAACTGTCAAATTTTTTTTTGGTGGCCTGGCCACCGTGGCTAGGCCACGGCTGGCCACGGCAGCGGCCGTGGCCGGAGAAGACGAAGGGAGGGTGGGGAAACCCCCCCCAACAGTAATTTTTTTTGTGGCCTGGCCACCGTGGCCAGGCCACGGCAGCGGCCGTGGCCAGAGAAGACGGCCATGGCAGCGGCCGTGGCCGGAGAAGACGAAGGGGGTGGGAAAAACCCCCCCAAACAGTAATTTTTTTTTTTGTGGCCTAGCCACCGTGGCCCGGCCACAGCCGGCCACGACCGTGGCGATGGCCGGACCCTATTTAAAAATATATATATATAAAAGGATGATGGGCTTACCTCGTTCGCAAGGGGACGCCGCCGGAGTGGGGGGAGCTTCCGCCGGGGGAGAAGGTAGGGCAGCCGGAGGAGCGGACGGATGGCGGCGGCTAGGGTAGGAAAAGAAGAAGAAGAGAAGGGAAAGCGGCGGGGGGGGGCCGGGCCCGACCAAGCCTTAAATAGTGGTGATTAGCGATGCAATATATGAGTCGCTAATCACTCGCTATTTTTTTATTATTATTATGATTAGCGACGCAACAATGCATCGCTAATCCATCGCTACTTTGGCTTTTTTATTTTTTATGCAAAACTTAGCTACGCAACTAATTGCATCGCTAATGAGTCGCTAACTTGCGCCAATGTTCGGCGGAAAAATAATTTTTATTGTATAGGGAAATTGCATCGCAAATGCGTCGCAATATTTTTAAATATTAATAACTGATAAAAATATATTTTCTAAAAAATAATTGCAATGCATTTATTGTGTCGCAATATTTTTTTAATTTTTTATTACATTTAATTTTCTTAAACATTGCGATGCAATAAATGCGTCATAATTAAAAATTATTTTCTCTTGGAAAATAATTTTTTATTTTCTAGAAAATTGCATCGCAAATGCATCGCAATATTTTTTAAATATTTATAAAAAATTATATTTTCTAAAAACAATTGCGACGCATATATTGCGTCGCAATTTTTTTTTTAATTTTTTTATTACATTTATTTTTCTTAAAAATATTGCGATGCAATAAGTGCGTCGCAATATTAAAAATTGTTTTCTTTGAAAAAATTTTTTATTTTCTAAGAAATTGCATCGCAAATGCGTCGCAATATTTTTAATATATTTATAACTGATAAAATTTATATTTTCTGAAAATAATTATGATGCATATATTGCGTCGCAATATTTTATTTAATTTTTTTTCTTACATTTATTTTTCTTACAAATATTGCGACTCAATGAATGCGTCGCAATATTAAAAATTGTTTCTCTAGAAAATTATTTTTATTTTCTAGGAAATTGCATCGCAAATGCGTTGCAATATTTTTTAAATATTATTAACTGATAAAATTTATATTTTCTAAAAAATTGCGTCGCAAATGCGTCGCAATATTTTTTAAATATTTGTAACTGATAAAATTATATTTTCTGAAAATAATGTATAGCAAATAATGCGTCGCATGTTTTTTTAAATTTTTTTTAATTACATTTATTTTTCTAAAAATATTGCGACGCAATACATGCGTCGCAATATTAAAAATTATTTTCTCTGAAAAAATTAATTTTTAGGAAAATGCGTCGCTAATTCGTCGCAATATTTTTTTAATAATTATAACTGATAAAAATATATTTTTTGAAAATAATTGCGATGCATCTGTTGCGTCGCAATTTTTTTTTAATTTTTTATTACTATTATTTTTCTTAAAAATATTGCGACGCAATATGTTCATCGCAATATTAAAAATTATTTATCTTGGACCGTGGCGATCGGTCCGATCGGCGATGATCCGACGGTTGCCATAGATCCAAGCCCTGATCGATCCTGGTCGGTGATGAACGATCTCAGACCGTCGCGATCGATCCGATAGGCGACGATCCGATGGTTGCGATCGATCCAAGCCGTGATCCCGATCGGCCACGACCGATCTCGGACCGTTGCAATCCATCCGATATCGGCGACGATCCGACGATTGCGATCGATCGAAGCCCTGATCCCGATCGGCCACGACCGATCTCGAACCGTGGCGATCGGTCTGATCGCCGATGATCCGACGGTTGCGATCGATCCAAGCCCTAATCCCGATCGGCCATGACAGATCCCGGACCATTGCGATCGGTCCGAGATCGCGACGATCCGACGGTTGCGATCGATCCAATCGGCGACGATCTGACGGTTGCGATCGATCCAAGCCCTGATCCCGATCGGCCACGACCGATCCTGGACCATTGCGATCGGTCCAAGATCGTGACGATCCGACGGTTGTGATCGATCCAAGCTCTGATCCCAATCGGCCACGACTGATCCCGAACCATTGCGATCGGTCTGAGATTGCGGACGATCCGAATGGTTGCGATCGATCCAATCGGCGACGATCCGATGGTTGCGATCGATCCAAGACCTGATCGATCCCGGTCGGCGATGAACGATCTCGGACCGTTGCGATCGATCCGATAGGCGATGATCCGATGGTTTCAATCGATCCAAGCCATGATCCCGATCGGCCACAACCGATCCCGGACCGTGCGATCGGTCCGAGATCGCGGACGATCCGACGGTTGCGATCGATCCAATCCCTGATCCCGATCGGCCACGACCGATCTCGGACAGTGGCGATCGGTCCGATCGCCGATGATCCGATGATTGTGATCGATCTAAGCCCTGATCCCGATCGACCACGACCGATCTCGGACCGTGGCAATCAGTCCGATCGCCGACGATCCGACGGTTGCGATCGATCCAAGCCCTGATCCCGATCGGCTACGACCGATCCCGGACTATTGCGATCGGTCCGAGATCGCAACGATCCGACGGTTGTGATCGATCGAAGCCCTGATCCTGATCGTCCACGACCAATCCCGGACCGTGGCGATCGGTCCAATCGGTGACAATCTGATGGTTGCGATCGATCCAAGCCCTAATCCTGATTGTCCACGACCGATCTCGGACCGTGGCGATCGGACCGATCGACGTCGATCCGACGGTTGCCCTCGATCCAAGCCCTGATCGATCTTGGTCGGCATGAACGATCTTGGACCATCGCGATCGATCCGATAGGCGACGATCCGATGGTTGCGATCGATCCAAGCCGTGATCCCGATCGGCCACGACCGATCTCGGACCGTTGCAATCCGTCCGAGATCGACGACGATCCGACTGTTGTGATCGATCGAAGCCATGATCCTGATCGGCCACGACCGATCTCGGACCATGCCGATCGGTCCGATCGGCGACGATCCGACGGTTGTGATCGATCGAAGTCATGATCCCGATCGGCCATGATCGATCCTGGACCGTTGCGATCGGTCCGAGATCGCTGATGATTCGACGGTTGCGATCGATCCAAGTCCTGATCCCGATCGGTCACGACCGATCCCGAACCGTTGCGATCGGTCCGGGATCGCGGATGATCCTACGGTTTCGATCGATCCAATCCCTGATCCCGATCGGCCACGACCAATCTCAGACAGTGGCGATCGGTCCGATTGCCGACGATCCGATGTTTGCGATCGATCCAAGCCCTGATCCCGATCGGCCATGACCAATCTCGGACCGTGACGATCGGTCCGATCGCCGATGATCCGACGGTTGCGATCGATCCAAGCCCTGATCCCGATCAGCCACGACCGATCTCAGACCGATCGCTATTTAACATAATTAATTTTTTAAAAACATTACGACGCAAAGGGTTGCATCATAATTTTTTAATATGATAATTATATTATATAAAAAATTAATTTTATTTAAAATAATTGCAATGCAACAAGTGCATCGCTAAATTAAAACATAATTTTCCTAATTTTTTTGGTTTATTGCGTCGCTAATGCGTCGCTATTTAACGTAATTAATTTTTTAAAAAATATTGCGACACACTGAATTGCGTCACAATATTTTTTTTCTCATAATTATTTTATAAAAATTTATTTTATTTAAAATAATTGCGATGCATATATTGCGTCGCTAAATTAAAAATTATTTTTCTAATTTTCTGGTTTATTGCGTCGCTAATGTGTCACTATTTAATATAATTAAATTTTTTAAAAACATTGCGACACACTGTGTGCATCGCAATTATTTTTCTCATATTATACTTATATAAATTAATTTTATTTAAAATAATTGCGATGCAGTTAGTCGTCGCTAAATTAAAAATAATTTTTAATATTCTGGTTTATTGCGTCGCTAATGCATCGCTATTTAATATATTTAATTCTTTTAAAAACATTGCGACGCACTGAGTTGCATCGCAATATTTTTTTTCTCATATTTATATTTTATAAAAAATTAATTTAAAAATATTACGATGCATTATTTGCATCGCTAAATAAAAAATTATTTTTTTTTATTTTTTGATTTATTGAGTCGCTAATGCGTCGCTAATTGCCTCGCAATATTTTATTATCACGAAGGCGTCACAAAGTGGTCACAATTTAGCGACGCATAATTGCGTTGCTAAATTTACGTCGCTATTTCAGTATTTTCTTGTAGTGAATATTGCGACGCATTTATTGCGTCGCAGAGAGTCGCTGTTAAGCGACGCAATTGCGATAAATTGAGATTGCGACGACCATCGTAGCGACGCCACAATTGCATCGCTAATGCATCGCTATAGAGTGTTTAGCGACGCATTTGGGCGTCGCTATATTTAAATTTTCTTATAGTGATCATTCTTCATCTTCTACTTATCCATATTTGTTTGAATTACAAGATTTTATGAATATTGACAACACTCCATATCAATCCACATATTGACAACAATCCATCCCATATATGAGAACCCGTTCCAACTTCTAACCAATCTAGTCGTCCCACAACTTTCAAATTAGACCCTGATGATATAAACGCTTTGGTTAGGAGGATTTCTAATGTTGTATCTATCAAAAGCTCTAAGGATAGTACCTCACATTCCAGTGATTCATTTATGATTCCCCATATCTCATCCATGTATGCTTCTCTAACTGATATTAGAATGCATTTGGATGGTTTGGAGCACTTTGTCAATGTACTTAATGGAAGGGTTTTTCATTAAGAGGAGAAAATGGATATTGGTAAACGTTTTTGTGAGATTAATTTCTAGGCTGAGGGATGACATGATGTCATTAATGCAAGTTCTGAAATATCTTCTAAAAAGAACAAGACTAAGACTACTGAGACCGTTCTTTTTTGCCTTGCTAGTTTTTTTCAATAGTGCCACATAGATGGTAGCAAAGCCTATGATTTCAACCCATGCATTCATGTTTAACTCTTCAAATGTGCATTTTCTCCCTTTCTCTATTAGTTATATTTTAGCAAATATTGCTTTTTTTTTCTTCTTTTCTTTGGATTTTTTTTAGCCAATCATAATGTTTGCTTTTTTTTTCCCTTACTTTATTGATTTTATTTAGCTAATCTATTTTTTAAATTGGTTCTTTTTCTTTTTTCATGAAAAACATTTATTTTTAATCAAAAATAATTTTTTTTAGTTTTTAGCTAAATAAGGAGCAATTTATAGTTAAAAATTATTTTTACACCAAATATTAATTTTTTTTAGTCAATCAAAAAAAATTTTAGCCAGATTAAATTATTTTAACTGATCAAACTATTAATTATTTTGTGCTAGTTTTTATTTTATATGAAAAATATTATTTCATCGGAAACTATTTTTTCTTTATATCAAACTATTAAATTTTTTAACTAATTCTTTTTCTTTTCTATAGAGAACATTTTTTTTCTAATTTGAAATTTTTTTCATCAAATTATTAATTTTTTTAGCTAGCTCTTTTTTTTTTTTCCATGAAGACATTTTTTTAATTGAAAACTTTTTATAACAACAAAAACATTAATTTTTGCTTGCACATTCTTTTTCTTTTTTTCTTTTTCTATTTTTTAGGTATATTAAATTGTTGCAATTTTTTAGATGATTAAATTTTTTATATGATCAAACTGTTATTTTTTTTAGTTGATTCTCTTTCTCTTTTTTGATAAAAATATTTTTTAAGAATAAATTTTTCCAATCAAAAACTAGTATTTTACATCAAACTATTAATTTTTTTAGTTAGTTCTTTTTTTTTTCTTTTTTCTCATGTGACACAATATTTTTTGGGTCAAAATATATTGTTTTCTAGCTAACTCTTTTTCTTATTTTCCATGAAGATTTTGTTTTAGTTAGAGACAATTTTATATCAAACTATTGATTTTCATTAACCCGTTTTTTTTTCTTTTTTTGATAAAATTTTTTCTTAAAGTTAAAAACTATTAATTTCTTTTATATCAAACTATGAAATTATGAATGCACATTTTTTTCTTTTTCGAATTGTTAATTTTCATTAAATTTTGATTAGTCAATCAAATTATTTTTTTAGCCATTTTAATTTTATTTAATCGATAAAATTATTGATTTTTTAGCTGATTCTTTATCTCTTTTCTAATGCAGAACCTTTTCTTTTATTTTAAAATTATTATTATTTACTTAAAATTATTAATTCATTTTAGCAAGTTCTTTTTTTTCTTTTTCTTTACAGAATATTTTTTCCAATCTACAATCTTTTTTAAATAAAATATTAAATTTTTTAGCTTATTCTTTTTCATTTTTTATGAGGATTATTTTCTAACAAAATCTTTTTTTCTTTACAACAAACTATTAATTAATTTGTATTAGCTAGTTTTCTCTTTTTTCTATTATTTCTTTAACCAATCTAACTATTATATTTCTTAAGTTGTTTTTTTTTTTTTTGAGTTATTCAAACTATTAAATTTTTTAGTTGATTCTTTTTTTTCTTTTTCAATAGAGACTTTTTTAAGTCTAAAATTAAATCTTTTTACATTAAACTTTTTTTTTTTTGCCCTTTAGGAGACATTGCTTTTTTTTAACAGATAGAAACTTTTATTTACAACAAACTATTAATTTATTTTCGCTACTTCTTTTCTTTTTTCTGTTGAAGGATATTTTTTTATTCAACTTTTTTACTAAACTATTAAGTTTTTATATTAGATTATTAATAGATTTTTATTTTTTAACGGCTATAAAGAATTAAATGCATGTTGGTAGTTCTTTTGAAAGCTAACTAGCTAAGCATTGCGCTCAGCTGTCACCGCGTGGCATTACCGTTTTACTGTATATTAAATACGCATTCCGTTTGGTGCACTCCATCAGGATTCAGGACTCTGAATGGGTATGATACCATATAATTAAGGATCTTGTGTGCTCTAACTAAAAGATCAGCATCCAGCGTGAGGACGAAGCACAAATCTCCTTACAGGAAATTCCGGTCCCATCTGCACCCGTGTTTCCTATCTCTCGAAGCTCATGTCGTCACCGCCGGACTCCTTCACGGAAGAAGAGGTGGAGGTGGCGTTAATCCTTCGCCATCTCCCGAGTTGGTTCTGGAAGACGAGCGTCGACGTTCTCGTCTCCGTCTTCGATGGGGTTTCAAGAAGAAACGATCTTCTCCGCTTCCTCCATCTCTTGCCGCAAACGAGGACGGGAAATCGAAGCCTGCAACGGTTCTCTCCTCCGAGGACTCGAGCGCACCTGAGATTCCGCCACCTCCGGTGAAGCAGGACGAGAAGGTAATTAAGGGAACTGATGATGATTCATGGATCTCTTTCACACGCTTTGGAGATTAATATAAATTTTTTCACTTTTGATTCTCTTGGTGTAAAAGTTGATGCGCAAGGAACGTGAAGACAGCAGCAGCAAAAGGAAGGACGTCGTTGTACCGAGCCACACCATCATCTGCCAGTCATCAGGCCGAGGTCCGGCGGAGAGCGATATGGGTCGCGTCTCGCGGGCATTCTCGCTTAAGCGGCCTAGATTGACGTTGGATTTAAACGAGAGGCCAGCTGATGAACAGGAGGAAGCATGGGGGGCGACGGAGTGGCAACTAAGACGGCAGCAGTTGATCAACGATGCAGCATTTGCGAGGAAGAGGAGGATCGAGATCAGGAGGGCCAAGTTATCTTCCGCTGCTGCTGCTGCTGCTAAAATATACCTACGATGCCACGTCCGACATGGCGACGGAATTTGAAGCCTTTTCTTATACACCCTTGTCCTGTTTGTTGTTCTTGGGGTTATCATTACATGGTTCTTTTCGTTTCATTGTTTTAGAAACTTAGGGCGTCTATCTTCGATACAGCGGGTTAGAAAGGGTAAGATTTTTTTTTTGTTTCATGTTTGTTTTGGATAATTAAAAAAGTATTTTCATAGTTCCGTTCTCTATCAAAAATAAGATAAGATAATTTTGATATCATCTCTGAGGGCTTCATGCACATTAATGATTATGTCTGTTTTGATTTCAGTTAACAAAAAGGACAGGAATCCGATTTTGCTTAGGTTTATCGATTGATTTAGGTCTTGATTTCTTTTAGAAAAGATGAACTAAATAAACCTACGTAACTTCGACAAGGAGTAGGAGGCGCGGTAATTAAACCGTTACCATTATTCTTTGCTCCTTGCGCGTTGTCAATGCCAGCGATAGTACGGTTGTTGGTAAGTAGGGCAACGTTCTCATGACATATATCTATATAAAAAAACCCTCAAACATGTCACCAAGTATGTTGTATGTTGATTGGGAGGAGAAAAGATATGCCTGTACTAAAAGCATTATCGATCACGGCCAAAATGAACCAGTGGAGCAAATATAAATATTTTAGATTTCTGCAAAACAAAATTAAACTGGCCAACGCCGTATAATTCAACCATTTCAAGTTCTTACATAACATTAAATATTACTAGAACTGACGAATGATTTCAGCTACGTAATCATATACTCATCAGACAAACTGGCTTGCAAGATCTGCTTTTATATGATGCAGTTAATATATATATATCATAAATTATAATCATTAAAAATATAATAATTTTTATATTTTTAAAAAATAAATATTTTTAGGTATTCAATCATCTAAACTCAAATCCAATTTCATTTAAATTGAATTTTAAAACCTCAAATTTGAAATTAAATTAAATATGATTTTTTACTGTCCAAACTTTTTTTTTTTTTTGATTTGATTCCGTTTGGATGCCTATAAAAATCTTATCTGTTACATCACTACCCCATGCTAGAAATGGGAGAGGATTTTGCTTCCGATACGAAGAGATCGATTTAATAAATTAAACCTAGGTTGTGTCCTAATCCATCTTCATTGAGTGCCAAATATTGTGAATATTTTTTGCTTTAAAAGAACTATATTTGTCTGTATATATCTCTCTGTAATATTATAAAAGTTGAGCCATAAGGCTTAGCTATTGCCACATGGCATTACATATATATATATATATATATATATATATATATACTTGGCTCCATTAAAATGTATCTAAACTTATATCTAGTTACCTCTTCATTCTGAAACCCACACAAATCATAAAACTCAAAGATGATTTTCACTTACAGCTCAAAAAGCTCTAGTTTTGTAAAAGCTATCACTATTTTCCCTTCTACGAAACTAAATAAACTATAGAGCACACCACCAAATTTACTTCTTGCAAGAAAGCGCAAGGGGACTCTCACTTCTTCTTTGACTTGTTTGACAATGATTGAACGTATGTTGTTCCCCGATAATCAAGAAGGAAAAAAAAAGAGAAAAATAATAATAACAAATAAATCAGATAACCATTTGCTATAGTACTATCGAATGACTTGAAGAAAATAGCCATGTGTCACTAATACAAAGGTTGTTCAATTGGAAAAACTCTCTCCATAACTAATCTAATAATCCGTAAATCCTCGCCGCAGCCCCCGCCCCCCCCCCCCTCCTCCACACCCTGTGACCTTCCTCTCCCTCCCCATGCCCCCTCCTCCGTCCCACAGTTACCCGTGCAGAGGGACAATTTTATGCTTGTTAATGGCAACAATATAAAGGCATTAAGAAAAAGAATGATCAGGTTGAGGTGGCAGTTTGGAGGCACTCGTTGAGGTGGCTCAGACAGACCCCAAATATGGTGCACCACTGCAAGTTTTAGCTGAACTACTAAACATGTTAAATTACAAGCCATTCTTAAAAACTAGAAAGAATAAATGAAAAAGGTTCTAAAGTTGCACTCCATATTTAGGTAACCTCTCTTCGATCTGCAGCTGGATGCTGGGTTTTGAGATCAAGCATATGCTGACTCTGCAGTACAAGGAATTTTTTATAAAAACCATGTTAAGATGGAATATATAGTTGGCGAGTCTCTAGGATGACCCTTGTTTACAAACAATGGAAACTAACATTCAAGCTCAGGCGAGTAATTTCGAACGAAAACATAACAAATTATATTTTGTTGGAACAAGATGAAAAGTTGGTGGGATAGGAGCAAGAAATATTTTCTTATTTCATAGACTCTTTTTCTTATCATACAACCCCTGCCATATGCCTCCTTATATAGACATGAAGGAAGATAATTTTAATATCTTTGGTTTTCCAAAGTATCTTCTGGGAATACGGAATACAATCTGTTGGAATATAATTTCTGATATTACCAACATGGCTCTTTGGATTCCAGTCAAGTCATTAATACAAGTATGTTTCTTTGATTTCCTGTCAAAGTCATTAATTGTAAATTACTTCTTAACACTCCTCCTTAATTTGCAATTGATTCTTAAATTTTTGAATTTTTCTATGATGACAGCTTTGGTAAGAAAATCTGCAGCTTGTTCATTTGTGCCAACATACTTTAAAATGATTTCTTCTTTATTTACCAAATCCCGAATGAAATGATGTCGGAGTTCAATATGCTTGGACCTTGCATGGAAGACCGGGTTCTTGGATAATGCAATTGCCGACATATTGTCACAATAAATGGTAGTCGGTTGAACTTGGGTTTGTTGTAAATCCAATAAAACTCTTCTTAACCAAACTGCTTCGCAGGCATCATCAGTAGCAACGATATACTTTGCTTCTGCTGAAGATAAAGCAATTGTTTTTTGTTTCTTTGAACTCCATGAAATCATCTTTGAACCAAAACAAAAAATATAACCAGACGTGCTTTTTCTGTCATCAATTGAACCAGCCCAGTCACTATCAGAATAACCAACAAGCTCATTATTTTCTTTTTTAACATATTTTATGCCTTGCCTTTGACAGCCTTAGAGATATCTCAGGATGCGTTTTACAGCAGCATAATGCAGTTTGCTTGGTTCTTGCATATATCTTGAAACAACATTCACAGCATGACTAATGTCAAGCCGTGTGTTGGTTAGATATATTAATGAACCAACTAGTCTTCTGTAGAGCTTTGCATCAGCTTTTTCAACACCATCATCTTGTTTCAGCTTTTCATTCAATGCCATTGGAGTTGAAACTGGTTTACTTTTGTCCATATGAAATTTTTGCAACATGTCTTTAATGTACTTCTCTTGAGAGATAAAAATTTCTCCTTTGGCTTGCTTTACTTGGATGCCAAGAAAATACTTCATTAATTCGAGATCTGACATCTCGAATTCCTTCATCATGCTTTGCTTGAATTCTTCTACAATTTGCATGTTAGTCCCAATGTAGACAAGATCATCAACATAGATACAAACAACAAGAAAGTTAGTGGCATCAAATATCTTTATATAAAGAGATGGTTCACTTGGGCTTCTTTGGAATCCATTTGAATAGAAGTATTTGTCAATCCTGTGTTCCAAGCTCGTGGAGCTTGCTTCAAGCCATATAGAGCTTTGTGAAGTTTATAGACTTTGTGTTCCATACCTGCCACTTCATACCCTTGAGGTTGTTTGACGTATACCTCCTCCTTAAGTTCGCCATTGAGGAAGGCAGATTTGACGTCAAGTTGGAAGACTTGAAGCTCAAGTTGGGCAGCAAGAGCAAGGATAATAAGGATTATCTCCATTCTTGCAACTGAGCAAATGTTTCGGTGAAGTCGATGCCAGACTGCTGCATGTATCCCTTGGCGACAAGTCGAGCTTTATGCTTTTGAATAGATCCGTCTTCTTTATACTTGATTTTGTAGATCCATTTTAGCCAGATTACATCCTTCCCTTCTGGCAAGTTGACAAACTCCCAAGTTTTGTTCTTTTGAATTGTTGCTATTTCCTCATCCATTGCCTTTTTCCATTCTTCCTTCACCACAGCTTCCTCAAAATCCTGAGGTTCATAACCAAAGAATGCAAAGTGACAAGAGTTATAAATATCTTGCATGGATCGAACTTTCTTTGGTGGAGAATCTGTATCCATGGTTTCTAAGAAAGTGGGAGAATGAATGGAACTTGGTGAAGAAGAGGAGGCTTGTGATGTAGATGATGAAGTTTGTGTTGGTGATGAAGGATTAGAATGAATTGAACTTGGTGATGTANCTTAAATTGAATAAGTTAGAAAAGCTATGAAATGATGCATACGAGAGCTCAAAAATTTTTAAAGAACGAACCAAAGCATATCATGACAAATTTATTAACAAAAAAACCTTTGAATCAAATCAAAAAGTATGGCTTTATAATTCAAGATTACATCTTTTCCATGGAAAACTTCGTTCATGATGGAATGGACCTTTTATAGTAACTCAAGTATTTTTCATGGGGCGATAGAACTCAAAGATCCTAAGCAAGAGAATATTTTTAAGGTGAACGATCAATGTTTGAATCCATATATAAAAGAAATTAATGATGGAGAAGTTGTTGAATCAATTGATCTTGTGAACCCAATACTATCATAATGAGTAGCATAGCCTGGCTGAAGACTTTAAACATAGCGCTCTTGGGAGGCAACCCAATTTATCCGATTATCTTTATGTTTTCTTAGTATGACCAGAAAAGAGCAACATAAGTCAATTAAAAGAAGTATATGGAACCTACAACCTTCAAATACTCGATCATGTAGTATCTTTCCTTAAAATTAATTTTTTTCCATTAGGGATAATGAAAATTAAGTTGGGGGAGAGAATAAGTAAATCCTCGAGTAAAACTATACTCAGTATTTGTGTACCAAATTTTGTCTCGATTTGAAGTTAATCAAGCATTCTAATCAATGAATGATTAACGGTTAGATTATTTTAGAGATACTGAGAAACAAAATATTAAGAAAACCTAATAAAAGATAGAGTTTAGTCCAAAAAAAAATTTAGAATAATTTCAGACCCTCCTGACCTCTAATCTTAATAGTAACCTACTTAATAAGGGTATGGGTGGATATATCATTCAAAAAAAAAAAATCTCTCTTAAAGTTAAAAAATTAGATTCTTAGCATCTTTCACTAAGTAACCGAGCCCCATCACCTAAGCAAGTGATGTTGTTCACATAAAAAGGTAAAAATATGAAAGAACCTAAGTAGAGTCAGTCTTATCTGAAGCCTTTTTGACTCGAGTCAGTAAGTCCGAGGGGTGTTTTTACACCTAATGCCCTAAAACTAATTGGTTTGGGAGCCATTGGCCTAAAGCTCGCTACAATGATCAATTAGAAAGCAAGATGTTAGGACATTACACTGACTGTACATATAAATAATAAATAAGGGGACTAAATTATAAGAAGACACTACACCCAACCCAAATTAAGTTAGAAGACTTAAACATAGAAGTAAAAAGTTGGTGAAGGAATACTTCTATAAATTCTTATGGACTGCACTCTATCACTAAATGGGTAAACTTGATAATCCGATGAAGCACCTCCATTATGATCTAACTAGGAATCTTTTGATTTTAGAATTGTAAGATAACTATCAATTCTTGGACTAGCTTAGTACATATTTCTAGATTCCTTATTTACTCGAGGATGAGTAAGATTCAAGTTGGGGGGAGTGATAAACACACAAATAATTATCATAAACCTATTAATTAATATGTTAAATTATTTTTATTATTTAATATTTTTACTTTATATTATATTTTTAGGTAAAGTTCTATCAACTTAAAGAGCTCGATTATAGAAGTTCAACGATGCAAACGACACTCAAATCGGACTTAAATTGAGCTCGGAATTGAACTTACAAGGATTTATCTTTATCTGCATTCATCTTAAAGTAAACTTAGCAAACCAATTGCCGAGTTCATCGTATTTTCACACAATTTTTCCTTATTCTCCCGATTCTTCTTCTCCTTCGATTCCTCCATCCCACCCACCAATTAAGAAATAGATTGGATTGAAAATTCTTAAATTGGAAGTGTGAACTTCAAATGGAAGGAAAATTTATCCCATCCATGATCTCTCTGCATCCGGCGTTTGATATGGAAACAGGGGATCCGCGTCTAGGCCTCTACAAATAGCAGCGAACAGGGAGGCAAGGGAGAGGGAGTTTGGAAGAGTCTGTGGGTTCTTGAAGGCATTCGTGATTACAAGTTATATAACATTAAATTCTCAAAATACTTTTAAATTAAATTTATTAAAATTTTATATATTATTATATATTTAATTTTAAAAATTTTATATTTATAAACGATAATGTTTTAAAAAAATTATATTTATAAAAGATATTTGAAATGGCCGATAAGGATGCGGGGGCTATTGATCTAAAGAAGTTTCACGGCGTCTGAAAATGACCGTGAAGCCGCTGGACGATGGAGATCCACAACATGACTCCGCGCGGAAGAGGGTGTGGCTCCTTCGACACGAAGGTTCCAATAAGGTCGGTACAAGAGAATGCAAGTAGAAAGCGATCAAAGAAAGAAAGGACAATCTTGTTAAAAAATAATTTATTAGATTACCATATCTTTGATAATATGAATAACCATTCCTTCTTATGGTAATCTGGATTACCTCTCATAAGTAATTCAGATTATCACTACAAGATAGATTGTCATTCAAAATATGTACCAAATATAGTTACCTAATGAGCCCTTTTAAATTATCTGCCTCCTAAGATATAAATCAACACCTGATCCTCTCACTATCACACTATGTATACATTTTGATGGAAGAGGAACATCCGTACGTGTCCAGATTGAATTGTACTATTAATCGTTTGTGTGATTCAAGACTCTAGAGTTGCAATGCGATATTTTTGTTGTAGTGTGAGGGTATTTAAGTATAAATCAATTGTAGGTGATGTGGCTAATAGAGCCACAATTAACTGATGGCAAGGATCATTCGACGGAGCCCCAGTCTACAATCGAAGATTTCTATTAAGACTGACATGTTCAAAGTCGGCATCGGCATCGACCCCAGCGCCAACTCGGTCTCCATCGTCAGCACTGACCCCAGCGCGGCCTCTGCCTCTAGCATCGGTCTCGGCCTTCAGCTTCAACATCAGCACCGATCCCAACATCGGCATCGGTACCGACCATAGAGTCGGTCTCGATCCCGAGCGTCGGCCTTGGCATCTAGAGTTGGTCTCGGCCTCTAGGATCGGCCTTGGCCTCCAGCCTCAGTAATCACAGTCCGTACGGCTCACCAACCATCTGCGGTCCACTACGTCTGACAAAATCTAGCCCATCGATCGTCTGTGGCATCACGTCTGACAAAACCTGGCCCACCAACCGTCTGTGACCACCATGTCGGACAAGATCTAGCCCACCAATTGTTTGTAGCCACCACGATAAGACCTATCCTACCAACCGGTGGTAGCCGTCTGCAGCCGCTTATATTAGACAAAAAGTGGTTTGTCAGTTCTGATATGCCACGAGAAGGGCATGCCTTATCGCCGCTGGCCTCATCGCTCGTTTTCTGTCAGGTGGTGATACCTCGGAACCTTCAATCAGGTATAAAAATATCCGCTCATATACTCACTGGGAATGACTTCAAAAAAATTTCTTTAACTCTCTCTAAAATTCACTGTTGTTTTTAAGACCACTTACTTGAGGTTCTCACCAAAACAACCGGCTCCCAAAATTTCTTGCAGGATCTTAGCCAAGATGGAGGTATTGAAAGATTCTCAGATTCGTCAACAAAGGCAATCGGATACTTTTCAATGTTCTTGAAGAGTGATTTGACGATAACAGCAGGCAATCGCCTTCCGGTGTTTAAGAATGAAACGGGGCCAAGAATTGACAATGCTAATATATCTGATGTGTTGATCCAGTCTACGTTTCTTTGCCAACAGCCATATGGTCTCATCATGCGCTGGTTGGCGTGACCGGGCCACATATTAGCTTGGTGGAAATACATAATTAAGCAAAAGTTCAATCCACGAGACCTGACGCTTTCCACTCCAAAATATTTTTTCTTTTGTTCAGTATCAGCATGCCAATTGTAACCAATGCAAACCAAATGGGCGTTTCCGTTGAACGGTTCTTAATTATGACCTCGATATTTCAAGTCGTGGCCCTTGCGGGGTTTAAAGGGTCCTTCTCAGACCTCATCAACCGCAAGTTGGTGAAGACGATATCAGCCGACAAAACGCAAACTAGGCTGCGTCAAAGAACGGAAGGTCCTGTTGGCCGGCTCGCAGCTGCAGCTTCCACAGACGCCAGAGAGGGTAACTTTTATGAGGGCTTAGACCTCCTCAAATTGTAACCACACATATCAAAATAAAATAAAATAATAATAATAATAATAATAGCATTAGAGAACTAGTTGGGGGCAATGAGGAGATAAAATTAATGCCCGTATAGTAATTTCAAAATTGACTCGTATATTTTATGTTCTAGCTAGTGGTAGATTGGATTACACGGAAAAGAATTGGCAACAGCCTAATTGTTGACGGCATAGATGCATGTGTTGACATCTCTCATTATTTGTATAATTAAATATCATGAATTAATTATCAGGAAAAAAAGTTATAAATAGTGCCCGATCGAGGATTATGATGAAAGAGCATCAGATCACAATCTAAGCTTGCCACCTTTTATCCCTTTGTTTCAATTGTTGCCATTGGTTAATCACTGCTCCGAGCTCCTGCTAATCCCAAACAATATGGCCTTCTCTGTCTTTCTAATCCTAGCCCTTCTCTTCCTGTCTAATCTTCCCTCTCCGGCTATCAGTCAAGAACGCAACTCTAGCAGCCTTAAGACTTACATAGTGCATGTGCAACAACCTCCAGGCTCCGCTACGCTCTCTTCCTTCAAAGATAGAGAGCAATGGCACAAGTCCTTCCTGCCTGCCAGAGCAGCAAGCTTGCAAGAGTCTCCAATGATTTATTCCTATGGCAACGTAATCAGTGGGTTTGCTGCCAGACTGACAGAGGAAGAGCTTGCGGAGATGAAAAACAAATCAGGTTTTGTTGATGCGTACCTCGATCGGATTCTATCTCTTCAAACTACGCACTCCCCCAGCTTCCTAGGCCTGCAACGAGATGTGCCGGGCATCTGGAACGATTCTAACTATGGGAAAGCTGTGATAATTGGAGTGCTGGACTCTGGAATTACACCAAACCACACGTCCTTCAGCGACGAAGGAATGCCCCCTCCGCCTGCCAGATGGAAGGGCTATTGCGAATTCAATGCATCGGTATGCAACAACAAGCTCATCGGTGCAAGGGACTTTCTTACCGGAATGAGGACTGCGGGGAGCACATCAGAGTTGCAAGGGATTGAGGACTTCAATGGACACGGCACGCACACGGCTGGCACGGCGGCTGGCATGTTCGTGAGCAACGCCAGCCTCAATGGCCTGGCCAACGGCACAGCTGCTGGAGTCGCACCCTACGCCCACCTTGCCATCTACAAAGTATGTACAAAAGACGTTACTTGCGCCGAGTCCGACATACTAGCCGGGATGGATGCCGCGGTGGAGGATGGAGTCGATATACTGTCGCTGTCTCTTGCAGCACCATCCGTTCCTTTCTACCAAGACAATATCGCCATCGGTGCTTTTGGGGCGATCCGGAAGGGCATCTTTGTGAGCTGCGCGGCCGGAAACGATGGGCCGGACCATGGCACGCTGTCAAACGAGGCGCCGTGGATCCTGACGGTAGGTGCAAGCACCATGGATCGATTGATTCGAACGACGGTGACCCTCGGAGGAAACACTACTACTGAAATCAATGGAGAATCCGCTTACCAGCCTCGCAACTTCAGCTCCACCCCGCTGCCTTCTTTGATCTACCCCGGCATCCTCGGAGGGCGTAGGGCTCGTTTCTGCGCCAATGACTCGTTAGAAGGCATCGATGTGCGAGGAAAGATAGTCCTTTGTGATGACGGCTTGATAACCAGGGTGTCCAAGGGTCAAATTGTGAAGAATGCTGGAGGGCTCGGCATGGTCGTCGCAAATCTAATGGAGGAAGGCGTCACCACCTTCAGTGACGCTCAAGTCCTTCCGGCATCGCACGTCAGCTACTCCGATGGACAGAGGATCAAAGCGTACATAAACTCAACTTCCACTCCCACGGCATCAATCACCTTCAAGGGTACGCTGATCGGAACGAAACCGGCTCCGGCGCTCGCTTCCTTCTCTTCAAGAGGACCGAGTCAGGCCGACCAGAACATCCTGAAGCCGGACATCATCGGTCCAGGGGTGAATGTTTTAGCCGCATGGCCCTTCAAGGTCGGCGCCTCCGGTGACGGACCCCGATTCAACATAGACTCCGGCACCTCCATGGCCACTCCGCACCTTAGTGGGATTGCAGCGCTGCTGAAGAGCATGCACCCAGACTGGTCGCCAGCTGCGATCAAGTCGGCGATAATGACGACCGCCGACTTGACTGCCAACGACGGCAATCCGATCGCTGACGAGACATCGAACCCGGCCGACTTCTTTGGAATTGGGGCCGGCCATGTCAACGTGCTGAAAGCCTCCAAACCTGGTCTCGTCTACGACATCAAGCCCGACGATTACTTACCGTACCTCTGCGGTCTGCAGTACAACGATACGCAGGTGAGCATCATCGCTCGCCGTGCGGTCAGGTGTTCCGATGTAGGGAGCATGGCTGCCAAAGATCTGAACTACCCTTCTTTCATGGTGTTCTTGAATGCCACCAATAACTATACGGTGGAGGTCACACGGACGGTGACCAATGTTGGAGCGCCGAGCGCTACTTACACTGCGCGAAGCCGGACTTCGGCGGGGGTGAAGGTTGTCGTGAAGCCGACGGTGCTCTCGTTTGCGAAGGCTAACGAGAGGCTCCGATACAACGTTACCTTCAGCAGCAGCAGCAGCAGCAGCACAAGCAGCGGAAATAATTTTAAAGGATACTTAATGTGGGTTTCATCTGATAACATTACAACTGTTGGAAGTCCAATAATGATAGACGTTGCATAAAAACCCCAAATTAATGAAGCTATTATATCTGGCCTGTAATGCATGATATAAATATAAAAAAAGACTTGATATTTGGACATACACCGGCCGACATAAAAAGCGATCAGGGTCACCTGCGGCCTCATGAAACTGCGCTCGCGGCTGGATGCATACGCCTTTCAACTACATGCTGGTGTATGTAAAACAGTTCTTGCTCTTTGTCTTTGTATTCTTCCATGCATGTTTAATTTGGATTATGAATAAGCCCGCAGGGATTTTGTGGTATTTGTACTAACCAATGGACATTATGAATTTTTAATTCATTTATACTAATCAATGCACTAACTGCATTTATGAATTTGATATAACTAGTATCTTTAGAACATTTCTGGATCAATTTGTGATGATATTCACCGATCATATTTTATTCTATTATAAAAGAACAAAAGAATATTAATTAAGAACATTTGAGATTTGTACTTCAAATCCTAAGGCAAAAGAAATTATTTTTTTTAAGTTAAGCAAATATGAATTCTGATTAAATAAAGTAATCATTTTAGGGCATGTGATATTTAACAACGGAATTTTAGTTGATTAAAAAGTTAGAAGCTATAGTTGAATGAAGTAGATCGACTAAGATTTATAGAAGGATTCTCTAAAATTGTAGCAGTACCTTTGACCTATTTGACTCAAAAAGAGGCCAAATTTTAGTGGTCTGAAAAATATGAGGAAAGTTGCAGGGAATTGGAAGTGAGATTGATATCAGCCACTATCTTCAACCATTTGAAGCTGCAGGCATGTAAATTGTGAGGATAATATTTATTTAAGGGTGGAGGATGTGATGACCTCGTCTCCACCACCTCTTACCGCTTTTGACTAAAAGAATTGGAAGCAATGTTTTAAAAATTGGATCAGATAACAAATCAGCTTAATATTTGGATCACGAATTAATTGGTTTAATTGAATAAATCAATTTAATTAGATTAAATAATATTATTATTAAATTTTAATTTAATAAATAAAATAATAAAAATAAATATAATTAAATAAAAAATTAAAAAAATTTAAAAATCAAATTAGATCGGTTGAAACTTGATTCAATAAATTTTTTAATTTTTATTAAATTATATAAAAATTAATTTTAATAATAAAATTAAATTGAACTGATAATCAATTTTGATTAGACCGATTGGATCGAGTCTAATTTTTAAAACATTGATTGAGAGTACAGCCTGTAAGTTACGGCTTTGACCTTGAGCCCCACCATTCACCAAACGGCCGCTAAGGCGGTGGCTATTTTTAGGCAAAGCTGAGACCTGTTCTCATTTCACTCATTTGTATTGTGCCCGCCCCCTCCCTCCCTCTCTCCCTACCCCTCATGATTTCTATTCCTCTCCCTTTCTCTCTTATGTTCTCTGTCTCTCTCACCACTTGCCAACTCTCTCTCTCTCTTTCTCTCTCGTTGGCTTTCTCTAATGCTCCGGTGGTAACCGTCGTCAAGAGAAAAGGAAAAAGTAAATATGCTCTTGTTATATTTTTTTCTCTTGCTCCTGCGGTAACTGTTGTAAAGAGAGAAAAAAAAAACAGTAAATTTTCTCTTATTATATTTTGCTCTATCTAGATAGAAGAATAAAAGACACTAGTAGACTGATTTTTGTGGCATTAAATAATAACTATTTAGGTATTCAAATTTTGAAAGAATTTTAGAAAATCCTTAACGTACAAATGATGACATAGCATTATTTTAGATATTTGTATGATTTTGGATTATTAGGCCTTAAGGGATCTCACTCAGAAGAGTAATATAATTTACCGTGGCATTTGTAGAGTAACACAGCGAATCTATAGTATTTTAGTAAAATTATTTTAAAAATATATATCATTACAAATTTATCATAAATTTTAAATTTAATTGTAATAGAAAATATCCATGACTATGTTATCTAACATGGGATTTGTCATTCTTAAATGAAATTAAAAATCTTTTGGATTTATAAATTTTTGTATTAAATTATATTTGATGACTTATAAGTTAGTTGTATTAAATCATATTTGATAATTTAACTATTGATTTCATCTATTGGCTTATATGACATGCTTCTTATTGCAGCTTTCAAGGAGAGTTATAAGAATTTTGCATGCCTTCAGAACCTAAATTTAACTCAATGAACAAGAATGAGTTTAGTAATGGCATACTTTTTTTCAAGAAATTTATTACTCGGTTGTTGCCGAGTCTTCAGGAATATTTTACTCGGTTGTTGCCAAGCCTTCAAGAAATTTATTACACGATTGTTGCTGAGCCTTCAATATTATATTTTACTTGGCGCTGCCAAGGTACGGAGATCATTACTCGATTGTAGCCGAGCCTTCAAGATTTATTTTACTTGGCGCTGCCAAGGTTCGGAGACCATTACTCGGTTGTAGACGAGCCTTCTAGATTATATTTTACATGGCGCTGCCTAGGTACGGAGACCGTTACTCGGTTGTAGCCAAGCCTTCAAGATTATATTTTACTTGGCGCTGCCAAGGTACGGAGACCGTTACTCGGTTGTAATCGAGCCTTCAAGATTATATTTTACTTGATGCTGTCAAGATACGGAGATCGTTACTCGGTTGTAGCCGAGCCTTCAAGATTATATTTTACTTGGCACTGCCAAGGTACGGAGATTGTTACTCGGTTGTAGCCGAGCCTTCAAGATTATATTTTACTTGGCGCTGCCAAGGTATGGAGACTGTTACTCGGTTGTAACCCAGCCTTCAAGATTATATTTTACTTGGCACTGCCAAGGTACGAAGATCGTTACTCGGTTGTAGTCGAGCCTTCAAGATTATATTTTACTTGGCGTTGCCAAGGTAAGGAGATCGTTACTCGGTTGTAGCCGAGCCTTCAAGATTATATTTTACTTAGCGCTGCCAAGGTACAGAGATCGTTACTCGATTGTAGCCAAGCCTTCAAGATTATATTTTACTTGGCGCTGCCAAGGTACGGAGATCGTTACTCGGTTTTAACCGAGCCTTCACGATTATATTTTAGTTGGCGCTGCCAAGGTACAGAAACCGTTACTCGGTTGTAGCCGAGCCTTCAAGATTATATTTTACTTGGCGCTGCCAAGGTACGGAGACCGTTACTCAGTTGTAGCCGAGCCTTCAAGATTATATTTTACTTAGCACTGCCAAGGTACAGAGATCGTTACTCAGTTGTAGCCAAGCCTTCAAGATTATATTTTACTTGGCGCTGCCAAGGTACGGAGACCATTACTCGGTTGTAGCCGAGCCTTCAAGATTATATTTTACCTGGCACTGCCAAAGTACGAAGATCGTTACTCGGTTGTAACCGAGCCTTCAAAATTATATTTTACTTGGCGCCGCCAATGTACGGAGACGGTTACTCGGTTGTAGCCGAGCCTTCAAGATTATATTTTACTTGGCGCTGCCAAGGTACGGAGATCGCTCGGCCTAGCCGAGGATTATAAAGATTATATTTTACTTGGCGCTGCCAAGGTACGGAGATCGCTCGG
Source organism: Calamus simplicifolius (assembly GCA_900491605.1). Taxonomy (NCBI): domain Eukaryota; kingdom Viridiplantae; phylum Streptophyta; class Magnoliopsida; order Arecales; family Arecaceae; genus Calamus; species Calamus simplicifolius. The sequence continues at coordinate 25,312 of UESW01004047.1, forward strand.
CCCGGCCGAGGATTTATATGACCTGCTTCTTATTGCAACTTTCAAGGAGAGTTATAAGAATTTTGCAGGCCTTCATAAGCTAAATTTAATTCAATGAACATGAATGAGTTTAGTAAGGGCATAATTTTTTTAGAAAATTTATTACTCTGTTGTTGCCGAGTCTTCAGGAATATATTATTCGGTTGTTGCCGAGCCTTCAAAAAAAATTTTACTCGGTTGCTGCCGAGCCTTCATTATTATATTTATTGCTCGGTTGTAGTAGAGCCTTCAAGATTATATTTTACTTGGCGCTGCCAAGGTACGGAGATCATTACTCGGTTGTAACTGAGCCTTCAAGATTATATTTTACTTGGCGCTGCCAAGGTTCGAGACCGTTACTCGGTTGTAGCCAAGCCTTCAAGATTTTATTTTACTTGGTGCTGCCACGGTATGGATATCGTTACTCGGTTGTAGCCGAGCCTTCAAGATTATATTTTACTTGGCGCTGCCAAGGTATGGAGACCATTACCCGGTTGTAGCCAAGCCTTCAAGATTATATTTTACTTGGCGCTGCCAAGGTACGGAGACCATTACTCGGTTGCAGTCGAGGCTTCAAAATAATAAATTAATCAGTGTTGCCGAGCCTTCAAATAATAAATTACTCGGTGTTGGCTAGCCTTCCCAAGATGCTACTTGGCTGTAACCGAGGCTTCCAAATATTAATGTACTCGGTGTTGCCGAGCCTTCAAAATAAATTACTCGGTGTTGCCGAGCCTTCAATATTATATTTATTGCTCTGTTGTTACCGAGCTTTCAAGAAATTTATTATGTTGCCGAGTCTTTAGGAAATTTATTACTCGATTGTTGCCGAGCCTTTAGAAATATATTACTCGGTTGTTGCCGAGTATTCAGGAAATTTATTACAGTTGTTGCCGAGCCTTCAAGATTATATTTTACTTGGCGCTGCTAAGGTACGAATATCGTTACTCAGTTGTAGCCGAGCCTTCAAGATTATTTTTTACTTGGCGCTGCCAAGGTACGGAGATCGTTACTCGGTTGTAGCCGAGCCTTCAAGATTATTTTTTACTTAGCGCTGCCAAGGTACGGAGATCGTTACTCGGTTGTAGTCGAGCCTTCAAGATAATAAATTACTCAGCTTCAAATAATAAATTACTCGGTGTTGCCGAGCCTTCCCAAAATGCTACTCGGTTGTAACCGAGGCTTCCAAATAATAAATTACTCGGTGTTGACGAGCCTTCAAATAATAAATTACTCGGTGTTGCTGAGCCTTCTCAAGATGCTACTCGGTTGTAACCGAGGCTTCCAAAATATTAATTTACTCGGTATTGTCGAGCCTTTAAATAATAAATTACTCGGTGTTGTTGAGCCTTCAATATTATATTTATTGCTCGGTTGTTTCCGAGCTTTCAAGAAATTTATTACTCGGTTGTTGCTGAGTCTTTAAGAAATTTATTACTCGGTTGTCGCTGAAATATATTACTTTGAGTCTTCAGAAAATTTATTACTCAGTGGTTGCCAAGCCTTCAATATTATATTTTACTTGGCACTGCCAAGGTACGGAGAACGTTACTCGATTGTAGCCGAGCCTTCAAGATTATATTTTACTTGGCACTGCCAAGGTACGGAGATCGTTACTCGGTTGTAACCGAGCCTTCAAGATTATATTTTATTTGGCGCTGCCAAGGTATGGAGACCGTTACTCGGTTGTAGCCGAGCCTTCAAGATTATATTTTACTTGGCACTGCCAAGGTACGAAGACCGTTACTCGATTGTAGCCGAGCCTTCAAGATTATATTTTACTTGGCACTGCCAAGGTACAGAGATCGTTACTCAGTTGTAGCCGAGCCTTTAAGATTATATTTTACTTGGCGCTGCCAAGGTATGGAGACCGTTACTCGGTTGTAACCGAGCCTTCAAGATTATATTTTATTTGGCACTGCCAAGGTATGGAGATCGTTACTCGGTTGTAACCGAGCCTTCAAGATTATATTTTACTTGGTGCTGCCAAGGTACGGAGATTGTTACTTGGTTGTAGCCGAGCCTTCAAGATTATATTTTACTTGGCACTGCCAAGGTATGGAGACTGTTAATCGGTTGCAACCGAGCCTTCAAGATTATATTTTACTTAGCACTGCCAAGGTACGGAGATCGTTACTCGGTTGTAGCCGAGCTTTCAAGATTATATTTTACTTGGCATTACTAAGGTACGGAGATCGTTACTCGGTTGTAGCCAAACCTTCAAGATTATATTTTACTTAGCGCTGCCAAGGTACGGAGACCGTTACTCGGTTGTAGCCGAGGCTTCAAAATAATAAATTACTCGGTGTTGTCGAGCCTTCAAATAATAAATTACTCGGTGTTGCCGAGCCTTCCCAAGATACTTCTCTGTTGTAACCGAGGCTTCCAAATATTAATTTACTCGTATTTCCGAGCCTTCAAATAATAAATTACTCGGTGTTGCCGAGCCTTCAACTTTATATTTTACATGGCGCTGCCAAGGTACGGAGATCGCTCGGCCCAGCCGAGGATTATAAAGATTATATTTTACTTGGCACTGCCAAGGTACGAAGATCGCTTGGCCCGGCCGAGGATTTATATGACCTGCTTCTTATTGCAGCTTTCAAGGAGAGTTATAAGAATTTTGCAGGCCTTCAGAAGCTAAATTTAATTCAATGACAAGAATGAGTTTAGTAACGGCAAACTTTTTTTCATGAAATTTATTACTCGGTTGTTGCCGAGTCTTCAGAAATATTTTACTCGGTTGTTGTCGAGCCTTCAAGAAATTTATTACACGGTTGTTACCGAGCCTTCAATATTATATTTATTGCTCGGTTGTAGCAGAGCCTTCAAGATATATTTTACTTGGTGCTGCCAAGGTACAGAGATCGTTACTCGATTGTAACCGAGCCTTCAATATTATATTTTACTTGGTGCTGACCATTGCTCAGTTGTAGCCGAGCCTTCAAGATTATATTTTACTTGGCGCTGCCAAGGTACGGAGATCGTTACTCGGTTGTAGCCGAGCCTTCAAGATTATATTTTATTTGGCGCTACTAAGGTACGAAGATCGTTACTCGGTTGTACCTGAGCCTTCAAGATTATATTTTACTTGGCACTGCCAAGGTGCGAAGACCGTTACTCGGTTGTAATCGAGCCTTCAAGATTATATTTTACTTGGTGCTGTCAAGGTACGGAGATCGTTACTCGGTTGTAGCCGAGCCTTCAAGATTATATTTTACTTGGCGCTGCCAAGGTACAGAGATCGTTACTCGATTGTAGCCGAGGCTTCAAGATTATATTTTACTTGGCGCTGCCAAGGTACGGAGACCGTTACTCGGTTGTAACCGAGCTTTCAAGATTATATTTACTTGGCGCTGCCAAGGTACGGAGATCGTTACTCGGTTGTAGCTGAGCCTTCAAAATTATATTTTACTTGGCATTGCCAAGGTAAGGAGATTGTTACTCGGTTGTAGCCGAACCTTCAAGATTATATTTTACTTGGCGCTGCCAAGGTACAGAGACCGTTACTCGGCCGAGCCTTCAAGATTATATTTTACTTGGCGCTGCCAAGGTACGGAGATCGTTACTCGGTTGTAACCGAGCCTTCACGATTATATTTTACTTGGCGCTGCCAAGGTATGGAGACTGTTACTCGGTTGTAGCCGAGCCTTCAAGATTATATTTTACTTGGCGCTGCCAAGGTACGGAGACCATTACTCGGTTGTAGCCTAGCCTTCAAGATTATATTTTACTTGGCGCTGCCAAGGTACGGAGACCATTACTCTATTGTAGCCAAGCCTTCAAGATTATATTTTACTTGGCGCTGCCAAGGTACGGAGACCATTACTCGGTTGCAGTCGAGGCTTCAAAATAATAAATTAATCAGTGTTGCCGAGCCTTCAAATAATAAATTACTCGGTGTTGGCTAGCCTTCCCAGCCTTCAAATAATAAATTACTCGGTGTTGGCTAGCCTTCCCAAGATACTACTTGGGAGGCTTCCAAATATTAATGTACTCGGTGTTGCCGAGCCTTCAAATAATAAATTACTCGGTGTTGCCGAGCCTTCAATATTATATTTATTGCTCTGTTGTTACCGAGCTTTCAAGAAATTTATTAAGTTGCCGAGTCTTTAGAAAATTTATTACTCGATTGTTGCCGAGCCTTCAGAAATATATTACTCGGTTGTTGCCGAGTATTCAGGAAATTTATTACTCAGTTGTTGCCGAGCCTTCAATATTATATTTTACTTGGCACTGCTAAAGTACGGATATCGTTACTCAGTTGTAGCCGAGCTTTCAAGATTATATTTTACTTGGCACTGCTAAGGTACGGAGATCGTTACTCGGTTGTAGCCGAGCCTTCAAGATTATTTTTTACTTGGCGCTAACAAGGTACGGAGATCGTTACTCGGTTGTAGCCGAGCCTTCAAGATAATAAATTACTCAGTGTTGCCGAGCCTTCAAATAATAAATTACTCGGTGTTATCGAGCCTTCCCAAAATGCTACTCGGTTGTAACCGAGGCTTCCAAATAATAAATTACTCGGTATTGCCGAGCCTTATCAAGATGCTACTCGGTTGTAATTGAGGCTTCCAAATATTAATTTACTCGGTATTGTCGAGCCTTCAAAAAATAAATTACTCTATTTTTTTGAGCCTTCAATATTATATTTATTGCTCGGTTATTGCCGAGCTTTCAAGAAATTTATTACTCGGTTGTTGTCGAGTCTTTAAGAAATTTATTACTCGGTTGTCGCTGAAATATATTACTCAGTTGTTGCCGAGTCTTCAGGAAATTTATTACTCGGTTGTTGCCGAGCCTTCAATATTATATTTTACTTGGCGCTTACGGAGAACATTACTCAGTTGTAGCCGAGCCTTCAAGATTACATTTTACTTGGTGCTGCCAAGGTACGGAGATCGTTACTTGGTTGTAACCGAGCCTTCAAGATTATATTTTACTTGGCGCTGCCAAGGTACGGAGACCGTTACTCGGTTGTAGCTGAGCCTTCAAGATTATATTTTACTTGGCGCTGCCAAGGTATGAAGATCGTTACTCGGTTATAGCCGAGCCTTCAAGATTATATTTTACTTGGCGCTGCCAAGGTACGAAAATTGTTACTCGGTTGTAGCCGAGCCTTCAGGATTATATTTTACTTGGCACTGCCAAGGTACAGAGATCGTTACTCGGTTGTAGCCGAGCCTTCAACATTATATTTTACTTGGCGCTGCCAAGGTATGAAGATCGTTACTCGGTTGTAACCGAGCCTTCAAGATTATATTTTACTTGGCACTGTCAAGGTACGGAGATCGTTACTCGGTTGTAGCCGAGCCTTCAAAATTATATTTTACTTGGCGCTGCCAAGGTACGGAGATCGTTACTCGGTTGTAGCTGAGCCTTCAAGATTATATTTTACTTGGCGCTGCCAAGTTATGGAGACTGTTACTCGGTTGAAACCGAGCCTTCAAGATTATATTTTACTTGGCACTGCCAAGGTACGGAGATCATTACTTGGTTATAGCCGAGCCTTCAAGATTATATTTTACTTGGCGTTGCCAAGGTACGGAGACCGTTATTCGGTTGTAGCCAAGCCTTCAAGATTATATTTTACTTGGCGCTGCCAAGATACGGAGACCGTTACTCGATTGTAGCCGAGGCTTCAAATAATAAATTACTCGATGTTGTCGAGCCTTCAAATAATAAATTACTCGGTGTTACCGAGCCTTCCCAAGATACTACTCGGTTGTAACCGAGGCTTCCAATATTAAGTTACTCGTGTTGCCGAGCCTTCAAATAATAAATTACTCGGTGTTGCCGAGCCTTCAACTTTATATTTTACTTGGCGCTGCCAAGGTACGGAGATCACTCGGCCTAGCCGAGGATTATAAAGATTATATTTTACTTGGCGCTGCCAAGGTACGAAGATCGCTCGGCCCGGCCGAGGATTTATATGACCTGCTTCTTATTGCAGCTTTCAAGGAGAGTTATAAGAATTTTGCAGGCCTTCAGAAGCTAAATTTAATTCAATGAACAAGAATGAGTTTAGTAAGGGCATACTTTTTTTCATGAAATTTATTACTCGGTTGTTGCCGAGTCTTCAGGAATATTTTGCTCGGTTGTTGCCGAGCCTTCAAGAAATTTATTACACGGTTGTTACTGAGCCTTCAATATTATATTTATTGCTCGGTTGTAGCAAAGCCTTCAAGATTATATTTTACTTGGCGTTACCAAGGTCCGGAGATCGTTACTCGGTTGTAACCGAGCCTTCAATATTATATTTTACTTAGTGCTACCAAGGTACGGAGACCGTTGCTCAGTTGTAGCCGAGCCTTCAAGATTATATTTTACTTGGCGCTGCCAAGGTACGGAGATCGTTACTCGGTTGTAACCGAACCTTCAAGATTATATTTTACTTGGCACTGCTAAGGTACGGAGATCGTTACTCGGTTGTAGCCGAGCCTTCAAGATTATATTTTACTTGGCGCTGCCAAGGTACGGAGACCGTTACTCGGTTGTAGCCGAGCCTTCAAGATTATATTTTACTTGGCACTACCAAGGTACGAAGACCATTACTCGGTTCTACCCGAGCCTTAAAGATTATATTTTACTTGGCACTGCCAAGGTACAGAGACCGTTACTCGGTTGTAATCGAGCCTTAAGATTATATTTTACTTGGCACTGTCAAGGTACGGAGATCGTTACTCGGTTGTAGCCGAGCTTTCAAGATTATATTTTACTTGGCGCTGCCAAGGTACAGAGATCGTTACTCGATTGTAGCCGAGCCTTCAAGATTATATTTTACTTGGCGCTGCCAAGGTACAGAGACCGTTACTCAGTTGTAACCGAGCCTTCAAGATTATATTTTACTTGGCGCTGCCAAGGTACGGAGATCGTTACTCGGTTGTAGCCGAGCCTTCAAAATTATATTTTACTTGGCATTGCCAAGGTAAGGAGATCGTTACTTGGTTATAGCCGAACCTTCAAGATTATATTTTTCTTGGCGCTGCCAAGGTACAGAGACCGTTACTCGGTTGTAGCCGAGCCTTCAAGATTATATTTTACTTGGCGCTGCTAAGGTACGGAGATCGTTACTCGGTTGTAACCGAGCCTTCATGATTATATTTTATTTGGCGCTGCCAAGGTATGGAGACCGTTACTCGGTTGTAGCCGAGCCTTCAATATTATATTTTACTTGGCGCTGCTAAGGTACGGAGACCATTACTCGATTGTAGCCTAGCCTTCAAGATTATATTTTACTTGGCGCTGCTAAGGTACGGAGACCGTTACTCGGTTGTAACCAAGCCTTCAAGATTATAGTTTACTTAGCGCTGCCAAGGTACGGAGACCATTATTCGGTTGTAGCCGAGCCTTCAAGATTATATTTTACTTGGCGCTGCCAAGGTACGGAGATCGTTACTCAATTGTAACCGGGCCTTCAAAATTATATTTTACTTGGCGCTGCCAAGGTACAGAGACCGTTACTCGGTTGTAGCCGAGCCTTCAAGATTACATTTTACTTGGCACTGCCAAGGTACGGAGATCGCTCGGCCCAGCCGAGGATTATAAAGATTATATTTTTCTTGGCGCTGCCAAGGTACGTAATCGTTCGGCCCGGCCGAGGATTTATATGACCTGCTTCTTATTGCAGCTTTCAAGGAGAGTTATAAGAATTTTGCAGGCCTTCATAAGCTAAATTTAATTCAATGAACAAGAATGAGTTTAGTAAGGGCATACTTTTTTCAGGAAATTTATTACTCTGTTGTTGCCGAGTCTTCAGGAATATATTACTCGGTTGTTGCCGAGCCTTCAAGAAATTTTTTACTCGGTTGTTGCCGAGCCTTCAATATTATATTTATTGCTCGGATGTAGCAGAGCTTTCAAGATTATATTTTACTTGGCGCTGCCAAGGTACGGATATCATTACTCGGTTGTAACCGAGCCTTCAAGATTATATTTTACTTGGCGCTGCCAAGGTACGGAGACGTTACTCGGTTGTAGCCGAGCCTTCAAGATTATATTTTACTTGGTGCTGCTAAGGTACGGAGATCATTACTCGGTTGTAGCCGAGCCTTCAAGATTATATTTTACTTGGCGCTGCCAAGGTATGGAGATCGTTACTCGGTTGTAGCCGAGCCTTCAAGATTATATTTTACTTGGCGCTGCCAAGGTACGGAGACCATTACTCGGTTGTAGCCGAGCCTTCAAGATTATATTTTACTTGGCACTGCCAGGGTATGGAGACCGTTACTCGGTTGTAGCCGAGCCTTCAAGATTATATTTTACTTTGCGCCGCCAAGGTACGGAGACCGTTACTCGGTTGTAATCGAGCCTTCAAGATTATATTTTATTTGGTGCTGTCAAGATACGAAGATTGTTACTCGGTTGTAGCCGAGTCTTCAAGATTATATTTTACTTGGCACTGCCAAGGTACGGAGATCGTTGCTCAGTTGTAGCCGAGCCTTCAAGGTTATATTTTACTTGGCGCTGCCAAGGTACGGAGCCCGTTACTCGGTTGTAACCGAGCCTTTAAGATTATATTTTACTTGGCGCTGCCAAGGTTCGGAGACCGTTACTCGGTTGTAGCCGAGCCTTCAAGATTATATTTTACTTGGCGCTGCCAAGGTTCGGAAACCGTTACTCGGTTGTAGCCGAGCCTTCAAGATTATATTTTATTTGGTGCTGTCAAGATACGAAGATTGTTACTCGGTTGTAGCCGAGTCTTCAAGATTATATTTTACTTGGCACTGCCAAGGTACGGAGACCGTTACTCGGTTGTAGCCGAGCCTTCAAGATTATATTTTACTTTGCGCTGCCAAGGTACGGAGATCGTTACTTGGTTGTAGCCGAGCCTTCAAGATTATATTTTACTTGGCACTGCCAAGGTATGGAGACTGTTAATCGGTTGCAACCGAGCCTTCAAGATTATATTTTACTTAGCACTGCCAAGGTACGGAGATCGTTACTCGGTTGTAGCCGAGCCTTCAAGATTATATTTTACTTGGCATTACTAAGGTACGGAGACCATTACTCGGTTGTAGCCAAACCTTCAAGATTATATTTTACTTAGCGCTGCCAAGGTACGGAGACCGTTACTCGGTTGTAGCCGAGGCTTCAAAATAATAAATTACTCGGTGTTGTCGGGCCTTCAAATAATAAATTACTCGGTGTTGCCGTGCCTTCCCAAGATACTTCTCTGTTGTAATCGAGGCTTCCAAATATTAATTTACTCGTGTTGCCGAGCCTTCAAATAATAAATTACTCAGTGTTGCCGAGCCTTCAACTTTATATTTTACATGGCGCTGCCAAGGTACGGAGATCGCTCGGCCCAGCCGAGGATTATAAAGATTATATTTACTTGGCACTGCCAAGGTACGAAGATCGCTTGGCCCGGCCGAGGATTTATATGACCTGCTTCTTATTGCAGCTTTCAAGGAGAGTTATAAGAATTTTGCAGGCCTTCAGAAGCTAAATTTAATTCAATGACAAGAATGAGTTTAGTAACGGCAAACTTTTTTTCATGAAATTTATTACTCGGTTGTTACTGAGTCTTCAGAAATATTTTACTCGGTTGTTGTCGAGCCTTCAAGAAATTTTTTACTCGGTTGTTGCCGAGCCTTCAATATTATATTTATTGCTCGGTTGTAGCAGAGCCTTCAAGATTATATTTTACTTGGCGCTGCCAAGGTACAGAGATCGTTACTCGGTTGTAACCGAGCCTTCAAGATTATATTTTACTTGGCACTGCCAAGGTACGGAGACCGTTACTCGGTTGTAGTCGAGCCTTCAAGATTATATTTTACTTTGCGCTGCCAAGGTACGGAGACCGTTACTCGGTTGTAATCGAGCCTTCAAGATTATATTTTATTTGGTGCTGTCAAGATACGAAGATTGTTACTCGGTTGTAGCCGAGTCTTCAAGATTATATTTTACTTGGCACTGCCAAGGTACGGAGATCGTTGCTCTGTTGTAGCCGAGCCTTCAAGGTTATATTTTACTTGGCGCTGCCAAGGTATGGAGCCCGTTACTCGGTTGTAACCGAGCCTTTAAGATTATATTTTACTTGGCGCTGCCAAGGTTCGGAGACCGTTACTCGGTTGTAGCCGAGCCTTCAAGATTATATTTTACTTGGCGCTGCCAAGGTTCGGAAACCGTTACTCGGTTGTAGCCGAGCCTTCAAGATTATATTTTACTTGGCGCCAAAGTTCGAAGACCGTTACTCTGTTGTTGCCGAGCCTTCAAATAATAAATTACTCGGTGTTGCCGAGCCTTCAACATTATATTTTACTTGGCGCTGCCAAGGTACGGAGATAGCTCAGCAACACCGAGTAATTTATTATTTGAAGGCTCGGCAACAACCGAGTAACGGTCTTCTAATAATAAATTATTCAGTGTTGTCGAGCCTTCAAATAATAAATTACTCGGTGTTGCTGAGCCTTCAAATAATAAATTACTCGATGTTGCTGAGCCTTCAACATTATATTTTACTTGCCGCTTCCAAGGTACGGATATCGCTCGGCCCAGCCGAGGATTATAAAGATTATATTTTACTTGGCGCTGCCATTGTACGGAGATCGCTCGGCCCGGCCAAGGTTCGGGGATTTGTTTCTCGGCCCAGCCGAGGTTCGGAGATTTGTTGCTCGGCCCAGCCGAGGTTCGAAGATTTGCTGGTCGAGGAGATAGCTCGGTCGTGCCGAGAGTTAGCAAGTGGCATCCGTTTTTTCATTATGATTTTTGGAGAAGTGATTGTGGTGACCATGCCATAAATCATAAAAGAAATATGCCAACAAAATTAACGAGGAAGGCCCATGTAAGGTGTACCCTACTGATGATATCTACGGAGGTTGTCTGAATTCCACCTCCGAGGAATGGATTTTTCGCTCAGATCCTGGAGCTTGTAGGTGCCAGGTCCGATGACTTCCATCACTTGATAGGGGCCTTCCCAATTCGGAGCCAGCTTTTCTTGCTCCAGCGGTTTTGAGACGGATGCTCTCCGGAGGACAAGATTATCGGACGAGAAAGATTTCTCTTTGACTCTGGAGGCGTGATAGCACCCATGGAGAGGGAAGTCCTATCTCCATGGGGATGATAGCTTCCGCACCGAAGGCCATCCGGAATGGGGTCCCGCTTGTGGAAACTCTCTAGGTGGTATGGTAGGCCCACTGGCTGAGGCTGAAGCTGGTCGTCGGACTTCTGTGAAGCATGGAGTCAAGAACTCCTTGTCTTGGCTTTATGACGCCATCCTTCCTCATGCAAAAGGTGCCAAGGGGGCAACGTGGCAGCCATAAATGCCTTAATGATGGAAGCTGATAAGGCATTAAATGCCTTAAAGCAGGTATATGCACATGGCCTTTATGAGGCCATAAATGCCTTGGTGCACATAACGCGGCTATGGAAGCTGATCTGTTGTGCCAAGGCAGGGAGAAGGCGGAGATGGCGTCGAGTCATGGTGAGAGGACACCGGAGAGAGGGATCGGGCCCGCCGAGATCTGGGGAGATCCTTGTCGCAGCCCTCCTGCGGGACTGGTCTGTCCTCCTTGGGTCGGTGTGGGGGATCCGCGGCTCCATGCGGACCAAAAGAAGAAGTGGCTGGAGAAAGAGGAGCTGCGGCCTCCTCAGGGAGGCGTGGAGCAGGGGCAGCCATAACTGGATGGGGGGCTGCAAGGCGCTCCTGAACTAGATGGGTCAGGGCTTGGACTTGCTGGACCAGTGTAGCGAACTGGTCCTGGGTCACTGGGATAGCCGGTGACGACGGAGTCTCAGCTGGTGGCGGCGGCGGTGCCACGCTGCTCATCGGATCAGGTCTTTGGGAGGCGACCTGGTCCTAGGCTTCAGAAGTTGTCCTTCTCCGATTAGCCATTGGAGAGGTTCTCTTCTAGATCGAGATCCTTGTCTCCTTTCTTCAAGTTTAATGGGACTTGAGGCCCTTCCTCTAGCGCCAATCTGTTGCTGCTGAAATTCGTCCTCCGGCTCGGGCGCGATCGGGCTGCAGCGTGGGCTCCCTCCTGGGCGGACCTGCAAGATAGTCCTCACACGAGAGGCGTTGGGGGTGGCCCTCTGCGGAAGACCCTCCGACGCTCAAGTCAGTGGAGACCAGTAATCAATAAATATGGGAAGAAGGATCCCTGAGGAAGAGTTCCTCCGAGCTCTCATGGGAGCTTTTATGGCGGAGTGTGAAAACTGTGAATGAAAAATGGGCGTAGAATAGCCGTACCTGAGAGGCTTGAGGGTGGTAGTATTTATAGGCGGTCACCTGACTTCTTGGACGTGCTCTGGATGAGGTCTGAAAGTTGTTGGGATTCGAAACGGATTCGAATCAGGTTGTTACAGGGCCGGTAGGATCCGTATCTTGTTAGTTAGAGGATCGACGGCTGGGAGGCGGGGAGAGCTGGTCGATGGCTCGAGACTCAGTGGCTGCATGGTCCCTAGGCTACTATTGTAGGTCCTAGGCCACGTCTTGGCATGATTCCTTGTTTGGAATCTTATTCTATTACAGTGAATTTGAACTCTCCCGTGCCAGATTTCGCAGAGGTCTGAAGTAGCTCAGATCGAATGGCCGAGGAATGGTCTGGCCTTGATGGCAGAAGCATAAGAATAGCTCGGGTTGCCAAGGCATAAGGTTGGCTGAACCTGCAGAAGTATAATGTGGTCGAGTCAGACTTCTGTGAAGCATGGAATCAGGAACTCCACTTTATGACGCCATCCTTCCCGCGCAAAAGGTGCCAAGGGGAGCCAACGTGGCAGCCATAATGCCTTAATGATGGAAGGAAATAAGGCATTAACTACCTTAAAGCAGGTGGATGCACATGGCCTTTATGAGGCCATAATTGCGTTGGTGCGAAGGACATAGCGCGGTTGTGAAAACCGAGCTAGAGTGCTGAGGTATATTGGTCGAGGCATGTTGGCTGAACTATGCTGAAGCTGGCTGATGCTAAGGCTGGCCGAGCTATGCTGAAGCTGGCTGAGGCTGAGGCTGGTCGAACTATGATAGTCGAGCTATGTTGGCCGAGCTATGCTGAAGCTGGCCAAGACTGAGGCTGGCCGAGCTATGATGGCCGAGCTATGTTGAAGCTGGCTGATGCTGAGGCTGGCCGAGCTATGTTGGTCGAGCTATGCTGTAGCTGGCTGAGGCTAGCCGAGCTATGATGGCCGAGCTATGTTGGCCGAGCTATGCTGAGGCTGGCCGAGACTGAGGCTGGTCGAGCTATGATGGCCGAGCTATGTTGGTCAAGCTATGCTGAAGCTGGCTGGGGCTGAGGCTGGCCGAGCTATGATGGCCGAGCTATGTTGGCCGAGCTATGTTGGAGTTGGCTTGAATGAGAGCGCCAAGGCATGGCTCGGCCTAAATGAAGCGGGATTTGAGTACCGAGGCATTCTTTCTCCTTTCTTTTTATTCCATTAAATACTGGCCAAGTCATTATGATCGTTTCTGCACCATTAAATGCTTTAGCATATTGACTTGACTGCCGAATATTAATGATGGGGCCCTTGGGAGAACCGATGCACATGACGTGGCTCTTTTTCCCTCTTATTCTCTGGCAAACAGGGCATTTGGATTGGGCACGATCTCATCACCAATGTGAGCTATCAATAATATAATGACGATTTTACCCCCTCAACAGAATCAACTCTCATTATTTGAATAATTAAATAACACGAATTAATTGTCAGAAACAAAATTATTAATAGTGCCAGAGGATTATGAAAAAGCACTAGATAACTTTTTATTCTTTAGTTTCAGCCGTTGCCATTGGTAGCTCCAGCCGATCCCAAACATGGCCTTCTCCGTCTTCCTAACCTTTCTCTTCCTATCTAATTTTCTCTCTCCGGCGATCAGTCAAGAACGCAACTCTAGCTGCCTTAAGACTTACATAGTGCATGTGCAACAACCTCCAGGCTCCGCTACGCTATCTTCCTTTAAAGATAGAGAGCAATGGCACAAGTCCTTCCTGCCTGCCAGAGCAGCAAGCTTGCAAAAGTCTCCAATGATTTATTCGTATGGCAACGTAATCAGTGGGTTTGCTGCCAGACTGACAGAGGAAGAGCTTGCGGAGATGAAAAACAAATCAGGTTTTGTTGATGCGTACCTCGATCGGATTCTATCTCTTCAAACTACGCACTCCCCCAGCTTCCTAGGCCTGCAACGAGATGTGCCGGGTATCTGGAACGATTCTAACTATGGGAAAGGTGTGATAATTGGAGTGCTGGACTCTGGAATTACACCAAACCACACGTCCTTCAGCGACGAAGGAATGCCCCCTCCTCCTGCTAGATGGAAGGGCTATTGCGAATTCAATGCATCGGTATGCAACAACAAGCTCATCGGTGCAAGGGACTTTCTTACCGGAATGAGGACTGCGGGGAGCACATCAGAGTTGCAAGGGATAGAGGACTACGTTGGACACGGCACGCACACGGCTGGCACGGCGGCTGGCATGTTCGTGAGCAACGCCAGCCTCAATGGCCTGGCCAACGGCACAGCTGCTGGAGTCGCACCCTACGCCCACCTTGCCGTCTACAAAGTATGTACAAACGTTACTTGCGCCGAGTCCGACATACTAGCCGGGATGGATGCCGCGGTGGAGGATGGAGTCGATATACTGTCGCTGTCTCTTGCAGCACCATCCATTCCTTTCTACCAAGACAATATCGCCATCGGTGCTTTTGGGGCGATCCGGAAGGGCATCTTTGTGAGCTGCGCGGCCGGAAACGATGGGCCGGACCATGGCACGCTGTCAAACGAGGCGCCGTGGATCCTGACCGTAGGTGCAAGCACCATGGATCGATTGATTCGAACGACGGTGACCCTCGGAGGAAACAGTACTACTGAAATCAATGGAGAATCCGCTTACCAGCCTCGCAACTTCAGCTCGACCCCGCTGCCTTCTTTGATCTACCCCGGCATCCTCGGAGGGCGTAGGGCTCGTTTCTGCGCCAATGACTCGTTAGAAGGCATCGATGTGCGAGGAAAGATAGTCCTTTGTGATGACGGCTTGATAACCAGGGTGTCCAAGGGTCAAATTGTGAAGAATGCTGGAGGGCTCGGCATGGTCGTCGCAAATCTAATGGAGGAAGGCGTCACCACCTTCAGTGACGCTCAAGTCCTTCCGGCATCGCACGTCAGCTACTCCGATGGACAGAGGATCAAAGCGTACATAAACTCAACTTCCACTCCCACGGCATCAATCACCTTCAAGGGTACGCTGATCGGAACGAAACCGGCTCCGGCGCTCGCTTCCTTCTCTTCAAGAGGACCGAGTCAGGCCGACCAGAACATCCTGAAGCCGGACATCATCGGTCCAGGGGTGAATGTTTTAGCCGCATGGCCCTTCGAGGTCGGCGCCTCCGGTGACGGACCCCGATTCAACACAGAGTCCGGCACCTCCATGGCCACTCCGCACCTTAGTGGGATTGCAGCGCTGCTGAAGAGCATGCACCCAGACTGGTCGCCAGCTGCGATCAAGTCGGCGATCATGACGACCGCCGACTTGACTGCCAACGACGGCAATCCGATCGCTGACGAGACATCGAACCCGGCCGACTTCTTTGGAATTGGGGCCGGCCATGTCAACGTGCTGAAAGCCTCAAAACCTGGTCTCGTCTACGACATCAAGCCCGACGATTACTTACCGTACCTCTGCGGTCTGCGGTACACCGATAGGCAGGTGAGCATCATCGTTCGCCGTGCGGTCAGGTGTTCCAATGTCGGGAGCATGGCTGGCAAAGATCTGAACTACCCTTCTTTCATGGCGATCTTGAATGCCACCAATAACTATACGGTGGAGGCCACACGGACGGTGACCAATGTTGGAGCGCCGAGCTCTACTTACACCGCGCAAAGCCGGACGTCGGCGGAGGTGAAGGTGGTCGTGAAGCCGACGGTGCTCTCGTTTGCGAGGGCCACCGAGAGGCTCCAGTACAACGTTACCTTCAGCAGTAGCAGCGCAAGCAGTGGAAAATACTTTCAAGGATATTTGACGTGGGTTTCAACCGATAACATTACAACCGTTGGAAGTCCAATAGTGATAGCCGTTGCATGAAAACCCCAAATGAAGCTATCATCTGGCCTGCCATACATGATATAAAAGACTTGATACTTAGCATGGCTCGCGACGCCTCTCAATTACTACATATGGGTGTAGCTAAAACAATTCGATCTTCTTCTTTGCATTCTTCCATGCGACGTTTAATTTGGATCATGAATAAGCTGCCTGCTGGTATTTTGTGTTACTTGTTAGCATGAAAAAGCCGAACTTCGCGTCATTCTAGCACTGCTGGGCTACAACCATTGAAAGCGGAGATATGACCTCAACCAATTTGCAACCAGGCACTCGAGTTCTTGCCCATTTGCACCTGTACGTCTAGTATCAAACCCCAAGAATATTAGAAGCACGTCCTGCAAAACTTTCACTCGCATATAAATATCGTCGTGCTGGTGCGACCGCGATAGCGATCGATCTAGGTGATCACCATTCTTTACTGCTAAATTATGTAGTAGTATTGAGTAGTTAAGGACTCTCTTCGATTCGGAATTGAAATAAAGACGGCTAGTCTATCGATCATAAAGTATATAATATAGTGTAGGCACTTAAGTTGGCATTAGAATATAGAACAACATGCTATTTGGTATTCGTTGGTTAATTGATGTTAGGCATGGATTAAAATATGTGAAATATTGATCAGATTGAAAATCCAATTTGTTCCTTGATATACGTATGATAAAAGCATCAAAAAGTGGTACAATAAATCCAAATAATAAGTTGTTTGGTCTCATTTACACCTCATTAGTTAATGTATTTGTATTTGATGCGCTTGATGGCTACTTAATTTCTTTGTTTTTTACAAGCAACCATATGTCTCTCATTGGAAACATATTTAAAAATGAGCTGATTTGAATATCAACCTCGACAGATAGCATGAGCTTGCAAATCAACTAGTTGATGACACATGGTGGATGATTATGACATCTGATTTAAGGGTAACATGTGTCCATCCAAATAAGAAAGTCTTATGGAGGAAAAGCTTCCACCAATAACGCCACCTTCTCCAAAGATCCAAATCCATCAAACCATGAAGTGGACGAAATTATAACCATTCCATGAGCCTATAGAAGGTACACCCCATGCATGACAATAACAAGAAGAAGGATACATTAAGATATATATCAGATATCAATGAATTGGCACCATCCATCTGTAGGAAACGAGCAAAATCATCTCACCAGTCTACCTAAAAGAAGAGACCAAGAATCGAGCAATAACCAAACAGGTAAAATCAATACTCAAGTCAACTCGCAGAGAGAGACCTAACCGATTCAGGTCCTTCACCAGCAGCAAGGAGCAATTCAACATCTCTTATAGTGCATTGGGTTTGAACCAACTTGCCATAAAACTTGACCGTGCATGTATTTAGTCTCCACAGCCTACAAGAATATGGTGCATGAAAAAAAAAAAAAAAAGACTCCAACCACAATGTATTGCTACAATATATCTCTACAACAGCTATAGCAATGAGCAAAAATTCAGTCTTCCACAGTCAAACCAAGAATATGGAGCTTCAACATCACTTTATTTGAGATTTGGTATGAAAGGGAGAAATACAATTAGAATTTATCAATATGAAGAACTAATTGGCAAATATATTTTCTAAGGCAGTTACACCAGCAAAAAATATATATTTGGGCATTGAATGTGAACCTTCTCACAGCGCAAGTGAAAAGAAAATACTCTAATGCTCTGTTTGGATGGAGAGAAAAGTGGAAGGAAAGAAAACTGGGAGGAGAGAAAAGTGGAAGGAAAGAAAATTGAAGAGAAAATATCTGTTTGGACGAGTGGGAGAAAAATAGAGAGGAGAGAAAAGTTGATAATTTATAATGATAATAATATCCTTATTATAGATGATTAAAAAATGCATCGGTTGTTTTTTGGAAGGGTCAATATTGGAATAAAAAAAATGAAAGAGCACTTTTGAGTTTTCTCTTAAAATCTCTCCGATTTTGGAGAGAAAACTTTTATGTAGAGCCCACCACTTTTTTCCCTCTGTTTTTTCCTCTAGTTTTCTTTCCTCTCAACTTTTTTCTCCATCCAAACAAGATAAATTTCATTTTCTCTTCTATTTTCCTTCCTAGTTTTCTTTCCTTCCTAGTTTTCTCTTCATCCAAACAGATGGTAAGAACCATAGCAAATTTCCTTCGGTTGTTGGTGACACACGCTCCTTTTTTTTTATTATTTTCAACACCAAAGACTGGCTTTACAAGTGGTTTAAAAGTTTAAATGATACAACATGCTGACGATGTTAGCAATGATTGAATGAATGCATTGCACATTTCGAAGATTTCTCAATATTAACAAGGATACATACCCTTGCATAGCTCTACTGTTTCAAATTTTCCATCCAATGGTCAAGCCAAACAGTTTTAATTTAAAACAATTTTCAAAATCTTTTTCTCTATCCAAAGTTCTGGGAGTTCCTTCAAATGAACCCAAATTGTAGCATGCTTGATATAATTTTTTGAACCTTTAAATTTGGTTTCTAAAGTTCTAATGCAAGAATTTGGCCACCAATCATCTATAGCCCTTTGTTCGAAGCTCAGCCAAATCTGTCTTCAACTGAAATTAAAACTATAATGGTTCAAGCCCATCTACTGATCCAATTAATCCGATAGTGAGCCAAAATTATATAGCTCTAAAAGCTTAAATAAAAGTTAATTGATAGTAGATAAACTTTAGTTATAAGCATATAATATTTTTTTATTTAAAATATAATTATTTTGAGGTATTACAGAAACACATATTCATCTGTACTAATTAAAAATGTTTCAAATATACCTTTTAATTAGTTGACATTTTACTTTCACAATATTAGGAAAGAATTCTAATGTGATTGGTAAAAGCCACGTAAGAATTAACGGTCAGAAGCAACCTGACGGCGGCCCCAGCTACAAAGGCGGTCCCTAGACGATCCAAGGCGATCCCTAGGCGGCCCCAGCTACAAAGGCGGTCCTTAGATGGCTCAAGGCAGTCCCTAAGCGGCCCCAATTGCAAAGACGGTCCCTAGACGGCTCAAGACGGTCCCTAGGCGGCCCCAGCTACAAAGGCGGTCCCTAGGTGGTCCGAGGCGGTTCCTAGGCTGTCCCAGTTACAAAGACGGTCCCTAGGCGGCCCGAGACGGTTCCTAGGTGGCCCCAACTACAAAGGCAGTCTCTAGATGGCCCGAGGCAATCCCTAAGCGGCCCTAGTTACAAAGGTAGTCCCTAGACGGCCCAAGGCGGTCCCTAGATGGCTCCAGCTGCAAAGACGGTTTCTAGGTGGCCCGAGGCGGTCCCTAGGCGGTCCGAGGTAGTCCCTAGGCGGCCCAAGGCGGTTCCTAGGCAGCCCCGTCTCCTGAACGGCATTGGTGCCCCTTTTGTCTTATCTTCATAGTTCATCCTAGCTTCCTGAACAAGCTGCCACATGAGCAAAGCCGGGCTCATCTACTATCTTTGATCCAAATTGGTTTAATAAGACAAAAATCGTCAGTTCCAGCATGATCTCCGAAAAGTAGCGGCTCATCAGATGACATTAATGACTCTGACTATATAAGGCCCCAAAAGTCATGACCCATCAGACAGCATTAATGGCCCTGGTATGGAGCTCTAAAAAGTCATAATACATCATGAAGTTACAAACCTCCAAGCCAGAGAAGCCCAAAAAGTCATTAGAGAGATTTAATGACTCTGGCTAAATAAGCCTTAAAAGGCGATTACCTGCTGTAAAGTACCAATCATCCTGAATCAGAGGATGCGGATCAATCATCCTGAATCAGAGGATGCGGATCTAATCCAGCCAGCTCTGATATTCTACATGTAAAGGTTTTAACTCATCATGAGATTCCAATCTGAGCGAACAAGCCATGCAGACTCAAAAGACTAATAAAATAGGTTATAAGAGGAGGGCATAAGAAGACCAACCCCAACTCTCAGACCCAAGGATCTATCTCTTTCAAACTTTTTTAAGCTTGCAGCAGCTGTGATCTTGATCACTAACTTGAGCGTCGAAGGGTTCCTGCCAAAATTTTCGGTCCCTGGAACTTCTTGCAGGTCTTGAAGCCGAAGTAAAGCTCTCTCAGCGGATTCACGCTGCATCAGTTACACTCAAGGACGTCAGTTTAAGATGATCGAGCATCATCAAATTCCAATTCATGTCATCTGCCCAAAGTTCTCCCAGTAAGTGCTAGTCTTCGCTCCTATCTTGCTTCCTCCAGATCTGTACATATGTCTTACTGAATTATACTGTCCTTTGAAATGGCTCTGCAATTCTCTACCTCCTAATCAGTAACTTGGCATGCATTGGATCATGGTACCATTTTTTTGGTCATAGATGCCCAACTTCCATTCTTTCCTACAGATTAGCTAGCCTATGTTCCTTGAAACATCAAGTGAAATTTTGCTTCCTTGAAGCTAGCTGGTCTCCTCCTTGAAATTATGACTTTGTATCCTTCAATGCAATAGATGTTATGCCCTCTCCATCTCCTTGAGAGCTCTTGGAGATCTCGATGTCCTCTTCTTAAATTCTTTGCTTTTTAGAGGCGATCATGAGCATTCAATGTTCAATCGGTACTCTTTTCTCTTTCCTAAGAACTAGCGCACAGTGTCTATTATTTAAATCGGTGATCTCTTCTTCCTTCCTCTTTCTCTCTCTCTCTCTCTCACATTCTTTCTTAAATTATTCCATATTTTATAAAAGGTTGATGGTCATGTTTGATAGAGTATGCAGTGATAGTGAAACGCACAATAGGGGTATGTAGGAAAAAAAAATATTTTTTTTGGATGTAAATAGCCTTGATGATTTTATAATAATGTTTATATTACAAATATAAGAGACGCAGCATACAAACACAGCAAGCCTTACATTAACCTTACATCCTCTTTTCTTCAACCCATGAACAACATCCCGTGAGATCTTCACGAGAATTAATTCTCAGCCCACACCAACAAAAGAACACTAATATTTCATTAAGCAATCCAACCACCTCATGATCCGATCTCATCAACACTACTTTCCTGCGTTGCATCGATCGGATACTCTTAAGGTTAGAAAGCAAAGCATCGCGATGGACCTGTTAGAACAAGCTGGAATAAGCTCCGGCCACTTGCTTTGACAGAAGATCAAGCCCATTGGCAAGCCTCTCTCTCTCTCTCTCTCTCTCTCTCTCTGCTTCTTCAGCCATATTAATTTGAGATGGACTCCTGGAATCGCTCTCTTTCTTCACGATCCACACTTTTGGCCGGCGTGCCTATTAATAGAAGAAAATAAGAGTTTTTTTATTCAGAGATCTCAAATACAAGAGTAGGTTGTCTTACATATTTAAAGAAATATATCCTAACTAATTGGCATAAAAAAGCTAATAATCAGCTACTAACAGATATGACAGTAAGATAATAATAGATATGACAGCATTTTTTATAGTTTGCAAAACTACCATTAGTATTTGAATTCGTTGCAGTCGAGCTTGTTTCATCTTTCATCACCCATATTCTCGCCATTGATATCTGGATTGTTATGAGAGTTATCGCCCTTATCTCTCTGATCATCCTTATCACACCATTAACTCTCACAACTAACATTATTTTGAAAGTTGCTGAACTGTTGGAGATGATTAATATCCTCCCGCAAACTATGTCGGGATCGGAGACATAGTTTCTGTTGCTGCCAAATCACTTGCGGTGAGCGTCGATGGGCGAAGATCTCCGCAAGTCATAGGAAGTGTGGAGGGAGCACCGTCTTCCTCCGGGAACCTGCAAAAAGTCCCGGACCAGTGATTCCGGTGGAGATCCTCCGAAGCTCAAGTCAGTGGTTGGTAGAACAGGAATTTTGTAACGGAGTAGTGCTTGAGAGAGTGTAGAGATTTCATCCCCCTTTGCCTTGTAAGCTGGGGACCTTCTTTATACCTATCTTTAGAGCCGCTGGGTCTCCCTTCTGTTAGGATAAGCTTTGTGAACGGCAGGCGGGTGCGTCGTTGCTGAATGGGTGCCAGAAATATCGGCGACTGTACAGTGTTTTAGCAACTGCCCATGATTTCGACCGTAACAGGCGGGCTGGCCATGCTGTGGTTTGTGTTTCAAGAAGCCGGATCGAATCTGGGGCTGAGGCAAGACCGGAGCCGAGGCCGAGCCGAATCCGAGGCCGAGGCGAGACTGGAGTCGTGGCTGAGCCAAATCCGAGGCCGAAGCGGGACTGGAGCCGAGGCCAAGGCAAGACTAGAGCCATGGCCGAGCCGAATCCGAGGCCAAGGCGAGACTGAAGCCATGGCCGAGCTGAATCCGAGGCCGATGTGAGACTGGAGACGTGGCCGAGCCGAATCCAAGGTCGAGGCGGGACTGAAGCCGAGGCCGAGCCGAATCTGGGCCGAGCTCTAAGCTAGCAGTGATTGTTTAAAAATCATGCAGGATGTTATTGTACCGCCTGATGGTGATTAGCCATATCATATGCCCCCCCGCTTCCGAGATGGGTAAGCGTGCACCTACCATCGAAAGGAAGTGTTTTATCATCCGATGGCTAATCTTCAGGCGACGCATGTCAAGGGTCGTCCTCCCCTTAATGGTGCATTGGACGCTGCGACGCCATCATCCTGCCCGCCTCGACTGTTGGGATCGAGGAAGATTTTCCTCGGGGGCCAGGCAGGCGCATCATTGCGGTGAGGTTACTGCCATCCAATTGTTGACAGGGGCCTCCGGGCCGCGCGCTCCGGGTGGTTGCCGTAGTCGTCCCCAATGGGAAGCGGGCACGTAGCCAAAGCAAGTTTGGCGGGACGATTTCGAAAAGACAAGTTTATAAAGGGGGGCGTTCTTGGCTCAAGCTGTCCTTACTGCTTTCATTTTCATCCTCATTCTGGTTTTACTCGAGCCTGTTCGTCTTCCATCCTCCCGAGCCTTTTGCCTTTGATTCTTCGGCCTCAAATCCTTCAGGTTAATTCTGTTCTCATGGCTTCTTCGTCCCTTTCATGCTTAATTTCCGGTTCCGGGGGCTATTCCCTTGATCTTCCTCGACAACTCTCTTCCTCTCCGGCACCCAGCTGGTCATCCTCTACGGAGGATATCCCAGCGGGGCAGCAGCGAGTGGTCGGGTGATTTCCCATTGAGAATCGCCCGGCCGCCGGACGGGCCCCCATCCGATATCGTCCGGCGGTTGCCGACCCCTCTCGTGCAGGGGAGTCTCCCGAGGGGACCGCCTCTATGATGACGGCCCATGGATAATCAATCTTAGGGCTTGTTATCAAATTCCCACCGACCTCCGCCTATACCGGCCTCTTCTTGAGGATAGGGTAACCTCTTCTTACCCTAGTAGGGTTTCCCTCTATGAGTATTATTTTAAGGCTGGACTCCGTATTCCCATTCATCCTTTCTTACTTAATGTTTTAGATAGATATTCCTTGGCCTTGGCTCAATTGGTCCCAAATTCCATTCGGACCCTCGTAGGTTTCCTAGTGCTATGCCACATTCATGGGATAGAGGCTAGGATTTCTCTTTTCTGTTGCTTCTATACCCTTAGGAAACAATCGGGATGGTGGTCCTTCGCTCCTAGGCCCACTAGAATTCTCAAGTTGCATCTTCCTACCTCCGTTAAGGGATGGAAAAGTAAGTTCTTTTTTGCCCAAATTGAGGAAGTGAAGACCGAGTGGGGAATCCCTGATACCGATGCCAACAAAGACCCCAGAATTCTTCCAAGAGATCAAGAGGCGTTCAGGCAGTTGATTACTGCCGACGTTCCTCGATGCAACCAGCTGCTAGCCAAGGAGAATCTTTGGCTAGCGGGCCTTATCCCGAACGATGGTGAGCAGTAATAATATGTTTTTATCTTTTACGTTTTCCCTTTTTTTTTACACTCTTCCCTTCATGTTCCTTGATATAGGAATGGCACCATCGCTTCACGAGATAAGGCAGGCTGCCACAAGAAAAAGAGAGGTCAAGGCAGATGGGGCCCCCGTCGAGAAGAGGGCCATCATCAAGATTGCCAAGAAGATCGAGGCCGAAGAGGCCTCTAGAAGGGGCAAGACGGAGGGAAGGGTCAAGGTCGAAGAGGCCTCGAGAGGGAGCGGAGCGGAAAGGGCCAAAGCTGAAGAAGCCCTAGGAAGCGAGGCGGTAAGGGCCGAAGCCAGAGAGGCACCAGGACAGAACGAGGCAGGGAAAAGGGATGTACCTCATTCGCCTTCACCAGCACTGCCTCCATCTCCTATCGATTTGATCGACACTTCTCCGGAGCGGGGCACTGAAGCGCCGTCACCACAGCCCATAGCTCCCGAAGCGGAAGCAGCCAACTCGGCTACAAGGCCGACTCCAGAAGCCGCCCTATCTCCCAAAGGGGCAGCGGCCGAGGCGTCCCCACCAGGAAAGGTGCCAGAGGGAGCAGAGTCGGAGGCTGAGCCCTCGCCTACAGCCGCCGAGTCAGAGGAGGGAGATGGCATCGATCCCTCTTTTCAGTCAATTTTGACGTGCTATAGCCGTTAGGCTGAGCGGACATTAGCCCAGGTTTCCGTGCCTGAGCTACAGAGGTTCCTTCGACATCAAAGGAGATCTACATTCTTTCGAGAGGCATCCGTGGCACATCTCTGGGTAAGTATTGTTCCATTGTCAAAACTTTTGGGACCGTTTCTTCATCTAAACCAAATAATTTGATCAGGCATTAAACTCTATGACCGCCATGAGGGGTCTTTGGTCCCAGGCCGAGGTCGCTCTTGATCAATCTCTGGAGGAAATTTGAGAAGTCTGGGCTAGAGTAGAGATGGCCGAGGTAGCCTTGGAGGAGGCCCAGGAGGAGACTGCTCGGGAGCAAAAGGCTGAAGCCGAAGCCAAGGTTGCTCGATTCCGTAACCTGGCCCAGGCTGAGAAGGCGGAGGAGGAGCTGGAAGTGGCTCAGCGCCAGGCAGCCAATGAGCTTGATAATGCTCAGGTGGTAGAGGAAAAGCAGAGGGTGGCAGAAGAGAAGCAGAAAGCCACTGAAGCAGAGATTTACCTACTGAAGCATCGGCTCCACTCTGCCACCATTGAGATCGGAGTGGCCGGGGAGTGGGCCGAGAATGCCAAGGAAATCGCTCGCCAAAGAGACGCTGAGGTAGCACATCTGAGGGTGGCGGTGACCAAGGCCGAGAAGAAGGCCGACGAGGCTGAGAAGAAAGCCATCGAGGCCGAGAAAAAGGCCGCCGAGGCCAAGAAGAAAGCCGTCGAGGCCGTAGAGGATTTTAGGAAGTCCAAAGCCTTCAGTAAGGAGCTGGCCGAGACAACTGCATTTGCATACGATGGTGGCTTCCAAGATTGTAAGGAGAAAATACGCAGACTCTACGGCCTCGAGGGAATTGAAGTGCTGGAGCCGAACGAAGTTCCCAAAGATGATGGCTTAGCTCCGGCTAAACCTTAGTTTCTTTTGCTTACACTGCATTGTATCAAGTCTGACTTAAATCGGCAATTTTGTAAACTTTTGCTATTAATGGAATTTTGACCCCTAATGCTCATGACTTGCACCGTAGTCAAGTTTTCTAGCGGATAAGTCGAAACGAACTGAATACCAATGACTTGAGAAATCGACCATACATCGCAGGACGATGCCATAGTCGGTGCCAAGGGAGAACTCCACCACTTCGGTCTAGGGACACGGCTAGAAAGCCGGCTAGAGGGCTGATGTGGGATTGGGTTTGCGTACCGATGTGGAGTCGAACCTATGCTGACGCGGAGTCGAGCGAGTGCCGATGTGGAGTCGAACTTGTGCCAACGCGGAGTCGGACTTCAGACGCCAACGCGGAGGCGGGTTGTGTGCCGAGGTGAGCTCGGGCTCCTAATGTCGACGCGGAGTCGGGTTTCGAGTGCCGATGCGGAGTCGGGCTTCAAGTACCGATGCGGAGTTGGGCTTCCATCGCCGACACGGAGTCGGGCTTCCAGCGCCAATGCGGAGTCGGGCTTCCAGCGCCGACGCGTAGTAGGGCTTCCAGCACCGATGCGAAATAGGGCTTCCAGCGCCGACGTGGAGTCGGGCTTCAAGCGCCGATGCAGAGTCGGGCTTCCAGCACCGATGCGGAGTCAGACTTCCAGCGCCGATGCGGAGTCGGGCTTCAAGTGCCGACATGAAGTCGGGCTTCAAGTGCCGATGCGGAGTCGGGCTTCAAGTGTCTAGGTGCCGAGGGGAGGCTCGGGCTTGGAGTGCCGACGCAGAGCCAGGCTTAGGTGCCGAGAGGAGGCTCGGGCTTGGACACTTTCATTAGTAAGGACATGAATAATATTCTGGCAGGCATTCCTAAATTAAAGACATGAACAACTATTGATAGTACCGATGCAGGTTGTCCGTGTTCCAAGTGCAAGGTAGAGGTTTTCCGTCCAGCTCCTCAATCTTGTACACTTCGTGGTGGAGTGCCTCCATGACTCGGTAAGGTCCCTCTCATTTCAGAGCTAGCTTGCCTCCTTCCGTCGGCTTTGAAACTTCAGCTCGTCGGAGGACCAGGTCTCCTGGCAGGAAAGCCTTGGGGCGAACGCGATCAATTGTAATACTTGGTTGTTCGTTGTCGGTAAGCTGCAATCCGGAGTCACGCCTGGTCTCGTAATTCTTCCACTAGGTCGAGGTTGGCCTGCAACTGATTTGGGTTATCCCCCTCACTGTACAACTTCGTCCGGAGGCTCGGGGCACCTATCTCCATAGGAATGACAGCTTCGGACCCGAAGACTAGGCTAAAAGGAGTCTCTCCGATGGGGGCTCGCGGTGTCGTGTGGTAGGCCCATAGTACCTTGGGAAGCTCCTCCACCCACCATCCTTTGTAGTCATCTAGCCATGCTCTAAGCCCTTGAAGAATAATGTGGTTGGTTACTTCAGCCATGTCGTTGGTTTGAGGATGTCCTACGGACGTGAATCGCTGATGGATGCCTTGCTCGGTGCAGAACTCCCGGAAGGCCATGTTGTCAAAATGCTGGTCGTTGTTAGTGACGAGAGTATGCTGCAGCCCGAACTAACACACTATAGATTTCCAGAAGAAGGATCTCACCTTGCCCTCGATGATCTTGGTGAGTGCTTCAGCTTCGATCCACTTAGTGAAGTGGTCGACGGCTACCAGTAGGAATTTGCGCTGACCGGAGGCTGAAGGGAATGATCCCAGGATGTCCATACCCCACTGGGCGAAGGCCAAGGCGCAGCCAGGGGGGTCAGTTGGGACGTTGGTTGCCGCTGGATGTTGGTATGGCGTTGACAACTATCGCACTTCCGGACAAGCTCGGACGCATCCTCCCTCATTGTCAACCAATAGTATCCCTGCCGCAGAGCTTTGAATGCCAGGGCCCTGCCCTTCAGGTGATTTCCGCATATGCCCTCATGGATTTCTCGTAGGATATAATCCGCTTCCATAGGGCCAACACATTTGAGGACTGGGTACAAGAATGACCTTCGATAGAGCTTTCCTTCCATCATTAGAAACTTCGGGGCTCACCGCTTGAGCAGTTTAGCCTCAGCCGGGTCTTCAGGGAGGACGCTGTTGGTGAAATACTGGATAAAAGCGTCCATCCAAGAAGGCTCCTGCTCGATCGGCATGGCTTCTTCTGTGGCTTCGATGCTTGGGGCTTCCAGATGTTCTACATAAGTTCTTCCCAAAGCCCCATCGGTCGAGGTGGCTAATCGGGATAGGGCGCCAGCTCTGGCGTTCTCCTCCCGAGGGATGTAGCTGACGCTGAAGTAGGCTAAGGAAGAGGCTTGCGACTTCACCACGCTTAAGTAACGGGATATAGTAGAATCCCGAGCCTCGTACTCCCCTCTGATTTGGCCGGTGACTAGCTGGGAGTCAGTGAATACTCTAAGGCATTTCACTCCGAGCTCCCGGGCCAATCTTATTCCGAACAGTAGGGCTTCATACTCTGCCTGATTGTTTGTGGCTGGGAAGAGAAAACGAAGGGCATACTCGGTTACGACTTCGTCCGGGCTAGCTAGGATAAGGCCCGTTCCGCTCCCTTGGGAGTTTGATGCTCCGTCCACATGAAGGATCCAGTCATCTCTCCTTTCGGTTCCAGGACCCAAGGGGTTTGCCCCGGACTCTTCCGGCTGCTCCTCAGCCCAAGTGCACTCGACTAAGAAATCCGCCAAGACTTGAGACTTCATAGCTGACCTAGGATGGAATGATAAGTCGAATTCTTCCAGCTTGAGTGCCCACTTCGCCAGTCGGCCAGAGGTGTTGGGACGAGAAAGAACTGCCTTAAGCGGTTGGTCTGTGACTACCACGATCGGATGAGCCTAAAAATAAGGTCGGAGATGCTGGGCGGAAATAATTAACGCAAAGATAATCTTCTCGATTCTCAAATATCTGGTCTCCGCATCGTGAAGCACCTTGCTGGTGTAATACATCGGCTTTTGCGTTCCATCGGTGTCCATGCAAACCATCACAGAACTGATAGCTTCGGGAGAAGCTGCGAGGTACAGAAGAAGTTCTTCTCCACCCCTCGGCTTGGACAGCAGTGGCAGGGTGGATAGGAATTCTTTCAGTCCCTCGAAGGCCTCCTGGCACTCCCTCGTCCATTCGAATCCGTTGACTCTGCGCAATGCCTTGAAGAAAGACAAGCATCTCTCAGCGGACTTGAACAGAAAACGGCTCAGGGCCACCACCCTTCCCATCAAGCGTTGCACCTCCTTTTTGTTGGGGGGTGATCTCATGTCCAAGATGGCTCGGACTTTATCGAGGTTTGCCTCGATTCCTCGTTGGGTCACCATGAAACCCAAGAATTTACTGGCTGTCACCCCAAAAGCATACTTGCATGGGTTCAGCCTCATCTGGTATCGATGGAGGTTGCCGAAGGTCTCCGTCAAGTCGGCGATATGGCTGGTTGCGCGGATGCTTTTCGTCAGCATATCATCCACATATACTTCCATGTTGCATCTGATCTGATCCTCGAAGACCTTGTTCATTAGCCTTTGGTAAGTGGCTCCCGCGTTCTTCAGTCTGAACGGCATCACCTTGTAGCAGTACAGTCCCTTCTCGGTTATGAAAGAGGTAGCTTCCTCATTAGCTGGGTTCATCCTGATTTGGTTGTACCCAGAGAAGGCATCCATGAAACTGAGGGTTTCATGACCGAACGTAGCATCCACCAATTGGTTAAGTCGAGGCAAAGGGAAGCTATCCTTGGAGCATGCTTTGTTGAGGTCAGTGAAATCTACACACATCCTCCAGCTCCCATTTGCCTTGCGGACCATCACGACGTTAGCCAACCAGTCGGGGTAGTGAACTTCCTGAATGTGGCCTGCAGCTTTCAGCTTGCGAATTTCCTCGTCAATGGCCTTCTACCTATCGGGAGTGAAGCTTCTCTTCTTCTGTCGGATAGGCCGGCATTCTGGCTTAAGGTTGAGCCGATGAGTGATTATCTCCTCAAGGATGCTTGGCATATCTGACGACGACCATGCGAAGATGTCAAAGTTGGCACGCAGGAAAACGAGGAGCCGAACGCGTGCCTCTTTCGGAAGCAGTGCTCAGATCTGGATGGTCCTCGTTGGGTCCTCCCCCAAGGGAAAGGTTAGGAGGTGCTCGGCTGGCTCCCCTCTCCTCTCTAAGTCTCGAGGGTTGAGCGGTTCAGGCGCTGCTGTCGACACTGTCTCTTGCAGACTGAGGACTAAGTGGTAGCAGACCGGTGGTAGGCTCTGTTCTCCATTCATTTCTTCAATCCCTTCTTCGGTGGGAAACCTCACCAGCAATCTCTTGGTGGAGATAACAGCATCCAGTAAATTCAAGCCAAGCCTTCCTAAGATAGCATTGTAAGCCAACGGGACCTGAATCATCAGGAAGTTTATGACTACCGTACTTTGACGCGGTAGAGTCTCAACTATGACAGGGAGAGCGATCCCCCCTTCAACTCTCACAGAATCTCTGGTAAAACCCATCAGAGGGATGATGACGGGTTGAAGAGAAGAGTTAGACAGGTTCATCCGAACAAAGGCTTCGTAACTCAAAACATCAACAAAACTTCCACTATCTACTAAAATTCTCTTTACAGGGTGTTTGGCTATAGTCATAGACATGACGACGCTGTCGTCATGTTTGTTAACTACTCCGTCTATGTCCTTCCTAAAGAAAGAAATTACAGAATCTAATCCCTTATGTCATCTTTTTGAGTTGCTGCCTACCCCCCAGGAAATCATGGCTATCGTCTTCTCCATCGAGGTGTTGTTCACACCGATCTGTGGTGTGGGAGGTGCCATCGGGCCTGGTGCGATAGGATTTCCTCTTTGGACGAACTTGCCTAAGTGACCTTGCTGGACTAGCTCTTCAATGGCCTTCTTCAGCAGGCGGCAGTCTTTAGTGTCATGACCATAATCCCGATGGTATCGGCAGTAGAGTTCCTTGCTGTGAGGAACCTCTGGCTTCATGGGGGGTGGGCATCGGAAATAGGGCTCGTCCTCGATCTCTAATAGAATGTGAGATACCGGAGCAAGGAGAGGGGTGAACTGCTCCTTGGGGACGAGCATTTGAGGCCGGTTGTCTGAGCGACGACGTGGCTCAGGCTTTCTGGATCGTCCTCCAATGGGTTCCGTGGATATTTGCTTCTTGCTGGAACCTTTGTTGGCCTCCCTCCTAGAAGAGTCTGCTTCGTTAGCGCGAATATACTTCTGCGCTCGGCTTAGCAATTCAGCATAGGAACTGGAAGGCTTCTTATCTAGGGAATAAGCAAATCTGGATGGACGAAGTCCTCGCTTCAGGGCTAGGGTGGCTACAGAGTCCTCCAAGTTATAAACCTCGTGGCGACCTCCTTGAACCGAACAATAAAGTCCTTCAGAGTTTTGCCGCTCCTTTGCTGGAGAGCGAACAAGCTATCAGCCACTCGAAGGATCTTCCGGCATGCATCAAAGTGGGCCAGAAAAGATCACTCGAGTTATCTGAAAGAGTTGATGCTGCACGATAGCAAACGAGAATACCACGCACGCGCCATCTTCCAAAGTGTGGCCGGAAAGGCAACACACAGGAGAGAGTCCGTCGCTCCCTGGACTTGCATTAGGACCTTATAGCTCTCTAAATGGTCCAAAGGATCCGTCGTGCCGTCGTACAGGTCCAACTGAGGAAGTCAGAATCAAGGTGGGACCGGCTCCTCCATGATGCGACGAGAGAGCGAGGGATGGTGGTCGTTGTCCATCCCATGAGAGTTGGCGATCCGGCAACTAAGCTCCTCTAATCGCTGATGATACTCATCAAGTCGTTGCTCGGCCCAACAAGCGGCCTTCCTGTCGGTGTCTTCTTTAAAGGAGTCAGAAGATGAGGATGGGGACGACTGCCGGTGCAGGGAGTGCACATGTTTTAGTTCTTTCTCACCATGCCTCCTGTGGGAGCGATCAGAATGGTGGGAGAGAGATCGTCGTCGCTTTGAGGTCTCCCAATGGCGTGGTTCAGAGAGCGAGTGGTGGGAGGCCTCAGGAGGAGTCTTGCCCAGATGAGGTTGACTGGCTCCATGATCCTCCTCATAAGGCGGAGGGGGCTGAGGCATGGCAGTGAAGCAGTGTTTCTGTAGTCCCCACACCACGATCATCAGATATTGCACTTGATGAGTCAGGACGTCAAGCCGATCGGAATGGCTAGCCTGTGGTGGTGCAAGAGGCGGAACATGGAGGTTGGCCTCTGATTGTTCAGCCTGTGGGAGGCATTCCGCGGCATGGCTGGTGGAAGCTTCTTAAGCTTGCATCATCACCATCGCCATCCTTGCAGTTGTGAGGGGTCGCAGATGCATGAAGGTAAATGTCTGTCTGTCGTGTCCCCCTTCCTGGCGCGCCAATCTGTTGCTGCCAAATCACTTGCGGTGAGCGCCGGTGGGCGGAGATCTCTGCAAGTCGTAGGAAGTGTAGAGGGAGCGTCGTCTTCCTCCGAGAACCTACAAAAAGCCCTGGACCGGTGATTCCGGTGGGGACCCTCCGAAGCTTAAGTCAGTGGTTGGTAGAACAGAAATTTCGTAATGGAGTAGTGCTTGAGGGAGTGTAGAGATTTCGTCCCCCTTTGCCTTGTAAGCTAGGGACCTTTTTTATACCTGTCGTTAGAGTCGCTGGGTCTCCCTTCTGTTAGGATAAGCTTTGTGAATGGCAGGCGAGTGCGTCGTTGCTGAATGGGTGCCGGGAATATTGGCGATTATACAGTGTGTTGGCAACTGCCCGTGATTCCAGTCATAACAGGCGGGTTGGCCGTACTGTGGTTTATGTTTCAAGAAGCCAGATCGAATCTGGGGCTGAGGCGAGATCGGAGCCGAGGCCGAGCTGAATCCGAGGCTGAGGCATGACCAAAGCCGAATCCGAGGCCGAGGCGAGACTAGAGCCGTGGCCGAGCCGAATCCGGGGCCGAGGCAAGACTGGAGCCGTGGCCGAGCCGAATCCAGGGCTGAGGCAAGACTGGAGCCGTGGCCGAGCCGAATCCAGGGCCGAGGCAAGACTGGAGCCATGGCCGAGCTGAATCCGAGGCCGAAGCGGGACTAAAGCCGAGGCCGAGCTGAATCCGGGCCGAGCTCTAAGCTAGAAGGGATTGTTTAAAAACCATGCGGGATGTTATCATACCGCCTGATGGTGATTAGCCATATCAGTTTGTTTCAAAAATTTTCCAGGGAAGCTTTGGCCATGGATTTCATGAAGATATCAGCAACTTGAAGATGAGTGGAGATATGATAGGTGATTAGCAAGCCAAGAGAAACTCGTTCGTGCACAAAATGGTAGTCTAGCTCGATGTGTTTACTTCGTGCATGGAATACAGGATTGACTGTCATATGAAGAGCGCTGATGTTATCGCAATATAGAACAGGAGGAGAGGGAAGAGCAAGTTGAAGATCTTTTAGAAGGAACGTTAGCCATGTCAGTTCGGCAGCAGTGTTTGCCATAGCTCGGTATTCGGCTTCAGTACTGGAACGAAAGATGGTAGGCTGCTTTTTTGAGTACCAGAAGATTAGATTTCCTTCAAGGAATACACAGTAACTTGTCATGGAGCACCGAGTAGTAGGACAACCAGCCCAATCTGTATCAAAATAAGCACATAGATCAAGTGTAGTAGGGGAAGTAAAATGTAAGCCTATGTCAATTGTGCCTTTAACATAACGAAGTATTCATTTGACAAGTTTTAAATAAGCAATAGTGGGATGATGCATGAATTGAGAAACATAATTGATACTAAAAGAAATATCTAGGCGTGCTAACGTTAAATATTGCAAAGCTCCAGCAAGGCCTCTATAATGAGTAACATCATGAAGTGGGACAGCAATGGATGAGAGTTGAATTTTTGACTCGAGTGGAGTACTCATAGGTTTACAACCTTCCATTTCAGTCCATTCCAATAGTGTCATAGCATAATGAGTTTGAGACAAAAAAAGACCATGAGAAGTTCGAGACATTTGTATGCCAAGAAAATGATGTAC
Source organism: Calamus simplicifolius (assembly GCA_900491605.1). NCBI lineage: Eukaryota > Viridiplantae > Streptophyta > Magnoliopsida > Arecales > Arecaceae > Calamus > Calamus simplicifolius. The sequence continues at coordinate 58,670 of UESW01004047.1, forward strand.
TGTTCCCAAATCTTTCATTGCAAATTCTTTACTAAGAAGTAGAACAAAAGTATCAATAAGTTTCAGATTAGAACCTGTAAGTAGCATATCATCGACATAAAGAAGTAAAACAAGTGAGCCAAGAGTAAAGTGATAAATAAATAATGATGGATCAGCCAAACTATAGAAGAAACCATAGGAAAGAAGAAAAGACTAAAACGATCGAACCAAGCACGAGGTGCTTATTTTAAACCATATATGGCCTTCTAAAGTTTGCAAACAAAGGAAGGGTGTTGTGGATCCATCATTCCAAAGGTTGGAGCATATACAGATCTTCTGAAATGTGCCCATGCAAGAATGCATTCTTTACATCAAGTTGCCGAATAGACCACCATTGGTAGAGAGCAATAGTGAGGATGAGACGAATTGTTCCAGGTTTGATGACTGGCGAGAAGGTTTTAGAAAAATCAATTCCATCAATTTGATGATATCCTTTGGCTAATAATCGTGCTTTTAGTCGATTGAGTGAACCATTGGGTTTGAGTTTTACCTTGTACACTCATTTTGAACCGATAACATTCATTCCAGAAATACATGGGACTAGAGTCCATGTTTTATTTTTATGAAGAGCAACGAGCTCCTCTTTCATTGCAGCCTTCCAATCGGAATGAGCCAGGGCTTGTCTAATATTTCTGGGCCCTTTTGGAATCGTAGAGGATAGATGGACATTCAAGTCATACTTTGGATTAGGCTTAATAATACCACTCCTTGCACGAGTTACCATGGGATGAGATGGTAGTGATGGCTGTTCTGCTGAGCTAGAAGAAATAGGTGAACGAGATTGTGAAGACATCGATTGTGGGGATAGTGGTGTGGACATATGTACATCAGAGGAGATTGGGGACAAAATGGGTGACATATGCGAATTAGGTGTGGGGTCAAGAGATGTGTTGGATGAGGTATATACTTGTATTGTATTGGTTGAAAGTTGAGCGGATGGTAAAGGAATATCAATTGGAGAATTTGATGTGGCAATATCCTTTTCAGGAGAAACTTTAAAATAAGGAATTGTGAGCCAAGAGTCAAATATACTAATAACAGATTTAGCTGAAAAGGATTTTGACTCAGGTTTGTAAGGAAAACATGACTCATCAAAGACAACATGTCTCGAAATTAAAAAAAAAATTGTTGGAGGATGAAAGCATTTATAGCCTTTATATTGATCACTATATCCTACAAATACATAAGGGACTGTTTTAAGATCAAATTTATTCCGTTTAGTGTCCCAAGTGTATGGGGAAGCATTTCGAACCAAAAACATGAAGAGAATGATAAATTGGGTGTTTGCCATGCAAAATAAAATATGGACTATTAAAGTATAAAGCAGATGAAGGGAGTCTATTAATAAGATAAACAGCAGTAGAGAAAGCTTCAACCCATAGTGATAATGGTGCACCAAAATGAAATAACATAGTCATACCAAGTTCACGGATAACACGATGCCTCCTCTCAACAATACATGTTTGCTTAGGAGTATGTGGGCAAGATTTATGATGAACAATCCCTGTAGACAAAAAATGATTTGAAAGTTTCGAATTTACAAACTCACCTTCCCCATCTGAATGAAAAATTTTTATTTTTTTGTTGAACTGATGGTCTACATATTTTTCAAAAGTAAGAAACATTTCAAAGAAATCAGATTTTTGTTTTAACAGAACAATCCACATATATTTAGACCAATCATCAACAAAAAAAGCATAATACCAAAAATTTTCAATTGATAAAATGGGAGCTGGTCCCCATAAATCATAATGAATTTTGTCAAAACAACCAGTACTAGAATTTTCAGAACAACTAAAAGGTAGCTTGCTAAGTTTTCCTAACTGACAACTGTCACACAAGTATTCTAATTTTATTCACCCTACAACATCAATTAAACCTTTATTTTTTAAAAGGTGCAAAGCAGAAATTTGAGGATGCTCCAGTTGTTGATGCCAGATGTCTGCAGTCCCTATCCTAAAATGATAAGAGAAATGCAATTCTGGAGAGTTGGACAGAACATACAGATTACCCTTGTGCCTCCCTATTATTATGGATTGCTCTGTTTTCCTTTCCTTGACATGAAAATCAGCATTAGTAAACTCACAATTAACAGGATATTGTTGAGTTAATTGACTTATAGACAACAAATTCTATGTTAAACTAGGGACTAGTAAAACATCAGGAAGGGTGATCGTTTGATTTTTTTGTCTAATAGATGAATCTCCTACTCCAACGATTGGAATGGAAGAACCATCACCTAATATTATTGAATCAGAACCATTATATTTGTGAGCATTTGTTAACATATCTAACTTACCTGTCATATGATTAGAAGCACCTGTGTCGGAAGTCCATTCAATATTCGAGATGGTATTATCTAAGGTAAGCGCTGCAAGAGCCTGTGGAATGTCTTCATGTTGCGTAGGCTTCTTAAGTACCCACCAATAAATTTTTGCAATATGTCCCACAACTCCATAGTATTGACATTTTTCTTCACGATAGAGGTTCTGTTTTGTTTGGGTCATGCGACGTTCGCTTGGTGGAGGAGGTTTCTTTTGCTATGTGTTTGAAGCTGTTGGTTTACCTTGATATGAGTTCCTTAATTGTTGTGCCTGAAAACCACGTTCAATGGATAAAAACTTGAGAGTGTTTGCAGTACGTGACTGTTATTGGCCATAAAAAGCCACTTGAGAATGAAATTGTGTATCAACACAACCTGAGAACCAATTCCGTCTCAGGTCAAAATTTTGAAGTTAAGCAACCAACTCATGTACGTTGGTCTAGGAGGCTTCAACATGGTTGTGGTAAAAGTTTCATATTAAGGACCAAGACTTGTCAAAAGATAAAAAACTTTTTTATTGTCGGAGATAGGTTTGCCAATGGCAGCCAAATTATCACACAGACCTTTGAAAACCTGAGTGTGATCACAGATTGTTTTGTCATCCTCTTTACGAAGATAAGTAATTTGTTGGCGGAGATGAAATTCTCTTTCTTGAGAATCCTGAGCATAGGAGTTTTGAAGCGTTTCCCAAACACCTTAGGCTATATCAATGCCAATTACAAGAGTAAGTGCCTCCTCTAAGATGGTTCCAATTATCCAACCCCAGAGAAGGCAATCGGATTTTCGCCAGAAAAAAAATTCATCTATTAATTTAGGTTGGGATGGTTCTGATGCTGGCAAATTGTTTGAAGTAGGTATGACATATTTGGTTGGGGGTGGGGTTTCATTGTTGAGGTGCCCGACAAGGTCTTGGCTTTTAGCAAGAGCCAAAGCTTGCTCGAGCCAAAGAGGATAGTTGGATGGGGTAAGTTTGAGGGTAATGAAATTTTTAACATTCAATGATAATAAAGTCATGGCAGAATAATAAATAATAATAATAATAATAATAATAACATGGGAGGACTTATCTTTGTAAAACGATGGAGGGCGAGGGTGGCGGAGGCGACGGTAGCCGGAGGGAACCCACAAGTATCTCTGCGCGTTCTTCCCTAGAGGGCTTCGTCGGAGCAACAAGCAGCAATGGATGCTTTCGGAGCGGAAGATGCGGAGAAGAGGCCGCTTGGAGCAGGCGATGGATTCTTTCGAAGCAAAAGATGCAAAGAAGAGGCCGCGTGATGCGCGGGTGATGAAAGAAACAAAGCGAATTTATAGAGGAGTTATATGAATTTATGGAGGGGTTATAGGTTGGCCGAGTATGGACACTGCTTACTTTGTAGAACCCTCTTGCGCGGGTTATGAAAGAGCTCCTCTAGTTGATGGGGGTGAGAGACGGGGAGTAGGAGCCCTCTTACGGATTTCAACAACCTTTGGGGGATTTTCAATTGGGATTTCCTCTTTGACCCGTTTGAATCCCTCAAGATTCAATTTTTATGCAAAGGATGACGTGGTAGAACCTCGCTATGATACCGAGAAGAAAATAAGAGTTTATTTATTCAGAGATCCCAAATATAAGAGTAGGCTGTGTTACATATTTAAAAAGATATATCCTAACTAATTGGTATAAAAAAAGCTAATAATCAGCTACTAATAGATATGACAGCAAGATAATAACATATATGACAGCCTTTTCTTAGTTTGCAAAACTACTACTAGTGTTTGAATTCATTGCAATCGAGCTTGTTTCATTACCCATATTCTCGCCATTGATATCTGGATTGTTGTGAGAGTTATCGCTCTTATCTTTCTGATCATCCTTATCTTTCACAACTAACATTATTTTGAATGTTACTAAGTTGTTGGAGATGGTTAATATTAATTTCTTCATGTCTAATACCATTGCTTTGCATCTTTCTGGCAACCGTTTGCAGCAAGTCTGGTGGCTAACAATACAACCAGTCAAAGCATGCAATCTCTCCGCACATTTTTCAACTGCCTCCACCTCTTTCAATATTATAACCTTTCCGCTTGAAAATTGTCTCCTAACTCCCTCTTTCACAGAAGCTTGCAAGTCAAGGCCTCAAAAATATGAATTCTGTAAACTTAATTATAGCGGCAAAATAAATTTAAAAGTCATATTGAAAACTTAAGAATAATATAAAAAATCTAAAAATCATATGAAAAGTCTAAAAGAATACATAATGATGTATTCTTTTACATTAGAAATTAAGACTTATATGAAAAAAATTAAAAGTGACATGAAAAGACTAAAAGGTTGCATAATGATATATTTATTAGAAAAGTCAAAATGTCACTTCTTGTATCTATAAATATGTGGCTGTTACGAAGAAGAGGAGAGAGGGCTTATGAGAAAAGTGTACACCTCCATTATTTTATATAGTAAAAATATAGTGTTTCTTCTTTCATACTCTTGTTGTATGATTTACCATCGTTATATATTTTATCAATATTTAGAATGGTAACATTTTTAAGCATAATGGCCAAATTTTTAAAAAATAATAATTTATAAAAATTTTAAAAATATTCTAAATTATTGATGTCATAATAATTTGATAAATTTAAAATAAATTATTAGGTTTTGAAGCATCCTTGTGAAGTAGTCTCTCTGTTTGATTATCAATAACTTTCTATATGTTAAATTATTTTATTAAATTAAATATTTTTTATATTAGATAGTGTGTAAATGTGAGAATCCATGCTAGCAAGTATAAAGAACTATATTAAAAGGATTTTAAATACTTATATAAGATCAAGAAATCCAAATAATATTTTTTTGACTTATCTTTTGGATAATGTTCTAAGTTGTTATAATTCGTGATTTTAATTAGATTATATCAGAGTATTTTATTAGTTATGTGAATCCAAATTTTAATAGTATTAAATTTATTTTGCAAATGATTTGATTTATAAATTATTCTTATGAAATATTAAATACTTAAAATTTTTTATTTTGAATTATATATGTGTGTGTTTGTTCATGTATTGCAGACTGTTGCTGCCAAATCACTTGTGGTGAGCGCCGGTGGGCGAAGATCTCCGTAGGTCGTAGGAAGTGTGGAGGGAGTGTCGTCTTCCTCCGGAAACCTGCAAAAAGCCTCGGAACGGTGATTCCAATGGGGATCCTCCGAAGCTCAAGTCAGTGGTTGGTAGAACAGGAATTTTGTAATGGAGTAGTGCTTGAGGGAGTGTAGAGATTTCGTCTCCCTTTGCCTTGTAAGCTAGGAACCTTTTTTATACCTATCGTTAGAGCCGCTGGGTCTCCCTTCTGTTAGGATAAGCTTTGTGAACGGCAGACGAGTGCGTCGTTGCTGAATGGGTGCCGAGAATATCAGCGACTGTACAGTGTGTTGGCAACTGCCCGTGATTCCAGCCATAACAGGTTGATTGGCCGTGTTGTGGTTTGTGTTTCAAGAAGCTGGAACGAATCTGGGGTCGAGGCGAGACCGGAGCCGAGGCCTATGTTGGCCCAGATGACAATCCAAGAGGGGGGGGGTGAATTGGGTTCTTTAAAAATTTAGCCTCTTGAAAAATTGTTTGCTCAAGATGAATGAAAATAAATGCAATGTAAATATAAAGTACAACGAATAAAACAGAGATAGAGATAGAGACAATGGAAGGTGCGCAAACACAAAGATTTTATAGTGGTTCGGTGTATCCAACACCTACGTCCACTCCTAAGATCCTACTTGGGTCCACACTATAATCTCCTCGATTACAGCCGAGTTGTTTTACAAGTTCACAACTCAAACTTGTTGTTTTACCCGGGATCACAACGAACCCAGTCGGTTTGACGGGCTTACCAGCACATAACCCTAAACTCAAGCTAAACTAGCTTGACCCGAGGTTAACAACCTCTACTAGTTCAATCCCCTTTGATTGAACTAGGCACAAATAAGTATAAGAATGTTTTACAAAGTTTCACAGCTCCTCAATGAGCAAATATTCAAAGAAAAGTAAATAGGTTTAGAAAAGCCTGATTTGAAGTTGTTTGGCTTTGAGCTTTTCTTCTTTTCTTCTTTTCCTCTTCTCTTTGCTGGGTTGAATCAAGCCTCAGCTCCGATTCCTCACAGTAGATGCAGTTGAGAAGATTGAAAAGTTGGTCTTTTTCTTCTAGTTGAGAATCCTCCAATTTTGCACTATTTGAATGGCTTGGATTCTTCTTTGAACTTTGTGGAGTGGAAGGATTTGAATTTGAAAGCTCCTCTCTTGGATATAAGGCTCAAGACTTTTCGGATTTTGATTTTTGATTTTTGTCTATCTGTTTCTATCTCACTTTCAAACGGTTGTTTTTTCCCTTTTTATAGATTTTCCTTTGATTCATTTTTGGATGGAAATCTAGCCGTTGGAGTGTACCTGGAAGGATTTTTCATTCAAAAAAAATAGTCGTTAGATGTCAGAAATCAAAAATATTACCGTTAGAGCTGATCTGGCATTTTTAATTTTTCATCCAGGTGGGTTGGAGTCGGCTCCATCTTTTCAGGTGTCGGCTCCAGATCGTTTTTCCATAAATAGTAAAATCTGAGTTCGTCGTGGAGTCGGCTCCGCAAAAGTAAGTGTCGGCTCGCCGTCGTCTGGTGTCGGCTCCCGAATACTGTAGGTGTCGGCTCCAGGATGCTCAAAAAATCAACATTCTATCCCCGCATCAGAGTCGACTCTAGACACTGTAAGTGTCGACTCCAAAACCTTAGGTGTCGGCTCCGAAACTCTAGGTGTCGGCTCCAGGTTGTATCAAAAATTAGATTAAAATTGAATTGGCTATGGGGTCGGCTTCAAACTTTCTAGGTATCGACTCCAAGCTCTGAAACTTTGAAATCTCTGATTTGTATTTGATTTAAAATTTATTTCTTAATTCCTTTAAATTGATCAAATAAATTTAAGTCCTGAAACACTTATAAAATCCATTAGTAATCAAATAAATATACTCAATTCCTTTATTAATCATCAAAATCAATAAATGGATCAACAGCCTAGCTGAATCCGAGGCTAAGGCGAGACTTGAGTCGAGGCTGAGCCGAATCCGAGGCTGAGGTGAGACTGGAGCCATGGTCGAGCCAAATCCGGGGCCAAGGTGAGACTGGAACCGTGGCCGAGCCGAATCAGAGGCCGAGGCGAGACTGGAGCCGTGGCCAAGCCGAATCCGAGGTCGAGGCGAGACTAGAGCCGTGGCCGAGCCAAATCCGAGGCCGAAGCGGTACTGAAGCCGAGGCCGAGCCGAATCTGGGGCTGAGCTCTAAGCTAGCAGGGATTGTTTAAAAATCGTGCGGGATGTTATCGTACCGCCTGATGGTGATTAGCCATATCAGATGCCCCCCGCCCCCGAGATGGGTGAGCATGCACCTACCATCGAAAGGAGGCATTTGATCACCCGATGGCTAATCTTCAGGCGATGCGTGTCAAGGGCCGTCCTCCCCTTAATGGTGCATCGAACACTGTGATGCCATCATCCCGCCCGCCTCGACTGTTGGGATTGAGGAGGATATTCCTCGGGGGCCAAACAGGCACATCATTACGGTGAGGTTACCGCCATCCAATCGTTGGCAGGGGCCTTCAGGCCGCATGCTCTGGGTGGTTGCCGTAGTCATCCCCAATAGGAAGCGGGCACGTAGCCAGAGCAAGCTTGGCAGGATGATTTTGAAAAGACAAGTCTATAAAGAGGGGCGTTCTTGGCTCAAGCTGTCCTTACTACTTTTGTTTTCGTCCCATTCTGGTTTTACTCGAGCCTGTTCGTCTTCCATCCTCCCGAGCCTTTTGCCTTTGATTCTTCGGCCTCAAATCCTTCAGGTTAATTCTATTCTCATGGCTTCTTCGTCCCTTTCATGCTCAATTTCCAGTTCCGGGGGCTATTCCCTCGATCTTCCTCGACAACCCTCTTCCTCTCCAGCACCCAGCTGGTCATCCTCTACGGAGGATGTCCCAGCGGGGCAGCGGCGAGTGGTCGGGTGATTTCCCATTGAGAATCGCCCGGCCGCCGAACGGGCCCCCATCCGATGCCGTCCGGCGGTTGCCGGCCCCTCTCGTGCAGGGGAGTCTCCCGAGGGGACCGCCTCTATGATGACGGCCCATGGATAATCAATCTTAGGGCTTGTTATCAAATTCCCACCGACCTCCGCCTATACCGGCCTCTTCTTGAGGATAGGGTAACCTCTTCTTACCCTGGTAGGGTTGCCCTCTACGAGTATTATTTTAAGGCTGGGCTCTGTATTCCCATTCATTCTTTCATACTTAATGTTTTAGATAGATATTCCTTGGCCTTGGCTCAATTGGTCCCAAATTCCATTCGGACCCTCGTAGGTTTCCTAGTGCTATGCCACATTCATGGGATAGAGGCTAGGATTTCTCTTTTCCGTTGCTTCTATACCCTTAAGAAACAATCGGGATGGTGGTCCTTCACTCCTAGGCCCACTAGAACTCTCAAGTTGCATCTTCCTACCTCCGTTAAGGGATGGAAAAGTAAGTTCTTTTTTGCCCAAATTGAGGGAGTGAAGACCGAGTGGGGAATCCCTGATACCGATGCCAACAAAGACACCAAAATTCTTCCAAGAGATCAAGAGGCGTTCGGGGAGTTGATTACTGCCGACATCCCTCGATGCAACCAGCTGCTAGCTGAGGAGAATCTTTGGCTAGCGGGCCTTATCCCGAACGATAGTGAGCAATAATAATATGCTTTTATCTTTTAAATTTTTCCTTTTTTTTTACACTCTTCCCTTCATGTTCCTTGATATAGGAATGGCACCATCGCTTCACGAGATAAGGCAAGCTACCACAAGGAAAAGAAAGGTCAAGATGGATGGGGCCCCCGTCGAGAAATGGGCCATCATCAAGATTTCCAAGAAGATCGAGGCCGAAGAGGCCTCTGGAAGGGGCGAGACGGAGGGAAGGGTCAAGGTCGAAGAGGCCTCGAGAGGGAGCGGGGCGGAAAGGGCCAAAGCCAAAGAAGCCCTAGGAAGCGAGGTGGTAAGGGCCGAGGCCATAAAGGCACCAGGACGGAATGAGGCAGGGAAAAGGGATGTACCTCATTCACCTTCACCAGCACCGCCTTCATCTCCTATCGATCTGATCGACACTTCTCCGGAGCGGGGCACTAAAGCGCCATCACCACAGCCCATAGCTCCCGAAGCGGAAGCAGCCACCTCGGCTACAAGGCTGACTCCAAAAGCCGTCCTATCTCCTGAAGGGGCAGCGGTCGATGCATCCCCACCAGCAAAGGCGCCAGAGGGAGCAGAGTCAAAGGCTGAGCCCTCGCCTGCAGCCGCCAGGTCAGAGGAGGGAGATGGCATCGATCCCTCTTTTTAGTCAATTTTGATGCGCTATAGCCGCTGGACTAAGCGGACATTGGCCAAAGCTTCCGTGCCCGAGCTACAGAGGTTCCTTCGACATCAAGGGAGATCTTCATTCTTCCGAGAGGCATCCGTGTCATATCTCTGGATAAGTATTGTTCCATTGTCAAAACTTTTGGGACCATTTCTTCATCTAAACCAAATAATTTGATCATGAGTTGAACTCTATGACTGCCATGAGGGGTCTTTGGTCCCAGGCCGAGGTCGCTCTCGACCAATCTCTGGAGGAAATTCAAGAAGTCCGGGCTAGAGCAGAGATGGCCGAGGCAGCCCTGGAGGACGCCCGGGCGGAGACTGCCCGGGCGCAAAAGGCTGAAGCCGAAGCCGAGGCCGCCCAATTCCGTAACCTAGCCTGGGCTGAGAAGGCTGATGAGGCACTAGAAGTGGCTTAGCGCCAGGCGGCCAATGAGCTTGATAATGCTCAGGTGGCAGAGGAAAAGCAGAGGGTGGCAGAAGAGAAGCAGAAAGCCACTGAAGCAGAGATTTACCAACTGAAGCACCGGCTGCACTCTGCCACCATTGAGATCGGAGTGGCTCGGGAGCGGGCCGATAATGCCGAGGAAATCGCTCGCCAAAGAGATGCTGAGGCAGCACATCTGAGGGCGGCGGTGACCGAGGCCAAGAAGAAGGCCGACGAGGCCGAGAAGAAGGCCACCGAGGCCGAGGAGAAGGCTGTCGAGGCCGAGAAGAAAGACGTCGAGGCCGTAGAGGATTTTAGGAAGTCCAAAGCCTTCAGTAAGGAGCTGGCCGAGACAACTGCATTTGCATACGATGGTGGCTTCCAAGATTGCAAGGAGAAAATATGCAGACTCTATGGCCTCAAGGGAATTGATGAGCTGGAGCCGGACGAAGTTCCCGAAGATGACGGCTTAGCTCCGGTTAAACCCTAGTTTCTTTTGCTTTCACTGCATTGTATCAAGTCTGACTTAAATCGGCAATTTTATAAACTTTTTCTATTAATGGAATTTTGACCCCTAATGCTCATGACTTGCACCGTAGTCAAGTTTTCTGACGGATAAGTCAAAACGAACCGAATACCAATGACTTGAGAACTCAACCATACATCGCAGGACGATGCCAGAGTCGGTGCCAAGGGAGAACTCCACCACTTCGGTCTAGGGACATGGCTAGAAAGCCGGCTAGAGGGCTGATGTGGGATTGGGTTTGCGTACCGACGTGGAGTCAAACCTATGCCGACACGGAGTCGAGCGAGTGCCGATGCGGAGTCGAACCTGTGCTGACATGGAGTCAGACTTCATAAGCCGATGCGGAGGTGGGTTGCATGCCGAGGCAAGCTCGGGCTCCTAATGCCAACGCAGAGTCGGGTTTCGAGTGCCGATGCAGAGTCGGGCTTCAAGCGCCAATGCGGAGTCGGGCTTCCAACGCCAACGCGGAATCGGGCTTCAAGCGCCGACGCGGAATCGGGCTTCAAGTGCCACTTCAAGTGCCGATGCAGAGTCGGGCTTCAAGTGCTGACGCGGAGTCAGGCTTCAAGTGCTGACGCAGAGTCGGGCTTCCAGCACCGATGCAGAATCGGGCTTCCAGCACCAACGCGGAATTGGGCTTCAAGTGCCGACGTGAAGTCGGGCTTCCAGTGCTGACGCAAAGTCAGGCTTCAAGTGCCGACACAAAGTCGAGCTTTCAGTGCCAACACGGAGTTGGGCTTCCAGCGCCGACATGGAGTCACGCTTCCAGGGCCGAAGTGGAGTCGGGCTTCCAGCACCGACGTGGAGTCGGGCTTCAAGCGCCGACACGGAGTCAGGCTTCAAGCGCCGACGCAAAGTCGGGCTTCCAGCGTCGACACAGAGTTGGGCTTCAAGTGCCGATGCGGAGTTGGGCTTCAAGTGTCTAGGTGCCGAGGGGAGGCTCGGGCTTGCAGTGCCGATGCGGAGCCAGGCTTAGGTGCTGAGGGGAGACTCGGGCTTGGAGTGCCGAGGCGGAGCCGGGCTTAGGTGCCGAGGGGAGGCTCGGGCTTGGACACTTTCATTAGTAAGGAAATGAATAATATTCTGGCAGGCATTCCCAAATTAAAGACATGAACAACTATTGATAGTACCAACGCATGTTGTCCGCGTTCCAAGTGCGAGGTAGAGGTTTCCTGTCCAGCTCCTCAATCTTGTATGCTCCGTGGTGGAGTGCCTCCTTGACTCGATAATATCCCTTCCATTTCGGAGCTAGCTTGCCTCCTTTCGTCGGCTTTAAAACTTCGGCTCATCGGAGGACCAGGTCTCCTGGCAGGAAAGCCTTGGGGCAGATGCGATCATTGTAATACTTGGCCATTTGCTGTCGGTAAGCTGCCATCCGGAGTCGCGCCTGGTCCCGTAATTCTTCCACTAGGTCGAGGTTTGCCCGCAACTGATTTGGGTTATCCCCCTCGCTGTACCACTTCGTCTGGGGGCTCGAGGCACCTATCTCCACAAGAATGACAGCTTCGGACCCGAAGACTAGGCTGAAAGGAGTCTCTCCGGTGGGGGCTCGAGGTGTCGTGTGATAGGCCCATAGTACCTTGGGGAGCTCCTCCACCCACCGTCCTTTGTAGTCATCTAGTCGTGCTCTAAGACCTTGAAGAATAATGTGGTTGGTTACTTCAGCCGCACCGTTGGTCTGAGGATGTCCTACGGAGGTGAACCGCTGATGGATGCCTAGCTTGGTGCAGAACTCCTGAAAGGCCGTGTTGTCAAACTGCCGGCCGTTGTCAGTGACAGGAGTGTGCGGCAGCCCGAACCGACACACTATAGATTTCCAGAAGAGGGATCTCACCTTGCCCTCGGTGATCTTGGCGAGTGCTTCGGCTTCGATCCACTTAGTGAAGTGGTCGATGGCTACCAGCAGGAATTTGCGTTGACCGAAGGCTGGAGGGAATGGTCCCAGGATATCCATAACCCACTAGGCGAAGGGCCAAGGCACAGCCAGGGGGGTCAGCTGGGACGTTGGTTGCCGCTGGATGTTGGCATGGTATTGACAACTGTCGCACTTCCAGACAAGCTCGGACGCGTCCTTCCTCATTATCAACCAATAGTATCCCTGTGGCAGAGCTTTGTATGCCAGGGCCCTGCCCCCCCAGGTGACTTCCACATATGCCCTCATGGATTTCTCGTAGGATATAATCCGCTTCCGTAGGGCCGACACATCTGAGGACTGGGTACGAGAACAACCTTCGGTAGAGCTTTCCTTCCATCATTAGAAACTTTGGGGCTCGCCGCTTGAGCAGTTTAGCCTCAGCTGGGTCTTCAGGGAGGACGTCGTTGGTGAAATACCGGATATAAGCGTCCATTCAAGAAGACTCATGCTCGACCGACAGGGCTTCTTCTGTGGCTTCGATGCTTGGGGCTTTCAGATGCTCTACGTAAGTTCTTCCCAAAGCCCCATCGACCGAGGTGGCTAATCGGGACAGGGCGTCAACTATGGTGTTCTCCTCCCAAGGGATGTAGCTGACACTGAAGTAGGCTAAGGGAAAGGCTTGCGACTACACCATGCTTAAGTAACGGGACATAGTAGGATCCCGAGCCTCGTACTCCCCTCTGATTTGGCCAGTGACTAGCTGGGAGTCAGTGAATACTCTAAGGCGTTTCACTCCAAGCTCCCGAGCCAATCTTATTTCGGACAGTAGGGCTTCATACTCCACCTGATTATTTGTGGCTGGGAAGAGAAAATGGAGGGCATACTCGGTTATGACTCCGTCCGGGCTAGCTAGGATAAGGCCCGCTCCGCTCCCTTAGGAGTTTGATGCTCCGTCCACATGAAGGATCCAGTCATCTCTCCTTTCGGTTCCAGGATCCAAGGGGTTTGCCCCGGACTCTTCCAGCTGCTTCTCAGCCCAAGTGCACTCGACCAAGAAATCCGCCAAGACTTGAGACTTCATAGCTGACCTGGGACGGAACGATAAGTTGAATTCTCCCAGCTTGAGTGCCCACTTCGCCAGTCGGCCAGAGGTGTCGGGACGAGAAAGAACTGCCTTAAGCGGTTGGTCTATGACTACCACGATCGGATGAGCCTGAAAATAAAGTCAAAGATGCTGGGCGGAAACAATCAATGCGAAGATAATCTTCTCGATTCTTGAATATCTGGTCTCCGCATCGTGAAGCATCTTGCTGGTGTAATACACTGGCTTTTACGTTCCATCGATATCCATGCAAACCATTACGGAACTGACAGCTTTGGGAGAAGCCGCGAGGTACAGAAGAAGTTCTTCTCCATCCCTCGACTTAGACAGCAGTGGCAGGATGGATAGAAATTCTTTCAGTCCCTCGAAGGCCTCCTGGCACTCCTTCGTCCATTCGAATCCGTTGACTCTGCGCAGTGCCTTGAAGAAAGGCAAGCATCTCTCCACATACTTGGACAGAAAACGGCTCAGGACCGCCACCCTTCCCGTCAAGCGTTGCACCTCCTTCTTGTTGGCGGGTGATCTCATGTCCAAGATGGCTCGAACTTTATCGGGGTTCGCCTTGATTCCTCGTTGGGTCACCATGAAACCCAAGAATTTGCCGGCTATCATCCCAAAAGCACACTTGCATGGGTTCAGCCTCATCTGGTATCGGCGGAGGTTGCCGAAGGTCTCCGTCAAGTCGGCGATATGGCTGGTAGCGCGGACGCTTTTTGTCAGCATGTCGTCCACCTATACTTCCATGTTGCATCCGATCTGATCCTTGAAGACCTTGTTCATTAGCCTTTGGCAAGTGGCTCCCGTGTTCTTCAGTCCGAACGGCATCACCTTGTAGCAGTACAGTCCCTTCTCGGTTATGAAAGAGGTAGCTTCCTCATCAGCCAGGTTCATTCTGATTTAGTTGTACCCAGAGAAGGTGTCCATGAAACTAAGGGTTTAATGATCGGACGTAGCATCCACCAGTTGGTCGATCCAAGGCAAAGGGAAGCTGTCCTTGGGGCATGCTTTGTTGAGGTCAGTGAAATCTATACACATCCTCCAGCTCCTGTTTGCCTTGCGGACCATCACGACGTTAGCCAACCAATCGGGGTAGTGAACTTTCCGAATGTGGCCTGCAGCTTTCAGCTTGCAGATTTCCTCGTCAATGGCCTTCTGCCTATCGGGAGCGAAGCTTCTCTTCTTCTATCGGACAGGCCGGCATTCTAGCTTAAGGTTGAGCCGATGAGTGATTATCTCCTCAGGGATGCCTGGCATATCTGATGACGACCATGCGAAGATGTCAGAGTTGGCACGCAGGAAAACGAGGAGCCGATCGCATGCCTCTTCCGAAAGCAATGCTCCGATCTAGATGGTCCTCGCTGGGTCCTCCCTCAAGGGGAAGGTTAGGAGGTGCTCAGCTGGCTCCCCTCTCCTCTCCAAGTCTTGGGGGTCAAGCGGTTCAGGCGCTGCTGCCGACACCGCCTCTTGTGAACTGGGGGCTAAGTTGTAGCAGAGCGATGGTAGGCTCTATTCTCCCTTCATTTCTCCAACCCCTTCTTCGGTGGGGAACCTTACCAGCAATCTCTTGGTGGAGATAACAGCATCCAGTAAATTCAAGCTAGGCCTTCCTAAGATGGTGTTGTAAGCCAACGGGACCCGGACCACCAGGAAGTTTATGGCTACCGTGCTCTGACGCGGTGGAGTCCCAACTGTGACAAGGAGAGCGAATCCTCGGTGGTGATGGGTTGAAGAGAAGAGTTAGACAGTTTTATCCAAACAAAGGCTTCGTAACTCAAAACATTAACAGAACTTCCACTATCTACTAAAATTCTCATTACATGGTGTTTGGCTATTGTCATAGACATGACGACGCTGTCGTCATGTTTGTTAACTACTCCATCTAAGTCCTTCCTAAAGAAAGGAATTACATAATCTAATCCCTCATGTCGTCTTTTTGAGTTATTGCCTGCCCCTCAGAAAATCATGGCTATCATCTTCTCCGTCAGGGTGTTGTCCACATGGATCTGTGGTGTGGGAGGTGCCATCGGGCCCGGTGCAATGGGATTTCCTCTTCGAACGAACTTGCCTAAGTGACCTTGCTAGACTAGCTCTTCAATGGCTTTCTTTAGCATGTGGCAGTCTTCAGTGTCATGACCATAATCCCAGTGGTATTGGCAGTAGAGTTCCTTGCTGTGAGGAACCCCTGGCTTCATGGGGGGTGGGCATTGGAAATAGGGCTCGTCCTCGATCTCTAATAGAATGTGAGATGCCGGAGTGAGGAGAGGGGTGAACTGCTCCTTGGGGATGAGCATTTGAGGCCGGTTGTCCGAGCGACGAGGTGGCTCAGGCTTTCTGGATCGTTCTCCGGCAGGTTTTGTGGATATTGGCTTCTTGTTGGAACCTTTGTCGGCCTCCCTCCTAGAAGAGTCCGCTTCGTCAGCACGAATATACTTCTGCGCTCAGCTTAGCAATTCGGCGTAGGAACTGGGAGGCTTCTTATCCAGGAAATAGGCAAATCTGGAAGGACAAAGCCCTCGCTTCAGGGATAGGGTGGCTACAGAGTCCTCTAAGTTATAAACCTCAAGCACTGCCTCCTTGAACCGAGAAACAAAGTCCTTCAGAGTTTCACCGCTCCTTTGCTGGACAGCGAACAAGCTATCAGCCACCCAAAGGATCTTCCGGCATGCATCAAAGTGGGCCAGAAAAGATCGCTAGAGTTGTCTGAAAGAGTTGATGCTGCGCGGTGGCAAACGAGAATACCACGCATGCACCGCCTTCCGAAGTGTGGCCGGAAAGGAAACACACAAGAGAGAGTCTGTCACTCCCTGGACTTGTATTAGGACCTTGTAGCTCTCCAAATGGTCCAGAGGATTTGTCGTTCTGTCGTATGGGTCCAACTAGGGAAGACGGAATCGAGGTGGGACCGGCTCCTCCATGATGCGGCGAGAGAGCGGGGGACAGTGGTCGTGGTCCATCCGATGAGGGTTGGCGATCCGGCAACTAAGCTCCTCCAATCACTGATGATACTCATCAAGCCGTTGCTCGGCCCAACGAGCGGCCTTCCTATCGGTGTCTTCTTTAGAGGAGTCAGAAGATGAGGATGGGGAAGACTGTCGGCGCAGGGAGTGCACATGTTTTAGTTCTTTCTCACCATGCCGCCTGTGGGAGCGATCAGAATGGTGGGAGAGAGATCGTCGTCGCTTTGAGGTCTCCCGATGGCGTGGTTCAAGAAGCGAATGGTGGGAGGCTTCAGGAGGAGTCTTGCCCAGATGAGGTTGATGGGCTCCATGACCCTCCTCATGAGGCGGAGGGGGCTGAGGCATGGCAGCGAAGCAGTGTTCCTGTAGTCCTCGCACCACCATCATCAGATCTTGCACTTGATGAGTCAGGACATCAAGCCGATCGGAATGGCTAGCCTATGGTGGTGCAAGAGGCGAAACATGGAGGTTGGCCTCTGATTGTTCAGCCCGCGGAAGGCATTCCGCGGTATAGCTGGTGAAAGCTTCCTGAGCTCGCATCGTCACCATCGCCATCCTTGCGGAAGTGATGGATCGTAGATGCGTGAGGGTAAACGTCTGTCTGCAGTGTCCCCCTTCCTGGCGCGCCAATCTGTTGCTGCCAAATCACTTGCGGTGAGCGCCGGTGGGCAGAGATCTCTGCAGGTTGTAGGAAGTGTGGAGGGAGCGTCGTCTTCCTTCGAGAACCTGCAAAAAGCCCCGGACCTGTGATTCTGGTGGGGACCCTTCGAAGCTCAAGTCAGTGGTTGGTAGAACAGGAATTTCGTAATGGAGTAGTGCTTGAGGGAGTGTAGAGATTTCGTCCCCCTTTGCCTTGTAAGCTAGGGACCTTTTTTATACCTATCGTTAGAGCTGTTGGGTCTCCCTTATGTTAGGATAAGCTTTGTGAACCGCAGGCGGGTGCACCATTGCTGAATGGGTGCCAGGAATATCGATGACTGTACAGTGTGTTGGCAACTGCCCGTGATTTCGACCGTAACAGGCGGGCTGACCGTGTTGTGGTTTGTGTTTCAAGAAGCCAGATCGAATCTGGGGCCGAGGCAAGACCGGAGCCGAGGCTGAGCCGAATCCGAAGCTGAGCCGAGACTGGAGCCGTGGCTGAGCCGAATCCGAGGCCGAAGCGGCACTGGAGCCGTGGCCGAGCCGAATCCGAGGCCGAGGCGAGACTGGAGCCGTGGCCGAGCCGAATCCGAGGCCGAGGCGAGACTGAAGCCGTAGCATAGATGTTGTAGTTTGGCTTATTTTATGAGAGTTAAATATAGTACTTATGACTTATATCATAGGGATTAAATGTGGTTGAAGTCCTTCACTTTAGAATTAAAATAAATTTGATATTTGGTGCTTGTGATCAAATATTTGACTATTAGTTGTTTTAAATATGAAAATTTGGACATTACATTTTACTAAAAATATAATATTTTATTATAAAAAAGATAATTGTATAGAAATATTTATGAAAATTACTATTTATTAAACTCGTATTATTTCTTCGTATGCATTTGTTGAGTTAAATTATTAAATATTACTTGATCCAATTACATGAAGAAGAGTATTGATTACAGTGAGTTATTCGGTTCATTATTTTCATCTATATGCTTTTTAAATTCAGAGACCAAAGAATAATTTCATAAGAGGTCAAGGGTGAAAAATTAGAGGTAAGGAAAGCTTTATATTTAGATCGAATTCAGCTTTATTCAGCTGTATATTAAAATATTATTTGGAGATATATATAATTATATCATCTACCGAAATATTAGAGTCGTACTTTTTTATGACTAATGATTATTGTGAAATTATATGATTACTATATTATGATGAATTCATTAACAAATGAAATAGTCTTGCATGCTTATAAGTTTAAACTTTATGATTGTGGTAGTTATCATGCGCTAGATGGTAGTTTTGGATCAAAATATGACATATATTTCATATTTGACAAAAGCAAACGCTTTATATTTGACAAATATAATGTTAGAGATAGTTTTGGATTGAAGCATCACATATATTTCATATTTGATAAAAATAAATACTTTCAATAACCGAATTTAACATATGACTGCCTTGTTACTTCTTAATATAGCCAATCAAAAATAAAAAAGTTATGCCTTTTTTTAAAAAAAAAATTTATCATAGCAGCATTATTTGTATGATAAGTTTTCACAAATAGCCGAGATATAAGAGAAAATTCATCCTAAAGATCATACTAATACAATATTCATCATATCTCATTATAATATCTCAAAAATTGGATAAAAAAATTATTATATGCTTATAATACCTCAGGCCCATCATCTGCTACAAATTAACTTTCACTCAAATTTTAGGGCACATGATTTTGACCTACTAATGAGCTAATTAAACTAATAATAGATGCGCTTACAACATTATACTCATATTTGAAATTAAAAAAAAATGATCGGTACATTTAAAAAAAGAGGTGAATATTATGTGTGCATTAAGCTAAGATAACTTGGAAGTTATGCACTTGGCTATTTTGCATCTAAAATTATTATCCCATACAAAATAGCTCATGGTTGGATTTAAATGTTCAATTAGCATCAAAATTGTTATTAGGCTATAATTTGAGCATATAAATTTAAACTTATAGTTCATAAAAATGAGGAGAGGTGCAAACAAGATTTTGAAGATAAATTTAAATTTATAGTGCATAAATAACGTGCAATGCACATAGTTTAATGCAAATAAAAAAAGTATTCAATTGCGGTACATCATTTCACTTATGCACCTCTCCTCATTTTTCTCTCTTAATTATTTAATCTAAAGGAGAGTGCATAATTATGTATAATTAGAAATGAAGTGAGATGCCGAGTATATGTTGCGATATTTTTCTTTTAAATAATATCTGTAAGAAAAAATAATGCTAATATTAATGCTGAGAAAAAAATATTACTTAAAATAATATCAAAGAGGTAATTCCAATTCTTTTAAATACATTATCAAAATTAAATTATTTATTAAATAAATGATCTTAGATTTATGGTTACACTGGGCTTTCTTCATTCTAATATTTAGCTAAAAATTTTTATTTTATAAATATTTAGTAAAAAAGGTGATTTTTATTTTAAAATCATCTTTTTTTGCAGACGAACTCAACCTGAACTAATCTATTCAAATGGTATGTTAAATAGACATTTTTAAAATTAAAAATGATTTGAAAATCATCTAGAAAATTTATGGCTACACTGGAGATCCTTCGTTAAAAAATTTTGTTTTGAAAACATTTTTTCACATACGAACCCAATCTGAACTCATCTATAAAAATAGGAGACATTTTTAAAATTGTGTCCCAAAACAAACGAATTTAAAACA
Source organism: Calamus simplicifolius (assembly GCA_900491605.1). Lineage (NCBI taxonomy): Eukaryota > Viridiplantae > Streptophyta > Magnoliopsida > Arecales > Arecaceae > Calamus > Calamus simplicifolius. Next base: position 78,635 of record UESW01004047.1, read on the forward strand.
AAATAAGTCTTGACCGCTTTTATTTAAAAGGATTTTAACTGGTCCCAGCGAAAGTGCTTGCCACGTAGGCGGCTCCGTACTGCGTAACAATATCCGTCGGAATATCGAACCATTTTTCTTTCTTTTATTAACAATTATTAATTTATGCAAGGGGGCGCCGGCGGCCTCAAAACCCCCAACCGGAGCTGCGGCTACCGGCAAAAACGAAGGCTCGGGCACGGGCGGTGACGCGCACGTGGCAGTGGCTTCGCCTCGCATTGGTGGGGGCTTGGGACACGGGAGCTCCCGAACCCGAAGCCGCCAAATTGAACGCCAAAGAGAACGGGTTATTCCTCCCCTTTCCTTTTTGCTGGGAGAGATGAGGATGAGAAACTAAAAATAAAAAAAAGGCGAAGCAATCGAGGGAGGAAGGGAGGACGGAGATTAAAGAAAGAAAGAAAGAAGAAGTGTTCGAGAGAAGCTTCGAGTGGTTCGCTCCGCTTTCTGTTTCCTTTGTTTTCTTTTTCTTTTCTTTTTTTTTAAATCTCGCTGGGATGATGGGTTTGGCGGCGAGAGAGATCGGAATCCCACCGCTGGTGCCAACTGATGCATGAGTTTACTTCTTTCGGTATTCCTCCACAACCGATCAGTTCTTTCCTGCTTTTCCCCGGGTTTTTTTTTTTCTGGATTTTAAGGGTTTTTTTTTGTGATTCTGTTAATTGGATCAAAAATTTTAGGGTTTCGGAATGCGTGGAGCGATTCAAATGATTTTTCTGATTTTCTTTGTTGGGGCTTTGGTTTTTCATGATGTGGGAAGTAGTGAATGCTAGGGTTTTGTAAGGAAATCAAGAATGAGATGTGGAGTGTCCGAGAGAGGTGTCTGAGATTTAAGAGGAGCAGTTAGTGTTAGTTGTATGAATACTTCTGAGAGTTGTATTGTAAACTGGCGGTAATTTAGTGTAAATGAATATCAAGCGTCAATGTTCATTTGTTCTCCCTCTTCCCTTTTTCGGGGCACTGGGGTGGATTTTGTGACTCTCATGAAGACTGTCATCACCTGCCTCATTGCATGGGGGTGTAGTGGAGCTTTTTCTGCATGAATCTTCATGGGAGCTTCTTAATTGTAAAGCATTTATTCAAAACGTTGATTTTTTAGACTGTAGAAGTTAATTTGGGTGTCGAACAAACTGCTTGTTACCCTTAAATGAAGGGAAGGACGGCTAGTGATTTTGGTTAGTGCTTTAGCTATGATTAGGGATGGATTTAGGAAAATATATATTGGGTGTTGTTTGTTAGTAATTTGATAAGACTTCATCTCTATAGACTCCATCTCTCGAGTGATAATTTCGGAAATAGATTTCAATATGATCCATTTATCAGCCTTACACTTGGGGTGCAATCCACAGGCTTTTTTTTCTTTTGTTGATTATTCTTTTTCTTCTTCACGATGTTCTTTGTCAAATGTGCTCATCGTGGCCTGTATTGATTTACAACTGGGTATGAGAATGCCATAAGCGCTGGTTTTACTGTCTTGGATGTAAAAGCTTCTGAAGAATAATGTAGCATGTCTAACTTCAGCTATGACATAACATCTACCATCTAAACTGATAGGCACACAAACCCTTGAGATCACTTTGAGTTAGAAACAACTTATCCTTTACGTCATGTTTCTTGTTACTCATTTCTTTTGTCAAAGTACAATTTCACTAATCATGCCTTCCTAGACTAGTAAAGTTTTATAACCAGTAATCCAGTCAGATTGCTGTATCTACTTGTCTTCTAAAGTATGATTCTCCTCTCTGTTTAACATTTTAATTTTTCTATGTAATTCCTAAAAGCTTTTCATATTTTGATAAGGAAAACATATTATTTCTTTGAAGATGCTGATTTTCTGCAGTCATCAAAGACTGAAATATTGACAATGCACTTTGTGTTATACGTAGCTTATGATCTTCTCTATCCTTGCCATCTTAAAAGATCAGCTTTTTAACTAGTATGATGTGTCTGTCAGGTTTAATTTCTAGATAGTGTTCATCCAACGCTCAACTGTTTCTTAAAATGAAACCAAAAGCAAATGGGACCATACAAAGAGCTCAAAAGGTGAAGCATGTACCAGGGGAGGGACCAAATTGGGTGCTAATTGTAGGTGGCGCTTTGCTTAGCACACTGTCAATTAGGCTCGGATGCAAGCTGAAGCAGGTATTTGAGAATAAGGAGATAAAGAATTCCAATAATGCAAAAGGTATTAGCATCTTCATTTAATAAACCAACTTTCAATAGCATGAGCTTATCACCTAGTTAAATGTTTAAATTGTTATCTACTCAGATAATGGAAAATTTGTAGCCAAAAGGAGGCCAGGAGCTTGTCAGTTACATTCAAAATTGTATTGCTATACTCAGGATGAGGATGGATGTTACTACTGTCTCTCAGGTGTGCTGCCTTGAACTTAGTGTTATGGCTATCTAAATTAGATTGAAAACAAAACCTGCATTCCTTGGCATTTGGATTTGCATGTATGTATTGACTTAATTTGCATAAAGCTGTCCTCTCGGTATAGTGGTAAAGCGACTTGTTCATAGTTGTTATATTTTTTCATGTATATAGTAAAGCAGCCACTTCATGTTGAGTATGTGTGAATTCGATTGTAGTTGCTTTGTCTGTGTAGCCTCATGTGGAATTTTTAAGTTCAAAAATACATGCATGTACTTTCAAAACAGGTGGGTTCTTGTGGGATTAAGCCTGGGTTATCCACGTATGAGTAAAAAACAAACTAGATCGGATGCATGCACAAGGATCAGTCAATTATAATATCGTTATACAGAAACTATTTTGGTATCATAGATACCTATATAGGAAAAAGAGTTGGTAGTTGAAGATACATCTAGCAAAATTAATATGGATTAGTCGGATGAATAAAATGGACGGTTGCTTCAAGTGGTTGGCATGTAGTGAATACAATTTGGTAACTGAAGGTGCCAGCTTACAAAGCTAGTAAAGTCTTTGGTGGTTATATCAAAGCAGGGACTGAAACCTACCTTCTCCAGGGTTTTGGGGGTTCATGGTATTTGGTGAAGGCCTACTCTCTGTTGTGTAGCCTATTGCCTACGAACTCTTTCTATTATGAAAACAGAGTCTGGTGGCTAACAGAAGTTGTGGGGTTTAGAATATTGAACAACAAAGGCACCCTACAGTCCTAATCACATCATTTGAATGACATATTGATTAGAATGTTGATTTGGTTGTATGGTAAAAAAGGAAGAATTGGATTTGAGTATGTACATTAATAGAGGCATTGGACTTTCACATGTTTAGGATGGCTTGTGAAGAACTAGTTGGAATTATATGTGCTTGTACAACGAAGATTTAAAGAGCACTTGAAATTTGATTAGCATTGAAGGAGTGGATAGAGGAAGTGCATACCTTTTGTTATTTGGCTAGAAGATATAAAGAACTTATTTGAAGGAAACTGCTTTGCTAAAGGAGGTAGATTGTAACAAAGAGGAGTAATGAAGTACTGGACAGTTGACTTGAAATAGTTTGTGAAAAGATTGGTGAGGGGTCAAGTATTTGTTGAAGGACAAGGATACTGAGGAAAGATCAAAGGCATATCTGAACAAATGTTTGTCGATAAGGATAAGAAATTAGTCTTAGTGGCAACAGACTAATAATTTTTCTTCTTGAGGTAGCTATTTCTTCATTAGAATAATATTTTGTCCTTCAATAGCCTGAACTTTTACTACCAATGTCTGGGAAACAATTGATGCTGTATCTATGGGAACTATGTCAACACTTAACAGTTTAAAAAATTGTATTCTTCCAGTCATAAACAATGACAAGTTGCATGGTATCCAGAGCTTCTGCATGACAAGCTTCCATTTGGTTATTGCTTTAAAATACTGGTTTGCATGGTTCTTTCTTAGTTCTTCTGCTCTGGATGTAGAATTCTTCCTAGTGACATTTCAATGCAACAACTGACCATAAGTGAATACAATATCCTCGTCATATGTAGATATCAATTGTATGTGTATGCTTTGAGTATCTTATTAGTTATTTTAGAAACTGGAGACAATTCAAAACCTTTTGGCATGTTCAATTGGAAAGGCAAAAGAAAAGAGTGGCAAATTTAGTTAGAATAATAAACCATGCTCAAAAATTTAAATTAGCCAAGGCAGGTTGGTGCTTGGTTGATATGGTCCAGGTGCACTTGTATTGGACTTATGCTACCAAATGGCCTGTCCCAATCTTGATTTATTCATGACCTTATCTTCAACTGATCCTAAATTTAGTAGTTCTTTGATTCCTCCACCCATGTAGTTTCCCATTGATTCATTACTTTTTGTTTCTTATTAGTCTAGGATGTTAGAGAATATTGATGGTGATCTTTTAACAGTCCATGGTAATAATAGAGATAGAGGTAGATATAAACTAACATGAACAAAAATAATTAAGAGAGATATAATTATTTATAATTTGAGTGTCGACTAAGTCCTGAATAGAGCAGTAGAGGAAGCAGATTAATGTAACCAACCCCATGTAGTTGGGAAAAGGCTTAGATGAGTTGAGTTGAGTATTAGTCTTTGTTATTAGAAAAACATCAATGGTGAATGGGTTGGCCTTTGACTCTCTAGTTCAAAATGTGCCCTAAAGATGAATCTACTTCACTTCATATTTTATGTGTGTGCATGTACATAAACCTTCTCCCTCTATGTGCTGACTCTTCCCGTAACAGGGAAGTGGTGCAGGAGCAAGAGTGAGAAAAATGCTGCAGAGTTCCATTTGGATCTCTGAACCTTAGAAGTCTCGTAATTTTTTTCTTTCTTTCCTAGTTGGTTGAGTCCAGTCTGTTACTGAGTCAGTCAAGTTTGGTTTATTCCAATGTCCAGATCATGCATTTTTATTTTATTTGAGTCCTGTAATAATTTAAGGAAAGTGTATTACTCTTGTTGAAACCCTGTTGAATATATTCAGAAAAGCCCCCTAGATTAGGCAGTATTGGATAACCATCCGATCTTCTTCAACCTTATTCATACCTTACCCTTGGAGCTCTGCATAGATTGGATCCGCCTACACCAGGATTGATGACATGGAATCAATCTTCTTCCTTCATTAGATCCGCCTTCATCCGGATTGATAACGTGAAATCAATCTTCTCCCTCTATGTCGCCACCTACAATGTTGGCAACCTTGACGCCCTATAAGGAAGAAATCGGTGGTCCCCTACATGCTTTAATGGAAATAAAGATCGGCATCTCAATCATTCTGGAAAGGATCTTGCGCCCCATATGGATCTTGTTGACAAAAAGAAAGGAAGAAGGATGTCATCCCAAAGCTTCATTCTTTGCTTGTGGTCCCTCATCTTCAATTGGAACTATATATTGCTGCTATCATTTTGGTCAAATCAAATGAAGGGAAGAAGATTTTTACTCTGCAATTCTACCATATTTTGTAATCCTTATCATTTATTACTCTAATTATTGCACTTACCTTGTAATGGCATGAGAGGTCTATAAAATTCTTTTCTTGAAATGATGAAAGAACAGAATATGAATATATGAAAATTTATTTTTTTCAAGTTCTATTTTCATTGCCCTAAACAATTGATCCTCCGTGAGGAAGTTAGGCGTGAGGCTGAATTTTCATTGCCTTGAGCAATTGATCCTCCGTGAGGGAGTTAGGCGTGAGGCCGAATTTCCGTTGCCTTGAGCAATTGATCCTCAGTGAGGGAGTTAGGTGTAAGGCCGAAGTGTTCTTACTATCAAATCCTAGTCTAGTCCATCTCCTCTACCAAGCTCCATCAAAGAAATCCTAATCCCCATACCACCATAACCAACCATCCTTCCCCCCTAAATTCTAGGCATCCATATGTGGAACTATAGCCGCTGCCCTTCCTTCATCCAAAAAAACTACCGCCCCTCCTGATTTATTTCCATAACCGCTGCCCTTCCTTCATCCCAAAACCACCGCCCTTATCTTGAGTTATTTCCAAGGCCGCTGCTCTCTCTCCAAAGCCGCCGCCTTTCTCTGGATTCATCTCCAAAGTCGATGACGCATTTTTTGCCCCTGAATCGAGATCAAGGAGCCTCACATGGAAGATAGTTTTCTTATCTAGAAATTCTGCCCGTTAGCGAGAGATCTTCTACCAACATTAGGAGCGTATCATAGTCGGATAAATCAACCTTTCCCTTACTCTGTGATTCTGATTCTGTGAAAGTTTATGAACATGTCTTTTCTGGAGTTTCTCAATTCCAGACTTTCTTGGTACACTTTATTTTTTTAAAAGTTCTGTTCCTGAACTGTTACTTTCTACATCACATAATCTGCCCTCTTACTTTTTCTCTTAATTTTTGGATGAATTAGCCATCTTCTAAAATTCCTAAAAAAATTAATTTTCATCAATTCATTGATTGCATAATCATCCCTGCCCTTGTGCTGCATCAGGAAGTAACAACCATGTTCGGGTAATATTGTTGCTTGTTGTTGGCTGCTGTTGTTGGCTGCTGTTGTACATGTCAGGGTAGAACCTCTGAGCTTCATAATGCTGCTTAGAATTCCAGTTGCACGTAGGATGCCTCATTTTAGAAAATTTCATACTATCTCTATGCAGGTCCACTAGGAAGTCAGGTGATGCTAAAGAAAAGTAATACATTCAATATGCAAATTGAAATTCTAGATCAATGCACAGACCCTTTAACAAACTCAATGCTAAGTAATTAGTGTGGTAATTGATACCTATATACTTTTTTTCCCATTTGGAAACAAAAGTACAGAATTGTACGCCCCCATAATTTTGTATAGCATTTTTCCAATCTTATAACTAAATGAAAAATGACAGCAATTTGTAAAACATTTATGTTAGAGGCTGAAAATTCAGTTCACTTAGGCTATATAGTTTTCTTTAAAGATAAGACATTGTAACATGTAGACCCTTAAAGCAAAAACAAAACTAGGTGTTATGTGTCCTAACTGAGATAATTCTTGCATGTAATTACATCAATCATGTAACCTCTTCATTGAACACCATGTACAGTTGGCTTTTTCAAAATTCTTTCTGCAGATGGACATCAGCTATGCCTAGAAGTAGCTCCATGTTTGCTTGTCTTGTTTAACATTGTCACCTCTATACAGTTCGAAAGTCAACAACCAACAAATGTTTTGCTTATATTTTTATTGCATGTTCATTTAATTGCTTTTGCATTTACCATAAAATTTCTTGCTTGTCTATCTGGTTGAAGACACTAAAGTTTCTATTTTGATGTATAATGTGATGTTAATTATGAAAGTTGAGTTTTTGCATATTAGGATGAATATGAATAGGAAAAACTTTTTGTGGTAAAGTCTTGCTGGTTAAACCTGGCCTTTAGTGGACCACTTTCACCATAAATTCCCTGATCTTTCTGTTAAGCATTTTTATATCATTGTCATTGATTTTATCTACTTGCCTTATAACACCATGTATAGGTTCAACCACCTTCTTTCTCAATGCCCTTTAAATTCGAATCTCTTGATAGTATATCATGAGCTTGATTTTCAGATAATAACTATGTACAAGTCTGTCCTTTTTGCTCTATAGATTTTTACTCGGTTGAATGTTTATATCACATCAATGTGAACCTCTCTGAAGTGAAGTTAAATTGTTTCTCTCCAATCATTGGTACTTTTTGTTCTCCTTCAATTTACTAATTTTTCCCACAATTCCATGATATAACTCTCAAGTTTATGCCTTTATGGGACTTTTTATTTAGCTTTGTCTTCTTTATGCATTTGAGATGAACACAACTCCTATATTAAAGTTATTATCTTATTCTTATGTTCAGAATGGAGGGTGTTTCATTGCATGAGCTTAAACTGGAACACACATGGTAGATCACCTTACCTTTCAACTAGCCACATAGGTTTCATGAGTGGTCCCTTTCTTGTCTAAATTTGCCCTGACACTGATTTGTAATGGGCTGAAGTTAGGCTGACGGCTGGTTGTGCTTGACTTTCCATGGAACCTTCTCAACTCTGACTTCTGCTTTATAGTGAATCTCATATCTAATAGGATAAAAAAGGCTTGGGCAATGACAATGGCAACGATAAACTTCTAAGCTTGATTGCTTATTAGTTAGTGCACTGCTGTTTTGTATTTGTTAATGTCATCCTGGTCTTCAAAATCATATTAAGCATTAATCATTAATGTAGATATTTAGAGTACTTTTTCCAAATTTAAACTAGCTGAACTAAGTACCAAGATTTATAAGCAATTTAGTACTAGAAGCAACAAGCTCAAGTTCAACAACAAGCCTTTCAATGCTGACTACCTGGCAAAGGGCGGCAGTAGCATGGTTGAGCTGAAATAGTCCTATTTCTTAGGCACTCATTCTTGGTTCTGACTGGTTGCTCCTTTTTTTTGGCCTATCAGAAGTCATTGGTTTTTAAGTGCTTGCATTATTATGAAAACCTACATGGTTTGCAAGTTCTGTTATTAGTTGAGCTGATAAATTTCTTTTTCTCAAGAATTGAAGTTACTATTCATCCTTGACTTATGCTCTTCATTGTTGCTTAGTTTGATCCATAGTCAATAGTATGGACCTCGCAATCGGGCATATTGTTGTCAATAGAGAAAAAATTGGTTTATTTTTCTCTTTTATCTTGTATGCTATTGTGACTTAGATTCTTCAATACCTATCCCATAAGGGTAAAAAAAAGGAACTCAGATGGAAATAGAAAAACTCTCTGACTTGCACCTAATAATATTTCCATTTAAACGTTAGCATTAATGATGCAGAGATCTCAGATGGTGCAGTGGATATTAAGCGGCCACCTGCTAGTCCGTTGTCAAAAGATGCAGATGTTTCCCTCCCATTAGTAAAGATCCCTGCAGTAGATTCAATAAGGATAGTAGTGGGATTATGTGGGCATCTTCACCTGATCGCCTAGAGCTGCCTCAGAGGCCCTTCCACCACTCAAACAGTTCTGACTCTCCCTGTTTCTCAGAATCTGGATCAGACATCTACAGCAAACGAGAGGTGATACAGAAGCTACGGCGCCAGCTCAAGAGACGGGATGAAATGATAATGGAGATGCAGGCCCAGATCATGGACCTACGGAATTCTCTGAGTGTCCAAATGACCCACTCAGCCAATTTGAATTCTCAGCTTGATTCTGCAAACAAGGATTTGTTTGATGCAGAAAGAGAGATCCAACGGCTAAGAAAGGTCATCGCTGATCGCTGTGTTGCAGAGGCAGGCTCTCTGGAAAAACCTGTGACTACCAGAAGTTGGAGACCAGAAGCCATCAATGGTCAGGTTAATGGATATCTTGACAGCATGGATGGTGTAGATTTGCACTGTGTTGATGGGGAGAAGGTGAGAGATGGTGGAGAAAGGGTCGAGATGCTCGAGAGGGAAGTTGGAGAACTAAAAGAAGTGATTGAAGGGAAGGACTATTTACTTCAGAGCTACAAGGAGCAGAATGTGGAGCTATGCTCAAAGATAAACGAGTTGAAACTGAGACTGGCATCTCAGGTGCCTGCTATCTTGTAAGACAATCTACATTGATTCTTGTCCCAGACTAAGCCCTCTCATCTCAGCTGTGTGCTTCTTTTTAGTTGTGCTGCAATTTTTCATATTTGTATAGTTTCTGGCATGTCGGCATGGCCCATGCTTGTCTATTATGTTTGCAGAAAAGGAACCTCAATCTCAAAAATGTAGATTTGGTAGGACTAACTTGTTTGAGCAGTTAATGTATGATTGCTTTGGCAGCTTGCAGTTAATGTATGATTGCTTTGGCAGCTCAGAATCAAAGCCAGTTGTGCTGCTATAGACAGATGGCTGGATGAGTCAACACTATAGCGGTTCTTTGTTATGCAATTTATCTAAAACAGTTTTGGCAGACATTCTTCCTTTATATATATATATATATAAAGTTACTGATCTTGCAATTCAGATATGATCATGTGGACCAACAGCTATTTCAATTCGTTGAGATATACTCCTCTGCTTTTATGTCTTCCTTTGCCGGTTCCTCTGCTACCATTTTGGTAAGGTGATATTGTTTTTTATTTTATTTTTTCTATTCCCTCTCACTTACCCTTTTTTATTTTTGTTCTTTTTTGCTTGGGGGTTGGTGCTGAGCCATGTTGAAGGGGACAAAAAAAAAAAAAAAAAAAAGACCTCCAGCAACCCCCACAGGATCACGTGTAAAAGTTGATGATAATTGGTAGGAAAGAGCTGGATCTCTGACTTCTTTCTTCAACACTTAGCAAGGTAAGTTGACAAGATTTGCTTCTTCCATAAGCTAGTGGGAGTAATGGTTTTCTAAAGGCAAAAATGTTCCTTAATGGCGCACGTCTTCCAGCCTCAGCACTGACCTGTTAGAGAAAGGTGGCATCTTCGAATCCTTGGTCTCTGATACATTTAGACCTTTTCTGGGCGTCTCGCAGGTAATGTCTGATCTCTCATTAGTTTCTGCCAGGTGATGATGTGTGGCAATGTTACCGCCCCTGATCTACATGACGAATCTTTGGGGCCAACATGTAAGTTTTATGAGAAATAATGGAACGGGACGGACCTTGATTGGGATGCCACGTCCTGTCCCTTCATAAACTGATGGAAATGGATGTTCTTCCTCTTCCCCTTGCCGATTCTCATTCATTCCAGAATAATGCAAAAGCATCCAAGCACCAAGGAATATGCCTATGCAGTTTAAAGTCAACACCAAATTGATGATCAGCAGCATATTTGAGCAAAACGATGTCACTTGCTTCAATTACCCACCTCTGGCTCATTCTTAATTTCTCCATTTGTTTCTGATACTGCCACACTGCAATTCCTCTCAGTTCATATTAAACCGAGATTTATATAACAGGTTTTCAAGTAAAGCACCTTGAGCTTAAAGTTTATTTTTTATAAACTATTGTTCAATTATAATATTTTTATATTTTATTAATTTATAACAATAATTTTTTTCAAAGTCTAATTATGTTTCAATTTTGTGCCTATCTATTCTACCATTTTGGATTAACAAATGGATTAAAAAATGAAATAATTAAATTAATTAATAATAAATTAAAAGAGTAAGAAAGAAGTGTATATTAGATTTTTTTTTTTTAAAAAAAAAAAAAGCTAAGTCAATTCAAAAAATGACCTATGGATTAATTTGAACATGACCATTTAAGATTAAAAATAACTAAAATTCAAATCGATCCAATCTGATTGTCATCTCTATTCAGAACGCTATAGCATCTTACGTAACTTAGACCTTTTTACATACCTTTAAGTTGATTCAAGCGTTAGATGGCCCCTTCAGAGATAATCTTTGGCTCTTTTTTATTCTTTTCCTATCTCTCTTGCGAGGTGAGTGTGCAAGGTTAGCATGGAATCATGAGTTGCAAATAATAAGAGAGAGAAGGTGGCAGGGGTTCCAACCTGGAAATTGACCCACAATGTTTTTATAACCATGCAACGACAAAACATGACTGAATAACGGTATTACTGTTGACAAAGAAGAAACCACTCTGCTATAAATGTAAGAATATAGATTCTGGTGCCAGCATTCAATTTCATGCGTTACTGAATGTTTGCACTACTTTGGCAGCCTAGAGACCAAATGCAACTCTTTGCACAAAATCTGGTCTTCTCTTGCTTGGCATTCGTAGAAGCCCTGTAATTTGGAGCTCCGTAAGTGCTCTGCAAAACCTTGCTCTGAAATATCTCAAGGACCCCAAGGGAAATAATATCACTAGTCAATTAGAGTAATACAAAAAGGGCAAAAAGCTTTGGATACATGGTATCTAATTAGAGTAATACAAAAAAGGGCAAAAAGCTTTGGATGCATGGTAGCTTATTAGAGCTCCCGAAGCAATGTTCTCTACTTTGCAAACCATAAAACATTGTGAAAGGCAGGAAAATGACTACCATGATATTTAAGCTAATTATCTTCACCCGTTGAATTGAACCAGTTTCGCCTTTTAAACCATATAGATACCCACCAATGAGCACATTATTACTGATAATGAATTATATTATTCTAGGATGGAAATATCATGTAGAAATATTTCCCAAAAATACCTGGCTCAAAGCAGCTTGTACTTCATAGGTTACCCTAGCTTGTATCACAACCACAAACAAATTTGTAGCGATCATAAGCTCATTTTAATATCATGCATTCAATCAAGATTTATGTCAGAAATCCTAGATGGCCTGATGCACGATTTGTATAATCTAGATATTACTCTACTACATGGATTTGCAAGAAAAACAAGACAATTGGAGGATACTGAATTGTAGGTTCACTTTCTGAAGGTGTGGCTTTAACCTTTTTTGATGCTGGTGAATGCTGCAATTTTCTTTTGGTCTTCGTACTTGCATTGAGGACTGTTGCCTTGAAAGATTGGTACCAATCATGGAGATTGATAATGTCACCATACTCTTGGGCAAGACTGTACCTGCAAACAAAGATTTGATATTTTCAGAGCAGATAATGCGGTTGGTCATATGAAGCTTTTATACGGGAACTGGGTTAGGTCACAATACAATGTGATTGCAAGAGCGATCAAATGGGGGGACGGGGAAATGCATCATGGTCCCAGGATCTACCCTGAATTGCACTAATCCAGCAGATGAGTAGGTCATCCACTTAATGCGCAAGTGCCGTATATTGCAACGTAAATCATTTCCTTTACAAAGATTCTAGTGCAAAATTGGCATTCAAACACACCTCACTGGAAGGTAGAAATTCAAAAGTACAATAGCAGACCTTTGAGTTTCTATTTCCAAAATGACTAGCAGCAATTAATATTCAACGTGTTACATTTCCATCATGGACTGTCAAATTTCAGTGATGTGGCATGAATCACCTGATATTGTATGAATGTAAAACGAATGCTTAAAATAAGGGCAAATTGCTCACATAATTGAGGTATCATGCATGGATGATGATAGGACGTTGCCACCTCTACTGCAGCAACTGCACTGAAGATAGGATTGGGACTTTAGAAGATCGACCTGAATTGTTCTCCTTGGATCTCCAATTAAAGCCTAAATACAACAAAGAACTTTTTATATTAAAGAAGTTACAATTTTCATAAGTTCATTTTCAAGAACATTGAAAGGACAAGCAACTATAGTTCATCCATAGCAGGTGTAATTTTTTCTTTCTTTTTCTTTTTAATAACGTCAAGCCCCTAGCAGAAAAGAATGGACAAGAATATCAACCAGAAAGAGAAAAGGAAAAAAGCGTGAAGAATGAAAAAGTTTATTTGAAATACGTGAAATAGGTGTTCACTGGTTAAAGTTGTGGTGTTTTTGCAATACATGTTATTATATTATCATGTAGAATGCTTTTTATATATAATTTATTTAATTTCAAATAACTGTGACAAGGCTTGATCGTGATTGCTGCATATGTGATCGTGTGTGCGTGTAACATATTTTGCGGCATGCACGCGCACATGTTGTTCAACTAATCTCTAATTTCACTCTACACTTGTATATTCCATATAATGTTAGTTAACAACTCGGTTGACAGCACACACGGAAGCACAAAATTACTAACGATAGTGCCAATGCAGGCCACATTATTTTTCTCAACCATGTGAATAGAAAGCGCTCTAGAGTTGACATGATGAAATTTATTATCTATGATAATATGCTAATAGATGCATAACAACAACAACAAAACTTTAATCCCAAACTAGTTGAAATCGGCTACATGAGTCCTTCATTCAGCTCTATTCTAACTCATATTTTTATAAGATACAAAAAAATTTAAGTCTTTCTTTATCACTTCTTCCAATATGATTTTCGATCTGCTTCTACCTTTTTTCTCTCTACATGTATCAAGTCATTCTTCCATATATGTGCTTCTCTACGTTTACATTGCATATGTTTAAACCCTCTAAGTCATCCTTCCCTTAATTTATTCTTTGTTATGCATCCGTTGCACATGTGACCTGCATTGGCACTAGCTCAGTAATTTTGTGCTTGTATGTGTATTGGCAGCAAAGTTGTTGCAGAGGCTTAACTAACACTATGTGGAATATACAAGTGTAGAGTGAAATTAGAGATTAGTTGAACAACATATGCACATACATGCAGTAAAAGACTCTACACGCACACATGACCACAACTACAACATTCATGATCAAGCCTTGTCACAATTATTTGGAATTAAATAAATTATATACAAAAAGTATTCTACATGATACTATAAACAGATGCATAAACAAAGCCAAAACAAATAAACTAGCTGGATAGCTAAACCAGTTTCTTGGCTTGTCCATTTCAAAATAGGGCAGTTATTTCCTCAACCAACAACTCAAGTAGGTTTCAACCAAGGTAGGCCAAACAATAAACTAGTACCAAACTGGATTAGTTCGATTCGGTTACCAAACCGATCCAACAACATATAAGTGGTTCAGGCCAGTTAGTTATTTTTTATAAATTTTTATTTTTTCATAGTTTTTAAATTTTTTTATGGTATACAAGGCCGAGAACCTCCTATGAGCTCTCATCCTCTCTCTTATTTTTATTCAAATTCATTTTAAGTAAATATCATTTTTTTACCTCTTTATTTTTTCTTTACATTTACTTAAGATTTTTTATAAAAATAAAAGAATACTCCCATTTGAATTCAACAAATTTATCAAAAAAACTAGATATCTTAAGAATAAAAAGTTAGCTCTCCCTCTCAAGAACAAATTTCGAGAATTTTAGGAAATAGTAGTTTAGTAAATAACAAGTTAGGGTATATTCACTCCAAAAAAACAAATCTTGAAAAACCAATTTAATTTAGAGATAATGAAAAAATAAAATGCTAAAATTACTTTAACCTTAAGATTTTATAGCAAGTGTACTTTATTGTAACATGTAGATCAAGTCAACATAAGTTAATATAAAGTTCACCATTACTATGATCCAGTCTAAGACTAAAAATTCTATAATTTTGTTCAAGTATCAACCAAAACCTTACAAATTATATTTTTAAATTTTTTCTTAATATTTTATTTTTTATTATTTAAAAGTTAAATTAATTTTTTAAAATTTTATCTAGAGTGAGAATACCCTAACTTCATATTTACTTATTAATCACTATTTTCTAAAATTCTCTAAATTTATTCTTAAAAGGGAGTATTGGCATTTTATCTTTAAAAATTTGATTCTTTTAATTTTTTTTGTTGAATTCAAATGGAAGCATTCCCATATTTCTATAAGAAATTTTAATTAAATAAAAAAACTTAAATAATTTTGAATGAAAATAAGAGAAAGTAGAGAGGATGAGAGCTAATACAAACCCATAAGCCAACCAGCACACTTCCTCACCTATCCCACCCCCAAACCAAGTAAAGGTCCGTACTAAACCAAAGGGCAAAAATGCATCAGTTTCCAATCAGTTCAGCTCATTTTGGGCCAAACAGACCAATTTGGCATGATTCGGTTTACCATGGTTTCAACTAACCAATTCCAAATTTGATGCCTATAAGACCGTTTTGCCTTTGTCTTAACCTATTTTTTTTATAAAATTTATCTTTTATAGAAGGCTGAAATTTTTTATTCATTCCCCTTCATTGTACAATCCTAGAAAATATATAGGAGATTACAAGATAAGAATAGCAAACTTAATCATTCTAAATCTGAAATCTATCTAATCAAATCCCTTAATTTTAGGGAATTTAAATTCAAACAGATTCTCCTAATCTATAGGGATATTTAACTAATTTTATTTACAGCTTATTTACACTTCAATACTTCCCCTCAAGCTGAGGAATAGATATCTTCCATTCCCAGCTTGGATATAAGGCCCTGAAAAATGGAACTACTCAGCCCTTTTGTTAGAACATCCGCTAGTTGTTGTCCCGATGGAACATAAGACATACACACTAATCCTTCCTCCAATTTCTCTTTGATAAAATGTTTATCAATTTCGATGTGTTTTGTCCTATCATGTTGTATAAGATTATGAGCAATATTGATAGCTGACTTGTTGTCACAATAGAGTCTCATAGGACTTTTCCATTTGACTTTCAAATCATCTAGAATAATCTTTAGCCAAAGCAGCTCATACAGGCCTTGCGCAATAGCCCTAAATTCTGCTTCTGCAGATGATCTGATCTTGCTACCATATTCTACTTCTTACTTCTTCATGTTACCAGGTTTCCTCCAAGAAAGATACAATATCCTGTAGTAGATCTTCTATCTATTAGGGAACCTGCATAATCTGCATCGGTATAAGCTTCTAGAGTAAGAGTATTGCTCCTTTTGAACAAAATTCATTTCCCTGAATTGCCTTTCAGGTAATGTAGTACCCTGTAAGCAGCTTGAAGATGTGGTTTTCTTGGATCATGCATAAATTGACTAATCATGCTCACTGAGTATGCTATGTCTGGTCGAATGTGAGTAAGATATATGAGTCTACCTACCAATCTTTGGTACATTCCTTTGTCAACAGCTGGTTCTTCTTTAGCCTCACCTAACTTATGATTTGGATCCATTGGAGTAGAGACGGGTTTACAATCTATCTTCCTTGTTTCTACCAACAAATCAGTCACATACTTTTGCTGAGATATGAAGATTCCTTGTGTGGAATATGCCACCTCAATACCAAGGAAGTACTTCAGTTTGCCTAGTTCCTTTATCTCAAATTCCTTCACCAGCTGTCGCTTTAATTCCTGCTTCTCCATCTCATCATTCCCAGTTACTATGATGTCGTCCACATATACTAGAAGAGCAGTAACCCCCCCTGTAACTGACTGCTTAATAAAGAGTGTATGGTCCCCTTGACTTTGTTTATATCCGGATTCCTTCATCACTTTTGTAAATCTTCCAAACCATGCTCTAGGTGATTGTTTTAATCCATAAACTACTTTTCTCAACCTGCACACCTTGCTACCTGAGTTCCCTTCAAATCCAGGTGGGATGTTCATGTAGATTTCTTCATCTAGGTTACCATGGAGAAATGCATTCTTAACATCATATTTGTTAGCTCCCCCTCCTCTCTGGGGCCACCGACAGCACACCTGCACACTTGTGGTAATCGGATAGAGTTTTACTAGTCTTTATGTAGCGCTCCATAAAGAGCTAGAGAACCCCAACTAATTATCATAAGTGGCAGACACACGAAAACACATCCTGTTAAAAACTTTTCATTTTCATCTCAATTATATACACAAATCACTCAATCAACACTAAGCATCAACCTACTCAGATAATATTTTTCATGACATTCCTCAGGCAGTTTACAAGATCACATTCACAATCGACATCAAAATCATAAGTGCGCACATCATGCTCATAATTTTCTCCAAAACATAAGTCTCATATTCATATCCAAAAAGGGTCTAAAACATCATTACATCTCACTATACACATACACATATACAATATACAAATATCAATCCACACTGTCTCAATATACAAGGCTAGCATCTATACACCCTTGCATCCAAGTAAGCTTCACCAGCTAAGGATTATGTCCTGCTTATCTTGTGATCCTGGCAGAAATACTCACTGATCTAAAAGAACATTTAAATCATACAGGGATGAGACCTAAGTCCCAGTGACTGGATAACCATCTAACTATGAAGAAATAAAGAACCATAACCTCATATTTTCAATCGTATGCTGATACTATTTAGCTTGTACAACTCAAAGTATATTTTTAACATGATATCAGATAAAATAAAATGTAGCTTATTCTTCAAATAACATATCAGTACTGAAATACTCTACAATAACTTTTCACTGAAAGATAACTCATTAAAATAAAAATCCATGCATTACAATATGAAGATATGCATTCTTTATCTACAACCCAGACTCCCATCGGAATCTGCTTGCCCACTGGCATCTCAAGTAAACTCTCTCTCTCGGGATAACTATTTGGCCCACTGGCCCTTTTTATATCACAATATATGCTTTTAAATCTCATGATGATGGGCTGTGTGTGTAATACCTCTGAGGTACCACCCTACAGTCGCCCTCCTATAGGTGTACTCTCATCGGGTGCGTGACTAGCAACAGGATCCCCGCACAAATAGCACCCCTTACCCGTGCGGTTCACCCAGCAAAGTGCTTTGTTCCTTAACCCTGGAACCTCGGGTTTTCTCTCTGCCCCCACGGGCTATATATAGTAATCAGCTCCACTGAGCTATGATTCATGCCCCCACGGGCTGCTCACAACCAGCCCCACTGGCCTGGTTAAGCGTGCACTCACCCCTGATTCTGGGGTTCATCATACGATTTGTTCGCAAGG
This sequence comes from Calamus simplicifolius, assembly GCA_900491605.1. Lineage (NCBI taxonomy): Eukaryota > Viridiplantae > Streptophyta > Magnoliopsida > Arecales > Arecaceae > Calamus > Calamus simplicifolius. The sequence goes on from UESW01004047.1 coordinate 96,846, forward strand.
AGGTGCTGGCTCGATAGTAGTGTGCAATGCTACAGTACAGTCTAAAGGGTGATCAGCCCCATAGCTGCCTGATGCTCAGTATGATACATACATCATTTGTAAAGCTTTATCATACAAATATGTCATGTATACATTAAAAATCCCCTCATCGAAACTCATGCTTATGTGTTTATGCTCAAAACTCATGCTCGAAACTCATGCTTATTTCTTTATGCTTAAAACTCATGCTCAAAACTCATTTATCAGAATATCATATACTAGGTTCTCATTTCTCATATTTAAAACATACATAATACTCTGCTAAACATAACATACCACAACTAGGTATTAATCTCATTATACTAGCTCAAATTAACTTCTCATTGCTAGATGAGAAACCCACTCATCTTAGTAGGTTACTCCTCGACTGGTACTCAACTCTGGTATTCCGGCTCCCTGGAATAACCCTCTTGACCTACGTCAACATACAGATACGATAGCTATTAGGATTACCTCCATACGAGGTTTTCCCACAAACCATGCATGCATACATGATCTATCCTCTAATATCTCATTATTTTCTTCCACCCTTTCTCTACTCAAGATTACTTCTACTATTACCTCAAAATACAATAATCTAAAAAAATCTAAAGTCATGCAAGATCTAGGGAAGCTATAGCTTACCTGGAGTCGAGCACAAACCCCAAGCTTCCCTTTCCCTTTCTCTTTCTTCCTCCTTCTTCCTCTTCCTCTCTTTTCTCCTCTTCTTTCTTTCTTTCTTTCTTTCTTTTCTCTGGCTGAACCCACATTTTTTCCTTTTTCTCTAATGACTTGGGGACCAAGTCATGGGAAACTTAAGGGTTAAGGCATGCCAAATTACCCTTTTGCCCTCAAACACTCTTAACGCACGCTTTTTGGAAAACACGTGGCTCACTTATAACCATGATATTTTGCCCTTAGATTTTCTTTTCCAAGTTGCCCTTAACACAATTAGCAATTGACATCGGAGCCTTTTCCCATTTCGCCCCTGATATAGCATTTTTTTAATCGATTTATAGCCCAGATTATCATTTTTCACTTAAATTGATACTTTTATGTAACATTTCCAAGAAAATACTTTACCAGCTTGAAGAGCTCGATTTTAGAAATCCAATGGTTCAAACGGCATCCAAATCGGACTTGAAACGAAATAAATATGAAATTCTCAAGATTTAACTCAAAAAAACCTGCCGTCTTGGAGTCGGCTCCAACAGAAATAGGTGTCGGCTCCAGAAATATAGGTGTTGACTCCAGAAAAGTAGGTGTCGACTCCAACACTGCAGCAGAAATGTTAACCTTCTGTTTTCTCTGCAGGTGTCGACTCCACCTCTGCAGGTGTCGACTCCAAAGTGTGCCGAAAGTTTAAAACCGTGCCAGAGTCGACTCCACTCCAAATAGTGTCGACTCCAAACACTAAAAACATCATTTCAGGATAAAACTCAAACTAAACTTGATTTTTGTTGTGATTTAAACCCATTAAAACTTAAGTCTCTCAATTTCTTAAATCAAACTCATTAACATTTAGAAATATACTCATTTACTACAAAATTTCTTCTCTTTATATTTATTAAAAGGCCAACACACCCACATTTCACTGAAACTCTCTGACTTTCATTTCAAATGAAAAATGCCATAAATTACAAGGTTTTCAGGATGTTACAATATTGTAGCAGTTGCCAATTGAAGTGTGCAACCAAAGATAATAGGATTCTCACAGTATTCATTTTTGCGACTGGAGCAAAGGTCTCCTGATAATCTACACCGTAGGTTTGAGTGTACCCTTTAGCTACCAATCTTGCTTTATATCTCTCAAGGGATCTTTCAGCTCTGTATTTCAATGTGAAAATCGACTTAAAGCCAACAATATTTTTTCCTTTTGGTTTGTCAACGATCTCCCATGTTCTATTCTTTTCTAATGCACTCATCTCCTCTCTCATGGCAGTCCTCCATTCCCTTTTTGTCAATGCCTCAGTAACAGTGTTAGGAATAGCAATGGTGTTTAGGCTCATAATGAATTTTCGATGAGTTGGGGACAGACGTTTAAGGGAGACATAGTAAGATAATGGATAGAGTGGTCGTTTGGTGCATTCTCTTATGCCTTTTCTAACAGCAATGGGTATGTCTAAGTCTTCAATGGGGTCAGTAGGTGTCTCAATAGGCTGTAAAGACATGTCAAATCTTACGAGTATGTCTAAGTCTTCAATGGGGTCAGTAGATGTCTCAATAGGCTGTAAAGACATGTCAGATCTTACCTTGATTTCATTTCCAGAGCTTGGATCAAATTTTTGGACTTGTGTCAATTCAGGAACAGCCTTTCTCCTTGAATACACTTTGAGAGAATCTTGTAGGGTTGTGACTGGCATTGATTAGGTCAGGAGAGACAGGAGATGACACAGATTCAGTAGACTTGTTTCTAACTATGCTGGTTGGAAGATCAAGGGTTTGAAGTGGTTCAGAAATCTCAGAAGTCCTATCTTCTAACATGGAAATCCCCCCCTGAAGAGAGGACTTGGAGAAAAAAGGTGTATTTTCCACAAATGTGACATCAACAGAAATGTAGGTTTTTTTGGATGAAGGGTTATAATACTTGTATCCTTTTTGAGTGGAGGAGTAACCAAGAAAGACACATTTGATGGCACGGGGATCTAGTTTGTTTCTATGCTGGCTGTGAACATGAACAAAGGCAGTGCTGCCAAATACCCTATGTATAAGGCCATTTGAGGTTCGAAAGTGAGGGTAGAAGCTATTGAGGGTCTCTATAGGACTCTTATTATTTAGCACACAGGAGGGAAGTCTGTTTATCATGTATGTGGCAGTGAGAGCAGCCTCACCCCAATAAGACTTGGATACATTCCCTTGAAAGAATAAGGCTCGAATGGTGTTGAGCAAATGTCCATTTTTCCTTTCAGCTACCCCATTTTGCTGGGGCGTGTTGACACATGATGATTCATGGATAATACCTTGGGATTGGAAATAAGGTGATAGAACTTGATTAAAGTAATCTCTAGCATTATCTGTCCTAAAGCTTTTATGGTAACTCCAAATTGGTTTTGAACCATTGAATGGAACGTTGGAATAACAAAGCTAACATCAGATTTTTGTTTGAGGAGGAATAGCCATGTAACTCTAGTGCAGTCATCAATGAAGGATACAAACCACTGAGCCCCAGAAATATTAGGTATACTGGAAGGCCCCATATGTCACTATGGATCAAATGAAAAGGATAAGAACTGTGTTTATTGCTAATAGAAAAAGATACACGAGTATGTTTTGATAACTCACAAATATCACAATGAAACTCAGAAATATTTAATCCTTGGAATAGTTGAGGAAACATAACTTGTAAAACCCTAAAAGATGGATGACCTAGGCGTAAATGATACAACCAAATGACATCTTTATTGGAAGAACTGAGAAAGGACAATGACAAATCATTCTTAACAGTTTGAGATGATTCAAGAAGATAAAGGCCGTTACTTTCCTTAGCAAGTCCAATCCTCTTCCCCGATCCCTGATCCTGAAAAACACAATAAGAAGAAAAAAAAAAACAGCATAACATTTAAGGTCATAGGTGATCTTATAAATGGAGATGAGGCCAGCTGATAGTTTTGGTACATGGAGGACATTTTTAAGGATAAGGGTGGGTGTATATATATCCCCGAACCCTGCAACAGTGGTTAAAGAGTCATTAGCCACTATAATTTTTCTGTTACCTGGGCATGGGGTATAGGTATGGAAATGCTGAGGTGTAGGGGTCATATGGTCTGTGGCACCAGAGTCTATTATCCAAAAGTTTGTATAGGTGTTTTCGGTTTCTGTTACTTGGGCATTCATACAAAATAAAAAGAAGGTTTACCTGAAAGAGTCAAAGAGCAAGCTCCAGAAGGCTTCTCAAGAGATCCTAACAAACTCCTTAGCTTTCCAATTTCTTCATTATTGGCTGCAGTTTTGACCTTGATCTTATAAACTTGTGCATCATCGTGGTCCTTTGAATATGTGCGACGAACAAAGTCCCAAATCTCCTTTGCAGTTGTCAAAAACATGCATGTGTCGCTAATCATGGGTTCCATGGAATCCCATAGCCACGACATTATCATGGAGTCCTCCTCATCCCAGGTTTCAAACTTCAAATCATCCTTTGTTGGCCCATTTCCGAGAAGATGGCTGAGCCTCCCCTTGTCTTTGAGGTATGTTTAGACAAATTGAGACCACTTGAGATAATTCTTCCCACTGAGCCTATAGGATGCCTGAATATTCTATAAATCTTCAATTTTCTAAACAGAATTGGATTCTTCAGATGGGTTACGGATGCTAGAGGTTTCAGAGGTTGACATGGTCGATGGAAGAAATCTTGCAGCAATGAAGGCTGCTGGGATAGGTAGAGAAATAGGCTCAAGGGAGCCGCAGCAATGAAGGCTGCGTGCAAAGGGATGAATGCAGAAAACCCTAGAGCTCTGATACCATGTAGAAGGCTGAAATTTTTTATTCATTCCCCTTAAGTGTACAATCCTAGGAAATATATAGGAGATTACAAGATAAGAATAGGAAACTTAATCATTCTAAATCTGAAATCTATCTAATCAAATCCCTTAATTTTAGAAAATTTAAATTCAAACAGATTCTCCTAATCTATAGGGATATTTAACTAATTTTATTTACAGCTTATTACACTTCAACATCTTTCAATCTTGTATAAAACATTTTGAAAAAAACAAGACTAAAAGCAAAAACTGCTACGCACCCAATCTTCTTCTGAACAAACAGAATAGAGAGTTAAGGGAGAGAATGGGACATCCTTCCTATATGTAGTTCGTGAGCAAAACATATAAGCTACCCTAGCCCCTAATTCCTATCATCTCAAGATTCACAGCGCTCTTCTTGGTTATGCAAATCACCTAAATGAAGGGAAAAAGAGGAACCTCAATAGGAAGAGGTCTTGTTTGGGTGCTCTCCAGGTATGCATAACTTATTTGAAATGGTACAGTAAAGCAAGTCTAGTTAGGTCACAGGTTGGACTACAACCTTTCAGTAGCATTCAACTATATTGCATATGCTCCATAATTTAATTTTTGGGTTCAGAAATTAGGGTTACCAGCTTAGTTCAGTATTTCAAGTTGGACCAGATGTCTTAGGCCCAAGCTCATCCCAACCTGACAAAACAAAAATTCCTACTATATTTCAAATTTTCATATTCATTGAGTATGCACGCATACATACATTAGAACTTTTATTTTTCATAATTATTTTAGTTATTTTAGTATAGACATATCACCAGTCCAATCAATTTTGGTGGCCTGGTCCTTAGATTGGTCAATGTTTCAGTTGGGCCTGAAAACATGGCTAATTAGATTAAATATAGGATTAGTTCAGGAGGGTCCATGTTAATGATGGACTAAACTTCAAAAAGCTTTACTTGTCAGAATCTATTGTGCTCCCATTGACTCTATGGAATTCTTAGTTTTGCAATAAAAGTGCCACACTTCCATTGCTCTTTATTGTAACATTCTTATTATATTAGAAACTTTAAAGGATAATTATATCTCAATTGCAAATTTTAAATGAAGAAAGACAATATGTCAATAATGATGGCATTTGATGAAATAAATGGACCAAATAAATCAAATTTTAAAGTAAAGATAAGTGATTTGGATATCTATATATGCAAGTCATGAAGAAAATAAGATGCCAATAACATAGAGATCAATAACAACAATATTAATAATAATGTTGCAAAGCATAAATACTTACTGATTGTAGAACATCAACATGTTTGAAGCAAACAATTTGATGGAACGGTATACACTCAATGGGCATACAAATTTCCTGTCTCAAAATAAATCATTGTACAATGAATACCATTTTGGGGCAGATACAAAATAACATAATTTAAGCCATTACACAAGAGTAATGTTTCAAAGATTTTCCTTTTTTTCTTGCCTATAGCTAAGGCCAGTTGCATACACCCCAATTGTACTTCAGCTATAATTATTTGTAATACACTTATTTTCCAACAAAATAAAGAACACTGTGATTTTACTTGAGCATGCAAAGGAAATTATTGTGGCATTCCACCAATATTTGTGCATCCCTATAAAAATGACCAAACTAATAGACCGACTCAACTTGATTTTTTTATGAATTTTAAACCTTCCTTGTCCCCCTTTCTTGCAAAAGCAGAAACATGTGCAGCATAGGGAGTTAATTACAAATTAGATTACAATCAATTAAAAAAATTACAGCCATTTCATAAAAGATAGACGCCAAAATTCGATGTTTATTTTCAGATATTCCTAATAGTAATCTAATTGTTAACTCTGATGTTTGAATGTCTTTTTTGAAAAGCTTATTTGCTATTGCCATCTTCCATGCGTTTATGACATTCAAACATTAGAGTTAATAATTGTACTTCTCAAAAACAATTATTAATTCTGATGTTTGAGTGTCATAAACTCATAGATGATGATAATGGCAATTAAGCTAAAAACAGTTAATAGTTAGGTGCAAGTACATGTCCATGCAGCTGCCAGACTCAATGTAAACATTGTTTAATATGCTGATATTTTTGGTAAATGATTTGGTTATTAATGAATGATTTAGTGCATGTGCATGGGTATTTGATTTTACAGACCACTTACCAATGATATGGGAGTCATTTTCCAACAGAAAATATTTGCAGTCTATAAGAATGATTGCCTCCAATCAGACTAATGCTACAAGTTCTGATAAGGGAACATCAATGAACCCTAGCAATGCCAACCAAACGTTCAGCAAAATGATTTATAAAATCCGGTGCCAAGGACAAGAGTCTAAACTCTAAAGTCTATGTTAACTTCATCTAAGTCCCCTACACACACCCCATGCACACACGCATGCTATATAGACAATCAGAATTAACGAATTCCTTCTTGCCATTATTTAGATCTTACTCTTTGCATAATAGATGATGAAAGGTGAATCCTTTTTTAAATGAACTATATGCTCCTTTAAATGCACAGGACAGGCATTATCATAATTAGAGGTTTTTTCCATAACAAATGATGAGACAAATTTGGTGGACCCAACAGGAACAGGTGAAGAATTGATCATTGTTTATGGAGTGAGAATGAAGAATCTGAACTTTGCTTAAATTTTGCAAATTAAAGGGGATTTTCACTCTATGGTAAGGTCAAAGAAAGAGAAATATTGAGATTCATTGTAGCTGCTGGCTAACTTCTCTGTTCTTACAAATTCACATTGGAATAGAATGCCCAAAGTCGTTGTTGGCATTACAAATGTTTCTCTACATAGTAATGCTGGTTTCCTTTCATGGTTTTAGGTTTTCTGCTAACTATAGTAGGTGTCTTTGCCTCATTTACAACTTCATCCTTGTAATCAAGATTCAATTGATACAACTTCTTGTTTCTATCTTACTAATTGAATTTCTTATACTTTTCCTGTGATGGTTATAAGTTTGCTGCTTACCATAGTAGGCGTCCCTTGCTACAATTACAAATTCAACCCTGTTAAGGGAAGCATCAGTTAATGCAGCATTTTTATGTAATATGCTAACATTAAATCCTCAAGTTGCTGGTTAACTCATAAGTCAGTCTCTCAATGATAATCTAGTCAAAATATCAGCAACTTTGCTAGGGGAAGGAAGTATCATAAAAATAGTGTCAACATATATTTCTAATATAATAGTGACTAATATCAATATATGCAAATAAATAAATATGAGATTCGTGAAAGAGTTAAAAGGGTGTTCTTTCAATACATGAGGCTCCACCACTGTAGGGTCACAAAAGTATCAGATGTACACAGCATCAAACCTGCATGCAAATAGGCTTTTTCGTGTTCCAAATCAGTGACAATCAGGTCACCATGTAGCAACATTACTTTCATGCCCAGTTCCTCTAGATTGGCAACAGAGTGTTGCAACAAATTTGTTAATATATCATCAAAATAGTGCCAACATATACTTCTAATATAATAGCAACTAATATCTATACATATGCACAAAATAATAAATAAATATGCGATTAGTAAAAGAGTAAAAGGGTGTTCCAATACACAGACTCCAACCACTATAGGGTCACGAAAGGATCAGATGTACACAGCATTAGCACTGCATGCAAATAGGCATTTTCAAGGTCACCATGTAGCAATATTACATTCATGCCAAGTTCCCCTAGATTGGCAAGGGTGTTGCAACAAATTTGTTAATAGAATGAACGAACGGAATAAGAAGAATATGCCCAGATCTAAAAAGACATTTGTGGCAAAATAATCAGCAACAATTGTAATGAGGTGGCAAATTTGTTAACTCCGCCAAGGCCGATCCCAAGCCCGGATAAAGGAGGAGGATTGCGTTAAGTAGCTGACAGCCAGTATAAAACTCCGTCAGAACCTTTAAAATATGAATATGATAAAACAAACTATGTGAAGGACTAGGACGCCCCTGTTAAGAGACGCATTACATCTGCCTCCGAATGTTTCGAAAAATGGGCAAGGCAGCGTCCGAGTGCGGTGATAAGTGAGCAAGGATTCCTGCACTACGAATGAGTGCGGATAAAGAAGTTAGTCCATAATAGTCAACTTAGAGAAGCAACATGAAATATAGGAACACTAATAGGTAAAACTATAGAGATAGTGGACGCTATGATTAGGAGAAAAGTAAATATAATATGCTTATAAGAAACTAAATGGGTAGGTGAAAGATCTAGAGAAATAGAGAATGCAGGACATAAATTATATTATACTGAAAAATATAAAAATAGAAATGGAGTAGGAATAATGTAGACAAGAATTTTAAGGAATATGTTGTTAAGGTAATTAGGAAAGAAGATCGGATTATATCACTAAAACTTATAATTGAGAATAATATAATTAACATAATTAGTGCATATGCACTACAAGTAGGAATAGACAACAAACTAAGACACAATTTTGGAAAGACATAGATGAAGTAATGCAAGAAATACCACAAGAAGAAAAGATATTTGGGAAAAAGATTTTAATGGACATGTAGGTAAACAGAGGGATGGATATAAAATGGTACATGAAGGATATGAATTTGGAGATAGAAATGAAGCCGGCGTAAGCTTATTAGATTTTGCAGTGGTGTATGATCTAACAATAGCAAATACTTGTTTCAAAAGAGAGATGAACATTTAATAACATTTAAAAGTAAATCTAATAAAAGTCAAATAATTTTTTTCTTAACTAGGAAGATAAATAAAATAATATGCAAAAACTATAAAGCTATTCCATGAGAAAGTTTAACTTCACAATATAGGATAATGGTAGCAGACATATGGATAAAAATGAAATCTAGAGTAAAACGTAAAACTATTAATTCAAAAATTAAATGGTGAAATTTAAAAGAAAAAAAACTAGAATTATTTAAAGAAAAGTTAGTAAGAGTAATGACTATAAATATAGATAGCGATCCTAACTTAATGTGAAAAAAAGTAACTAAATGCATAAAAAATATAACAAAAGAAGTTCTAGAAGAATTAAAAGGAGTAGGACTAGTAGGAAAGAAAACTTAGTGGTGAAACGAGGAAGTTCAAGCTACCATCAAGCTTAAAAGGACAAACTATAAAATTTGGCAAGAGGCTAAGGATGAAGAAAGTCTTAAAAAGTATAGGGATGTAAAGAAAGAAGCTACAAAAGCGGTAAGTAATGCCAAACTTAAAGCCTATGATGATTTATATAATAGACTAGATATGAAAGAAGATAAAAAGACTATATATAAATTAGCAAAACTAAGAGAAAAAATAAAAGATCTTGACTATATTAATTATATTAAGGATAAAGATGAAAGAGTTAATAAAAGAAGAAAAGATAAAAGAACGATGGAAAAGTTATTTTAAAAATTATTAAATAAAAAAATTTTGATAAATTTAAGGGTAGAAGGATGTGATAACCTAGGAGTAACAAATGAGCATAAATTTTTTTGTAAATTTAGCATGCTGAAGGTTAAAAAGGTTTTGAGTAAAATGAAAAATGCAAAGGCATTAGGACCAGATGCGATCCCTATTGAGGTTTGGAAAGGCTTAGGAGAAATTGAAATCATGTGGTTAACCAATTTATTTAATAAGATTGTAGCAACTAAAAGAATGTCGGATGATTGGAGAAAAAGCATATTAATACCTATATACAAAAATAAAAGAGATATGCAAAACTGTGCAAATTATAGAGGGATTAAGCTAATGAGTCATATAATGAAATTATGGAAGAGTAATAGAAAATCGATTAAGAGCTGAAACTTGGGTGTCAAATAATCAATTTGGATTTATACTTAAAAGATCGACCATGAAAGCTATTTATTTATTAAGAAGATTGATGGAGAGATATAGAGAAAAGAAAAAAGACCTTCATATGGTCTTTATTGATTTAAAGAAAGTATATGATAGAGTACCTAGAAAAATAATATGATGGGTTTTAGAGAAAAAAGGAGTTACCAAAAGGTACATAGAATTGATAAAAGATATGTATGATAGAGCAATAACTATTGTTAAAACAACAATAGAAGAAACTAGTAAGTTTTCAATTACTATAGGTTTACATCAAGGATCTGCCTTAAGTTCGTATCTTTTTGTATTAGTTATGGATGAATTAACTAAACATATTCAAAATGATATCCCATGGTGTATGTTATTTGCAGATAATATAGTGTTGATTGATGAAACTAAATCTGGAGTAAATGCTAAGCTAGAGATTTGGAGAGAGACTTTAGAATCTAAAGGTTTTAGATTAGTAGAACTAAAACTGAATACATGAAATGTAATTTTAGCGGGAGTAGAAATACAAATGAAGAAAGAAGATTGCAAGCCAAGAGATATCAAAAAGTAAAAAAATTAGGTATTTCGGATCAATTATCCAGTAAGAAGTTGAAATAGGTGAAGATGTGAATCATAGAGTTAAAGCAGGATGGATTAAGTGGAGTGCTTCGGAAATATTATATGATCGGTGCATCCCATTAAAATTGAAAGAAAAATTTTATAAAACTGCTGTTAGGCCAGCTATGCTATATGGAACAGAGTGTTGAGTAATATTGAAACAACATGTGAATAAATTAAGTATAACAGAAACGCGTATGTTAAGATGGATATGTGGTAAAACTTTAAAAGATAGAATTAGAAATAAACATATAAGAAAAATGATAGGAGTAGCCCCAATTGAAGATAAAATGAGAAAAAATCGATTATGATGGTTTGGACATATACAACATAGACCTTTAGATGCTCCAGATAAAAAGAGTGATCTTTTAACAATTCATGGTAAGGATAGAAATAGAGGTAGACCTAAACTAACATGGGCAAAAATAATTAAAAAGATATAACTATTTGTAATTTAAATATGACTTGGTCCTAAATAGAGCAGAGTGGAGGAAGTAGATTCATGTAGCCGATCCCATGTAGTTGGGAAAAGGCTTAGATGAGTTGAGTTGAGTTGAGTTGTAATGAGGTTGTTCGATACTTAACCTCAACACCAGATCATAGTCAAAAGAGAAATGTCCAACTGGGATGTGCTAAAACAGTAACATGGTGACATATGGTTGGGCAACTTGTCTAATCACTATTAAGACAAAGAAAGAAACAGAAGATCAAAAAGTTAAACCTGGCTTGATGTATGTTCCATCTGACAAGAACACCTGACTGCAGGATGATGCGCCAAGTGCTACAAAATCAAGAACAGATAGAATTCCAAGATATTCCAGGAGAAATGTTAAAGACTTCAAATTTCATATGATAAAGTGTGGCAACAGAAAATGTTAGACCATCATCGAGTGCTCTGGAGCAAGTTTAAAGAGACCTTATTGGTTTGTCATTGAGCATGTCAACATGATAAAGAATGCATATCTTGTCTGCATAACAAATGCAAACAGCTTAATAATAAGAAATGGGGGCCCTTGTCAGCAGCTCACCTCCAATGTAAAACTTAGCATATATCTCCAAAATAGAGATTTCAACAACAAATCATAGAGAACCTTCAGCCTAAACCTATTTACAATCTTACAACTGTAACCCCTGGCTATTTACTTCTGTACTCCATATCATGCAAAGATGTAGAAACTCCATGTCAAGGAGAAACAGATCATAGTTAAGGACTCAACCAAGTCCAAGGGCAATGAGAGGTGACTCACCAAGTATGTCTCTTGAAGCTTCTTTAGTCCTTTAATATTGCAGTTTGTTTAGACTCTGGAGTAATATCATTGATGACTATGGTAGTGCCTGTACTACTGTTGCATATTGATAGTGTAATACAAAGCTACACTAAAGCATTTATTGAATAAAAGATCTCTTGACACAGTGATAAAGAATTTTCCAGTTTGATGAAAATAAAATAAATACAGCATGGTATAGAGCAATCATCACTACAAAGACACTCTGCACTCTTAGTGCCAATGAAATTTCATCAATGTGACAACTGATTATATTGATATGCTAAAAAGAGCATCAAAGGAAAACCTGTGCACAAATATAAAAGTGATCCTACCTCACCATCCTATCCAACAGCACAGCAGCTTTGTCATTCACTGATAGTGTTCCCTTTCCTGCACTCCTTGATATTGACCGCCTGTCACATGAATACAAGTGGCATATCACTGTCAAGAAAATGCACTTCCTTGTGCTCCTCTATTGCATAGCTTAGGACTTAATCCTTGTGCAACATGTCAATTAGGCTTATATCCTCGATAACAAATGATCTTCTTTTTTTTAATGTTTCAAATTGTTAAATTTTCTCATTTCTAAAAGTGAGGTACTAAAGATTTCATTGAGTGGCAGAAGAGAGATGAATGTTTTAGACCCAATCTGTTGTAATATGCAAGAGCTTACATATCCACAAATGAAATATTATGGGTCTGAAGGTGGACTTATGGTGCAGTTTCCACATGATAGACACTCGACTTTGATTCTAAACTTTCTATTAGAATTGTGCTCCATAACATACTCATCTCACTGGAGCAAGACTTACTGGTTTTGTACAAATTTATTATTGCATTTGCTTGATGATGTCAGGCCATATATAACAGATAACATTTATTTCCATGCTTCAATTAGTTGTATATTTGTTCCAGCATTTCTTTGCAAATTTGATCATATCACAGGTGCAGAACTTCAACCTCCATATTGCAGTGTGTCGCTTATACGGTGTGAGCCTTTTATAAAAATCCAATTTAGCTGCAGGGCAATCGAACAGTGCATCCACTCCAACACTCCTGCCTCAAATTTTGTGATATTAAAACCTAGAATTGATGTCTAGAAACCAAGACTTTAAATCCCATGGGATGGGCCCTGCAAGCCCCCTCCCTTTGGGCCTTGGAGGCCCTTTGCTCCCTAAAGAGTGATTAGCTTCCATTTTTGGTTCATCCAGTGCATTTACAGAACAAGTTAGTTTCTAGAAGCTATTTCTGAATCAACAGGCAGACCAATATCAACAACTAGCTAGTTGCATGCTGATTATCAAAAACTAAGGCAACCAAATTAACCAGAAATATAGCTGATAAATGGAATCAAACCAAAAATTAAGAGGTTGTATAGGCATGGTTCTGAATCAATGGGCATCTAAACTTGTCCTAACAAATATTGTCATAGAAAGCCAAAAAAGCACAAGCAACCACTAGAGATAAGCAACATTGTCCAGCTCGCTCACCCTGCAGAAGTCCATCTGATACAATTGTTCTAGTTAAAGAAGGGATTTTTTGTTTACATAAAAAGAAAGAGAAAATGTGTTATACATTTAGTGCAATAAAATTCTTTAAGATTACAAAAAAGCAATCTGGTTGAGGCTTTTATAATTAATAACAAAAGCCAGAGCATGAATGAAATGTGTATATTTTGCATAACAACTTTATATATGTGACCCGATGCTACACCAGTGGAATGCTTATTATCCATTTTCCAACATAAGCATATGTGGCAGCAGGGCTGAGGTAGCTTGAAGCAGCTAGAAGGAAACATCTTGATTGCACTTCAGATGAAACCAACCACAGTGGTGTTTCTGACTTCTATATATGACCTTTCCACCCCTCACTGCTATAATCTTTCAGTTGGTTTCCTACAGCTATCTAGCATAAACGAAGACATATGCTACCTTTAATTTGCAAATGCAAAAAAGTAGATGCTGCTTACTTATGAATATCTGTGCATTTCTCTTTGAAAGTTGGACTGCCTCCTCCAGAACCTATTATTGATTGAAGTTCTCTCACTCTATCTTGAATCTGTAAAAACAAGAAGATCCAGCTATAAAGCCTATTTCCTTTAGAAATGCAATAACTATCAGAAAAATCTCAAATTCCAAACACACTATGTTCCACAACATAGCTAAAACTGTTAAATTGTTGTCCAACAATATCACAAAAATGAAATATAAGAACCTGTTAAGGACATATATTGTTGGTAACAGCTAAATTGCTTGCATACTTTATACAATGTCAACACAAATCCACATCCCCTCCATCATCTCTCGAGTTTATTTTATGCATGAAATCTTCCATCTATCTTTTTGCATCTTGGTTTCACAATTCTCTACCTCCTGCCCATAATCTTCTTCTACCAATAAACATCCATCAAAGTTTTCAACAGAAAACCTCCTCCTTGCTTCTCATCCAACCGCAAACATTTCTGGTCAACATCATTTAACTAAGACCTGGAACATCAGGTCAAACATTCTTCTTTTCTTTTACTCCCCTGAGACTTGAAGGGGAGGTCAAATCATAGACCACCACTTTATGATTTCACTACTGATTTCTCAGAAAGATATGCTGCAGGCGTTTTTTTCTTGTAAAAAGAAGAAGATATTCTTCCTCGTCTGAATGGTTTGTTCATAGACTTGTTCCCACCAATGCATTAAGCGACTGATCGTCTATGAAACAAGCCTGAAGTCCCATTTTTCCAGCAAGAAGTGTGTCAACCTATGGTTTGAAGAAAAAAAACCGAATAAATATGTTTACACTGGACAAATTATTCCCAATTCTCCAAGGACATTACATTAATATGATCCTAGAAGACAATGGTTTATCTCTTCACTGCTAAAAAGAGCATCTTCCAAATAAAGTATATAGGAATATTGAAAATTTTGAGTAATGCTAACAGTGATGGAGAGGATAGCTGAGATGGCCTTCTCACCTTAAAAATCAATGATTAGTCATCCAACTAAAAGATCCAAGCTGTCAAACATGATCCACACTAATGTGATCATTGAAACCTCATGAATTTAAATCTATCCATGTTTTAATGTTCATAGATCATGATCCAAAAAAAAAAAATGAATTTTTAATTTATGAGCCCTACCCTGTATTTTATTATACTATACTAGTGCAATTGATATTCATTTTTACACCAACTTGATTTGGGCCTTCAATTTGGATAGCCTATCATGGATTTTTGAAGGCAAGAGGATCATCTCAACCATCCTCCCAAGAGTATATGAGCATTACTTGACAAATTTCCTGCGAGATGGATGGGAGATTAATTCTATGGGTCTTTCCAATAAGATTCAACAATGTAGTAACACTAGGATGACATTTAAGAAAAATGTCTACTCCGAACATTTATCAGTTGCTTGAGCAGTTGGGTTGCACCATAAGCCACATATCTTAAATAACCTTAAGTCAATTCTAGCAACTTGGAGAGAGGCTTGGCATCATGTAGATGTCTGCTTCTCAAAATAGTCAACACTACTTATTTATCCAAGCTGTTTATGTTGGTTATAAAGATATTGATGTTTCACAGGCAAAATGACCTGTCCATGGTTGCTGAGTGTCCTAGGAACTATCATTAGTGCTTCTGTAGTGTATATACAATGCAAAGATCAAAAATAAAATCTTAATTCATTTAGCTCATAATAGTTTTGATGACCACTCCCACCATATGATGAGTTTCAAGAATGCTGAATGCTACATCTATTAAACATTTGAAGAGGGCATCTGTGAAACATTCATAATTGCTGGTGTTTCTGAGCTTAAATTTTTAGAATACCAAAAAGAAATTCTGATATTCAATAAAATGTTACTACATGACAAATGAAACACTGGCTGCATAATATGCTACCTCAGCCATAAATAAGATTCTTAAAAGGATTATTCAATCACAATAAACACAACTTGAGGAATCATAACTCATCTACAACTTCTGATATCACATAGATTTCAATGAGTTGCATGGCAATCAAACCTTGCTCTTATTTTTTTCTGTCATCTCACTTTTACCCATCACCACTTTCCAACCAAAGCCACAATGATAGCCAACAAGAATTATTAGGTTGGCTTTAAAATATCCCTTAAAAATATTTTTTGACTAAAGACTATGTTCTCCATAACCATGCGCTTTCAGAGTTCAAGGTCAGAATCTCAATTTCATATTCTACTTCAAACAATCCTAATGAGTTTCAAATTAGTTGATTCTGGCTCGAGTTTCAAGAGTCTTGAACCAAAACTAATTTAATAAATCCAGAAGGAAACAGTCAAAATACAGGAAAAATAAAAGAAGTATAAAACAAATTAAGAAATAAATAGGACATCATTCTAGATTATACTGTACTGTTTGGGACCTGTGAGTGTCTTCCCTGATATTTAACCTCTAAAATTGTAGAAAGATTATATAATTGAAGAAATAAAAAGGTTGAAAATTATATCATAATAAGTCATTCCATTGTTTAATGACAATGTCATGAATGACAAATTTAAAGTCCATTAAACAAAAACATCTTTTTTCCGTCTAAAATTTCTGAGGAACCTAATATCACAGATAGTTTCAACTTCTCAAAATTCTTAAATTTGATATTACTCTTTGAGAAAAAGGCTTCCATTAGTCAGAAAAAATAAAGAAATGTCAAAAGATGGCACTGGCTGCCAATAAATAAAATATTTTGGCCTCACAACTTGGTCTCAGCCAAAACTCTGGAACTGACCCAAGTGCTGAAATTTAAATGTTTCAATTTTGGTCTCAGAGTTCTGGGTAAAGCCTTTTTCATATGTAGGTAAATTTTAGCACAACTTCTACCTTATATGAGGTCCCCGCCTATTTTTGAACCCTTCCGCCAAAAAAAAAAAGTCACTCTCCTTCATGATACTGATTAAGTTTAGCAAACACGCATGCAATTTTGATCCAATACACTACTTAATCTGCAATTTGCGCAACTTCCATATAACCATTAATGTATTAATTCATTGTCTTGGCTAGTTTAACTACATATCCAACTCAGAAGTTTCAGCTTCACTGCATTCATTTTAACTGTGGATTTTGTTTCTAACCAAAGCATAAGATATGACTCCTTTCCTACAAAAAGCAAGAATAATGTCATGCGTAGGAGAAGAACCCTACCCACCCTACAATCATTCTACACTAAAATTAAATATATCTATTATTGTCACTTCTACACTCAAGGAAAACCCAAGGAAAAGTTTGTCATGGCATTCAGGCCCACTACATTGGCACACCTGATCACCCAACCAACAGATAGGAGCCTTCTGGTTAGGCTAGGCTATGGCTGATCAAGTCCAACACCACTTAAGAAATAACTAGGACAAGAGCGAAACTTAAATCATTAGATCAAACCCACCTTACTATGTAAAATAAATGGTTAAAGGAAAAGAAAAATAAAAAATATATAAAAGTTTTGCATTTAAAAAAAAAAGAAAAGGAAAAAATATTGTATATTCTAGTGGAATCAAGCACTTGTATATTTTTTAAATATGTTCTTAAGTTTTCTACTTATTTTGAAGATATAGCATACAAATTAAGATACTACATATTTTCAGTCCATAACATCAATGGTGCTAGCATATGGCATGATGGAGACTAACATTTTCATCACATTAAGTCATTGATTAATATAAGTATGGTAAGTATTTTGCTTCTTCATTTTTTGTGACCTTTTTTAGATACAATTTTGACCTCAATTATTTCTACAAGAAAGTTTAATACAGCAGATACACATCCCTATCATGTACACCTCTGGAAACAAATTAGACGTAAGGCAAAGTTATAAAGGTTGATATAGGATTTAACATCACTACAAATGAAGGATTAAAGTATTTGTAAACACTATAAAATAACTAGAAAATGTATCATGCCAGCAAGCTATATGAATTTTATAAGTACGAACATCTACATCATTCATGCCAGCTTATATCACTATGTATTTATCCTAAACAATCTTTTCCCTATTTAGGGTATTTTGGAACTCCTATTCCGTGGGGAAGAACTAGAAGACACATTGAAAACTTGGCATATTGTAATGCCCCAAGCTCACGTGCTGATTCAATCAACATGTGACCTTAAGAACTCGAGTGCAAGTCAATTGGTAGCAAGTGAACTTGTGTTATAAGCTTTTTAAACTTTTCTCCCCCATCCAATATGAGACCATTTTGGGGTATCACAATCTCCCCCCTTTATTAAGCGATGTTCTCATCGCATGCTATAAACTAGCCAGAATCTATTCCAAGTAAGAACGTTAATACTATAGGAGTGACTCCATGCAATGGCGGGACTCTACCATCATCCCGTAGGAAGCTCTTTCCTTATATCCATCAACTTTTGCATACTTGGGTCAGCTCTGATACCATTTGTCATGCCCCAAGCCCACCTATTGGTCCATTTAACCTATTAACGGATTGGGTCCACGTGGCTTTAAAAACTCAAGTGCAAGTTAATTGGTAGCAGGTAGACTTGAGTTATAAGCTCTTCAAACTTTTCTCTCATATCCGATGTGGGACTATTTTAGGGTATTACACATACTTCTGATAAAAATCCATTGTTATACAAACAAAAAGTTGGAAATCAAGGTAACACGCTATTATAGTTTTTTTCTAATAAAGCTAGTATGCCAACTCTTAACAGCATAGCACACGCATAGAGCATCGATGCACTTATGATGCATTAGTTATGCATAAACATAGTTTCATTTCCTTTTTGCATAATAAAGCAGACCAAAAGGATTTAAAATAAAGGTAAGCAATCATGTATAAACTTTCCAAAGCAAGGTTTTGAATCTCATGGGTCCAGTTTTTTTCATAGAACGGTCTGTCCCAAGACATGCCGATTAAGATACCGGAATAATGACATAATGGTCCTGCCCTGACGCTTGAGATAACAACCCTTCTCAGTAACTACAGGACATCCCACTAGGACCTAAAACCCTATTCTAAAGTTGTTTAGTTTATGATCTTCTTAAATGATAGGTAGTATGTCTCCATCTACAGCATTTTGTTGTTAATGTATAAACTAGTTTCGTGCACCTTTGTTGTTTCTATTGCAAATTTCAAAGTTATTTGTGTTCGCAATAAGTAAACATAAATAGTATGGTTAATTTGAATAACAAAAAAAAGTGGAATGATTCATGTTTTAAAGTACAATAACAAAGTTCCTAAGATGACTTATGATCCTAGATTTGATAAGTTGTATGGAAATTATATTTATTTATTTAAAAAAGGTTTATACTTTAAAGTTTTGGCTGAAACTGTTCCATTTCAGCCAAAGCAAACCGAAACTGACCCCCAATTTCCAATTTTGGACATTTTTGGCAGTTTTGAATGGTTTTAATCTAATTTTGGTGGCTTCAGCTAGTTCCATTTGAAACAGAGCAAAATTAGTTTTAAATACTTCTTTTAATAACATATTAAGGTCATTTCTTTATTTACATTAGTAAAAAGGAAATACAACAACAACAAAGTCTTAATCCAAAAAAAAGGCAATAGAATTATTAATTATTTAATTTCAATGACTTTCCTTTCTTTTCTTGAGCTAAAAGTGGAGACAAATAGTAAACATTGGGTTGATGCCTTCAGAGAGGTCCCTATTAAAGCGCATTATAGAACTAATGCAGAACAAATGTAACAGTATATATTTACATGCATTTTATTAAATAGTCACTTGTCCTCAAATATATGAGAATTCGATACATTTATCAGTTCTACCAGAAAATGAAGAAGTACTGAATGCACAAACTGCCAAAACAGAAACTCCACAGACTTGACTGATATCGAAACTAAAACCGAGTTTTCAAACCTTGGTTTAAAACATTTCTACATAATAGTATAGAGCAAATAAAATTGCATATTTTAAACATGATAGTCATAAACATTTTATGGAAATGTTTCTGTCCATGCCGCATGCCTAGTGTTGGTGCAATAAAGTATCATGTGCATAATATGCTAGCAAAATATGCATGATACTAGAACATGAAAATGAAACTATAATATTCAATATTATAGCTAAATAACCAAAATTCAACTTCTATATAAATTAAAGCATAAATTTTCTTAATTTTCAAAGGATAACATTAAAGAAGGTTGCATAAGGAGCATAGTTTTAAGTCCAAGTGAGGCCAGGATGAGTTGCCATCCCAAGTGTCAAGACAAGACTGTCCTGCCATCTTTCCAAAGTCCCAATCAGCGCATCTCAAGGCACCTCCTGTCCCAAGTAGTAGGATAGAGCAATATGGTGGAGTGTCTTATTCCATGAAAAAACTGGAACAACCCCATCCCACAAGATTTAAAACCTTGATAAGAAGCATGATGATTTTATTAAACCAAGAGTTTCATCATTCAACATATAGTTAGAAAAGAGAACTAAAGACTTTGCACAAGAATAAATACTACAATATAACAGGGTTTATAAATGAATCTTCTAGATGAACTTGGAATAAAATTATTACTAATTATAAATTGTACCTCACTCATTTCCTCCGTGTGGACGCTCCAAATGTTAAGCAAATGAGAGAGTGATGCCACCGGAAGCTCTCTGATCCAATAGAGAAGGTTGCAAAGGCATTCATATATGTTCAAGATAATACAATATAAAGAGCGCTTCTGGAATTTATACATTGCACAACAAGCACACATCATGTCAATGAAAGGCAAGTAACTAAGAAAGGTGATACAATCCTGGAGAGATAAAATCCATCACTAATATAAACTGATCATGCCTTAGGTTATAATGAATTATAGATAAAATTTTGCAAATTTCAAACACCATTTCACTTGTTAGCAATTATTTACTAGTAGCTCCAAGAAGACCAATTTACTACATCTTAGGGTGTATATTCATGAATGACACTGCCTTCTCTCAAGTAAGGAAATTTTTCCACCAATCTGTGACAGTAAGCTTGCCCAGTTTATAAAAGTTCACGTCGATACTGTTACAGTATTCCATGTTAAACTCAGATAGAGAGTATAATTTGTGAATCAACCCAAAAAATTTGGTTAGTACATTGTATCCATGAGGTACAATATTCAGTCGTGGATTCTCAATTAAACAGATAAATGTACTTACGTACCTCACCTTTTGTATTGCCTGAGCAATAAAACCTCCTTTAGCAGAACCAGGCCCTCCTTCAATCAGATTGCGACCAGTCCATGGAGATGACTGCAAGTTATGATCTAAAGCCCTCAGGCTGTAGAGGCTTGGATCAATGGCCTCACAGAAAATGTCCAGTAATTGCATTTTTTTTTGTTTTCCAACTTCAAATAAGCACTGCCACAAATGACCAGAGGTTGTAGCATCATATGCCATAAGATAATAATGACTGGAACATAAGGTTTTAACCAGTCCCAAGTAATGTCAAATTGACTAGAAATGCATTACTCAAAAAATGAAAAAGGGTATTCTTTTAGCAATAATATCTATTACTAACTAAACAAACTATTTTGCATAAATTGCAGACCATAGATGCACATGGTTTAAACTTTAAGAAATAAAAAATGATTTAATAGGCTAAACAATATAAAGATATCTAGACACTAATATTTACCATTAAATAGACCCCAAAAATAAGAAAAAGAAAGATAAGAAACATGGACCACAAGGTTCTAAGTTCTAATTCAAAACTGATTAATCATATTTCATATTTGCACTACGACATATATATAGTATAGGTGTATGGTAGCATTCAGTTAACCAGCAATAGTATTGTGGATCACAAAAGTCTTGACTTTCAAAGCCCAAATTGAATGTTCAGATTGAGGGTTCACATTCCTCCAAATATAACTTGAATATTTGTCTAAATCAGGAAAACTAAATATGTGATTCAATGAGAAGCAGTATACTTTATAACTTTATGTACTGACTGCTACAGTCATGGAATATTCCAGTTGTTGCAACCAATTGTTAAAGAAATAGTGGGTGTTTTTCTCTAGGAGATATTCATGTTCCCAAAACGACCTCAAACCTGTCTAGTATATTGTGTCACACCTCTCAGCACACCATTTTACCATGAAGTACCTCCATTTTTCACATAAGAAACTCCGTAAAAAACTCTTCCACATTACAATTAGCTACCTTTATTGCTTCTAGCTTACTCCAGATGTTAGTCATTCATGAGAGACTTGAAATGCAACATGACATCTTTCCTCTTCCATTAAGCCAATTGCCCAGCCAAATATATGCTTAGAAGAAAATTCTTCCTGAGCAAAAACCATCAAAATTTGACACCACATATGGTTCCTAATATCAACTAATGCCAGAATTCATTATCTAATTCTCATGTAAATGGAAAAAATAGAATTTGTGCAATGAGCTGTGCACAACTTCAATTTATACTTTACAAATATTTCCATCTTATGGGTCATTTATCTGCACCCATAATTTCTTATACTGCCAGTCATACTCCAAAAGTTGCTTATTGCAAGCAATCTAGCTCATCAGAGTAAACATCGCATGGTTTGAGGGTTTCCATCAAGTGTGATTCTTTAATATTTTTAAAACGATGGTACAACAGCATTCAAGGGAAGGACGGGTGACTATAGTAACAAAATGTGCACATAGTTAAAAAAGCCTGCCTTTCTGGATAAGACAACATTGGGATATGCAAAAAATAACTAAACTCGCCTCTCGGCATCTAGATTTGGAAAAATGTCAGTAGTTCATGTTTTTCTACGACTATTCCATGTGAGCATCATGACTGCAACAAAAATTATCATTTCAGTGCATGGTGCATATGAAGAATCTGACACACACAGTTATTATTAAATAAATAAATAAAGGGGAGAAGTTTAGGCTTTCAAGTCCATAATATTTTCCTTAGTTCTCTTATAATACTCAATTATAGCATAAGTCCTTCAAAGGATGGATTCATCTCAAAATTAAAGTAATGAAGTAGGGGGTAAAATAATAAAAGCAATATATTCAACCATCATTTTGAAAATATTTGCACAAATATGAAGCTTGTGCACATATATGTTTCCCAATATTCTTGAAACAGTAGTGACTAATGTGCCCCTACAATGCATAGTTTTGGCAAAATTTCCCAAATGGTACATCCGGCCAAAAGGCTTCCCCTTAATGTGGACCGTGCAATAGACTCATAAGGCATCAATTTTGAGAATGGAAAGAGAGAAAAAAAAAAAAAAAAGATGTACAGCCTTTTCCTATGACTACCATAAAGTCAAAGGTTTTTCTCCTGTCAAAACAATTCAACTGTGTTCCCATAATAAATGCTCTTACACACAAAAACTAGTTGGCCTTATCACAGTTGGACTATGAAGGCTTTTGTGGGCTAGAATTCATAAATTATACAACCTTACAGTTTGCATACACACTACATAATCAGAAAGGATTCAAATTGAACAAAGGTTTTTATATAGAACTACACAAGTCTCTGTGACTTAATTCAAGAAGGAAATGTTATTCAGTGGCCAACAAAGACTGCTAAAGCTAAATGATGATATAATGGGGAGCACCAAACATTCAACAGCAATCAGCTTTAAGAAGAGGGTTCTACTCTTTGTTAAATAGAAAATGCCCAAGCTTCAAAACATGAAGGTTTGACAGCATCCATAATATTATTCAATGCACACAACAAATAATGTGAAACCATATGTCAAACCAATCCATTGAATTAATGGGCCTTAACCCACACTATTGACTTTAGCCAAACCATAGGTAGCTATTCCTCATTAATTACCACCATTAAAATTACTCAGTGATCACCTTCACCTAGTCAATTAACTTCATCCATCAAAAGAATCTGTCAAAAAATTCTATGGCATGATATTTAATAGGTCAAATTCATTCTTTGTAGATTGACCAAATTAATATTATCAAGGATACATCCCGACAATCCCAACTCAGGTAACTAACATGAAATTAGCAGTCAATAGACATGAGTAGTTTTGAGAGTATTGAGTGTTTGATTCATCTACACTGATTTTCCTGGTATCTGAAGGCACACACACTAACTGTGATTCTTCCTATCTCTCACCAGGTTGCTTAACCACTTGGTCACATGACCAATGTGCATGTATGTGGAGAGGTTGGGAACGGATCTATATGCAACAGCATGGAAGTACAGCTATCCAAAAATAACTCATAAATAAATGAAGATCATTCATTTCTCCAATGCATATATACTGAAATGGTCTCTGCCTGCGCATATTCAGGGAAGCTCTGTACCATTCCAAAGAGTGGTTAACTTGCAGAAAAGTGTTACATTTACAATGCAACAGCTGGATGAAAGACTAGAAAAGTTCCATAATGTCGGTCCTCATTCAATTTTTCAGTATTTTCAATCTATCTATAATATGGCAGTTGGTCATAGAAAGCCCCTATTCAATTACAGAAAAAGCACTGAGTAGCATTGATCATAATTTTCATCGTATGCCAAAAGAGAGAAATTAGATTATAGGACCTACCATAACAACAGAACTCCAACCCTTTTGCAGCCTCCTCAGCTCAGCTAGCCCTTGTGTCAGAGTTCTGGCACTGCCTATTGGACTTTTTTCCCTAAAGAAGTAATTATTGCTCATAGTTCTAGGATTGACTAGCCTTGGATATAGAATGAATTATCAAGCAAAAATATACATCATATGGATGCTCATACCTTGGACAAGATGGAAGATCAAAAGCATGATTACACAGAGAGTCAGGCAATGAATCAAACTGGCCAAGCTGCATGTGGAATCAAAGGGTAAACAATACACAGTATTAATTCAGGATTCACATCAAAAGCAGACAAGTCAATCATCACATTCATCTAAAGCAGAAAGTCCACTTGCAAAGGTTACTAAATAGTTATGATGCTGATATAATTCATCTATTTGTAGTGTGCATGGTGTAGAAGAAATTGTATAAACAAATAAACAAGTATATCTTTAGTGTTTCCAATATATACTTAGAATCAAAAATTTGTAAGGGTCAGGACAGATACCTTTATTACTAATTCCATCAAAAAATGACAACAAAACCAAGATAGTGGTTCAAGGTGGCTCACCATATATAAAAAAATGGATACGAAAGTATCACCATATCAGGCAAGGTAATAGGATAGGAAGAGAAGCATAACCTCACAATCTTCATCAAGTATGTCCGGGCCTAGAAAACTCAGAGGCTCCATCGAGAAGTGTTTAATGCACGCAAGCTGCAGAAAGAAACTTTTTTTCACGTTAGTAAGTACTCATGGAGGCAGCATGGTGCAGAATTTGGCTCATATGTTTAAATTAAATTCAAAAGGATAAAATGCTAACCTTTAGAGCCCTTATGAAAGAAGTTATTGTCCCATCATGTCTAAGGAAATAATTTCTTAAGAATGCTGCCACTTTGTGACCAATACTGAAGCCAGAACAAGGTTTTACAAGAACAGACTCAATTAAAGCATTCATCCTCTCACAAGGAGATCCCAATGTGAACTTACAAGGATGCAAATGTTGCTGTGCATCTGATGGAAGAAGTTTCATTGGCGCATCAAAAGTTGTTGCAACTCCCATTATAAAGATGATTGGAATCTTGATTAGCCAAGCACTGCAAAAAGCAACTTTTAGAAGCCAGGTTGCTAATTGAAAACAAAATATGTAGGTGCAAAAGAGTATTTTAGAATTTTATTAGGTCATAGAAATTTTTAGGCCTACTTGACCACATTATGTCATGGGCCACCATTGGGCCTACTCAGGCCTAAAGAGGATAGATAAAGAAGATTAGTGTCCATTTTTACAGATTTTGTGAGATGAAAATTTGGACTTCAGTGTGTTCTATTTGATAAAGTTTCTAATACCATAACAGAGTGATTCAGCTTTTCAACTTCTGTTTATGCTAATTTGGCATATGTCCACTTTATCCTTTATTTTTGTTCTTCATCAATGCAAACCATCTTCTAAAACATTGCAGCTGCTATTCCAGACCTTTGGGAGATTAACATTTACTGTAGAAGAAGAAAAATAAAAAACCCTATATTGCCAAAACAATAGGTTATTATACCTTGTTATGAATGTCACTTGCAAAAGGATGAGAATGAAAAATTATACCTTGAGCAAATAATATGAATTTAGAGTTTATTATTAAGAGCATTATGCCCATTGAACCTGATTTTGGGTTGCGGAATGGAAGGGGGCACATTATCCCAAAAATATATGACGCAGTCAGTTCTTACTGGTTTGATTGATTTAGAACCAATTATGAAGGCAATTACAAGGTACTCATTAATTTGGCGTAAATTGTATCAGAGGGTGCTATAAACAAAAAAAAAAAAAAGGATCAATATTACCTCCTGCAGTTTTGTCTCTTATGTCTATGAGTTTGTATTATGAAGTTGTGCTGATTAGTAGGTGATTCAACATAAGACAGCTTGACAATATCTCTAATTTAGCAAGGTATCAGAGGTGGCAGGAGAGAGGCCTTTAGAAACCAATGAACAAGAATACCTCAGCATTGCGATGAACTCAGCCAGTACAGCACCGCTGCATCGCTCCATATCATCAATTATCACAAGGATAGGATTATCATAATTCTCTGGTTCACAGTACCATGAGGCCAGTATAGAAATATCTGCCATCTACACGGAAGGGAAAACATCAAAACAACCATTTGGTAGAAGAAGCAAACTGGAACCGTGTGAGAAAAAATCTCTATCCTTAACAAAATTTGATTGATGATAACATCAGAAATGAACAAAAGTAGCAGCAATTTCTTACATCAGGAGCCTCTGCAACCAGTTGTCTCAACAAGCTCCTAAGACAGCCAGCTATACCATGCTTAACCGAGAAGTCCAATGATGAGAGGTAAGCCACATGGCATCCACTAGATTTGAGGTGTCCACCAAGCTCTCGAAACGTCATCAGATCATCAACAAACTCAGCATTTTCTGTACCAATTAAGATCAATCAGCATTTTAGAGTAAGAATTTAGTTCCAAAACGATATGAACTACAGATGGTGAGATCTAACTTGTGAAGATCAATGCCGTGGGTATCTGCTTGCATATAGTATCAGTTACAAGCGGATACGGCTTTTGAATCTCAGAAACTTTTTGTGGCCTCATGGATTTGATGTTGGAGAATGACTCAAGAACCCATCTTCGTACTTGATCAAAGATATTGAGGTTGATCTGCCTCAAAACCTCCTGAAAGGAGCAGAAAGGAGAATATCGAAACCATTACAGAACAATTTTCTGGCATGAAAACAAGAAATTGAGATGCAGGAAGAGGACGACACCTTGATGGTGGAATCGATCTTGGACCAGGTTCGATTGAAAGCGTCGAGGCGAAGCTGCTCATAGATCGCATCGCCGGGTTCTTCATTCGATGAGGCATCAGATTTCTCAATGGATTTAGGAGAAGAAGGGGGCGGATCAATTTTTCTTCTTACTTTCCCAGGTCCAGAAGACTTTCTCTCGGATTTCGAGGCAAGGCCTTGTGGAGAACGAAGAACGGCTGTAGAAAATGGGGAGATGAATAAAGAGAAGAAAGAGACGAAGGAGAGAAGGCGACGAGAAGGTGAAAAGCGAACCTGGAGATTGTTATCGACGTCGTCAGAGGCCACGGCGGCGGCGGCGGTCGATGAAGAGGGGGGATCGGAAATTGGAGAGGACGGCATTGGCGGGTTTCCGGAGAGAAGACTGACAGCTAGGGTTTATTTGGATCCGGTCTCTTACTCTCTTTTATCAGGGGGCAGCGGCCGGCGGTTATTTTGGCGGGAAACCTTTTAGGGAACTGAAGGGAGTGGATGGAGGTTGTTATGGTTTTAAACTAAATTCGGCGCAGGAAATGCAGGTCCTAGTCGAAAACGCTAGCGTGGATTAATATAATTAATTTTTCTATTTGTTATGAGATAATATCAGCAGATATTTTGCTAATAATTCTCACGCCTCTAAGCAACTTTGCCTCTCTCCAAGCACCAACAGTAAAATGAAAGTTGCTATCTCTCGTCCAAGATTATCTAAA
Source organism: Calamus simplicifolius (assembly GCA_900491605.1). Lineage (NCBI taxonomy): Eukaryota > Viridiplantae > Streptophyta > Magnoliopsida > Arecales > Arecaceae > Calamus > Calamus simplicifolius. The sequence goes on from UESW01004047.1 coordinate 125,001, forward strand.
GAGAAAGTAAAATTAAAATATTTCTTCACTTCAAAATTCAAAGCAAAGGCCAAGATTTTACTACATGCCAATTGTAGAATCATACAAGAATAAATGAATGAAATGGATTTACTTATCTTGACGATTCCACGATGAATTTGAATGCTAGGTTATGGTGTTACCCTTTATTCACAATCCGAGCTATCTTTCTGGTTTCATATACTGGTACTCTTTCATTCTCATCACTCCAAGGCCCTTATCTTTTCGTTATATATATACACAAAGAATCACGATCATGTGCGGTTATGGAGCAGTTTCTCCATAGTCAGATTTCTTCATAGATAAGTTATCCATCATGGGCATCACATATGGGCAGTTATCCATCATGGGCATCACATAATTTAATATCTCCCACTCGCACATGCAAGATAAGACCTTCATTGTGAAAGAAAAATGAAAGAAAGAAAAATGCAATAAAAATCTAAATACCAATATTATACTGATAGTTGGATAGTGCGACCTAGCGAGTATACCTACACTTGGAAGCTTATTACCATGCATCTGTTAGGAATGTCATAGTAGCTTAACCCTAAAAATTAACTAGTTAATAATTTCAACTCGATATACCCTAAACTCGTCTCTTGTATCAAAACATCTTTAATCCCTCAAAGAGCATGTTAAAATAATATTATTATGTATCCATAATTGAGTCCTAGCTTTTCTTAAGTGACAAGATTGGTCGGCCAATGAATACATCGAACATAGTCTTCCTTTTCTACTCAAAATTTTGCAATTCATATTTAGTCGCTGATCTAGACATGTTCCATAGATCGAATCATTCATAATCATGGGTAACATGCTAAGATAGCAAGACACTAAATATGAACGCCAAATAATAAAAAGTATAAGGGTATTATTGTAAAGTTTTAATTTAATCTCAACCAATCTCACACAGTGGAGAAGCAGGGATCTATTCTTCCACTACCTTATTGGTTGAACTAGCACATATGGTATGAATTATGTGTTACAGTGTTTATAACTTTTTGATATCTGATAAAATATTGTACAGATCTTAGTTCAGTTGCTTTCAAGCACCTAATATTGAATTCTCTAAGTGCTCTCATTCAGCAGGCAATCACTGAGAATTCATATCTAGCTTTCACAGGTTATTTAAAAATGAGCTATTCAAATCGATTGTCTTATATATATATACACACACACACAATCTCATCTCATACTCTCTATGAGGCGATATACCTACCATTACGTCTCATCTCCACTCTTTATCCGAGCACTAGAGGTGATTGCTTGCATGAGTAAGCCAATTTTTGACCTGTGTGACATCACTTTGTTGAGCTTATAACCAAATATATTGGTGGGAACACCAGAATCAGACAGAGGTTATTGAGCTCATTATGAAATTTTTACTTTATGTTGGTTTGACTTTAAGTACTGTAATCAAGTTTTGTTAGTATGAGTTCAGTAATTTTATTTGAGTCAAGTATGAGTCCAATAATTTTATTTAAGTCAAGCCAAGATTTATTGAGTCAAAGTGTAAGAAGTTGAAGACCCAAAAACCATGAAAGACCACATTCAGTGCGTCACCTTAGCCCTAGGTGCCATTTACTCAATTAGGGTATCCCACGATTTTCATAAAGTTATCTTAGCATAAAAAGAAGCAAATAAGCCCCCTATGGAATGTGACTTACCGCCCATTCCTTATAGAAAGCAAAATATAGCGCTATCCCCTGATCTCTTTTTCATGTTTCAAGATGCCGCCTATCTCCTTATTTGGAAAAGATATTCCCTTATCTCTTTTTCTTATTTCAATATACCGCCTATCTCCTTATTTGGGAAAGATATCCACTGATCTCTTTCTCTTGTTTCAAGATGTTGTCTATCTCCTTATTTGGAAAAGCTATCCCCTGATTTCTTTTCCTTGTTTCAAGATACCGCCTATCTCCTTATTTGAAAACAATATGGCACCCTTATTTTCTTTTTTCCCATGTAATTCAAGGGTTAGGGTTTATTATAAAAACCCCTCCCTTCTTCTTGTAAAGAACAATTGATGATTAATAAAAAAGAGTCTTCTTCTTCTATTTTTCTATACTCCTAAGCATTGACACTCCGTGAGGGAGAGGGTGAGAGGCCCAACAAATACTTGTTCCAAGCATCCCAGCCCCAAGATGCCAAGGTGCTACGATTCTTAGATGAAGTCCTCCTTGTCTCCAGGAAGTAAGGCACCTTAAAATTCATCTTTAGTTTATTCTTACTCATTTCAGGAAGTAAAGCACCTTAAAATATGAATCATTGCTTTATGTTAATCTCTTGCATGGTACATCCCGCATCAGTTTGGTATTAGAGCATGATAGGACATGTTCATGCATAGTGCTAAAATTTTCTACATATAAAAAAATTACATTATTTAGGATTTCATGCCTCTTGAGCAGGTATACGAAAGTATATTATCATGACCCATGGAAGTAATGAGCTACGACCGGACATGAGACCCTTAGCAATCATCTAATTAATCTTCATTAAAACTATAATTTTTTTTTATTTTTAGATTTACAACAAAATAAAAATAAAAATAATAAAATAAAATAAAATATATGCATACATATATGTCTGCATATTTTACTTTAAGTTTTCATATGTGTGTGCATGCATCACTGAATTCACTTAAGGGCAATTTCTCTATCTCAGGTAAGGGAAGGACTTCATCACCTTTCCTTGGCCCAAAAACAATCACCCTCATCTCGATCTCAAGCCTAATTAAAATTTAGTAGAAACCTCAAGCAAAGCTAGGGACACCCACGTGGTTTTGTTACACGTATTGTGATGAAACTAATGCATTCAATCCTTCAGTTATTTCTTGAAAGTGGTGTATAGGGCTAGGGGTCAAACGACAAATGCCTTAAATGAACTTATGGTTCTCTAATTAGGTCCCTGCGAGAGCGGAAGGAGCCTCCCACAATCCCACCTCTTACATGACCATTGAAAAGGATAATTGTTGAGTTGATTCATTCTATTTGAGCTTCTAGGTCGAGAAACCTGTTGGGAGGTAAAATCATCATTGCATCAATATTCGTGCAAGGAGGCTAAGACCGACCTCCTCCCTTCGTCTCTCCCGAGCTTCCATAGCTCGACTCTCCCGAGCTTCCATAGCTCTGCTCCCCAGAGCTTCCATAGCCTGGCTCTCCCGAGCTTCCATAGTTCGGCTCTTCCGAGCTTCCATAGCTCGACTCTCCCGAGCTTCCATAGCTCGGCTCCCCCGAGCTTCCATAGCCCGACCTTCTCGAGCTTCCATAGCTTGGCCTTCTCCGGGCTTCCATAGCTCGGCCTCCCCCGAGCTTCCATAGCTCGGCCTCCCCAGGCTTCCATAGCTCGACCTCCCCGAGCTTCCATAGCTCGGCCTCCCCCGAGCTTCCATAGCTCAATCTCCTCCAAGCCTCCATAGCTCGGCTTTCCCGAGCTCCCATAGCTCGGCTCCCTCGAGCTCCCATAGCTCGTCCCTCTCGAGCTTCCTACAACTCATTTCCCCTCGAGCCTCCATGGCCCGGCTTCACCAAGCGATCCACGATCCGATACCTACCTTCGCGGAACCTAACGCAGGAGAGCCTAAGTCTACTGTAACGACATCCTAGGCAAGGAATCATGTTGAGAAGTGGTCTAGAACCTATCAAGGCTACCCGAGACCTATACACCTACCAAATCTCAGGCCATCAAGGAGCTCTCCTAGCCGTCGATCCCCTAACAGACAAGATATGGATCCCAACGGCCCCACAACGGCCCGATTCGATCCACCCCCGTATCCTAACAACCTTTGAACCTTCCAGAAGGCGCTCAAGATCCAAGTGACAGTCTATAAATGGGACACTCCCAGATTCCCTCAGGTATATGTGCGCTCACACCCCCACTCTCACTCTCTCGCTCTCACCAGCAGCTCGTCGATGCTCTCGCCCCCTAGAGCTCCCGATTGGCCGCCCCTAGAGAGACCTCTCGGAGAGATCCACCTCCCCACTTTCTGATTGATCGCCGATTTTCTCCCACTGACTTGAGCGTCGGAGGGTCTTCCGCGGAGGGCCACCCCCAACGTCTCTCGCACGAGGACTTGTGTACAGGTCCACCCCCTGGAGATCGACCGCGCCCGAGTTGGAGGACAGATCCCGGCGGCAACAGATTGGCGCTAGAGGAAGGGCCTCAAGTCCCATTAAAACTTAAAAAAAGGAGATAAGGATCTTGATCCGGAGTAGAACCTCTTTAATGGCCAACCGGAGAAGAGCAACCTCTGAAGCCCAAGATCAGGTCGCTTCCCAGAGGCCTGATCCGACGGGCGGTATAGCGCCGCAACCTTCACCGGTCGAAACCCTATCACCGCCTGCTATCCCGGTGACCCAAGACCAGTTCGCCACGCTGGTCCAGCAAGTTCAGGCCCTGACTCACCTAGTTCAGGAGTGCCTTGCGGCCCCTCCTGCTTCGCACTTTCATAAGGAGGCAGCGATTCCTTCTTTGCCGGCAGCTTCCTCCTCCAGTCCGCATGAACCCGCAGACCCTCCACACTGGCCTAGAGGGGACAAACCAGTCCCACGAGGCGGTTATGATAGGGATCCTTCCAGATCTTGCGAGCCCGATCCCTCTCCTCGGTAACATCTCACCATGATTCGACGCCGTCCTTGCGATCCTCACGCCCAGCTCCTCCTCTGACCGGTGAAGAGGAGATCCGTCGTCAGATCCAGGAGATGCGTCAGGAGCTGGAAGCCGCCAAGCAGGCCCATCCACCCCAGCCCAAAGCAGAGCAGGGCATCCCTTTCTCTAAGGGGATTATGGAGGAAGTGATTCCCTCCCATGTCAAGCTACCGGTCGTCGAACCCTACCATGGCTCTTCTGACCCGGACGACCATCTTAGCAGCTTCCGGTCAATAATGATGTTCCACGGAGCATCTGATGCGGTCCTCTGCCGCGCTTTCCCCTCCACCCTCAGAGGATCCGCCCGAACCTGGTTCAATGCTTTGAAGCCAGGTTCTATCGATTCATTTGACGAGCTGAGCCGTCTTTTTATTGGCCAGTTCGTCAGCAGCCACCGCCACCGACGAAGATCTGACTCCCTCTCCAAAGTCAAGCAGAGAGAGGGGGAGTCCTTGAGGAATTACCTTGGCCGTTTTAATAAGGCCATGTTGGAGGTGGACCACCTTAATCATGAGGTGGCTATGTCCGCCCTGGCTGGGGGAGTCTGAAGGAAAGCGACTTCTACCTAGCTATGGAAGTCAGCTAGCCCCCCTGCCTCTCTGATATGATGGCCCTGGCGGACAAATATGATAGGGTCGAAGAATCGCGGAGAGTTGCCCGCGCCGAGCAGGCAAAGAAGAAGGAGCCCAAAGTCCCCGATAGGCACCGTCCCACCCGTCGACCAAGCCCGCCTCGCCGCCAAAGAGTCCCTCCGCTGCCGCCAAGGAATCGCTCCCGGAGCCCTCCCAGGCGATTCGATCACTACACTCCGTTGACCGTGCCTAGGGCGCAAATCCTCATGGAGATAGAGCGCCAGCTCCCTCGGCCAGTGCCTCTCCGAGGGAACCCGACCCGAAGAGATCCCACCAAGTACTATCGCTGCCATAGGGAGCACGGCCACGACACTGAAGAATGCTGGCAGCTAAAAAATGAAATTGAGAGGCTGATCCAGCGGGGACGACTGAATCAGTTCAGGAGGGCACCCGAACTACAACAAGGAGGTGACCGCCAGCCCGAACTTCAACAACCTCCCCCTCCACCGAATCCACCCGTGATCGGCCGCATCAACATGATCGAAGAGGCCGGCGGGTCGAGCCCCAGGGGCGGCAGTGAAGGATCGCGCCAAAGAAGGCACGGACGGGCGAGCTCTCCTTCTCCGACGATGATCTCCAAGGGATACAGCTCCCCCATGATGACGCACTAGTTGTATCCCTTAATTTGAATAACTATGATGTAAGCCGAATCCTCGTTGATAGTGGAAGTTCGGTAAATGTTTTGTACCTCGGTGTGTTTGCCAGGATGAAATTACTCATGGAAAACCTTCGAGCCGTGGATTCCACCTTGATGGGATTCATAGGCGACATCATCGTCCCGGAAGGGGTCGTCACCCTGACGGTCCGCGCGGGAACCTGGCCCCTTGTGACCATTGTCCAGACATACTTCCTAGTAACCGACCTCAGATCTCCGTACAACGCAATATTCGGCAGGCCCGGTCTGATGTCCCTCAAGGCAGTTGTCTCCATCCCGCATCTATCCATGAAGTTCCCCACCGAGCGAGGAGTTGGAGTTGTTCGGGGAAGTCAAGCCATGGCTCGGCAGTGCTTTGTTACAAGCCTTCAGTCTAGAATGCCGGAAGTTGATGGGCTGGACGCTCGCGAGGACTTCGCCGAACAACGGGGAGAACCGGCAGAGAATTGGAGGAGGTGCCATTGGATGAAGCTCGACCCGACCGAACCATAAAAATCGGGTCGCTGCTCAAAGGAGAGCCTCGGCACAAATTGATCAGGTTCCTCCGAAGCAACGCTGACATCTTCGCCTGGTCCGCCTCCGACATGCCAGGGATCAGCCCCGAGGTTCTCGTCCATCATCTCAATGTGGACGAGATGCACAGGCCCGTCAAGCAGAAGAAGAGGAGCTTCGCCCCGGAATGACAAAAGGCCATTGAAGAAGAGGTAGACAAACTCATCAAGGCCAATTTCGTCCGGGAGGTAAATTATCGAGCTGGCTATCAAATGTCGTCATGGTGAAGAAGTCGAACGGCAAATGGAGGATCTGCATCGACTTCACCGACCTCAACAAAGCCTGCCCGAAGGACAGCTTCCCCCTCCCTCGGATTGACCAGCTCGTGGACGCCACCTCAGGCCACCAGATGCTGTCATTCATGGATGCCTATTCAGGCTACAATCAGATCCGAATGGCCCCTGAAGATGAAGAAAAGACCGCCTTCATAACCGACCGAGGTACTTACTGTTACCGCGTTATGCCTTTTGGTCTTAAAAATGCAGGTGCAACCTACCAGAGGCTGGTTAACAAGGTATTCAAGGAGCAAATCGGCCGGAATATGGAGGTGTACGTGGACGACATGCTGGTCAAAAGCAAGGAAGCATCACGGCATGTCGAGGACCTCTCAGAGAGCTTTGCAACACTGCGCAAATATGGGATGAGACTCAACCCGACCAAATGTGCCTTCGGTGTTAACTCCGGAAGTTTCTCGGCTTCATGGTCTCCCAGCGAGGTATCGAAGCTAACCCCCAGAAGATTCAAGCTCTCCAACAAATGGCGCCCCCGGCATCTGTTAAAGAGGTCCAGCATCTAACCGGGAGGATAGCGGCCCTCAACCGCTTTGTGGCGCGGTCGGCCGAGAGATGCCTCCCCTTCTTCAAAACTCTCCGATCGGCTAAAAACTTCCAGTGGACTCCGAATGCCAAAGGTCATTTCAAGATCTCAAGAAGTACCTCGGCTCGCCCCCACTCCTCAGCAGTCCAGCCCGGGAGAGACCCTATTCTTGTACCTGGCTATTTCGGAGGGTGCAGTCTGTTCGGTGCTGGTCAAGGAAGAAGGCAAAGTCCAGAAGCCGATCTACTATGTCAGCAGGCTACTCCGCGATGCGGAGATGAGGTACAGAATTGAAAGATGGTGTTGGCCTTAATCACCTCAGTTCGAAAGCTGCGGCCATACTTCCAAGCACATTCTGTGACGGTCCTGACCGACCAACCCATCAAGGCGGTAGTCCACCGTCCCGAGACGTCGGGGAGAATGACCAATGGGCCGTCGAGCTAAGCGAGCATGACATACACTTTCAGCCTCATCCAGCCATCAAAGCCCAGGTGCTAGCCGACTTCCTCCTCGAGTGTACCATCCGGAGGATGGTTCTACCCCAAACTCCCTCGAAGAACCAAAATCTGAGCCCGGTGGCTCCTCCATGTCGACGGGTCATCTAATGCCCATCGCTCCGGTGCGGGTCTGGTTCTTACCAGTCCGGAGGGGATAACCTTCGAATATGGCGTCCGATTCTCCTTCCCGGCCTCCAACAACGAAGCCGAGTACGAAGCCCTGTTAGCCGGCCTCCGAATCGCCCGCAATCTGAAGGTGGAGAAGCTTAATGCCTTCACCGACTCTCAGCTGGTAGCCGGCCATGTACGAGGAGAGTTTGAAGCCCGGGAGCCGAACATGGTTCGATATCTTCAGGAGGTGCGGAGCCTGCTTCCCCATTTTGCCGAATTTGAAATCATTCAGATTCCCAGATCTGAGAATGCCCGCGCCGACCTACTCTCCCGATTGGTGACCGCGGAGTCAATGGATGCCGAGCAAAAGTTCCACCTGGAGACTCTGGAAAAGCCCAGCATCGCGGAAGCCGACCGAATAATGCAAGTTGAGGCCGAACCATCATGGTTCGACCCTATCCTCAAATATCTCAAAGAAGGGTCGCTTCCGTCCGACCGGAGAGAGGCTAGAAAGCTGAAGCTGCAGGCCACCCACTACGTGTTGATTGACAACCAGCTTTACAAACGGTCCTTTTCCATGCCGCTGCTCAGATGCCTTCGCCCGTCCGAAGCAGATTATGCTCTGCACGAGGTACATGAAGGGATTTGCGGCAACCATCTGGGAAGCCGGTCCCTATGCCACAAGGTGCTGCGACAAGGCTACTACTGGCCGACCATGCAGAAAGACGTAGACGATCTAGTCCGAGCCTGCGACCCTGCCAGAGGCACTCAAGCATCCAAAGGCTCCCTTCCGCCGAACTAGTTTCCATATCCTCCGCTTGGCCCTTCGCCAAATGGGGGATGGACATCCTCGGCCCATTCCCGCTTGCCATGGGGCAGCAGAAATTTCTATTTGTCGCCATCGACTACTTCACCAAATGGGTCGAAGCGGAAGCAGTTGCACAAATACTGAGGCACGGGCCAGAGATTTTGTATGGAGGTCCATCATCTGCCGATTCGGCCTCCCGCACACCATAATCACCGATAACGGTAAGCAGTTTGACAACTCTAAATTCCGCAGTTCTGTGAGGAGCATGGAATCCGTCACCACCTCACTTCGGTCGGGCACCCACAAGCCAACGGAGCGGCCGAAGTAACCAACAGGACCCTCCTTCAGGGAATCAAAGCTCGCCTTTCCAGAGCCCAAGGCAGGTGGCGGAGGAGCTGCATCATGTCTTATGGGCCTACCGCACCACCCCGAGAATCCCGACAGGTGAAACCCCATTCCGGATGGCTTTCGGTACAGAGCCGTTATCCTGTGGAAATAGGCCTCCCATCATTGCGGGTGGAAAGCTACTCAGAGGAAGCTAGCAACGAACAGCTCCGCACCAACCTCGACCTGGTAGAGGAGATTAGAGAGAAGGCCCGGATCAGAGTGGCTGCTTATCAACAAAGGGTGGCCCGTTACCATGCCTCCAGAGTCAAAGGGAAAGCCTTCCTGCCTGGCGACCTTGTCCTCCGAAAGGCCTCTGTTTCCAAACCGCTGGAACAAGGAAAGCTGGCGCCAAACTGGGAAGGCCCATACCAAGTAGCGGAGATCATTGGACCGGGAACCTACAAGCTACAAGATTTGGATGGGAATCCATCCCCGGACGTGGAACTCGGACAATCTCCGTAAATATTATCAATAGGGTATGTCCTCTCTGAGTTCATTTTCATATGCCTCATTATACATTCCCATCTACGCATTTTTTCGTAATTTGCAACGTGAATCATTATGCACTGCATTGCCAAAGATTGCGAAAAGAAATAGATGCTGCTTACCAATCCTCGGCATGACCGAGCTACTTGTCTGAACAAGAATTCTCCGAACCTTGGCAGGGCCAAGTAAATATTCTCTGAACCTCGGCCGGGCCGAGCAATAAATTCTTCGAACCTTGGCAGGGCCAAGTAAAATATTCTCCGAACCTCGGCTGGGCCGAGCAACAAATTCTCCGAACCTTGGCAGGGCCAAGTAAAATATTCTCCGAACCTCGGCTGGGCCGAGCAACAAATTCTCCGAACCTTGGCAGGGCCAAGTAAAATATTCTTCGAACCTCGGCCAGGCCGAGCAACAAATTCTCCGAACCTTGGCAGGGCCAAGTAAAATATTCTCCGAACCTCGGCCAGGCCGAGCAACAAATTCTCCGAACTTGGCAGGGCCAAGTAAAATATTCTCCGAACCTCGGCCGGGCCGAGCAACAAATTCTCCGAACCTTGGCAGGGCCAAGTAAAATATTCTCCGAACCTCGACCGGGCCGAGCAACAAATTCTCCGAACCTTGGCAGGCCAAGTAAAATATTCTCCGAACCTCAGCCGGGCCGAGCAACAAATTCTCTGAACCTTGGCAAGGCCAAGTAAAATATTCTCCGAACCTCGGCCGGGCCGAGCAACAAATTCTCCGAACCTTGGCAGGGCCAAGTAAAATATTCTCCGAACCTCGGCCGGGCCGAGCAATAAATTCTCCGAGCCTTGGCAGGGCCAAGTAAAATATTCTCCGAACCTCGGCTGGGCTGAGCAACAAATTCTCCGAACCTTGGCAGGGCCAAGTAAAATATTCTCCGAACCTCGGCTGGGCCGAGCAACAAATTCTTCGAACCTTGGCAGGGCCAAGTAAAATATTCTTCGAACCTCGGCTGGGTCGAGCAACAAATTCAGTCTAAAATACCGACAGAAAATCGAAGTATGCAGGCCCCGGTTAAAGCCGAAGGACTCCTAAGTAGTCCCCAAAACCTCGGTCGATCTGAAAAAAGGCACGCTACGCGAAAAACCGTCAGCGCGCACAAAGAATGTGCCTCCGGCAAACCCCTAAAGGGTTCAATAAAGCCCTACATAACCGGCCACGAACCCCGAGCAAAAGCCGGGGAGTTCCCCCTTTCGCTACTAAAGCTTTTGGGCAACGCCCCTATAACTTGTCGAACAAAGTGCCTATCCCAAACAGAGCCATGACTCAGCGCGTGAACCATTGGAGCCACACCGACTCCCCAACTATCATACGAATAGCATTTTTAAAGCTAAAACTCTTGAGATAAGAAGATTATCCAAACATGGCCTTTTTCATTGATTGAGGAAAGGGGGTACAAAAGAAATAGAAAAAAAAAAAAAAAAAGCAAAAGAGGCCCTAAACTAGGGTTCGGAGTCGCTCCTAGACGCCAGCAGATCCTCCAAGCGCTCGGTGAGGTCGGCAACCTGCTGGCGAAGTGACGCGATCTCCTCCCTCTGCCGGTCTGCCACTCGGCGCAGGGCCTCCGTCTCCTTCGTAGAGACATCCATGTACTCCTTAACGACCCTCACGAGCCGCTGTTGGCTCACAAGGGTCGATGCCAGACCCAACCCATCAACAGTAATTGTGGGATGGCCCCTTTGCGGATGTAACAGACCTTCGATTGATGCACGTAACTCTTCGGATGATCGCCCTCCTTGAGAAGCCATGGTCTAATACTGTTTCAAGACCTAAACCGAGGGATGGCTAAGACCAACACCCCTCGGTCATATTTATACTTGCCAGGCGAGTACCTCAATCGGTCGCACCGTAGCTACCGACCTATGAGAACTCGCCACGTGCTGCCACTTTAGTGCCTGCGGAATCCGAAGTACCGTACCCCATCCCGAGTGAGATCGGTAAACGCAGATGGACTGTTCGGGAACCCCCCTGAACAGAGTATTTTTCGATCTGCCGGTCCCCCGTAATGAATGCTCTCAACACTTTTCCAAGCTCTTTTAAAGCTGGCCCCCTTTTTTTTGGGAAGCGCAGAAAGGGAAGAAACCCGGCGCCTGGCAGTGACACGCCCCCTCGGGAGGGATAACGTCATAAGTAAAGGGCGTGACCATGCACCACTCGTTCCGCCCTGGCGCCCCTCACCAAGCGCCGCAAGGGCCTAACACTATGGCTCATAGTGGCAACTAAGTCATTTCCTCGAGCCCCGAACCTCCGAACCTTGGCAGGACCAAGTACAAATTCTTCGAACCTTGGCAGGGCCAAGTAAAAATTCTCCAAACCTTGGCTGGGCCGAGCAAAAAATTCTCCGAACCTCGGCTGGGCTGAGCAAAAAATTCTCAGAACCTCGGCTGGGCCGAGCAACAAATTCTCCGAACCTCGGCCGGGCCGAGCAACAAATTCTCCGAACCTCGGCTGGGCTGAGCGACAAACGTCTCCATACCTCGGCAGGGCCGAGCCACAAATACCTCCGAACCTTGGCAGGACCAAGTACAAATTCTCTGAACCTTGGCAGGGCCAAGTAAAAATTCTCCGATCCTCGGCTGGGCCGAGCAACAAATTCTCCGAACCTCGGCTGGACCGAGCGACAAACGTCTCCATACCTCGGCAGGGCCGAGCCACAAATGCCCCGAACCTTGGCAGGGCCAAGTACAAACTCTCTGAACTTCGGCAAGGCCGACCTGTGAACATTCGAGCTCCAATAAGGATGAAACACAAAATACCGAGCTTTGGACCAAAGTAAGGAGCGTGTTCTGCCGAACGATCCCCAGACCATCGCTTGCGAACCTCGATTAGTTCAGATAGCGCGGGATCCTTGTCTAAGGACGAGCGGGACACCTTCGTACCTCATGACCAACAACAACAATAAACTTGGCACAGAAGAGACAGAGATTGAGAAACAGAACATAACTCTCTTTATTTCATTGCCAATCAAGATCAATTATAAATGCCTTAGAGGCGTTACAAGAGCATTGAAATGCATAAAATAAAGATAAGTATAAAACTCGGGCAACTGCTCCAAAGTAGACCTGGGCAACCGTGATGCTCCGGCGTCCGACCGCCAAACCAGATAAGTCGCATCCAGTCAGCTCGAGCCGATAATGGCCGGGCAATATGGACCAATAGTTGCGGCCAGCTTCAGTCAATAATGATATCTCGGTGACCCAACCGAGATATCATGGTGGCCATCCCAGACCACCGAACCGAGGGACCCCCCGGCGAGCAGGTAGGAAGCCAGCGGACCCTGGCGTCGGAACGCTCTCCTAAACCGAGTGTGCACCACCATACCTTGCCAAGGCTCAAGGACAAGGTGTCGGCGGGCGGCACGCTCTCACCCCCTCCCCATGTGGCAAAAGATTCCCCAGGTGGGCGAGCCCAGGAATCCAAATCGGGGGAGGAGGAGAAGTTCAAGCGAGTCATGGGGAGTCTGCGTGCACTTCCTACCATGCGTCCCCAAAGGAGAACCACAAAGATCACACTGGAAGAGCATGTGTGCGCTCTTCGTGTGATCTCTGCGCCCTCCCTGTGCGCTCTCCATATGATCTCCGGGACTCATCCCCTAAGGGCGAGCCATTCTTCGGCAGCTCCTTCATCGCCCCAACTATCCGGTGGCGAGGAGCTTATGAGAGGAAAGCTCGGTCCTCCCACTCGCAACAGCAGAGAAACGAGCATGGTGGAAACTCTAGTGAGAAAGAAACTTTGGGGATGACTTAACATAACCCTTCTTCCCCTTTTTATAGGCAGAGATGAACCGGGAAAAGCTACCCAAGCTGGAAGCCCCGAGATTCAAACACCTGGCCCATGCCTCCACGTGACCCCCCAGGATAGCAACGTCCCGTTGCGCGCCGAGCCCATCACCTAAACCAAGACACATGCGAAGATTTCCTCCCGATCCCGGATCGTGATCATTAAACGCAGAGAATCGCCCACTGACATTACGAAAACTGGCATGATCAGGAGATCGTCCTACGAAAGCGATATCCTCCAATGGTGAATGGCTGCATGCGCCGCACATCAAAATGACCTACATGGGAAAAGAACACCTTCCGAAAGCTCCAGAATAGCTTTATATTCCCCACAGCGCCGTATCATCAATTTTGGTGAAATAAAAATCGGTTTACCTGCAGAATGGCAGAGCGCTGGCAGGATAACAAAAAATACGAAAACTGACTGTTCGTCGACTACTTCCCAACGAAGTCAATCGCTTGAAGAACTTGTGCGACAAGATCGGGCGTCTCAAAACAAAATGAGCGCGAAGGCTATACAAACTATTCTTTCATTCAACGAAAAATGAAGTGACCAAAGGAAGCGAAAAATACTTCGGCAACCACCCTCATATGTCGGCCCTAGCCGACCTACTTTGCTTGTCGGCCCTAGCCGACCTACTTTGCTTGTCGGCCCTAGCCGACCTACTTTGCTCGTCGGCCCTAGCCGACCTACTTTGCTCGTCAGCCCTAGCCAATCTATTCCGTCTGTCGGCCCAAGCCGACCTACCCTGCCCATCGGTCTTAACCGGCTGGCTTCATTTCTCGAGTTTTAATTAAGACACAAACCGGACCAGATCGTCTATCGGTTCGCCATTCAAGGCTATCGCCCCGCCTTGGGCCAAACCAATGCATTTCCTTAATCTCGGAATAAAGATGACCGAAGAGCATCAACGAGCCATAAGTCGCTCGCGATTGAGGCAAGATTGGGTAGCAACAGGGCCGTCCAAGGAAAAACACTTAAATGGAAATAGAGGGTTCATTTATTAAAAGACATCAGTCAGACTTCCAAAAAGCAAAATACAGGGGTAGCTCCTAAAGGCCAGGAACCATGTCAGTTTTGGAGGAGCCCTGGTTACATCCGCAGAGGTGTGACTAGATTCGTCTTTCTCTAATGCCTTTGCCCCTTCAGCGGCAGTTTGCGATCGTCCTTCAGAAGCTGCGGCTTCGCTGGGACCCGGGGCGGCACCAGGATCGGTATCGGAGACGTCGACGTATTCATCCTCCTCTTCTCCTTCGGACTCACCGTCATCGGGAGCTTCAGTATCCAGAAAAGAGAGATCTCATTCCGGGTGCTCACTGGATATCTTGTCTTTGCACTCTTCCATTCCAAGTTGGAAGGCATCGACGCCGATCGCGTCCTGTTCCCCCTTGAGTATGGCGAGCTGCACCTTAGCCTCAGCAACCTGCTTCTCAGCCTCCGCAACTTGGGCCCGCAAAATAACGTTTTGCTCCTCGAACTCGCCGACCCGCGTCTCGAGTTCCGAGCTCTTATTGCGGCTAGACACGAGCTCGCCGTGGAGAGCCCGATTCTCCAACCCTAACTTTGCCATCTGCAAAACCAAAATTAGTCGGCATCATAAGAGACCAACAGAAGAAGCTAAAAAGGAAGGATGAGATCATACCTCCTCCTCTCGTCTGGCCAACCTTTTGGTCAGCTCCTCGGCCTCACCCCTGGCCCTTGTTCTATCGGCCCCGACCAACTCAACCCTCTCCTGCAGAGCATTAATCCTTAACAGTTTGGCTTCGACCTCCTCCTGGGCTTGGAATAGCTCGTTGCTCACCCGAGCTATCATCCCTTGGTGCCATTTAGCGCCCTCCCTCAAGTCGGCAATTTCGCCATCGCGCCGCTTCAGTTTCTCTTCCATTTCGTCGAGCATTCTAGTCAGGCGCTTTCTCTCGTCGGCAGCTTCCCTCCCCAGCCGACCCAAACTCTCACTATGTTCTCGCCGTATCGCCTTCACCTCCTCGGAATGTTTCGACTCAACTCTGGCTAGCTCCAAGCATGCATTGTCATTCTTCGCCAGGAGTCCCTGCAACTCCTCCGCTTTGCCTTTTTGCTTGGACGCTTCGGCTAGAGCGGCCTGATATGCCGCCTTCGTCCCCTCCAAACTTCTGTTGCTAATGGCCAGAAGCTCCTCGAACTTCTCGGACACCTTTATGCGTGATTGAAGTTCGGCGTTATCCCTCCTGGCTTGAACGCTGGCCCTTGTCGCCAAACTCAGACGTCAGCACATCGCCCGAGAAAGCAGGGCACTCTGCGGGACAGAAGATGAGTAAAAATTCGTGATTAAGTCAATCACAAAGCACCCGCCACCCAAGAGTAGTAACTCACCCGAGAGGCATAGGCCCGCATCATCTTCATGAGGGTCGGATTGTCAATATCGGGGAGAAGGTGGATACTTTCGGCCACTCCCTGCTGCCCAAACGCGGCATCGACCAGCTCCAAATCCGCAAATCTGTCCGCCGAAGGATCCGCACCCGGGTACAAGGCCGACCTCATCATGGCAGAAAATGCCTCCTCAACATCAGCATTCGAGCTACTGGGTTGATCATCCCCGCCTGAGGGACCAACCTGGGCGACCTCCGTCTGAGAGGCCTTCAACCTTCCAGCCTCTTCTATCAGGGCCCTAGCTTGGACTTCTTCAAATAATTCGGCCAGCCCAAGCGCCAACCTCCCCAAAATCCTTTTCGAAGGAGCCCCCATTACGGGACTCCCACCTTGTTGCGCCTCTTCCTCCGACCCACCCTTTTCGGTCACCATCACCTGCACCTCCTTCGCAGGCTCCCCCGAGGCCTCAGTCTGGCATGTTTCTTGACCCGCTACGGGTGGTCCGGCATCACTACTCTCGGACTCCTCCCGAACCTCTCCACCAGCGGCCTCTCTCCCTGGCTCCCCCACTGGAGTCGCCAATAGTCCCGCGGAGGCGGAAGGCCCCCCAGAAACGACCGCTTCCGCCGAATCCATCGCCGGCTCCTCTTTCACAAGGGACGCTACCGAACGAGCCAACATAGTCTCATCTGAACTGTCCATTATTTCCACTACGGGAGGACAAGGGATCGTGGCTGTCCTCCCTAGATCCCCTTCACCCCCGGCGCTCCTATCATGGTCGCTTCGGCATCCGGCGGGCTTCTTACGGAGGTATGAGCCCTTTTCTCGGGCCTACCACTATCCGCGCCGCTGCTCTCCCCTGGGCGCTTGCCTCTCTTCCTCTTGGCGAGGCTCGACAATGCCGACCTCTTGGCTGTAAGAACGAAACATACGCGATTAGATCCAAACACATTCATCGAGGAAACACGCAGCAGAAAAGGTAAAAGGGATGACTCACCTTGCAGGTCCAGGGGGCTAAGCCCAGCTGCGAAGAGGGCCCCCTCCGATAATAGGTCGTTGGACGAGAACACTTGGCCATTGCGAAGGACATCCAAATCCCTCTCCTCCTGCTCTGATAAAACTGGATGTGTTTCTGCATCCCTAACAAAGTTCCTCCATTTTCGAGGGAAGTCAGAACCGATGTTCCCCTCTGCGATAATGAACCGGCTCTTCCATCCCTTTATAGAGGATGGCTTATCCACAATCACGTTGAAGGACCTCCGGGGTCCGATGTAGGGCCACTCTGATTTCCTCCCGGGTATCAGATGGTAGCAGGCGCGAAAGAGGGAGAGAGTGGCGACAATCTGAATTTGGTGGCACATTGAGATAAATCCAATAATGCTCCGCCAACTGTTTGGGGCCATCATCGTCGGACAGATGTTATAGTGAGCCATGATTTCCTTCACCAAGGGGTGGAGAGGAAAACGGAAGCCTGCTTTCAAGCTGTCTTCATAAACGAAGACCCCACACTCTAAATCTCACGAGACCCTATCTCTGAGCTCTGGTACCCGTAGAACGACATCTGAGGGTATGCCATACCTCTGATAAATCCTTCCCAAATCCTCAGCAATGATCTCCGAAATCACATCATCGGGGCTCATCGTCATCTTAACTGAGAAAAGCACCAGGCGAAACGGCGAGTGTCGCGAAGGGCGAAGGGCGAAGGGCGAAACTCTTCAAGAAACAAAACGAAAGGATACTGCAAACATGCATATATATAGTGTGGCTATCGCTTTGCTTCCCCGCTAAGGAAGCCGCCTTGAGAAGATGGGGCATCTCGCCCGAGGCATCCGGAACCGCCTCGACAAACGCCGGATTGATCGGGATTTGCGACGTGGCGTATTCCCAACCTTCACTCTTGGAGGAGCCTTACCCCCGAAGGCATGATGACCCTGTCGCATTAATTAGGGCATCATTGCACAGGCTGTCTAAACCAAACCATCCCATTCGGAGCGTGCCACCTGGACTTATACTCCCTATGCCCGAACCTACGCTTCAAACTAGGGAGTGGAGGGCATGTGTTGGGGGATAAAATCATCATTGCATCAATATTCGTGCAAGAAGGCTAAGACCGACCTCCTCCCTTCGTCTCTCCCGAGCTTCCATAGCTCGACTCTTTCGAGCTTCCATAGCTCGGCTCTCCCGAGCTTCCATATCTCGGCTCTCCCGAGCTTCCATAGCCCGGCTCCCCCGAGCTTCCATAGCCTGGCTCCCCCGAGCTTCCATAGCTCGACTCTCCCGAGCTTCCATAGCTCGGCCTTCCCCGGGCTTCCATAGCTCGGCCTCCTCCAAGCCTCCATAGCTCGGCTTTCCCGAGATCCCATAGCTCGTCTCCCTCGAGCTCCCATAGCTCGTCCCTCTCGAGCTTCCTACAGCTCATTTGCCCCCGAGCCTCCATGGCCCGGCTTCACCAAGCGATCCACGATCTGATACCTACCTCCGCGGAACCTAACGCAGGAGAGCCTAAGCCTACTGTAACGACATCCTAGGCAAGGAATCATGTTGAGAAGTGGTCTAGAACCTATCAAGGCTATCCGAGACCTATACACCTACCAGATCTCAGGCCATCAAGGAGCTCTCCTAGCCGTCAATCCCCTAACAAACAAGATATGGATCCCAACGGCCCCACAACGGCCCGATTCGATCCACCCCCGTATCCTAACAACCTTTGAACCTTTCAGAAGGCGCTCAAGATCCAGGTGACAGTCTATAAATGGGACACTCCCAGATTCCCTCAGGTACATGTGTGCTCACACCCCCACTCTCATGCTCCCGCTCTCGCCAGTAGCTCGTCGGTGCTCTCGCCCCCTAGAGCTCCCGATTGGCCGCCCCCAGAGAGACCTCCCGAAGAGATCCACCTCCCCACTTTCTGATTGATCGCCAATTTCCTTCCACTGACTTGAGCGTCGGAGGGTCTTCCGCGGAGGGCCACCCCCAATGCCTCTCGCGTGAGGACTTGTGTGCAGGTCCGCCCCCTGGAGATCGACCGCGCCCGAGTCGGAGGACAGATCCCAGCAGCAACAAAACCCTAAAATGAATTTGTGAATTGCAGGACCACTAGGTCAGGAGCCCATTACCAATATCCCTAAACACAACCAAGTTATACCTTGAATCCTAATTTTGAAACTTTAATGAGAACCATGACTGAACAATTTGGACAATTAAACAATAGGTTTGACCAAATGGAAGAGTGAATCGGGACCCTTGCAAAAAACCAATTAAACCACTCTGAACCTGAATCACCTAGACCAACTCTCCTTGGTCTAAGAGCCCACCATCATGATCTCACCCTTGAACATAACCCTAGACGCCTACACCAAGACTTTATGGATTTGAAGGAAAGAGTCTTTAGGAACATACGACTCGATGCACCCACTTTTGATGGAGATTTAGATCCTAAGGTGTATGTTGATTGGGAAAGTGACATAGACCAATACTTTAAGTGGTATGAGATGTCGGAAGGGAGGAAGGTTAAATTTGCCAAACTTAAGTTAGTCTGATAAGTCAGGCTATATTGGGGAAATGTTGAGCACCTTAGTCATCAAAGAGGAGACATACCCATAGCTAACTGAATAGCCATGAAACATAAGCTTAGGGAAAAGTATCTCCTCCTATTCTATCACCAGAGACTTTTAGATCAATAGTAGAGGCTGAATCATGGAAGCAAGACCGTATCTAAATACATAGCCAAATTTGATGAATATGTCATGAGGTATAGCATAGATGAATTTGAAGTTGTGGCCCTATCTAGATTTAGGGCTGGACTACGTGAGGACATTCAGAGAGAATTATTTTTAAGAGAAGTCCATGATCTTGAACAGGCTTATCAGATAGCTAGAGACTATAAGAGATTCCAATGGGGACCCATAATCCATCGATCAGAACCCACTAGGAATGGTACCCCTAATAAAAAATCAGGGTCTAATCAAGTGCATCCAAACTGGCCTACTCCTAGCACCCCATTAACCCACAAGGAAGATAAGGGTAAGTCACCTAAAGTTCAAAGGAATCGTAATCCTAATGCTCCTTAGTTTAGATGTCATAAATTGGGACATTATGCTAGTCAATGCCCAACCCGATCCCTACACATAGAAGAACTAGAAGAAGAAGATCCTGAACCCACTGATAAGCATGAAGGAGAAGTGTATGAAGTTAAAATACACTTAGTGGATAAATATGAAGGAGATAAGGAAGTCATTGAGTCGTCTGATTTATCAAAAGTTGTTAGATGTATCTTGACCCAAACCAAAGAACAAGAGGATTGGCGTAGGACCCATATCCTACAGACATTTGAAAAGTTAGGGAAAAGGTATGTAAGATCATCATAGATAGTGGAAGCTGTATTAATGCCATCTCAACCAGTGTTGTCAAAATCCTAGGTTTATCTACGGTTCCCCATCCCAATCCCTATAAGGTATCCTGGATAGACTCAACTTTCATCCCCATTAAACCGAGATGCCAAGTCATGATCCAACTACAATCCTATCAAGAAAAAAGGTGGTGTGATATCCTTCCTATGGGAGTTAGCAGTATCATCTTAGGTCAACCCTGGTTATATGACCATGATGCTATCCTGTATGATTAATCCAACTCCTGCTCCTTTAACCACCATGGAAAGAAGCTTGTGATAAACCCAACTCCGCCTAATGATCATATTAAGAGAGAATCTAGTAACCTAAAAGAGAAGAAATCGGGATTAAATATGATCAGTGCTAAAGAACTAGAGCGTGAGATCACTTAGGTTCACTAGTGTGGATCTTAACCACTAGGGAAGTTCATGATCAAACCCAAAAAGAACACCCTCAAAAGGTAGTAGAATTTTTGAAAGAGTTAGAATTTTTGAAAAAGTTTCAAAATGTGTTTTCTGAAGAACTTTCTGATCAATTATCACCTTTAAGAGACATCCAATATACTATAGATCTAGTTCCAGAAGCCACTTTGCCTAATCTTTCATATTATAGGATGAATCCCACTAAGCACATCCTACCGAGCCACTTTGATGCCTCCAAGCTGGCCAAACTTTTCTTAGATAAAGTGGTTAGGTTACATGGCCTACCAAAAATTATTGTATCTGATAGGGATGTTCGATTCACGAGTTACTTTTGAAAAATCCTTTGGCACATGTTAGGGACTAAGCTTAAATTTTCTACTTCCTACCACCCTCAAACCGATGGCCATATTGAAGTAGTGAACCGAACCCTTGGAAACTTGTTGAGATGTCTTGTAAGTGAAAACACTAAAAATTGGGGCCTTTTGTTACCTAGAGCCGAATTCACCTACAATAGTTCAATTAATAGGACCACATGCAAAAGTCCATTTGAGATTGTCCATAGTTATAAGCCTAATAGACCCATAGACCTAATTCCTTTGCCCATTCATGCACGAGTCTCTAAGTCAGCTGAATCATTTGCACAACATGTTAGAAATTTGCATTAAAAAATTATCAATAAGATTAATTTGAGCAATGATACTTATAAAAACATGACTGATTCCCGAAAGAGAGTTAAAGAATTTGCTAAAAAAGATTATGTGATGATTAGGCTTAGACCTGAGCGGTTTCCTTCAGGGACCATGAAAAAGTTGCATGCCCGTGGAGCTGAACCCTTCGAAATAATAAAGAAAGTTGGACCTAATGCCTATGTGCTCGAGTTACGACTTGAATCTGGCATTAGCTCAATCTTTAATATCTTAGACCTAGTTGAGTATAGGGAACCATCAATAATACCTAGTGAGTTGTTTGGACCCGATCCTATTCTTGAGAGCGAACCCATACCTAAGTATCCACTACTAAATTTATCTGGGGGCGTAGAAAGGATTGAGCGTATCCTGGATAACCAATCTATTACTACCCAGGATAAAGGCTACCAATGTTATTTAGTTCATTGGCAATGTTGACCAGAATTTGAGGATTCGTGGATTACTCGAGAGGATCTGCAGTGCCTCGACCCAAACCTATTGGAGCAGTACCAAAGCCGGATTGAGCCTTACTCGACAAGGTTGAGTTCCTCCAATCCCTGGAGAATTGGTAGGGACATCAGGATCAGACAAAGGTTACTGAGCTCATTATGGAATTTTTACTTTATGTTGGTTTGACTTTAAGTACTGTAATCGAGTTTTGTCAGTATGAGTCTAGTAATTTTATTTGAGTCAAGTATGAGTCCAGTAATTTTATTTAAGTCAAGTCAAGATATATTGAATCAAATTGTAAGAAGTTGAAGACCCAAGACCATGAAGGACCACATTCAGTGCACCACCTTAGTCCCACATGGATTCCTAGTCAAAGTAGGCGCCATCTACTCAATTAGGTCATCCCAAGATTTTTATAAAGTCATCTCAGTATAAAAGGAAGCAAATAAGCCCCCTATGGACTTGCTGCCCACTCCTTATAGAAAGCAGAATATAGTGCTATCTTCTGATCTCTTTTTCATGTTTCAAGATGTCGCCTATCTCCTTATTTGGAAAAGATATCTCCTGATCTCTTTTTTTTGTTTCAAGATGTCGTGTATCTCCTTATTTGGGAAAGCTATTGATGGGAATTTTGGGATGCTTGAAGGCTTGCTTTTCATAAACTTTAATCATTTTGAAAAACAAACATCGCTAAAAGCCCTAATTTCCAAGATCGCCTTTATGCAGTTCAAAAAGTAAATCAATTAAAATCTAAAATAAAAGGAGTAAGAAAATATCTAGATTGCTAAATCCAATAATCTCCAAGAGGCACACAAGTGTATGCCCTCCAAAGGTGATCCACATGAGAATCAATTCGAAGAAGCACTCCTATTTGCTTGCTAGAACCTTCCTAGCAGCCTTTTTATCATATGCAGCCTTTTAATGCCTCTTTGGACTTTCTTCTCTTCAAAAGCTTTCTAAAAGCTTTCCAACAAGCCTCTACACACTTTAATAGCCTTTCTCTATCTCAACTTAGGGCTTGTCTTAATATGATAGTGACATTAAGACAAGGGGAGAAGAACAGGGGAGAAGGAGGGCTTACGGGCTCTCTGTTTTCTCTTTCTTTTTCCGTTCTTAGAATCCCATCTGCTGCCCCCTTTAAATAGAAACGAAGGGCAGCAATGAGAGGCGTTGGATGGAGAGAAAGGGCGCCATCCAAGGGGCATGAAGAAAAGGTGGAGACGTTTTACGTGAGGAGCGCTTCTATCCGCTCCGAGGGGCGCCAAAGGTCCAAGGGGTCTTCGGTTCAAACCCCACCAAGTACATATTAAATATTTAATTTATTAAATTATTTTATTAACAAATTTAAATAATATTTAATAAATTAAACTCATTTAAATTTGAAATAAAATGGTTCAAAAAAGGACTAAGGCCCCGGGTCAACCCAGACTAACCAAGTCAACCCAAACTAACCAAATCAGGCTGAAATTCGAATCCAATTCGAATTTGATCATCATAAAAAATCTAGAAAAATCCATAAATTTAGATTAAACTCTAGATAGGCTGCCCAACACATGGCTAATGTTAATTTAAATCCAACTTAAATTTATTAGCCTAATCAGCAAGCAAATGGACCTAAACAGATTAAGTCAGGAGCTCGGGTTAGCCCACATATGCTAGTATGCGATCTTGGCCAACCAATTAGGATCCAAAAATCCTAATAAAAATATTTTCAACTTCTTCAATTAATTCTCTATTGTGTGTGACCCTCTGGGTTCCTCATCTAGCCAGCAGTAGGTTTTTGATTTAGCCCGATTATGTATCCGACTATCTGAACAGGTCAAATCGGGCTAACTTAAACTGTCAATCTGGACCAACCTTCAAATTGACTTATGAAATCAATCTAATTGATTTATAAAAACCTACAAGACAAGATTGACATCTAGCAATGTGTCATGCCTACCCAGAAGATGAGAAATTTGATAGAAATTACCAAAATACCTTTAGTGGCAAGTTACCGTGCAATTCAATCCTTCGATATTTCTTTATCCCGATTAAGTGATGGGCATGGATAAATGTCAAACCCTCATACTTAATCCATTTGAATCTCTAATCATTAATGAAGACTCAACCGATGATAAATAAGAAAACCTTTTCTAATTTCATCATACTTTGATCAAAGATTTTCTGAGTCAACATTTGATGAGATTACTTGGGATAAATACTCCTCTTACTAGGAGTCATCGATTCCTTGTTGACCTACTCATTACCTTCATACACAATCCTTCATATCTAGCATCACCCCGTACATAACCTTTTGTTATGAATGAATATGAACCAAAATATGGATTCATGTGCACAAGATACTATGGTGGTCTCAGGTCTAAGGATTACTTGCACAACTCCCACTTAGAGAACAATCTATTATGACAAGTAAGTAAAACTTCCATTTGATGTTCTCCTGTCGGATCAATTCAGTGAACTCATAACCTAATGAGCACCCACATCTTTGTATTAGTGTCCCTACACAAGTGGTCGTGAGACCAACCACCCTCACAATCGAGCATACATAAGATGTGCTAGTCTATCCGGATTCATCGATCCCCAAATCGATGATCCTATGACTAGGAATATTCTAGATTAGGGTTTATAGGTTTTAGGTCTCACTGTTATCTTTGTAACCCTAAAAACATTGCCCTATTCTATGGGGTTCATCATAAAAAATATAAGACACAGCATATGATGAAATATAAAATTGCCTCTATTATCATTCTTGAGTTGAGAGAAATTATAAATTTTGCCACTGATACAACAACTGTGATTGGCTTTCAGGGCATAATTCTTTCAATCTCCCACTTGCACTAAAGCCAATCGCCCTTGTATTTAATACCCATACAATCAAGATGGCGATCTAACTGCTGTAGTGGAAGGGCCTTAGTGAATGGGTCTGCTATGTTGTTCTTTGTTTCAACTCGTTCTATCACCACATCATGTCTTTCAATGATGTCTCGAACGAGGTGGAAGCGTCTCAGGATGTGCTTGGATTTATGGTGAGACCTTGGTTCCTTCGCTTGTGCCACAGCTCCAGTGTTATCGCAATATAATGGCACCGGCTGTTGTATAGTAGGAACTACGTCTAATTCGGTGATGAACTTCTTCATCCAGACAGCTTCCTTAGCGGCTTCACTTGCAGCTATGTACTCTGCCTCAGTGACTGAATCAGCTACAGTTGGCTGCTTGGTACTTTTCCAACTCACTGCTCCTCCATTCAGAGTGTAGACATACCCTGATATAGACTTACTGTCATCTGGATCAGATTGAAAACTAGAATCTGTGTAGCCTTCTAGTTTTAAGTCTGATCCTCCATATATGAGAAAAACATCTTTAGTCCTTCTCAGGTACTTAAGAATGTTTTTTACTGCTTTCCAATGATCCTCCCCTGGATCAGCCTGAAATCTGCTTACTATGCCCAAAGCATAAGCAACATCAGGTCTGGTACATAACATTGCATACATAATTGATCCTACTGCCGAAGCATAAGGAATCTTATTCATCCTATCTCTTTCTTCTGGAGTCTTAGGAGACATCCTTTTAGATAGGTGTATGCCCTGACTCATGGGCAAATAACCTTTCTTACTTCCCTCCATATTGAATCTCTTCAATATTAAGTCTATGTACCTGGATTGGGATAACCCTAGCATCCTCTTAGATCTATCTCTATAGATCTTTATTCCTAAAATATAGGATGCTTCTCCCAAATCCTTCATGGAAAACCGTTTTGACAACCAAGTCTTGACTGATTGCATCATTGGAATATCATTTCCAATGATAAGTATGTCATCCACATACAAGACCAAGAAGACAATGGCACTCCCACTTATTTTCTTATATACACACGGTTCATCCGTATTCTTGATGAAATCAAATTCCTTAATAGTTTCATCAAAACGAATGTTCCAACTCCTCGATGCTTGCTTTAATCCATAAATAGATTTTCTAAGTTTGCATACTTGGTTTGGTCTCCCACTTGAGACAAACCCCTCTGGCTGTGACATATAGACTTCTTCCTCAAGATTTCCATTAAGGAATGCAGTCTTAACATCCATTTGCCATATTTCATAATCATAGTATGCAGCAATAGCAAGCATAATCCTAATAGACTTGAGCATGACAACTGGCGAAAAAGTTTCATCATAGTCAATACCATGTCTTTGCTTGAAACCTTTTGCCACTAACCTAGCCTTGTAGGTTTCTATTTGCCCATCTGCTCCAATCTTTCTTTTGAAGATCCATTTGCACCCTATTGGGACAATTCCCTCAGGTGGGTCAACCAAGATCCAAACCTGGTTGTCATACATGGAGTCCATCTCGGATTTCATGGCATTAAGCCATTTGTCGGATTCCTTACTCTCGACTGCTTCCATATAGGTCAGTGGATCATCATTTTCAATGACGTTGGCTTCATTATTGTTTTCAATCATAAAACCATATCTAAGAGGTGCTTCCCGCACTCTTTCTGACCTACGAAGAGGAGGTGTATGTTGTGGTTGTACCTTATCAATTTGTACTTCTGATTGAGGAACTTGAGTTTGTTTATTTTGAATTTCACTTAATTCGATTATTCTGCCATTACTTTCTTCTTGAATAAATTCCTTTTCCAAAAAGACAGCATGCCTACTAACAAATACCTTTTGTTCAGTAGGATGATAGAAAAGGTATCCAATACCTTTTTGAGAATAACCAATGAACCTACATTTTTCAGCCCTAGCATTTAGCTTATGTACAAATTCCTTTTTAACATAAGCTGGGCAACCCCAAATTTTAAGATGTTTAAGACTTGGCTTTCTGCCATTCCATAATTCATATGGAGTGCTAGGAACTGATTTTGATGGTACCCTGTTTATTACATATGCAGCAGTTTCTAGGGCATAACCCCAGAAGGATACTGGAAGATCCGTGAAGCACATCATGGACCGTACCATATCAAACAAGGAACGGTTCCTCCTTTCAGCTACACCATTTAATTGTGGTGTATATGGAGGTGTCCATTCAGAGAGAATACCATTATCCTTAAGATGATTAAGAAACTCGCTGGATAAGTATTCACCTCCTCGATCAGATCGAAGGATTTTAATACTTTTTCCAGTTTGTTTCTCAACCATATTTTGATACTCTTTAAACTTTTCAAAGGCTTCGGATTTATGTTTCATAAGATACACATATCCGAACCTTGATAGATCATCTATAAATGTGATGAAATAAGAGTATCCTCCTATAGCTTGAGTTGACATGGGTCCACATACATCTGAATGTATTAACCCTAATAACTCAGTTGCCCTTTCTCCATGTCCAGTAAATGGAGACTTGGTCATTTTTCCCATGAGGCAAGATTCACAAGTTTCTAATGATTGAAAATCATAAGGTCCAAAGAAATCTTCTTTGTATAACTTGTTAATCCTTGACTCACTTATATGACCTAATCGGCAATGCCAAAGGAATGTTTCATTGGTATCATCTCTTTTTCTCCTTTTGTTTTCAACAAGCAACACATTATCATTGAGTGATAGAGTTAAAAGACCATTCACAAATTTTTCCATTCCAAAGAAGTCATTTGAATAAGATATAGAGCATCCATTGCTCTCAACTTTTATTTCATAACCTTGTTTTAATAACAACGGTACAGAAATAATATTTCTGACTACATTCGGAATAAAATAACAATCTTTTAATTCAAGTATTTTGCCTGTAGGCAATAATAACAAGTAGGTTCCAACAGCTTCTGCATGGATGGTCTCTCCACTCGCGCCATAAAGCTTGAAGTCACCTTTCTCCAACCTTCTAATTTTGTGAAGCCCCTGCAAAGATTTGCATATGTGAGCCCCACATGCGGTATCCAATACCCATGAATCAGAAGTTGAAGAACTCAATGATAAGTTTGTTTGTATCATTAACAAACCTTTTGATGCTTTATCAGTATCCTGTTTCAAACTTGCCAGGTACTTCTTACAATTCTTCTTCCAATGTCCCTTCTTACCGCAGAAGAAACAAGATCCATCATCTGAAGACTTCTTTGCCTTCTTCTTCTTCTTGATGCTCCTTTTAGGGTTTAATTTTCTTTTTAAACCCTTCTTCATCACCTCTTTCTTCTTCCCATCGATCAGAAGAAGATGAGCCTTTTCTCCCTTAAAATGGCTCTCAGCAGTCTTAAGCATGTTAAGTAGCTCTGGTAATGTAAGATTCAATTTATTCATGTGGTAGTTCATGACAAATTGTGAGAAGGAATCTGGGAGTGACTGCAAGATCAGATCCTGATTTAGCTGCTCGTCCATGACGAAGCCTAATTGACCTAATTGGGTGATTAAGTCAATCATCTTTAGGACATGAACCTGAACAGGCGAGCCGTCACTCATATGTGCACGAAACAACTGCTTAGATATCTCATATCTTGCAGTCCTACTATGCTCTCCATACAACTCTTTTAAGTTGAGAAGTATGGACTGAGGTTCCATCTTTTCATGTTGCCTCTGGAGCTCATTGCTCATTGAGGCCAACATGATGCACTTGACAGTCATACTGTCATTCTGCCACATCCTTAATGTGGCCCTTTCCTCCTCGGAAGCATCTTCTCCGATCGGATCTGGATCCGAGAATCAAGAATGTAGGAAATTTTCTCCTGAGCTAATACAATCCTCAGGTTCCTCAACCAATCGACATAATTTGGTCCGGTTAGTTTATTAGCATCTAAAATGCCCCGCAGTGATATGATGAAGCCATTTAATTGTCTACAAACAAACAAGAACAATACATGAGCAGACCACTCAAAAATGATAATCACAATTAGACAAGGACTTTGAATCTAATTGTGTCTCCCACTATTTTCTTCGAATACCATAACCCTCTACTATGTTAAACGAGAAACCAATATCCGATTTCTTTAGTGGGGTTGAGATCCCAATTCCTTATAAATGCCTTGAGTTTGCTCAACAAACATTTATAAGTTCAAGGGTAGGAAATTCCCTTTCCAATTTCATCAACATTACACTTGCCTCTAAGACACTTATAGCCTTGTGTTTGCACAACAAACAATAATGTCTTAGTTTAGTCAGACCCTTCATTCTATATAGTCATGATTGAATAATGTCACCCTTGAGTTTGCTCAACAAAGTAACATTAACAAGCATACTATAAAGCATAATATGCACCAAGTCAAATTTTTACATCAAACCCTAATAGTAAGCCTTGAGTTTGCTCAACAAGCCTACTATAGTTTTGATATAATTTTGGCTTTGTATGAAGGAAGGCATTTTTGTAGTGCATTTATAACCAATTAGCATTTCCAATTCTAAGGTTTAAATTAATCGAATTGGCCAGGCAAGTGGAAGAGGTGTGGGAGTCCCCGTTCTTGCCTTAGACACCAAATAAATTTGGCCAGGTAAGTAACGGAACTAATTAAAAAACCACATTCTCTTTACCTTCCCAGAACCACTTTTCTTAGACACCAATCGATCAATTAATCCCTAAAAAGGATTTGCTTCATGATAATATAACACTACAACTAAATATAATTTTTAGGAGGGCTTTTATCGTCTCGAGCACATCCTTATGTTTCTAAGTATCACATATCCATTTATGTGCATAGTGTGTCATTAATCTTACAACATAATGACAACTAATACTTCTAAACATATTTCTAAATTAATTAGGGTTATAGTGAAACCCTAATCTTGTGGCATACAATCAATCAGTACATACTTCATCTCATCATATCAACTAATACGCATATTAGCCCTAATATGCATCACAAAAGCATATGATTAAAAAAAAAAATCATCCGTTCTCATTACTTGTTCATGGGATAAGATCACATCGGCACCCCTACATATCATAGGAGATCCCATTGAATGGAAAGAGAGGGCCTTTAAAAAACCTACTTGGCTCTTATGACCAAATGGCTATGGTGACTAACCCAATCCTAAGTAGTTACTAGGACATTGCATTATATAAAGTATAATAGTCAATTATGTATAACATATATTGCTAATTATGCATCAGAACATAATGATTTACTTATTTTAACAATCATAATAATAACCATTTTATGAATGTAATATAGTCATATCATTACATTATGCATATCATGCCAATTAGGTTAAACATAACTTACTATTTTGCTATAAACATATAATGATCTATCAATTTAATCATTCATAATAGATTAATTTGATTTCTTCTTGAATGCATGAAGAAGGCTCTGATACCACTGATGGAATTTTGGGATGCTTGAAGGCATGCTTTTCATAAACTTTAATCATTTTGAAAACAAACATCGCCAAAAGCCCTAATTTCCAAGATCGCCTTTATGCAGTTCAAAAAGTAAATCAATTAAAATCTAAAATAAAAGGAGTAAGAAAAATACCTGGATTGCTAAATCCAATAATCTCCAAGAGGCACACAAGTGTATGCCCTCCAAAGGTGATCCACACGAGAATCAATTCGAAGAAGCACTCCTATTTGCTTGCTAGAACCTTCCTGGCAGCCTTTTTATCATATGCAGCCTTTTAATGCCTCTTTGGACTTTCTCCTCTTCAAAAGCTTTCTAAAAGCTTTCCAACAAGCCTCTACACACTCTAATAGCCTTTCTCTATCTCAACTTAGGGCCTTGTCTTAATATGATAGTGACATTAAGACAAGGGAGAAGAACAGGGGAGAAGGAGGGCTTACGGGCTCTCTGTTTTCTCTTTCTTTTTTTGTTTTAGAATCCCATCTGCTGCCCCTTTAAATAGAAACGAAGGGGCAGCAATGAGAGGCATTGGATGGAGAGAAAGGGCGCCATCCAAGGGGCATGAAGAAAAGGTGGAGACGTTTTACGTGAGGAGCGCTTCTATCCGCTCCGAGGGGGCGCCAAGGGTCCAAGGGGTCTTCGGTTCAAACCCCACCAAGTACATATTAAATATTTAATTTATTAAATTATTTTATTAATAAATTTAAATGATATTTAATAAATTAAACTCATTTAAATTTGAAATAAAATGGTTCAAAAAAGGACTAAGGCCCCGGGTCAACCCAGACTAACCAAGTCAACCCAAACTAACCAAATCAGGCTGAAATTCGAATCCAATTCGAATTTGATCATCATAAAAAATCTAGAAAAATCCCATAAATTTAGATTAAACTCTAGATAGGCCCAACACATGGCTAATGTTAATTTAAATCCAACTTAAATTTATTAGCCTAATCAGCAAGCAAATGGACCTAAACAGATTAAGTCAGGAGCTCGGGTTAGCCCACATATGCTAGTATGCGATCTTGGCCAACCAATTAGGATCCAAAAATCCTAATAAAAATATTTTCAACTTCTTCAATTAATTCTCTATTGTGTGTGACCCTCTGGGTTCCTCATCTAGCCAGCAGTAGGTTTTTGATTTAGCCCGATTATGTATCCGACTATCTGAACAGGTCAAATCGGGCTAACTTAAACTGTCAATCTGGACCAACCTTCAAATTGACTTATGAAATCAATCTAATTGATTTATAAAAACCTACAAGACAAGATTGACATCTAGCAATGTGTCATGCCTACCCAGAAGATGAGAATTTGATAGAAATTACCAAAATACCCTTTAGTGGCAAGTTACCGTCAATTCAATCCTTCGATATTTCTTTATCCCGATTAAGTGATGGGCATGGATAAATGTCAAACCCTCATACTTAATCCATTTGAATCTCTAATCATTAATGAAGACTCAACCGATGATAAATAAGAAAACCTTTTCTAATTTCATCATACTTTGATCAAAGATTTTCTGAGTCAACATTTGATGAGATTACTTGGGATAAATACTCCTCTTACTAGGAGTCATCGATTCCTTGTTGACCTACTCATTACCTTCATACACAATCCTTCATATCTAGCATCACCCCGTACATAACCTTTTGTTATGAATGAATATGAACCAAAATATGGATTCATGTGCACAAGATACTATGGTGGTCTCAGGTCTAAGGATTACTTGCACAACTCCCACTTAGAGAACAATCTATTATGACAAGTAAGTAAAACTTTCATTTGATGTTCTCCTGTCGGATCAATTCAGTGAACTCATAACCTAATGAGCACCCACATCTTTGTATTAGTGTCCCTACATAAGTGGTCGTGAGACCAACCACCCTCACAATCGAGCATACATAAGATGTGCTAGTCTATCGGATTCATCGATCCCCAAATCGATGATCCTATGATTAGGAATATTCTAGATTAGGGTTTATAGGTTTTAGGTCTCACTGTTATCTTTGTAACCCTAAAAACATTGCCCTATTCTATGGGGTTCATCATAAAAAATATAAGACACAACATATGATGAAATATAAAATTGTCTCTATTATCATTCTTGAGTTGAGAGAAATTACAAATTTTACCACTGATACAACAACTGTGATTGGCTTTCAGGGCATAATTCTTTCAGCTATTCCTTGATATCTTTTTTTTATTTCAAGATGTCGCCTATCTCCTTATTTAGAAATAATATGGCGCCCTTATTTCTTTTTTTTCATGTAATTCAAGGGTTAGGGTTTATTATAAAAACCCCTCCCTTCTTGTAAAGATCAATTGATGATTAGTGAAAAAGAATCTTCTTCTTTTATTTTTCTGTGCTCCTGAGCATTGACACTCCGTGAGGGAGAGGTGAGAGGTCCAACAAATACTCGCTTCAACACCTGTTTCAAGCATCGCCAAGGTGCTACGATCCTTAGATGAAGTCCTCCTTGTCTCCAGAACCATCCGAAGGAAAGCCAAAACATCTATGGTAGCATAGCGTTGTATTCCAAGCGTTCATCCCGAGAGCTGTGTGATCCAATATTTTAGGACAAAAACCATCATTGCCTAGTAATCAGACCCATCTCTTCTCATAAGTTCTATTTTGTTGAAGAAAGAACATATTCTAAGTAGTGGTTTCTCAATCCTAGGATCCTGTTTCTTTACTCCTTAGTAAATCGTGTTCTGCGGGTAGTTACTTTACTCTTCGCATATTCATCCTTAGTTTATTCTTACTCATTTCGAAAAGTAAAGCACCTTAAAATATGAATCATTGCTCTATGTTAATATCTTGCAAGGTACATTTCGCATTACATATAATGTGTATGCATATATATATCATGATAAAGAACATAACATTCATTTGCATTTATCATAAAAACAGCACATTATATGTGCTCAACAACACAATTTATATTCTACGCAATCCAAGAGAATTTATGTGTCATAAAAACATCTCTTGGAATTGGCTTAGTCAAGGGATCCGCCACCATTCGATGCATAGAGATATATTGTACAATAACTTCTTTTTGACCAATGATGTCTCTAATGTAGTTGTATATGGTATCAATGTATTTAGTTATACTATGATATTTGAAGTCTTTAGTGAAAATCGCTGCTTGATTATCACAATAAATAGTGATTGGTGCAATACCATCACTTTGAACTTCCAAATTATCAAAAATCTTCTTAACCAAACAGCTTCCTGTACAGCAGTTGAACATGCAATAAATTTAGCTTCCATAGTTAACAGTGCAATGCATGTTTACTTCTTACTACACCAAAATATGGCACCTTTATTAAGTAAAAAAGTATAACGAGATGTAGATTTTCGTTGATCAAGGTCTCCTCCCCAATCAGCATCTGAATATCTAATAAGGCGCAAATTGATCCTTGATAACATAGGCAGTAATCCATAGTTCCTTTTAAATATCTCAGAATTTTTTTGACAGCTTTTTAATGTTCTGGACTAGGATTCGATTGATACCGACTAACTAGCCCAACAACAAAACATATATCCGGACTGGTGCACATCATAGCATACATTAAACTCTTAACAGCACTTGTATATGGTACATTAGGCATTTGCTTTTATTCTTGTAGATTCTTAGGACACATATTTTGACTCAAAGCTTCATCTTTGATATAGGAGTATCCACGGGTTTGCAACTTCTCATATTAAAACAGTCCAGAATCTTTTGGATATAATTCTCTTGTTACAGAGCCAAAAGTTTCTTTGAACGATCTCTTTTAATTTTTTACTCCCTGTATGTAATTTGCTTCACCCATGTCTTTCATGCCAGAATTCATGGACAACAATCCTTTAATGGTCATGACATACTCCTTGTCATTTTCAGCTATCAAAATATCATCAACATAAAGAGATAGAATTGCAAATTTGTTATTCGTCTTTCTAATATAAACACAATGGTCCTCATCAATTATTTTAAAATTATATATTGAAATTACTTTATGAAATCTGAGGTACCACTATCTAGATGACTATTTCAGGCCATAAATTGACCTTTTGAGCTTGCAAACTTTGCTCTCTTGACCTTTAACTAGAAAACCTATAGGATGTTCCATGTAGATTTTTTCGTCTAACTCTCCATCTAGAAAAATTGTCTTCACATCCATTTGATGCAATTCTAAATCTAGATGTGCTACTACAACTAGAATTAAACGAATAGAGGTAAACCTAACAACGGGTAAAAAAGTTTTCTTATAGTCTATACCCTCTTGTTGGGTATAACCTTTCACTACCAGACAAGCTTTATATCTATCAACAGAACCATCTGCCTTATGCTTTATTTTGAGAACCCATTTGTTCCCAATAGCTTTGAGGCCTGGTGGTAAATCAACAAAGTCCCAAACTTGGTTTAGTCTCATAGATCCAATTTTCTCTTTCAATGCTACTTTCCATTTTTCTTTAGTATGACACTCAAGTGCCTCTTTGACAGTTGTAGGTTCATCATCATCTTGGGGAATAACTATATAAGCCTCGTTTTTAATTTGAAAATATTTTCTAGGAGTTTTGGAACGAATACTCCTTTGTAATTGAGGATCATTGCTTCTATTTATCAAAATTGGTTCTAATTCAGTCTCAACTCTTCCACTCAATTGATATGGTTGAAGCAAATCCTTTATGTTCTTACTATCAAGAACAAGATTAAGTATAACTTTTTGAGTGTCAACCATCGAACAACTTGTACCAACATATTCTTGCTCATCCATCTCATATAAATGAGAACTTTATCCATATCATCATTTTTAGAAATTGATCTTCAAGAAAAGTGACATCTCGGGACTCAATTTCAGTAAACCTTTCATCATAATCCTCACCAATAAACACATATTCTTTTGAGTTTTCAGAGTATCATATAAAAATACATATCCTTCCCCTAGGTCCTATTTATCATATTTATGGAAAGTGTCAAGAATGTAAGCTGCACATCCCCAAGGATGCAACTGACTCAATTCAGGTTTCTTACCTGTTCATAACTCATAAGGTATGGAGGATACTGACTTAGAAGATACTCGATTAAGTATGTACACAACATTTAATAAAGCATCTCCCCAATATTATATTGGGAGATTAGCTTATGTCATCATAGACCTGATCATGTCTAGTAATGTCCTATTTCTTCATTCAACAACATCATTTTGTTGTGGAGTTCTAGGCATGGTCAATTGTCTCATAATTCCTTTATCATTATACAGTTTCTTGAACTATTCAGATAGATACTCTCTTCCTCAATCGGTCCTTAAAGCTTTCACCTTTTTATCTAATTGATTTTCTACCTTATTTAAATATCGTATAAAGCAATCCAATGCTTTCGATTTATGGGAGATCAAATAGACATGATCATATCGAGTGTAATCATCTATGAAAGTAATGAAATATGAGGCTCTATGCATTGCTCTAGTACTCATTGGTCCACAAATATCAAAATGTACAAGTTGCAAAGGATAATCAGCCCCGTAGGCTATTCCAAATGGTTTTCTATTCATTTTTCTTTTTAAGCAATATTCATAAGTGGGCAGATTAAATTTCATATTTGATCCCATTAGACCATCATGAGCAAGTCTATTCATTCTATTTGCCCAATATGCCCTAATCTAGTATGCCATAAATTCATAGCGGCATCATCATTGCTAGATTCAGTAAATAAGGAAAACAAGCACCATTATCACTATTGCAATATTTTGTGTTTAAAACTATTAAACCATTCATAAGAAAATCACAACCATATATAGTAAATTGTACCAAGAGAGATAGTTACACATTCTCCATAAAAAGTCATATTGTAATCTAATTTCAAAGAGCAATTACAGAGACCAAATTTCGTCGAATATCTGGAGCATAAAGGATGTCATGTAAATATAGGGTCCGGCCTTCTTGCAAATCCAATTTACATGTACCAATCCCTTTTACTTCTATCCTTGCATTGTTGCCCAAATAAATTCACTTCGTTATTTTAGGAAATTGATGAAATTCCACAAACTTATTTCTGTCTCTAGCTACGTGTTCTGTGGCTCCTGAGTCTAATTCACAAAGGATGCGCTTCAGTGATCAAAACAATACTAGAAACAAATATACTTGATATAGAAGTATAATAAAAGGAGGCAAGATGAGATAATACCTTTTTAGGCTCAGTGCATTCACGAGCAAAATGACCCAGTTTGCCACAATTGTAGCATGTCATCTTAGTCTTATCTTTCTTAGCACCGCACTTTCCTCTATAGCGCTTTTGAAACTTATTCTTTTTCTTTGATCCCTGACCAGCCTCTTTTTCCTTATCCTTGCCTTTGTTTCGTCTATTATATCTCTTGTGCTTAAAACAAAAAAACTTTTTAGAACTCGGCTTTGCCACATATGCTTGTACCTCAGGCTTGGCTGCCTCTAGGCGTTCATTTTCAAGTTCTAAATAATGCACAATATCAGTAAAGGTCTTTAACTCTTTCATTATGTGTCATATTAATTTTCATGTATTCTCAACTATTAGGAAGAGACCGAATAATGGCTTATACTTGCTGCTCATCCGTGAGGGTATGTCCAGCATATTTCAATTCCATGATCATATTTGATATATCCCTTAAATGTTATTTTATCGATTTGTTAAGAACTTTCTTGTAAGTATCAAATTTGATAGTTAGCTACCTAAGTTTAGACATAGAAGTTCCCTCAAACTTTTTTCTCAAAGCAATCCATATGCTATTAGCAGTATCATATGTTGATATTCATATACCATATCATCGATCATGGAACTGATCATGATTCCTCATGCAATGGAATCTTTCTTTTTCATGTATTATAAGCAGCTAAATCACGTCTGTACTGGGCATTGTTAACATTTTTCTCAACTTCTTGAGGCTCACACATTATATTATTGATGTCCTCCAGAGCATCACTCTTATTGAGTAGATACTGAATTTTTAATTGCCATATGTTATAATTATCACCATTTAATTTCTTTCCTTTATTGAGATCAACAATAATATTCTTAGATGCCATGACTAATCATAGAACTACAGAGAGACAAAGGTAAATGCAATATCAATTTATGTTCTATATATATACACATCATTAGTCATAATTTCAAATCAAATTAACCAAAAAAACTTTATAAGATATAGATGCAAAAGTTCACTATATTCCCAATCAACATCTATATTCAAATGTAGAATTCATGGAAATTTAATTTGAATTGTAATAAATATAATTTCAAATGAGAATCCACTTGAATTTTCCAATCATGAATGCCCATAAACAAAAATATTTTCATTATAAACCATTCAATGAAAACATATATATATATATAAACAACAATGAAAACATATATACAATAACAAGAAAAATAATTAATTTACTACCAGTTAAAACATACCCTTCTAGGAATAGATTGTTCAAAATTTTTTCTATCCAGGATCATAGGAGCCATTTTTCTTAACTAAGGATAGCTTATAGTGGAATACTTAGCAGAATATATATTGGGACTCACAGCTAATACAAATGTACTACCTAAATTTTTTCAAATGTTTGATTCAAGGAATAAGTAAACTAGCATCTCATAAACGCTAGTTTTTCCATTTAAAAAGTCTTTGTCATTTGATATATTGGAAGACATATGATAATCACTTCCATAGTAGCTTTTCAAATTTTTTTGTAGACTTCGTGACAATATTTTATGCAAAGCTAAATACTTCTCTATATCATTAAATACATAACCATAATGTGTAATCTCTTGTAACTTGTTATTAACAACCCTGACGTACTCTACAAAGTGTTTGTCCAGGCAACATTCTATATTTAGCAAGATTTGATTTCAAACTTCTGAGTCTTTGCCTTGCAGTATCGCTTCTTAAAGCTATTAGAGTTCTCTTTATAAGTGATCTATGGATTTTTCTATCCTTTTTTCTTTTCTATACTTTTTAAGACTGATCATCCTCTTCAAGCGAGATATGATTCCTTAAAATTTAAGGAAAATTTTGTTTGCAAACTAATAAAATCTCAAGCTAAATATTAATTTAATATAGAATGTATAATTATTGACATAGAAATAGATTTAGACATAATTATGTCAAGTAATTTTCAGAAAGATTCTTATCAATTTTTATGGGTTTGAGGTTGTTTGACGAGCCTCTCTCATGTTGAGGCCACCAAGCAAGTAGGCACAAATAGTGAGTTCCAGCTTTCAACGAGCCCACCTTTATTGCCCACCATACCACCCGGTTTTACTACCTCAAACTTAAAGCGTCGAAATCTCTTCCAATCCCGGCTTAAATAATTTGAGATGGTAGCAGAGCTGGGATTAGTGGTTGCAATAATAAGAGGGCGATAAGTTTTTAGCCCTCCAGCAAATATAATAATATTTCCATCTATTTTAAAGCATCTCCATTCAACAATCTCATGGGATCATGTCTTACCGTTACTCATCATTTTAAGATATATATATATATATAAAGGCCACCAGGATCGATGACAGATCCAAACAAGACATCAAGTCTAGACCCCAAACCAGAGCAAAATAACCCATCCAACTTGTATGCCTCGGACTGCAACGTGGAAACATCTGCAACAGGAAGAGTATGTTTTAGTGTGGCCGAGCTTTTTGTGTGGCTATAATAATTTCAAGGACCTGACATGAGAATCACATCCTATGGTCCAATCAGTTTGGGTCCCTTATCATTTGTCTGGTCCTACTCTATACCTGCTGCACCTTGCACCCACTCCCCGAGCTTCCTATTATCAAACAGCCACCTTTATTTAAAATTTAACAGGAACAGGGAACTCCTGTGGTTCTGTTCTTCTGCACACGATGGATTGGTTAAACAGGAACATGAAACATTTTTTTTACCCAAAGGTTTCCTAAATCTTCGGTCCTTTTAACGCTTTTAAGATAGGGAAAGCATCAGGGGTTTTTTTCGATGAGAGAAAGAAGAAGAAGAAAAAAAAAACTGATAAGATTTTTCTATGTTCTACTTTCAATTGATCATATCTCTCTTTGTAGGCATAAAAAAAAGTATTATCTATCATTAAAATATATAAATTATTTTATTTGAATCATATTATATAAATTAGGACAAATATACGAGTGTCATCCAAATTGATAGTTTTTAAGATGTTGTTTTTAGAAGAGTATATCTTTCTCCACACGTATTTCTAAATCATTTTAAAATTTAAAAAAGCATATTTTTCTCAACACTTATTCAAATCAACACTTATCCAAAATTAATGATTTAAATACCATTTTAAAATTTGAAAAAGCATATTTTTATCAATTTTCAAATATATAACTCTCATGGCATAGCACACATCAAGTTATTCAAAAATCAATAAAGAAATCATCAATGTAACTCTAATACCGATGTAGAA
Source organism: Calamus simplicifolius (assembly GCA_900491605.1). Taxonomy (NCBI): domain Eukaryota; kingdom Viridiplantae; phylum Streptophyta; class Magnoliopsida; order Arecales; family Arecaceae; genus Calamus; species Calamus simplicifolius. Next base: position 164,375 of record UESW01004047.1, read on the forward strand.
TCATACAAGAATAAACGAATGTATCGGATTTACTTACCTTGACGATTTCACGAAGAATTTGAACGCTAGATTGTGGTATTACCCTCTATTCACAATCCGAACTATCTTTCTGATTTTAGATTATGGTACTCTTTCATTCTCATCACTCCATGGCCCTTATTCTTATATAACGAAGAATAACGATCATGTATAGGTATGAAGCCATTTCTCCATAAGCGGTTTTTTTCGTAGATAACTGCTATAGACAGTTATCCATTATGGGCATCACATATGGACAGTTATCCATTATGGGCGTTACATAGTTCAACACCAATAGCATTTAACCATAAGATTTGTATATATATATTTATTTAATGGATACCCAAAAATTTATTAAAAAATAATGTCCAATCTTGAAATGAGTGTAGCTTGTTGTTACCTTATTTTGTAAATGGAAGAAGAAAATTAAGTTGTCTTACATATATCAATAATTAATGATTTTGATGAATAAGTTATATTGTTTAGTTCAATAAAATACTTAAAAAAATTTACACAAAAGAAAATCATTGTCAAATATATCAATATACTCGTCTTTAAAATTGGATGGTGATTAAAATGAAAAATAGACAAGAGTTAACTGAAGCATTCCTCAAAGTGCCACTAGATATAATGAGAAATAGATAAAATTTCAGCACTGTAATATATGAGTGTGAATAAACTTAGTATAAGAAAATAGAATATATTTAGCAATTTAAGATATAGGATTGTTGATGCGAATAGAAAATTAAAAATTTTGATTAAATTAGTATTAGAAGAAAATTTTGTTAATATCATTAGCCCTTATGCTTCTCAAACAAGATTAAATCATAAAGCTTTGGGGAGGATATGTACTTAAAAAAAAAAAAAATCACTACACTATTTTAGCCATTTTTTCAAAAAGAAAAATTGTAAAGAAACAATACTTTGACCTACATTTATCATGAAATGCAAGGTTTTAAGATATAATTAGCCGATATAAAATAAAAATGCCATCTAAAAATGCTAGGCATGAAATTTTAAGGTAAGATTAATTGGCATAACATAAAAGTACCATAAGAAAATACCAAGATTTTTTAACACCCATATATTTTATTATTTAGTTAATTTTTAGGAAGAATAAAATAATTGACTAGGAAACCGATTTGTACCATCCTACTTTCTAGAAGTGGCTTATCTGGACTTCATTGACAAGAACAAATGCTGCAAACTTTCTAAAAAAAAAAAAGTGAGCTAGGCTCATGTATGTACTCACAATGTTTGCACTTAAATTTATGCTACAATATGTTTATGGCTTTATTATATGCTTAGATAGTGTTTGAAATAGGAAATAAAAGGGAATATCCAGGTCTTATTTCCAAAAGTCATAACTATAAAGGATAGCTGGGAATAAAGTTAACCAGAGTGCCATGGGTTATCCCCTCGATTTATTTCCTAGAAATTGCAGGAATAGTTGGTTATCCCTCCAAATAAGAGTAAAAAAAAGTTATCCTATGGATTTACCTTTTTGCATTTGATATGATCAATGGGATAGCCAAGGAATATCCCTAAGGTAGTGTTTGATAGCTTTTGGGCTATCCCTGTATAAATATACATAATAGCATTTATCCATAGGATAGCTGAGGGAATAAGCATCTTTTTAAAATTGCAAGTCTGCCATCAAGGGATAACTTTAGTTATTCCTGGGTTCCCTAGGGAATAAGTTCAGGGGATAACCATGTTTAAACATGGGTTATCCCCTCAGGTTAAACTTTTTCAGCACTATCCCCTGTAGCTATAGCATTTGGGGATAAGGAGGGATATTCCTGTAGCTATAGCATTTGGGGATAACAAGGGATATCCAAAAGATATCCCTCCTTATCCACCATATCAAACAGTGCCTAAGAATAGCTAGGGGATAAATTTTATCCCGTATATTTATCCATGGATAATATTTTTTCTATCAAACACTACTTTAATATAGGGAGACATAATGACTTTATGTTTTAAATCTATAAGGCTGTATTTGATAGCTTTTTGGCTATCCCAGGATAGCATTTATCCAGGGGATAGCTGAGGGGATAATCACCATTTTAAAATTACCATTCTGCTATCAAGGGATGACTTTAGTTATTCCTGGGTTCTCTAGGGAATAAGTTCAAGGGATAACCCATGGTTAAACATGGGTTATCCCCTCTGATTAAACTTTTTCAGCACTATCCTCTATAGTTATAGCATTTGGGGATAAGGAGGGATATCCAGGGGATATCTCCCCTTATCCATCATATTAAACACAGCCTAAGATTTTGTAAGGGTGCGGTATAAACTTTCTATGTATGACTTATTATTGATATCCTGCATGCTATTTGTCATTTTTTGTGATTGTAGAATCCTAGCTAAATGTTACCGGAACGTGTTGAGAATTTGAAAACCATCTGTAAGATTAAAAATGTGTTTGATGCTGCATATCCTTACCAACTTAGGGTACAACGCCTGATCTCAATGCTGATTCCAGCCACTTAATTATGATACTTCAGATGCATCACAAAGAAGTATTGGGAGTTCTAAATCATACCACCGATGCAAATAAAAATTCTAAGGATTGATGTATAACGCCTCAAATTCATCTATTAGTCCAATTAACTCGCTAGCCAGTGAAACCATATGATCCAAAAACTTAAGTAAAAATTAACAGGTGCTAGCAGTTTGACCAAAAATTCAAATAAAAATTAATTAGTAGAGAGTAAATGTAAGCTATAAATATATAACACTTTTTTTTGAGATATTATAAGCTAGCTATAATCTATTTCGAGCTAAGGCGTACTGTAATGCTGGCTTTATGCTAATAATTTACCATGATTTCATGGATAACCTTTACGACATCCCAACCAAAAAAATTATGATATCCTAATTATAAAATTATGACATCGTATTTATAAAATTATGACACTCATTTATAAAGCTAAAAAAAATTACGACACCTTAGTTATAAATTTACGATACAGTAGGCAAAGCTTTACGGCATCTTAGCTAAAAAAATTACGACACCCAGTTGTAAAATTACGATACCGTAGTTATAAAATTACGATACTCATTTAGAAACCAAAAAAAATTATGATATCCCAGTCGTAAATTTATGACACCGTAGTTATAAAATTACGACACCCATTTAAAAAATGTTAAGGCAAAGCTTTACAACATCCACGTCGAAAGAAATTACGATACCCCAATTATAAAATTACGATACCTAGTTATAAAATTACGATATCCATTCAGAAAGCCAAAAAAAATACGATACATCAGTTGTAAAATTACGACACCATAGTTATAAAATTATGACATTCGTTTAGAAAGCCAAAAAATATTACAACACTTTAGTTGTAAGTTTATGACACCGTAGTTATAAAATTACAATACCCATTCATAAAACGTGCACTGCACTACCTTCAGTATGTACATAAATTTCAAAAAAAAGTAGAACGTGTATTAATGCATATATGTCATGCTCAAAACTCAAGACCGTATCCCTGCTATCCTATACCACCCCATTGCATCAAGCATATAGGATTCATGTGAACTAATAAAAAACAAATCATGCAGCCCATATAGAATTTACTGCACTATGGTGTACAAAGACTTTTCCTTGAAAGAAGAGAGGGCCGCACGTGAAGCATTTGAATGCGCTTAAATTTTTTTTGGTGATCTCATGGTTGGCCAAACTCTCATCTACGTGGTAGAACTGTTTATCGTTTTTTTTTTTTTTCATCCAAAACAGCTTAAAGAGAGCCTTGCATCAATTGGTATTCACCATTCAAATTTTTTAAAAGCTGTTTCTAGATGGCAAAATGTGCCAGCAATGATAAATCGATTGGGGCGAACTTTTCCTTGAGCTTTGCTAAGCTTCCTTGGATGCTGTGGTTCTATTTCCTAGTGATCACGCACACATATACACCAAAATTAAGATCCAAACCAGCAATCTTTGGAAGGATCATAGGGCACCAGCAGTTAGAAATGTCTTGCCAAAATAAATATTCATTTAATATACTATTTATATTAGCAGTCCATATTATCAATAATTTATTTAATAAATACATTATCATTAATATTGATATTTTTAATAAAAATATTATTTTATTTATTTAAAATTTATGTAATATTAAATAAATCATATTTATGTAAATTTATTATTAAATATTTATGTAAATATTAATAATAATATATAAAATAATTCAATACAATTTAGGAAAGTAAGAAAGAGGTTTTTTGAAAAAATTAAAGCTAATTCAATTTTATTCAACCTTTTTTAGCACGTCTTTCAAAGAGTATTGCCAATCCAACCGTATATTTTAAATATTTTTATTTAATTCAATATAATTCGATTCCATGAGCTTGTGATACCATACGATTGTCAATTCCGTGCGACTTCAATTCCGTAACGAATACTAACTATATTAAAGCTTAATGTGATAGATGGTACGGTATGGTGTCGCTGGTGAGCTCCATCGTGTTTGTCATGGGTTACCAGTTGTCACACGACACGTGGAAATCAAAGAGCTAGGTGTTGAGTTGGGGCTGAAGCAATTTTGCTTGTGACCGCAAGCAGTGGAGTGAAAAGAATTAGTGTTGGTTGTTTGGTGGCGTTTGGGTGAGTTGATAAAGATATTCGCAAAGTTTTCAATGTTTCTGGGGAGAGATAATTGTTTAGTTTTGATGGTAAATTTTTTTTCCCAAGATCTAGATTCATGTAATAAAAAAGGGGTACGAATAACCCGTGCATACTACGGACATGTGACTAGTATTTATAGTGTTCGCATCACACCGCTCCCCAAGCGAGGCTTCCACAAGCCGCAGCCGAAGGGACTTGGGGTGTCGCAGGGCGTCGGAACTCAACACCGCCTCTTCTCCGCATCTCCACCCTCTCACTCGCCGGAAGCTGCTACTCCGGTCCTCGAGGTACGCTCCTCCACCATCTCTCTCCTCCGTTGTCTCGCCGACACCTCTACTCTCTTTAGGGTTCGCGTAGCCGAACAATTGACCACGGTCAACGGTTCGAGGGAATGGATCAGATCACAACCCACGAGGCCAAAATCCAGTAGGTTTATAGACCTAATCACCAATCCACCACCCCCAACATTGTTTCCCCTCTGCTCTCGCGGAGCGCACGAATCCCCCGCCTACACCTTGACGCGATCAAGCGACGAAAGTTTGTTTTTTAATTAATCTTATTTTCCTGATTTTTTTTTCTCATAGTTCTCATCCTTTTTCTTTTTTTCCTTATGTAAAGATTGGAGCTTTTATACCGAGTTGTAAAGGAAAAAAAATCTGTTCTTTAATCGTTCATCCATGGCTTCCCCAATCATGGCTCCAAGCTCTTCAATTTTTGGCGCAAAGGTACAATCTTTTTTTCAGCTATTTCAGTTTCATATATAAATTGTCGTTGTTTTCTTATATTTTGTTTATTGGCAGATGAAGTCAGGTCTAGTGTCTCGTTCTTCCCCTTCAATCAGCGCTGGTAGATGTAGGAAAGAAGCTCCGCATAGAGTTCTTGCAGTTATGGCGCCAACACAGCCTCAGCGTTCTCCGGCAACCACTGGCTCAGTTGCGATTCTATCTAATTTACTAGACTTTCGATTCTTATTTTTAATTCAACAATTCTAGCTTATGTGATTACTTTCATATTTTTATTTTGTTTTGGTTTTAGGTCAAGCATGCTATGACTATGACAGAGAAGATCCTGGCAAGGGCATCAGAACGGCCACAGTTGGTGCCTGGTGAGAATGTGTGGGTGGATGTGGATGTGCTGATGACACATGATGTCTGTGGGCCAGGAACTTTTGGGATTTTTAAGAAGGAGTTTGGTGAGAATGCAAAGGTGATGATTGGCCTTTTTTCCCCTCTCCTTTTCTATTTGCGTTGTTATAGTTAAAATCATGCTTTTCATTATCATGCTATGACCAATATGGATTTCATTCATTGGACTAGGATTCTATCATATGCACTGAAAACCATTAGGGATGAATTCAAAGTTTATGATGTCTAAGTTTAAGATTGAGGTGCTCGTGGGTAAGCTTGGCATGTTTATTGGAAATTTTGAACTTATTAGAGAGATACAACAGAGGGCAGATTTTTGGTACAATGGTAAAGTTGCTTCATTATGACTTGGATGGCAGTGGTTTGAATCATCGAATCAACCTCTCCACACATGGGGATAAGGTTGAATATATATGACCCTCTTTCGGTGGTAGGAGCCTTGTACACTGAGTTGCTTCTATCAAATGTGTTGCTTTTTAAGAGGAAAGAGCATATTTTGTGAAGACGCAATGCTCAAAAGATAGCATTTTATTTTCATGAAGCATTTGTAGCTCTTTTCCAATTTTGCATACAAGATGTGAAATGGAATACTTGTTATGGATTGATTTTGGAGTTAATACTAGTAACCATCATTTGTATTTTATATAGTTTCTTTTCTTTATTTTTTTTGGCTGAAATAAACTACCAAGGTGCTATATGTGATGCGTCGACAAAGTCTTCTTCCTTGTGTAGACTCATATAACTTCTTTGTTGCTAGAAATAGAAAGTAGGTGTACTTTTTTTGAGAATAGTCTCGTTTTTCATTTTTATTTTCAGGAAAAACAGAAGATGCTTGTGAAAATGTGTTTGGTAAATAAAAATGAAAATAATTTTCTAAAAAATATAACTCCAAAATGATAGAAAACTAAAAATAGTTTAAACATGTTTTCACTATTTTCCATCAAAAGAAAGAAGAAGGTAAAAAACAAAGGTCCTATTTTGTATCACTTTTATTTTCTATTTTTTATTTAAAAAAAAACATGAAATTTATTTTTTAAAAATCGAAAATAAAAACATGAAATTCATTGTAGAATTTTTTTTGGTTACATTATTTTTACTTTTTATTTTTGAAAGTAACTTTTTTTTTGGGGAACCTAAGAGAACTTATTAGAAAAGTAACAATATATTATTAATATATAACAATAAATAATAATATATTATAATTATATAATATTAATTATTATAATATTAATTATTCATATTGTGTTAAGTAGATTAATTCTATGTATAAGAAGTCCACAGCATTCTTGACTGTAAAGGAGTCATTATTAGTACAAGAAGCTAGAGCCTAGACTAATATTGTTTGCATATATGTGATCATTAATCAAGTAATCAACTATGATTTGATATTCTACATTATAAAGCATGGCATGCAAGATAGTACCGGACTGCTCAGTTTAATTGATATCGTACCATGTTAACCACAAATCAAGATGGTTCTTAGTCTCGATTTGGGATTTTGTCCAAACCGGTGTGAAACAGCCCTAATTGGGCTGATCTACTCATAACCAAGTGGCTCCTGGGCAGTTCAGCCTAGTAAGGGCCTTGTATTGGTTGGAGGTCTCAATTTTTGAGTTTGGTTTTGAGTAGTTCGGCTTGAAAAGGGCTCCATACTGCTTCGGGCCTACATCATTGAGGGAGAAGGGGACTAATACCCTTTTCTCCCCCTATTTTAAGGTAAGATAGAAATACCTTTTTAATATAAGTTTTTTTTATATGTTTTTACTCAACTCAACTCATCTAAGCCTTTTCCAACTACATTGGGTTGGCTACATGAATCTGCTTTCTTCACTCTGCTTTATTCAGGACTAAGTTGACATTCAAATTACAAATATATATTTTATATATTTTTACTATTATATTTAATTGGTTTAGGCTTTTCACACGTGCGAGCATGCGAGCGATAGGATCATCTTGCCATCTCTGTGTGTGTGTGTGTGTTGTGTGTTTGGGATAGGATCATCTTGCCATCATTTCAGCATCCCAATTGGTGCATTCTTTTCTAAGACATTCTTTCATCCCAAATGTTGGGATGGTAGCACATCCCATTATAGGGAAAAATTGGGATGGCTTTATCTCATGAAACTTAAAACTTTGCTCACAGGATCTTATTTTCCAATCAAAATTAAATAGAAGGAATTTACAAATCTTGTAAATTTAAAAAAGCAAAAAAAAAAGGAGTTTTAGTGTGGTTCTGTGTCACCGTACCATATTGTATTGGTCAACCACCGGTATGCATTCTAGTGCTGAAACTATGAACCTTAATGTTGAGAGTTTTTCAATTTTTGTTTGTTTATTTAGCATGCCATCAATAGAAAAAGGTGCTGTGCTTTTGATTAATACCATATATTTATTATTTTGATGGTCAGATGATTTTTTCTTTCCATTTTACCCTCTCCAAAGCATTAATGTATAATAAGCATTCAGTAATATGTATTTAGTTTTTCACTATTCTCTCTCTCTCATTCTCTCTAAATGGTTTTAGGTATATATTTATGTGTGATATTGAAGGATGCAACCTAACATTTGTTCCATGATAATTACAGGTTTGGGACCGTGAAAAGATTGTTATTATACCAGATCATTACATCTTTACCAGTGATGAACGTGCAAATCGTAATGTGGATATTTTGAGGGACTTCGTTATAGAACAAAATATTAAATATTTTTACGATATCAAGGATCTTGGTAATTTCAAGGTCTAATTTTGACTCATTTCTTTCTTAATGGTTAATTCCTACAAGTTGAATTATTAATTCACTTAACCAAAATAATATTGTTAGCTTGCTTGACATTTGTATGCTAAAGTTTCTTTTTCATACATTCAGGCTAATCCAGATTACAAGGGTGTATGCCACATAGCTCTTGCCCAAGAAGGTCATTGCAGGCCTGGCGAGGTTTTTATAATTACTAAACATTCATCTAGTGTATCACTATTGTCTACGTTTGTTATCTATTCTAAAGCCTTTTAGCTTTCATATAGGTCCTGCTTGGGACAGATTCCCACACGTGTAATGCTGGAGCTTTTGGTCAATTCGCTACTGGGATTGGCAATACTGATGCGGGTTTTGTCCTGGGAACTGGAAAGATTCTACTTAAGGTTTGTAAAGACTTCGTTTATGATGTGCATGTTTTGTTGATATTTTCCCGTATTTTTCTTTTTAGTTTAGTAATGTATGTTCTTTGGTTTATCAGAAATAATAAACATCAAAGATGACCATAAACAGGAATACTTTGGCAAATGATGATCCAAAAATCTGACCATAAATAGTTGGAAATAGGATTCGCTATTCTGTTTTCAGTAGCCAACTAGTGTAGTGTTGGTTTGGTTTGGTTCTAGTATGGACATTTGGCATAGAGGGTGCATCGAGCATTGGCTCCCTACTAGTAAGAGTGAGCATGCCTTTTATGGACCAGTCTTAAACCATCCTAGCATAGATTAGTTGGTCTAACTTTTATAATTTTGTTTCATCATTTACTTCTTTTGGAGGTCATTTACGTTGTGGCAATGCCGTCAGATTCCATTTCACCATTTTTCTAAAATCTTTTTATGCTTCCATCCAGTCTTTAGCAATGCTAGCCTTCTCGCATATAAACAAACTATTACACATGGTTTGCTTTCATTATATTCTTGTTAAATCTGCTCATGTCTTCTTTTGTATCTATTCTCTACTTTTGCCCTTATTTTCCAAAATCTGTCCAGTTATTCTTTTCTTTACTATGCTTTTTTTTCTTTATCAATTCATATTATGAACCAAAGTTCACAATCCTGGTATAAGACCCCATATCGATACCATGTTGTTATAGTGTTGAGTTGGTTAGTATGAGACTTGGTTTGGTGTACCGACATTAGATGCACCCTCCCATAACGAGTATCTGTTTGATAATGGTATAGCACATCCAGTATAGGGTGGTATGCACTAATAATGCAAACCTTGCTACAATCTGATTGTCTAATTCTCTGTCCCTATTGAAAGATCTTCCTAGCTTATTTTTATGAAAGAGATCCTTATTTCTTTTCAATAGGTCTAATTTCTTATCTTCTTAGGTAAATGGGGTGTTCGTATTTGTGGTGATTGTCCAGATCTAAGTTGAGCTTGTTCATCAGAACAAGCTTCAGCCTATCATTTCTTGCCATTTACATCCAAGTATTTACATTTACTCGTGACTAGTTAATGTCTGTAGTTCTGAGTTATTTAAACGATATTGTATGTTTCTTTGAGGCTTACTACAATACCTTGAGGTTCACTGATATTGCAAAAGAGATGCCGTGTCGTCTTCATGTGACAGTGGCCTCTTAAGGGAAGAGTAAAGCATTCTCATATGCAAAATAGCATGAAAATTGCACTTGCCAAATAAAAGGCCTTCAAACTCCAACAAAGGCTAAGAGATAATGGGAGAAGTTTTGCCACTTTACAAGGCACTTGTTTAAGATTATGATTTTTGATGATTCTTATTCAAATTGAACAACTTAAGTTCTCTTTCAAGTACAAGTACACAAACATATACAATATCTCTTGGTATACCACTAGATCTATGACCAATTGAACTTTTCAAAAGAAATCTCACTGTACCCACCTATTCTCTATGCATGAGAAATTGACTAGATGACAATGGAATTAAAACTTACAACCAAATTTTTGAATATCGGCGAGATGGTTGGGCATTCCACTATCTTGAGTGTCGAGATGGGATGAGTTTGGACATGGACTGGGATGAGATGGAACATCTATGTTCCCAAGTGTCAGTACAGTACTGTCATGTTCTGTAGAGAAATTGAGACAGCCTTATGTCATGGTATTTAACACCTTGCTCTTACAACTACTTTATGCATTATAATACACGTCAGAGTAAGTATTGCTAGGACAGACCCCTTGCATCTTTAATTTGGACCTATAATTGATCCAAAATAGATCTATGCCAGTATATAGAGTAGCCCAACTTTTATCATATGGATTATACTTGGTTTAAATGGATTTGTACTCAGATTATGGTTTTGTTAGGATCTGTTGATGGTAAATTTTGTGCTGGCCCATGATGCTCTTTCATTGGATGCTCTGATGCATACATACACTGCCTCAAGTTCATAGTGCAATAAAATTTCTACATTCATGTTTCAATGCCAATGCTTGAATGAAATCCATTTTTGCAACCACACCAATGATACCATTGTTCTTGCTCTGTGAGATTCATGGTCTTGAACTTTGATAATTTTTTTTTTCGGTGAAATTTTTCTCTATGCATATGCTCTTTTTTCCACATGATCCTTGCTAGATCTTGTCAAAGTTTGGGCTTATTTTTTCATTATAACGATATCTTCCTCATTCTTTAGATAATGATATATAATTGTTCAATTGAAAATAATGATCACTAGATAAAAACACCAATAAAGTTTGGGCTTATTTTTTCATTATAAAAATATCTTCTTCATTCTTTAGATAAATATTAAAGTTTAAGGATGAACCCAGATTAGCAATCAGAGAATTATAATCCAAATTGAGCATATCTAAACAAATAAGCCCATACATGCCTTATGCTTATTTTCAGCCTCCATGACTTTTGATGAGTGCAGTAGGATGATTAGGGTGCTCAAAACACAAGAACTATGCATACAAAATCACAGGTTAATTCCTTGGATGTCATAGAAAATTGATGGAAGGGAGTGGTTGTGGCCTTCATGGAATGATAATTTTGAATGCAAATCAGGAGCAAAGGAGAAATAAGATAGCAAGTGGATCTTGCTAAGTTCATAAGGGCTTCACATTGTAATGCAGGATAAATTATAGTAGGCAAGCCTAACCATCTTCCTAAATAGCAGGAGGAAAAGATGACAAGGAACGCTCTACTATTTTTCTTCCAAGTTAAACATTTAGATTTTCTTTTAAGTGTCTTGAACTTTCAATACATAGCTGAGCTCAGATTTTTTTGGATAACAATCTATTCTTGGTTCTAGTAAAAGACTTTGACCTCTCCGGTTAGAGCCCAAAAAACTATCTATAGATGTTAGTTTTTCTTATGCATGGAAACTAAAGGAAACTATGTGATTCTATTATTTTTAAAACCTACAACTGCTAGACATGATATCTCAAAACAAGTTGGTAGAGTCCAATCAGACATTTGCTTTCTTAGATTGACCCTGTGGACTAAAATGAACTCTTTGAATGAAATTAAGTGGCCTGACGAACTTGGTGTCTAAGTTGATCTAGACTCAGACCTCTTCAAGTGGAAATTTTGTGGTGGCCCATGATGCTCCTGCTCATGCAAGACGGATATGTTACACCTTATATTGCATAAGCATGGAGGCTCTTACTATTCTTCAGCCATTGCCAGGCCAGCATGGCACAGAAATGTGGTCCTTGTCTGATGCCAGTCAATTGTGTGGAAATTATATCTACAATGCTAATGGAAGCTGTCTCAAAGTTTAAATATGCAACTGGGATTTTACAAGCTAGGTCATGGAGGAAGGTTTTAAGTTGTAAGTACTCCAGAAAACATATATTAAATTGATTTTTGACCAAATTCAGATGAGAACAAAGATCAAAGTGTCATTTATGTACCTTGTAATCAAACTACAGTGTCAACGAACACTGTTCCAAAAAAAAAAGTTTCTTATTCTGGTAATTTGCATATTGTTGATTGGCAACTAATCTTCATCTCCTGGCAGGTTGATATGCTTTCAAACTTAAATTATAATAATATTAGTAGGTTTTTAACGCTAACAAGTTTTGTGGAGGAATTTTGATGTCTCTCTTTCTCCCACCCAACATGGAAGAGTCTTATGAAAAGAAAAAAATATTGATGTTAATGTTTATTTTTGACTTATGTCAAGTAATGATCTTATTCAAATTTATGCATGGCATGTTTTGAAGAACTGAAAATACTGTTATAAGCGAAAAGTGATCTATTGATTTTTAGAAATGAAACTCTTATCGAGGTGTGGAATTAATTCAATTGGAAATTGGGTTTTTCCATTCTTCTAGTGGATAACCAATATGATAAATTTTTTCTCCCTTCATGGAAAATAATGGTTACCAGAATGTAAAATAGCCAATGACCTTAGTGGCAAGGAGGATTTGGTGGTTGTTCCGATAACCTTTTGCCATGCAAAACTTGCTAAATTAAAATCTGCTTGCATGCCCAAAATTAAAATTTTCTGGTTTATCTTATTTGAAATGATAGAACTTTTGTAGAAATGTTCTCCTTAGAACCTTTAAATTTGCAGGTACCCCCTACTATTAAGTTCATACTGGATGGAGAAATGCCCAATTATTTGCTTGCCAAAGATTTGATTTTGCAAGTAAGTTTTTGGATTTTGAAGCTTCTTAACTCTGAGTTACTTTAAGATTGGTTTGTCATATTATTAGTAATCATTTGCTTCTAAAAAAGACATTTTTCTGTGGTAAAAATATTCAGCTTATATATGGTCATGCAGATTATTGGTGAAATAACCGTTTCTGGTGCAACATACAAATCCATGGAATTTGTTGGCTCCACCGTTGAAAGTTTAAATGTAAGTTCTATGCCACACCATATTACAATGGCATTGATTATATTTATCATCTAAAATATGATTTATGTATGCAAGATGGAAGAAAGAATGACCTTGTGCAACATGGTTGTTGAAGCGGGGGGCAAAAATGGGGTTGTCCCTTTTGATAAAACCACATTTAAATACCTCGAGGTATGGGAATTTGCCCTTTCATTGGTGTTTTAACATTTCAAGTTGTTCTTGTTGGCACCACCAGATGAATACATTAGAAAAAATAGAGAAGTCCTGTCTTTTGCAAAACTGTGCAGTTTGCAAGCTCTGATGGCTTTATATTTTTATTTTTATTTTAATGTCATTTACTTCATTTTGAAGGATAAAACAACCTTGACATTTGAACCCGTCTATAGTGATGATCATGCCAGGTAATTGTGAATTTATTTTCTACAACTATATTCTTAGCGTGATAAAAGGTTATTTCATCTGTAAAAAGTTCTCTTTGCTTTTTTTTTTCCATTCAACTGTGTTGGCTTATGCTATTTCTCTAACCAAGAGAGGTTTCCCACCACTGATGCATTTTCTTTCCCCAAATTATGAAAAATTAAAAATTTCAAATTGCAGATGATTTTCTATGCAATTCCTGTCAGTTCTAAGCCATCCTTGTGGCATTTGACTAGCAAACCTGTGGTCATAACTCATAATATTAACAATGGTGCAAACACAATGGAGGAAAACCCACATTCAGTGATAAAAACAAAAAGATAAAAATATCCAAGAGTAAATTGAGGTAATTGGAGAAGTAGTTATTTAGATGGTTTCAGGAATTAAAAACAAGCTCAACAAGAGTGAAGAGAAGAAGGCCAGAGTGGTTTTGATTTATGATTTATGAAGATATGTGTTTGCACAGTACAAGTCCACTCAATTGTTCTTACTGCTAACTTCTCTTCTGAAGTTAGAAATGTAAATTTGACATTGTTTTGCACCGGCGGCTCATTTCCTTATCTCTTCTAGCCCATACATTTTTTAGAAAAAAGGTACTAGACATGGCACTTTTTTGTTAATTTGATTTTAAAATTTTCTTAGCTTTACTGAACTAAATGTTCCTAAGTAGGTCATTATCTGAGCCTTCCCTGTTTATTTCTATCAAAATCTGTCTTTTCTGCCAAATGATTTTGTTAGAATGATTTCGTTTGCTGATCACACATCCTTTTTTTAGATTTATTCAAGAATACAAATTTGATGTCTCCAAGCTGGAACCGTTGGTTGCAAAGGTATGTAGTGTTAGAATTTGATTAAAAGCTTTTCTTCTTTCCTTTTTCTGTCTGAGTTCTTTGCAGCATGGGAGTTATTTCCCCTTTTTGTCCTTCTGTGCTTTTAGTATTGTGATCCTGCTTTCCTCTGTGGTTGTTAATCTTGATCCATTTTATATTCTTCCAGCCACATTCTCCTGATAATCGTGCTTTAGCAAGAGAATGCAAGGATGTCAAAATTGACAGGGTATATATTGGCTCTTGCACTGGTGGAAAAACAGAGGATTTTCTAGCTGCTGCAAAGGTTTTTCTAGCTTCGGTAAGATTTGGATATCATCTCTTGTAATTATGGTTATGAGTCTGTCTTCTATAGATACATTATTTTCCAGTGCTGTGTAATGGAGAATGGAGAAGTTCAATAACTTGTTTTATTTTAAATAGATGTACCATTTCTTTTTCACAGTAATTGGAAAAGGATCTGATGTTAAGCTTGATTCTCTAAATTAACATATTGGAATGTGATGCTATGACATTAAAAAATGTATTGAGACACCGTATATTATAAAGCAACACGACATGTTGAGTTGCACCTGTGGCCTTGATATTTGTGTATGAGCTTGTTACTGTAGTGATGTAAAAGAACTTGTTATGTGTTTTGATATACTGTAAAACATTATATGCAGAAGGTACATATTTTACATTAACCATAACAAATGAGATTTAACCACTTTTATCTTATACTGGCACGCGACAGATTCTCAAAACTGGATAGTATATTTCTTGCACAGTATATTTCTTGCACGTGCAGAAGCTACATGGGTCTCAGTATAGTTGCGTATGAACTATATGTTGTTTTTATTTCTTCTATGAGTAATACTATTTTTATGGAATAAATACCTTTGCATATTTATTAGATAGAGTGCGGCACCCTATGGAAGAAGCACAAATGTTAGTCTGTCACGCCCCCAACCTGGTGGCTAGTAGTACAGCGGAAGCTCTTTTTTTTTTTCTAAGGACTAGCCTTGGGCGTGCCGGCACTCAAGGACTCCTTCCTCAAGTCAGCCTTACCAACCTCACCTGCACTAGCGCCCCTTAGAAAGCTGGCATAGAAAGCACACAATGGCACACACTTGCTTACGGGATAACTCCCAACCTTTATTGCATATAAAGGATAAGGCCTAGGTACAAGCTAGCAATGGTAAACCCTCCCCAAGGCTCACCGTCTCTTGCCCTTACACTTGCACTCAGATCGCCCTTCTTGCCCTCCTCTCCTTTCCAGCCTTAGGCCAATGGCCTATTTATAGCCCCACTCTCACGGCACAAACCAGTGGGTGGCTGGTAACTGCCCAGACCCACTAGTCTGGCAGTTGTGGCCACGGCGCGCGCACCCTGCGCGTGCCATCAGCCCAGCAATGTGCCCAACTCCCTTGCTCTGCACGTCCTTGTGCAGTTTGGCCCACGCGCCCTCTGTGCGCGTGGCGACGGTTGACGCAACCGTCTGGAACGGTCCCAGGCATGGGCAGTTCTCAGCAACTGCCCCACGCCCCTTGCAGATCGTGCGCGCACCCTCCTGGTGCGCGCCAGGCAACTGCCTGGGCGTGGGCGGTTCTCCTAACCGCCCAGCCACGATGTGGCCATCGTGCTGGTCGTGCGCGCGCCCTCCTGGCGTGCGCCTGGACGTGGGCGGTCCACCCCACCGTCCAGCTGTGTCCGGCTGATCGTGCGCGCCTCCAGCGTCCGCACGCTGAGCGGTTCCGCCAACCGCTCAGTCGTGGCCTGCTTGCACCCGCGCCCGAGCGGTTCTCGCAACCGCCCGGCGGTTCAGACTGTTCCTTCGCACGTCGCCCGTGGCTCCGACCACGTGCGTGCGTCTTTGCTGCAAGGTTATCTATCGGTCCGACCGATAGTTGGCGCCACGCAGGGGTTGCTCCGCCCTGCGTAAGGTTCTTCTCGGCGGAACCTTCTGTTGGCCGGCATTGCCCACGCATCTTGGCCCAAGGCGATGTAACGCCTTGCCAATCTGGGCAATCGCTGATGTAGTCTCCACTCGTCCCTCCGTGTGCTGCCCAGCTTGCTGCCGTCCTCATGGCCCCTCCAGCCATGCCCTTGGGCTGCCCCATGCATCACGTGGGAGAGCCTAGGCACTGAGGCCTACGGCAGGAGGCGGCAGGCGGGATGGCTCGGCGAGTGGGCTATCCAACCGAGGAGGCATCAGGGGGTGCGCGTGGCGGGTGGCCACGTTGGGACTCGGGAGGCTTTGGCCAGGAGGGCCAAGGCATGCGACGACGAGGAGCGTCAGAAGGATACTTTGCGCGGCGGCATGGTGGTCGACGAGGGCGTCGATATCTCAGCGGGGGGAGGATTGTTACGGCCTTGGCTATGCGGCGCGCGGTGAGGTTGCGCGCATGCCAAGCCCTGCACATGGGCAGTCTTATGTGTGCAAGGCTGCTCATTTCTGCAGAACCCTTGGGGTGGCACAGTGCAGGATGCTGCGCAAGTATGGTGAGAGGGGGCTGCACATGAGCATGTCCAGTCTGCAATGCTGCTCGTTTCTGCAGAACCCTTGGGGTGGCACAGTGCAGGATGCTGCGCAAGTATGGTGAGAGGAGGCCTTGGCCGCTCGGAGCATGGCTGGAGCATGCAATGGCCGGGCCACTCTAGGGATGGAGCGCTGCCATTAGGCATGCGGAGAGGCCTTGGGCGCGTTGCCCAGGCCCGTGGATGCGTGTTGGCTCGTGCGCGAGCTGGCGCTGGGCGCCGGGCGCGCACGACCGCATGCCAAGATGCGCAGGCGCGTGCGGGCCATCGGCGGCCGCTGGGCGCGCGCTGCCTTGCGCGGGCGCGGGCGCGTGCGTGCCAGCGGCGCGCGCTGGGCGCATGCTGCTTTGCGGGGGCACGGCGTGATGGTGCAGCAGTTGACCGTTGGCCGTTGTGGCGCGTGATGTGGGCAGTTGGCCCATTCTGGCACATGACTCGACCGTTGGCCGGGCCATCCTTATCCGCTGGGCGTATGTACGCGGGATGGACGCTGTGCCAGCGGATAGGATCACGCGGAGGAGCATCCCGGGATATTCGGGCCGTTGCGCGGAGATAGCAGCGGATATTTCGGAGAGGAGTGCAGGCGGTGGTAGACCGTTGGCAGACACGGCTACGACACGGAGTCGCGCGACCGTGCGGGCGGCATGGTCGAGCGCGCGCAGGCGCGCGCGCACAGGGCGAGGCGCGCGGCTGGGCGGATGGTTCGCTGGGCATCGACAGGCAGTTGCAGCAGGGACACATCCGGTATTATCCGATTTGTTGAGATGGCCTTTGGATAAGGCTTATCCATTGGATAAGGCCTATCCAAAGGGATGAGGCGGTGGCTAAGGCGGTTGGGCGGGCCTATATAAGGCTGGGCGGACTCTAGGCCTTGGCAGATTAGAGGAGATCTGATCAGAGGAAGACTTCCATCGTTCCAAGGAAGAAGGCATCCGAAAGGAGTTCGGGTGTGCCACCAAACGACCAGAGAAGGCTTTGTGAGGTTGGCGACCGACTGGATCAGTGGAGATCGCAGCGGCGCAGGTCTGAGTCAGGAGGGCTTAGGCGAGCACGGGACGTGGCCGATACGCACAGGCAGTGCGAGGGTGCGAGGCATCCGCAGGTCAGTTTTCGTTGAGTGAGGTTGGGGCGGGCACTTTGAGAGATCTTTGTTAGGGACAGAGAGGAGTGCTTTTGTAGCCTACGGGCAACCTCATTATTTCCCAAGTTACTTAGTAGAGAGTACTTGGTTGGGAAGGCTTTGCATCCCGTATATCTGGGTGTTTGGGTGGGACTTTGTTCTTCGGGGATTTTTATTCATTGTATCTGGGGTAAGGCTGGTTAGGGGAAGGGTTTCTCTAATGCCATCACCGGTAGACGCAAGGACCTAGTGGCCATAGGGAGCGCTTGCGCGTGCTGATTGAAAGCCCGGTGACAAGTGGGTGATACCAGTCTGTCTCGTTAGAGTGCTTTCAACCTCACTAAAGAAACCGACACAATGACACTTGCTGAGGCCAAAGAAAGGATCAGACGCCTTGAAGAGTTTGTGGGTGAGGCGAGGGTAGGAGAAGCCCGGAGTCTCACAGCCGTTGTTGCAGCACAGAGCGAAGAGGTCGCTCAACTACGCCGAAGCTTAGCCGAGTCAAGTCGGGACATGGCCGAGCAGACAGATCGACGACGGGCCGAGGCGAATGGCCAGGTCGCCGAGCTGCGGGCGGAGATGCAATCCCTGAAGGAAGAATTGCTGTCGCTACGCCAGGGGATGGCGCATCCGGCAAGGAGTGGCGACAGGACGCATCCCAAGTTAAAGATCCCGGAGCCGAAGCCCTACAACGGGAAGCGGGACGCGAAGGAGCTTGACAACTTCGTGTGGGATCTGGAGCAATACTTTAGGGCTTTTAAAGTCCCTGAGGTTGAGCAGGTAAACTTGGCAAGCATGTTTCTTTCAGGGGACGCAAAGCTGTGGTGGCGAACCCGCATGTCGGATGATCAGGCGGCGAATAGGCCGAACATCGCGACATGGCCGGTTATGAAGAGGGAGTTGCAGGCGCAGTTCCTTCCCCACAACACAGCGTGGATGGCCCGGGAGGCGTTGAAAAAGCTACGACAGACAGGCTCCGTACGGGAGTTTGTGAAGGCATTCAGCTCGTTGTTGCTGGATATCCACAATATGTCCGAGGAGGACAAACTCTTCAACTTCATGTCCAGATTGCAACCGTGGGCACAGACCGAGCTTCGAAGGCAGGGAGTCAAGGACCTCCCTACGGCAATGGCGGCAGCCGAGGGCCTTGTCGATTTTCGAAGTGCATCCCCCATGCCTCCAGGTGACAGGAAGGTGACCGTGGTGGCGAAAGAGTCACTCTTGCCAGGTGACAAGAAGAAGAAGAAGAAGAAGGTCGTGCTCAAGAAGAAAGCTGCGAAGGCGGTTGCAATCGAACCCGCAAAGCAAGTGAAGCCAGGAGGTTGTTTCATTTGTGGCGGACCCCATCGAGCAAGGGACTGCTCAAAGAAGGAGAAAGTCAGTGCTCTGACTTCTTATGGAGATGAGTCCGACAGTGCTGAGGAGGAAATTGCACGGGTGAACCCATTGCAATTACTCAATGCGATTACGGTGAAAGAACCCTCCAAAGGCCGTAAGCTGATGCATATCCCCATACTCCTCAATGGCCAAAAGGTGAAGGCCATGCTAGATACGGGAGCGACCAACAATTTCATTAGCCAGGAGAAAGCAAGGAGCTGGAGTTGGCGGTATCTAGAAGCACTAATTTGATCAAGGCTGTGAACAGCAGAACTGTTCATGTTCATGGCCTAGCGGAGGTGATGATCACGGCGGGCTCATGGGAAGGAAATTGCAGCTTGGTAGTTATTCCCCTAGACGACTTTGATGTCATCCTTGGGCTGGAGTTCTTCATGGCAGCCAAGGTAATGATAATACCTTATCTCCATGGTATTTTCATAGGGAAAAAGAAAAGTCCTTGTTTTGTTCCCGTTGAGGGAAGTCCAAAGTGCTTGGGACGCAGAGGTCCTAGAGCAGCAACACAGGCCGTGGCGTATGGAGCTACGGGGATTACCGCGGAGCAATCAATGAAGATTGGCTTGGACGAGTCAGCGGCTCGACCAGGTATTGGCATTCCAGGTGTGCAGGAGGCATGCCAGGGTAAGGCAGTGGCACTTCCACGGAAGGGTGCTAAACGCTTAGCCCAATCAGAACCGGCAGAGGGTGCGCAGGAGGCGTACCACAAGCAACCTCGGGCTGGTGCACAGAAGGTGCATCACAGGGATCCCAACAAGGATGCACAGGAGGTGCATCCCAACAAGCCCCAGGGTGGCGTTCAGAGGAGGCGCCAAGGAGTTCTGAACGGAGACGCACAGGAGGTGCGTCACAAAAGCCAACAGAAGGGTGTGCAGGCGGCACACCACTCTGATCCGCGAGACGGCTCAAAGGCAGGCGAGGGCATAAACCTGCCTACTGGCGCACAGGAGGTGCGCCGGGTCAAGTCGCAGTAAGGCGCGCAGGAGGCGCGCCCCACTGGGTACAACACAGCATGGCCATAGGTGTACAGGGGGTACGCAGTGTGGGTGCAGGAGCAGATAGTCTGGTCAACATGTCTGCTCAAGAGATTGTGAAAGGGTTGGGGTTGGACCTCGCTACTTGTGTTAGGTACTTGTGTAACTCAGTTGTTATGAGTTTCTTGTCATGTTTGACAAAAGTTCCTTCCAATGCAATCTAATGTGTTGTACAGAAACTTGAGTGAGTTTGTGGTTGTGTATTTGGAGAAAGTGGTCTATGCCCGCTCGCTGAGGAGCACTTAGATCGCTTACTCGCAGAGAGAGATGCGAGTGTGTCTACAAGGAAGCAGAGTTCCTTGGGAAAAGGATCGGCCAAAGTTATCGACCGATTCCCACCAGTGACCAAGCTAGGAACCTTTCCTTAGCTTTGGCCAACGAAGGTCGAAGGTTCATCCCAGAGGAGTCACGGAGCAGCGATTCCATTGATCGGCTTACTGAAGGACTATCGGTGGGCAGGGTCCAAGTCGAGTCAAGCAACCTTTGAAGAAGAAGTTCGCCTGCACCTAGAGACAGGTGGGGTGGGGCACGAAGATACTGTGCCGGACGCAAGGAGAAGCGTCGAAAGCCGGTGGTGAAGGTGAAGTCACCACTACCCAGGTTGGGAAGGTTCGAGACAGAATTTCTGCAGGAGGAGATCCAGATCCATTTGGAGGGGCAATGCGACGAGGACGTCAGCATCTTCAAGTGGGGGAGGATTGTCACGGCCTCAACCTTTGCAGATGGCGAGGTTGGCGGAGGCAAGCCAAGGAGCGGCGTGCAGCCATTGGGACGGGCGCGCAGGAGGCGTGCCACCCAAGGGCTTGGCCGAAGTGTACGTAGGCCACGACACGGTCCAGCAACACTTGGCGCGGCTAGGACACAAGGCGGGAGCTGAGGCGTAGCTCTGCAGCGCCAGCAGAGGCTTCAGCGCACGGCCAGGCCGAGCAGCGGCCTGGGCCAGTCCCGCAAGGCTCCTCAGACTGCGGGAACCCCCGGCGTGGCTAGAGACAGGAAGCTGCGCAAGTATATTGAAGGGGAGACTGTCGCGACCCGACCAGAAGGCCAAGGCTCGGAGCCGAGGCCAGTGCGCTTGTGAGGGATGGCATGGGGCACGGGCAAGCCATGGGGCAGGCTTGCCAAACCTTGGGCGCATGGATTCGATGGTCCATGGGGCGGCCCAAGGGCATGGCTGGAGGGGCCATGAGGACGGCAGCAAGCTGGGCAGCACACGGAGGGACGAGTGGAGACTGCATCAGCGATTGCCCAGATTGGCAAGGCGTTACATCGCCTTGGGCCAAGATGCGTGGGCAATGCCGGCCAACAGAAGGTTCTGCCGAGGAGAACCTTACGCAGGGCGGAGCAACCCCTGCGTGGCGCCAACTATCGATCGGACCGATAGATAACCTTGCGGCAAAGACGCACGCACGTGGTCGGAGCCACGGGCGACGTGCGAAGGAACAGTCTGAACCGTCGGGCGGTTGCGAGAACCGCTCGGGCGCGGGTGCGAGCAGGCCACGACTGAGCGGTTGGCGGAACCGCTCAGCGTGCGCGCGCAGGAGGCGCGCACGATCAGTCGGACGCAGCTGGACGGTGGGGTGGACCGCCCACGTCCAGGCACACGCCAGGAGGGCGCGCGCACGACCAGCACGATGGCCACATCGTGGCTGGGCGGTTAGGAGAACCGCCCATGCCCAGGCAGTTGCCTGGCGCGCACCAGGAGGGTGCGCGAACGATCTGCAAGGGGCGTGGGGCAGTTGCTGAGAACTGCCCACGCCTGGGACCGTTCCAGACGGTTGCGTCAATCGTCGCCACGCGCACAGAGGGCGCGTGGGCCAAACTGCACAAGGACGTGTAGAGCAAGGGAGTTGGGCGCATTGCTGGGCTGATGGCATGCGCAGGGTGCGCGCGCCGTGGCCACAACTGCCAGACTAGTGGGTCTGGGCAGTTACCAGCCATCCACTGGTTTGTGCCGTGAGAGTGGGGCTATAAATAAGCCATTGGCCTAAGGCTGGAAAGGAGGGGACAAGAAGGGCGATCTGAGTGCAAGTGTAAGGGCAAGAGAGGGTGAGCCTTGGGGAGGGTTTACCATTGCTAGCTTGTACCTAGGCCTTATCCTTTATATGCAATAAAGGTTGGGAGTTATCCCGTAAGCAAGTGTGTGCCATTGTGTGCTTTCTATGCCCCCTTTCTAAGGGGCGCTAGTGCAGGTGAGGTTGGTGAGGCTGACTTGAGGAAGGAGTCCTTGAGTGCCGGCACACCCAAGGCTAGTCCTTAGAGAAAAAAAAGAGCTTCCGTACTACTAGCCACCAGGTTGGGGGCGTGACAGACTGGTATCAGAGCTCCTGTAATCAGCTCTGAAACTCGGCTCTGATACCAGTCTGTCACGCCCCCAACCTGGTGGCTAGTAGTACATCGGAAGCTCTTTTTTTTTTTCTCTAAGGACTAGCCTTGGGCGTGCCGGCACTCAAGGACTCCTTCCTCAAGTCAGCCTCACCAACCTCACCTGCACTAGCGCCCCTTAGAAAGCTGGCATAGAAAGCACACAATGGCACACACTTGCTTACGAGATAATTCCTAACCTTTATTGCATATAAAGGATAAGGCCTAGGTACAAGCTAGCAATGGTAAACCCTCCCCAAGGCTCACCCTCTCTTGCCCTTACACTTGCACTTAGATCGCCCTTCTTGCCCTTTTCCTTTCCAGCCTTAGGCCAATGGCCTATTTATAGCCCCACTCTTACGGCACAAACCAGTGGGTGGCTGGTAACTGCCCAGACCCACTAGTCTGGCAGTTGTGGCCACGGCACGCGCACCCTGCGCGTGCCATCAGCCCAGCAATGCGCTCAACTCCCTTGCTCTGCACGTCCTTGTGCAGTTTGGCCCACGCGCCCTCTGTGCGCGTGGCGACGGTTGACGCAACCGTTTGGAACGGTCCTAGGCGTGGGCAGTTCTCACCAACTGCCCCACGCCCCTTGCAGATCGTGCGCGCACCCTCCTGGTGCGCGCCAGGCAACTGCCTGGGCATGGGCGGTTCTCCTAACCGCCCAGCCACGATGTGGCCATCGTGCTGGTCGTGCGCGCGCCCTCCTGGCGTGCGCCTGGACATGGGCGGTCCACCCCACCGTCCAGCTGCGTCCGGCTGATCGTGCGCGCCTCCTGCGCACGCTGAGCGGTTCCACCAACCGCTCAGTCGTGGCCTGCTCGCACCCGCGCCCGAGCGGTTCTCGCAACCGCCCGGCGGTTCAGACTGTTCCTTCGCACGTCGCCCGTGGCTCCGACCACGTGCGTGCGTCTTTGCCGCAAGGTTATCTATCGGTCCGACCGATAGTTGGCGCCACGCAGGGGTTGCTCCGCCCTGCGTAAGGTTCTCCTCGGCGGAACCTTCTGTTGGTCGGCATTGCCCACGCATCTTGGCCCAAGGCGATGTAACGCCTTGCCAATCTGGGCAATCGCTGATGCAGTCTCCACTCGTCCCTCCGTGTGTTGCCCAGCTTGCTGCCGTCCTCATGGCCCCTCCAGCCATGCCCTTGGGCCGCCCCATGGACCACCGAATCCATGCGCCCAAGGTTTGGCAAGCCTGCCCCATGGCTTGCCCGTGCCCCATGCCATCCCTCACACGCGCACTGGCCTTGGCTTCGAGCCTTGGCCTTCTGGTCGGGTCGCGACAGTCTCCCTTCAATATACTTGCGTAGCTTCCTGTCTCTGGCCACGCCGCGGGTTCCCGCAGTCTGAGGAGCCTTGCGGACTGGCCCAGGCCGTTGCTCGGCCTGGCCGTGCGCTGAAGCCTCTGCTGGCACTGCAGAGCTGCGCCTCAGCTCCCGCCTTGTGTCCTAGCCGCGCCAAGTGTTGCTGGACCGTGCCGTGGCCTACGTACACTTCGGCCAAGCCCTTGGGTGGCACGCCTCCTGCGCGCCCGTCCCAATGGCTGCACGCCGCTCCTTGGCTTGCCTCCGCCAACCTCGCCATCTGCAAAGGTTGGGGCCGTGACAATATTGGCCCAAGGCGATGTAACGCCTTGCCAATCTGGGTAATCGCTGATGCAGCCTCCGCTCATCCCTCCGCGTGCTGTCCAGCTTGCTGCCGTCCCCATGGCCCCTCCAGCCATGCCCTTGGGCCGCCCCATGGACCATCGAATCCATGCGCCCAAGGTTTGGCAAGCCTGCCCCATGACTTGCCCGTGCCCATGCCATCCCTCACACGCGCACTGGCCTTGGCTCCGAGCCTTGGCCTTCTGGTCGGGTCGTGACAGTCTCCCCTTCAATATACTTGCGCAGCTTCCTGTCTCTGGCCACGCCGGGGGTTCCCGCAGTCTGAGGAGCCTTGCGGGACTGGCCCAGGCCGCTGCTCGGCCTGGCCGTGCGCTGAAGCCTCTGCTGGCGCTGCAGAGCTGTGCCTCAGCTCCCGCCTTGTGTCCCAGCCGCGCCAAGTGTTGCTGGACCGTGTCGTGGCCTACGTACACTTCGGCCAAGCCCTTGGGTGGCACGCCTCCTGCGCGCCCGTCCCAATGGCTGCACGCCGCACCTTGGCTTGCCTCCGCCAACCTCGCCATCTGCAAAGGTTGGGGCCGTGACAATCATCAGTCTGTCACGCCCCCAACCTGGTGGCTAGTAGTACAGCGGAAGCTCCTTTTTTTTTTTCTCTAAGGACTAGCCTTGGGCGTGCCGGCACTCAAGGACTCCTTCCTCAAGTCAGCCTTACCAACCTCACCTGCACTAGCGCCCCTTAGAAAGCTGGCATAGAAAGCACACAATGGCACACACTTGCTTATGGAATAACTCCCAACCTATATTGCATATAAAGGATAAGGCCTAGGTACAAGCTAGCAATGGTAAACCTCCCCAAGGCTCACCCTCTCTTGCCCTTACACTTGCACTCAGATCGCCCTTCTTGCCCTCCTCCTTTCCAGCCTTAGGCCAATGGCCTATTTATAGCCCCACTCTCACGGCACAAACCAGTGGGTGGCTGGTAACTGCCCAGACCCACTAGTCTGGCAGTTGTGGCCACGGTGCGCGCACCCTGCGCGTGCCATCAGCCCAGCAATGTGCCCAACTCCCTTGCTCTGCACGTCCTTGTGCAGTTTGGCCCACGCGCCCTCTGTGCGCGTGGCGACGGTTGACGCAACCGTCTGGAACGGTCCCAGGCGTGGGCAGTTCTCAGCAACTGCCCCACGCCCCTTGCAGATCGTGCGCGCACCACTGAGAACTGCCCCACGCCCCTTGCAGATCGTGCGCGCACCCTCCTGGTGCGCGCCAGGCAACTGCCTGGGCGTGGGCGGTTCTCCTAACCGCCCAGCCACGATGTGGCCATCGTGCTGGTCGTGCGCGCGCCCTCCTGGCATGCGCCTGGACGTGGGCGGTCCACCCCACCGTGCAGCTGCGTCCGGCTGATCGTGCGCGCCTCCTGCGCGCGCACGCTGAGCGGTTCCGCCAACCGCTTAGTCGCGGCCTACTCGCACCCGCGCCCGAGCGGTTCTCGCAACCGCCCGGCGGTTCAGACTGTTCCTTCGCACGTTGCCCGTGGCTCCGACCACGTGCGTGCGTCTTTGCCGCAAGGTTATTTATCGGTCCGATCGATAGTTGGTGCCACGCAGGGGTTGCTTCGCCCTGCGTAAGGTTCTCCTCGGCGGAACCTTCTGTTGGCCGGCATTGCCCACGCATCTTGGTCCAAGGCGATGTAACGCCTTGCCAATCTGGGCAATCGCTGATGCAGTCTCCACTCGTCCCTCCGTGTGCTGCCCAGCTTGCTGCCGTCCTCATGGCCCCTCCAGCCATGCCCTTGGGCCGCCCCATGGACCATCGAATCCATGCGCCCAAGGTTTGGCAAGCCTGCCCCATGGCTTGCCCGTGCCCCATGCCATCCCTCACACGCGCACTGGCCTCGGCTCCGAGCCTTGGCCTTCTGGTCGGGTCGCGACAGTCTCCCCTTCAATATACTTGCGCAGCTTCCTGTCTCTAGCCACGCCGGGGGTTCCCGCAGTCTGAGGAGCCTTGCGGGACTGGCCCAGCCGCTGCTCGGCCTGGCCGTGCGCTGAAGCCTCTGCTGGCACTGCAGAGCTGCGCCTCAGCTCTCGCCTTGTGTCCTAGCCGCGCCAAGTGTTGCTGGACCGTGCCGTGGCCTACGTACACTTCGGCCAAGCCCTTGGGTGGCACGCCTCCTGCGCGTCCGTCCCAATGGCTGCACGCCGCTCCTTGGCTTGCCTCCGCCAACCTCGCCATCTGCAAAGGTTGGGGCCGTGACAATCCTCCCCCACTTGAAGATGCTGACATCCTCGTCGCATTGCCCCTCCAAATGGATCTGGATCTCCTCCTGCAGAAATTCTGTCTCGAACCTTCCCAACCTGGGTAGTGGTGACTTCACCTTCACCACCGGCTTTCGACGCTTCTCCTTGCGTCCGGCACAGTATCTTCGTGCCCCACCCCACCTGTCTCTAGGTGCAGGCGAACTTCTTCAAATCGGATAATACCGGATGTGTCCCTGCTGCAACTGCCTGCCGATGCCCAGCGAACCATCCGTCCAGCCGCGCGCCTTGCCCTATGCGCGCGCGCCTGCACGCGCCCGCTGCGCGCGCTCGACCGTGCCGCCCGCATGGCCGCACGACTCCGTGTCGTAGCCGCGTCTGCCAACGGTCTGCCACCGCCTGCGCTCCTCTCCGAAATATCCGCTGCTAGCTCCGCGCAACGGCCCGAATATCCCGTGATGCTCCTCTGTGTGATCCTATCCGTTGGCACCGCGTCCATCCCGTGTACATTCGCCCAGCGGATAAGGATGGCCCGGCCAACGGTCGAGTCATGTGCCAGAATGGGCCAACTGCCCACATCACGCGCCGCAACGGCCAACGATCAACTGCTGCACTGCCACGCCGTGCCCCCGTAAAGCAGCGCGCGCCCAGCGCCCGCCCCTGGCACGCACGCGCCCGCGCCCGCGCAAGGCAGCGCGCGCCCAGCGGCCGCCGCTGGCCCGCACGCGCCTGCGCGTCCTGGCGTGCGGCCGTGAGCGCCCGGCGCCCAGCGCCAGCTCGCGCACGAGCCAACACGCATCCACGGGCCTAGGCAACGCGCCCAAGGCCTCTCTGCATGCCTAATGGCAGCGCTCCATCCCTAGAGTGGCCCGGCCATTGCATGCTCCAGCCATGCTCCAAGCGGCCAAGGCCTCCTCTCACCATACTTACGCAGCATCCTGCACTGTGCCACCCTAGGGGTTCTGCAGAAACGAGCAGCATTGCAGACTGGACATGCTCATGTGCAGCCCCCTCTCACCATACTTGCGCAGCATCCTGCACTGTGCCACCCCAGGGGTTCTGCAGAAATGAGCAGCCTTGCACACATAAGACTGCCCATGTGCAGGGCTTGGCATGCGCGCAACCTCACCGCGCGCCGCATAGCCAAGGCCGTAACAATCCTCCCCCCGCTGAGATATCGACGCCCTCGTCGACCACCATGCCGCCGCACAAAGTATCCTTCTGACGCTCCTCGTCGTCGCATGCCTTGGCCCTCCTGGCCAAAGCCTCCCGAGTCCCAACGTGGCCACCCGCCACGCGCACCCCCTGATGCCTCCTCGGTTGGATAGCCCACTCGCCGAGCCATCCCGCCTGCCGCCTCCTGCCGCAGGCCTCAGTGCCTAGGCTCTCCCACGTGATGCCTAGGCGTGAGGTTGTCGCACAACCTCAAGTCTGGTGGTGGGGCCGTTTCTTGTACCCACCCTTCGCAACTGTCCTCCGCCATCCCTTCACTGGAATGAAGTAATGACGCCTACCTCTCCGGATCAAGATGCCCTTCCGATGAAGCATGACCACGGCCTTGCTCTTGATGAAGAAGTTCATCCCGAGTATCAGGTCGTAGTCGTCGATCGGCAAGACCGTCATGCTGCAGTGCCCAGTCCATGAGCCCACCTCCAATGTGGCCTCCGCTTGGCCCAAAGACTCCATCTCCTTGGAGTTGACTGGCTTCACCCTACAAGGCTGGGATAGCGCTCCAAGTCCCAATCTGTGGGCCGCCCCTTGGCTCACGAAATTGTGCCGAAATCAACCAAGGCCCGTACTGTCCTCCCGTTGACCCGAGCCCTCACGTACATCAAACCTTGGCGTTGGTCCCTCGCGGCCAAAGTGTTGATGGACTGTAGCGGGGCCATCCTCGCTACTGGCTCCTCCTTCGAATTCTCGGACGCCCTGTCTGTCTGGGTAGTGACGGCCGCTATCGCCACCTTTCGTGGACACTCCCGTGCTAGATGCGGCCCTTCGCATATGAAGCATCCATCGAAAGTCGCCTGTCCCTTTGGTTTTGCTGCTGCACGTGGTGGAACGCTTTCCTTCTTTCCTTTTCGGCCACGCGGTGGTGATGCGCTCTTGCGTTTGCCCTTGCCCTGGCCACCGCTGCCCGAAGTAGTAGCGCTGCGAAAGTCCACCAGCGCCTCTGCTGCTACAAAGGCTGAGGGAATATCCCTCACATCCCTCCTGCGAAGCTCGGCCTGCGCCCACCCCTGTAGACCAGCAAGGAAGTTAAATAACTTATCTTCCTCGGATATGTTGGACACCTCCAGAAGTAGATTGCTGAACTGCGCCACGTACTCCCGGATGCTCCCTGTTTGCCGTAGCTTCCTTAGGTTCTCTCGAGCAAGCCACCCTGTGTTGCTCGGCTGGAACTGAGCCTTCAGTTCCCTCTTGAAGATCTCCCAGGTCTCGATCCTGGGACGCCCCGCACGGTCATCCTCGGCCGTTCTGGTCCTCCACCAGAGCTTGGCGTTCTCCTCCAGATATGTCGAGGCCCGATCCACCTGATCGGGTGCTGGGATCTTCGCCGCACGGAAGTAAGTCTCCATGTCCCACACGAAGTTCTCCACTTCCGTCGCGCTCCTGACTCCGCCGAAGGCCTTAGGCTCCCGGACCTTCGCTTCCTTTGTCGGAGCGCCGACCATGTGGACTGGACTCCGCGCCTTCTGCCTCAGACGGATCACCTCATGGTCCAAAGCATGGATCCGAAGCTTCAATCGCTCCTCCATGGCCAGGTCTGATCGCTGCTGTTGCATGCTTCGATGTTCAAGGTCGCGAAGCAGCCCCTCGTGCGCCTCCGTCAACTGGTCGTGCGAAGTGCGCAACTCAGCCAGTTGCATGCTCAACTCCGCGCATACAGCTACAAGATTCATGGTTGATCCCTCTCCTGGATCTCCCACGATACCCTCTAAACGGGTCATGCGGTCTCCTACCGCTCTCGCCATCTGATTGGGCTTGCTTGGAACTTGTCTTCAACCGGGCTCTGATACCCACTTGTCACCGGGCTTTCAATCAGCACGCGCAAGCGCTCCCTATGGCCACTAGGTCCTTGCGTCTACCGGTGATGGCGTTAGAGAAACCCTTCCCCTAACCAGCCTTACCCCAGATACAATGAATAAAAATCTCCGAAGAACAAAGTCCCACCCAAACACCCAGATATACGGGAGGCAAAGCCTTCCCAACCAAGTACTCTCCACTAAGTAATTTGGGAAATAATGAGGTTGCCCGTAGGCTACAAAAGCACTCCTCTCTGTCCCTAACAAAGATCTCTCAAAGTGCCCGCCCTAACCTCACTCAACGAAAACTGACCTGCGGATGCCTCGCACCCTCGCACCGCCTGTGCGTATCGGCCACGTCCCGTGCTCGCCTAAGCCCTCCTGACTCAGACCTGCGCCGCTGCGATCTCCACTGATCCAGCCGCTCGCCAACCTCACAAAGCCTTCTCTGGTCGTTTGGTGGCACACCCGAACTCCTTTCGGATGCCTTCTTCCTTGGAACAATGGAAGTCTTCCTCTGATCAGATCTCCTCTAATCTACCAAGGCCTAGGGTCCGCCCAGCCTTATATAGGCCCGCCCAACTGCCTTAGCCACCGCCTCATCCCTTTGGATAGGCCTTATCCAATGGATAAGCCTTATCCAAAGGCCATCTCAACAAATCGGATAATACCGGATGTGTCCCTGCTGCAACTGTCTGCCGATGCCCAGCGAACCATCCGCCCAGCCGCGCGCCTCGCCCTGTGCGCGCGCGCCTGCGCGAGCCCGGTGCACGCGCTTTTTTTTTTTTTTTAAAACAACTTTAGATTTTCTTATTACCACTTGTGAAGGAATTTGCAAGTTACAGTTGTTGAAAGACAAAGGACAACAGAATTGAATCTGGATGAAAAAAAGCAAGGAGCCTTCCGATATCTCATAAGCTAAAAGTGTCCAACATGCATCTTCTAAACCTGGTCATAAAATGTCAAGGATGAAAATGCTTGTAAGAAGTAATTGGGTAATAGTAAATGTAGTTTGAAATGAGACATGTTTGTTCAGAATATTTTTGTTGTGGCCTACCCAGACAAAAATCGCATGCTGGGATGAGTGGTTCTGTGCTTTAACCCAGTTCATTTTGGATAAGACCCAAGTTGGTATTGCCCAAAACACACGGTATCATGGAAAATCAGTTATTTTTTTTCCAAAAGAACTAAGATTACTTGTGCGGCCAGCATATAAGGACCATGTGTGGGCTGTGCAGTGTGTTGCATGGACCGCATTTTAAAACATTGGGAATAATGGCTAGGTTGTGGCCCTTTATTTGGGGATATCTGCATTGTTGTGTTGCTAACAATAAGCTCTATGGAGAAATGCCTTTTTTTTTTTTTTTTTTTGGGGTACAGACGGGCAGTCACACAATTCTGACACGAGGACAGCCCAAAAAGTCCAAACAAAGATACATACGAAGAGAGGGTGGAATCCTATCTCTCTAGGATCAAGTCCAATCAGTGGAGTGCTGAGCAGCATAGGAAGCAACCCAGTCCATGGAGAAATGCCTTTGCTCAAAATTCTATTCATTGGTTTGTCTCCATAGATTATTGACACATAGAGCAATGCGAGTTGAGAGCTGTACTGCATGCATTGCTTCGATTTCTTATTGCATTCTCTGGATTGACCTAGAATTGCTGGTCCTGTGATGAGCCACATGCAGGACTTGCAGACGATGGGCCTAAGAGCAGTTCTGTTGGTAAAAGAGGCGGCATGTCTTAGCGTAAGGTATTAGATTGTTATTTAGTTTTGGGCCAGTCTGTCAAAATTTGAAATAGAATGAAATAGTACAATATGTCAATGACATGAAAGACATTTGCTTTATTTAGGGATACGAAACATTAATATGTAAATCTGGTGAAAATCTAACCCAAAAGCTTAAACTAGTAGGTGGATGGGCTGATGAGTGATGAGTATCTGGAACCAACTTGAGTCCCTATACTATTTAATGTGGGACTGTTCGGCCAAGAGCAGTAGTTTTATGAAACCTTAGCCAATCTCTTTAGCTGAAAGATGATATCACAAGATGCTATGTGATTATTTCTGCTGTTTGTGCTTGTATTATGTGTTCATTCGAATGAAGATCCTTCTTATGTATCTGATTTGAAATTGCACTATTTGGCTAATGAGTTTCTGTTCTATGACCAGGGGAAAAAGGTTAAGGTACCCACTTTTCTTGTCCCTGCTACACAAAAGGTAGTACCATCACCTCATGAAGAAGGAAGTTGGATTTCATGCAAAGTAAAACTTACTGAACTGATTCCCAAAATTCTGTAGGTGTGGATCGATGTATATAGCCTTCCAGTGCCAGGATCTGGTGGCAAGACTTGCTCTCAGATATTTGAGGAAGCTGGATGTGATGTTCCGGCAAGTCCTAGTTGTGGAGCTTGTTTGGGTGGCCCTCGAGACACTTACGCACGGATGAATGAACCTCAGGCAAGTTTTGCTGTCTTGTGGAATTTCTTTAGAAATGACTTGGTCGTTTCTTCTGGAGCATATTTTTATTTGTCTTCCTATTTCACTGATTAAGTGGGTCCAACGCACCTTGGTTAAAGGAAGTGGTTCAACTGTAAGCCTCTGCTAGTACAAACTGCTGTACTGTAGTAGATTGTCTTGCTTGCCTGCTGTCTTAATCGCTATCTGTGATGCTTGAACAAATCTGCTTGATTGGCATGTTTTCTGGCTGAGTAACTTAGGAATTTCAGCTCAAGTGGCTGTAAAGCAACCCACCCATTGCCAACACTTCAGACAAGCATGCAACCTCTATAGGCATTGAAAAAAATTAATAAGAGAAACAGAAGTCTTTTGGTGGTTATAGTTTGTCCAAAGCTGTCCAAACTATCAAGAAAATGTGGTAAATGATCATGCAGGCCATGTTAGACTGTAAAGTTGATCCATATTATGCGTGTTTATCACACACTGGATGGATTGCAGCCAGAGATTACTATTATAATCTTGGAGGTGGTTTGGGCTCGGACTTTGCCTTTGTTTCTTCTTAACCTGTCCAATGATGGCTTAATGCAGGTCTGCGTCTCTACCACAAACAGGAACTTCCCTGGCAGAATGGGGCACAAAGAAGGCCAGATCTATCTTGCTTCACCATACACAGCTGCGGCTTCAGCCCTGACAGGCTATGTGACAGATCCAAGAGAGTTCCTCCAGTAGAAGGAATCTTGTATGGCTTACTGTACTATCCTAGTCTGTTTTGGGTTTTTCTGCCTACCATCTTCAGGCTTGGTGTCATTTATAGTGCACTCTTGTGAATGTATTAATAACTAATCCAGAGATATGTTGAATCCAGCTTACCTTGGGAAGAGTTAGGTTTTCAAGTTTTGGTCTCTTATAGGGGGTAGGGTTGCTCAGGAGTTTTCAGATTTGGTTGTTCATGTTTTGTAAGAGACAAAATCAGAGGGTATTATATTATTTATAGGCTAATCACCATTATGTGTGATAATGCTGAGTACTTAAACTCCTCTCAAAGTGTTAGCATATATGTTTTTTGCTTTTATATTGTTGCTTGTATTTTCTTGGCAAAAGATATCATAGCACCGAAGTTGGATGATTTGCGGTCACAGTTGATGCAAGGTTGGATAAGTTCATCAGTTGTACTGTTGCACGATCAGGATGAATTAAAGAAGCATTTTTTTATAAACCCAAAAAAATTCAGATTATATTTTGTCTTTATTACTGATTTTGATGAGTAAACTTGTGTTAGCACTATATGTTTGAAATATAATTATTAATGAAGCAATTATATTGAGTAATGAGGTAATGCAATCGGACGGCAAAGAGGATTTAGAGTTTACTGATGATGACTTTATATCCGATCTGTGATTCTTCGTTCTCCACAGAGAAATATATTTTTGTAAATTTGTTGTCACACTAGGATTTCCATCTGCCTCTCTTTTTTTTTTTTAGTTAATTTGTGAAGGCATATATGTTCAGCTTTATGATTACATTTCTTTATATTGTGTCATTTGTGGAATTAAATTATTTATGATTATATTTCTTTATAGCATATTACATACATCTAACATGCCACATGGTTAAGGTGGTTATAAGCAGCAACAACTTGTGATTTATTTTAACTTGAGTCAACAACATCATTAACAGGAGCATCGCAATCCTACCAACCCAATCCAACCATGTAAGTCACAGTAGAAGCATGCTAGAATACCATCTATTGTGGACCAATCTATGCCAAGGACTTGGCACTGTTTAAAAGTATATAAAAAAATCAGAATATTTCGATTGAACGAGATAAGATAAAAATACGGTCTAAAAACTAATTGCTTTTCTTTTATGTCATGGGTACCATTAATTTAAACAATTTTTATATGTTATTTAAGTGTGGAGTCAAAGTATTGAAAATTTAAATTTTAAATTGCCATAAGCCTATTAGGACTTCACCATAGAAGAATTTTATTTCATATAGATTTAATCGTTCTATTTTTTTTAATAAAATTTATCTATTTTTTAATTCATTATGCCAAATTGATTAAATTCTTTTTAAAATTTAGAAAAACTTTTATGTAATGCCTGCAATTTATTTATCTTATCCTTCCTTGAATTCTAAACGCTAAGAGTGGTACATTAGTATGATAAAATACTATAACTTGAATACTGTAATTTAATAATATAAAATTAGAAAAATAATCTATATTTTTCATCTTATTTTCCATCTTTAAAATTTAAAGACACGTACCTAATTATAATAAATATATTCTATTAATGGCCTTTAAAATATTATTAAATAAATTTATATTATTAAATGCTTAATTATTAAATAAGTTTAATAATTTATTTAGAATAATTATAGCATTATTAAATCATGAATTAACACTTTATATAAATCTTACTTATTAGATAAAATATTTAATAAATTGAAGAATAATATTAAATTAGAAAACAGGCAAAAGAAATTTAGATATACTAAAATGCCATGCACAATATAGATATAGCGTTCGAATCGCGCCATT
This sequence comes from Calamus simplicifolius, assembly GCA_900491605.1. Classification (NCBI taxonomy): domain Eukaryota; kingdom Viridiplantae; phylum Streptophyta; class Magnoliopsida; order Arecales; family Arecaceae; genus Calamus; species Calamus simplicifolius. The sequence goes on from UESW01004047.1 coordinate 199,285, forward strand.
TCCCGGAACGGAGGCTTCCAGAGACTGCAGCCGAAGAGACGTGGGGGACTCTGTCACTGGGGGTGGGAGCTTTTAACACTGCCTGTTCTCCTCATCTCTCTCTCTCTCTCTCTCTCTCTCTTTCTCTCACGCGCGCGCGCGCGCCGGAAGCCGCTGCTCCGGTCATCGAGGTATGCTCCTCCACCATTTCTTTATAGAGTTCCGTTGTACTCTCTCTTTACCCTTTAGAGTTCGAGTAGCCGGACCGTTGCCGTTGACCCGATGGACGCGGTCAACGGTTCGATGGAATGGATCAGATTACACAACCCATGAGGTCGAAGTCCAGTAGATTTATAGACCTAGTCAACAGTCGATCACACCCTCTGCTCTCGTGGAACGCAGAATCCCCCGACTACACCCTTGACGAGACCCGGTTAGGGCGGCAATTGGAATGCGGGTTGGTATTTAAGAATCATTAATCTGAACCTGAAGTGTTTATTAAGCATATCAGGATTTCAAATCTAAGCTTGATATGTCTGATAAATAGGGAACCCTATCCGGTCCGCTTAACCTATTTATTAAACAGTTCATAATGGGTCAGATTAATACCGACCTGTTTAATCTGTTAAAGCCCGTTAACTAGAAATAAAAAGGTCGGATTCAACCTGCTTAACCTATAATAAAATAACTTGTTGCTATACAACAATTTACACATTCCATAACCACCATAATACTCGTGGCTACAAATTAACAATTTATAGAAAAATAAGTTACAAGTTACACAATATACAAATTTCATAACACTCATCACAGCAAAAGTCAAACATATAACGTCTCTGTAGCTCTGTTTCAACAAGTTATAAGTTACACAATATATATATATTCTTAGGAATAGACCTGCAAGTTATAGTATAATGCTGTCACCTATGGCATATAAAAGAATCATAAGAAACTGTTGTAATGAAACAGAAACAGAGATAGTAGAAAAGCTCCAGTTTTGTGCTCAAACTGAGCTCAATATGTTCTTGGACTTTACTAATGTCAAGTAGAAAACAAGTTGGAACAACAGATTTGTATGATTCAAAATTCAAGCATCTCTTCATGTGACATTCTGGAGCGGATGCAGTTTCATGGAAAGTTGCACTCTACCAGCATGATTTAAACATATAACTAAGCATAATATCAATCACAATGAAATATGAATATAAAACTCAAGTGATATATTTTATAATAGCATGCAATTGAACATACAACTGCATATGGAAGTCTGAAATAGCTGAAATCAACCAAAAGGATTGAGAAATAGTAAAACTTTCTCCCTTCAGCATAGACAAGCCTGAGAAAAGAATCCCTTTTAATAAATAAATCACTTACTTTATTTCGTTTTTTAAATCCGTCAAAATAACCTTCAACATACACTACAAAGAAAGGGCCTCCCAATGATAGTGACATTGGTACTTAAGAGTATCAGCCCATTGTCACAACTGCCCAAATCTCTTGTAGTTATGGTTGAAGATATACTTCAATGGTCCCAAAAAAATCAGCAGCCAAGTATAAAGCTATCATATCATGGGGATATTATTTATTACCTTCAACACATCAAGGGAACATAGGGAAGGGGGCTCCAAGTAGCAGCAAATAATGCCCTTATTAAGGAATTACAACTCATGTCACAGCTGCCCCAATCCCAAATTTCTAATATAGGCTCCCAACCAAGCATCCAAATATCCATCGAAAGGAACTAAGCAATGATGTAATTACCTCCCCTCAACATAAACAAACCAACTAAAATTTGCTTCATTTCTTTTCACAAATCCATCAAAATAACCTTCAACACATACATTACAAAGAGAGGGCCTCCTAGTGACACTGCCATGGCTGCCACAATTCCTTGTATTTGTGCTTGAAGACTCTTCAATGGATCTAAAAAAGTTTGGTAGTTAACTGTAAAGCTTCTCTTACCACATCATTTGGGATATTAAACAATACTAATTTCTAGCAAAAGGGCCCTTAAATCATCTGAAAAGATATCATAGAGCTTGTCCAAGGTATTCTTGCATTATTTAATAACCAAGTTAATTTTTAAGTAAAATATAATATGAACCAACCTCAATGCAACAAACTATAAGATAGCCATATATTAACCATTATGTATCCGCAATGATAACCACATAATAACTAATAACTAGCATCAAATTCAAAGTATCCTATCTATCAAAATTCATAGTTAAGTACTTAAAACCATCAAAGTATCAATGAGAAACCAAGAATACAAGTTTACAAAACCATGAAATCACCATCCCATATCAAAGAAATAACTAATTCCAGCTTCCAATCCTAAATTTCTTTAACTTGAAGTCCTCAAATTTAAAAGGACCTATAAGCATAAAATTAAAATAGTTGGCAAAGAACATCCCCATGTAGTTGGGAAAAGGCTTAGATGAGTTGAGTTGAGTTAAGTTGAGTTAGCAAAGAACATAGTAAGAAAGAAAGAAAAAATTTTAAATAGAAGAACCTCTTCGAGCATTAAGTTTTTTGGGCTCCATTGTTGGGACTTGAATTCATGATATCTTCCTCTAACTCAAATTCGAAAATATCTAAAATGAAAAATTAAAAAAATTAATGATAGCCGGATTTGTATTTTGCAAGAGCTACAAGAGAGGAAAACATGTAATGAAAGGAAGCTTTGATAAAAAACTAAACAGAAAATTAGAAAGAGGGAAGATTGAACGGCTTCACCTGTTTACAATTTACCAGTGTCATAGGCTTAGAGAGTCTTTAGATCGGTAGATCTCCATCATAGTTCACAAATCAGGAAGCACAAAAAGTAGGAACAACCAGTGATCACTAGGTCACGATGGAGAGACCCTGAATTGGTAGATTTGTTCTTCGATTCTAGCCTTCGGATCAACTAATGGTGATTAGAACTTAGGAGCAGAATAACCAAGAACCTAGGTCTCAGCAACTTGGCAAAATGGGGCTCAAGCCTTAGAGGATGATGAGCAGCATAGTAGGGCTCTGTGCCTCTATCAAAGACCATCAACTACCATCAACCAAGAGAGAGGGCCGAAAGAGGTCAAGTTGGCTCCTAAACCTAGACTTTGGTCGCAAAGAGTCATAAACTAGAGAGCCATTCCACCGTCCACGAGAGAGCGAGAGAGGGCCAACCGATCGAGTGAGGGCTAAGGCCTAAGAGAGAAGGCCAAGAGAAGGGGGAGGGTAGCTGTATTCAGAGAGGACAAGGAATTAAAAAGAGACTGAGAGAAGGCTAGAGATAAAAGGCACAACTATAGAGAGAGAGGGAGAGCGTCTTGACCCCATAAAGAGGAGAGAGAGCTAGAATACAAAGAGAGTTGGGGATTTGAGGCTAGGATTTTTTATGGTGAGGGAGAGCTCAAGGTTATCAGTCAAACAACGGCAATCAAGAGCTTGAGACTCCAATCGAGAGTTAAGAGTGAAGATGGCAGCATGGGATGAGGTGGTGCCCTCACCTCATCCATCATACCAAGACCAAGCTAGGGCTTACTTGTGATGAGGGAGAGCTGGAGATTACTAGCCAAATGGCAACAATCAATAGCTCAAGACTCAAATTGAGAGTTGAGAGAGAAGATGGCAACGTGGGGTGAGGCCGCGAGGTTCTGCCTTCATCTTACCACTATACCAAGAGGAGACGAGTGAGAGGAGAGGACAAGGGTCATGTAGTTGTGCAAAGAGCTTGGCTGCCTGATGACCAAAGGTTAGATAGCTTGAATAGGCGAGCTGCAAGAGCTTCAGGCTTGGAACATTAGGCAAATAGCTGAATAGGCAAGTGTGGGACTGTTTGGATTTGGGGGAATGGAGGGAAGGGGAAGGAAATGAAGGAAAAAGGTCATAAATTACTTTGTTTGGGAGAAAGGTGAAAGAAAGAGGGGGAAGGAAATGAGAGTAACTGGTTCCTTTTGTTTCTTCCTCAGCGAGGGTAAATTTGTTAACTCTCAAATCGGGGGTAAGTTAGGAGAGAGGAAAATGTTTAAGTTATATTTTTTTGAAAGACCAAAATATATCTTCATTTTCTATTCTTCATTCTTTCATTCTCACGGTTCATTTCCTATTCTAAAGGGGTATAATTATCATATAACTCTTTTCCTTCTTTTTTTTTCCCTCTTTATCCAAACAAAATAATTGATATTGCCTTTCTTTTCCCTTCCATCCTTTCCAAACAAGATAAGAAGAACAATCCTTCCTTTTCCTTCCTTCCCCTTCCATCCCTTTTCTTCTTTTTACTCTCTCCTTCCTTTTCCTCTAAAGATCCAAACAAAGCTAGGTTAAGGGGCAGGATGATGGGTTTTATAAACAGGTTGGACCTGACTCGATTCAACTCGTCTAATTACTTAAATGGATTAAATAGGTTAAGTACATTAAACCCGAACCCAATCCACTTGATATGCAGGTTTAAACAAGTGAACTTATTTACAATCTAGACTTGTTTAACCCAAATCCAAACCTGTTTATGATGGGCTGAACATGGGTCAGGTAAATGGTCGGGTCCATTTTTGCCAACCCTAGATCCAGTAACAAAAGTTTGTTTTTTTAGTTAATATTTTTTCTTGATTCTTTCCCATAGTTCTCATCCTTTTTCTTTTCTTTTCTTTTCTCTTTTTTTTTTTTTTAGTTGCAGATTGTAAAGATCTGAGCTTTTATACTGAGTTGTAAAGGGAAAAATCTGTTCTTTAATAGATCATCCATGGCTTCCCCAATCATGGCTCCCAGCTCTTCAATCTTTGGCGGAAATGTACAATCCCTTTTACAACTATTTTTGTTTCATATATAAATTGTCATTGTTTTCCAATATTTTGTCTATTAGCAGATGAAGTTAGGGCTGGTGTCTCATTCTTCCCCGTCAATCAGCGCTCATAGATGTAGGAAACAAGCTCTGAATAGAGTTCTTGCAGTTATGGCACCAACACAGCCTCAGCATTCTCCAGCAACCACTGGCTCAGTTGCGATTCTATCTACTTTACTAGACTTTCGATTCTTATTTTCAATTCAACTATTCTAGCTTATCTGGTTGTTTTCATTTTTTATTTTGTCTTGGTTTTAGGTCAAGCATGCTATGACTATGACAGAGAAGATCCTGGCAAGGGCATCAGAAAGGCCACAGTTGGTGCCTGGTGAGAATGTGTGGGTGAATGTGGATGTGCTGATGACACATGATATCTCTGGGCCAGGGACTATCGGGATTTTTAAGAGAGAATTTGGTGAGAATGCAAAGGTGATGATTGGCCTTTTCCCCTCTCCTTTTCTATTGGGGTTGTCATAGTTAAAATTGTACTATTCTTTATTATGCTATGACCAATATGGACTACATTAGTTGGACTAGAATTCTATCATATGCATTGGAAACCATTTGGTATGAATTCAAAGTTTATGATGTCCAATTTTAAGATTAAGGTGCTCGTGGGTAAGCTTGACATGTTTATTGGAAATTTTGAACTTATTAGAGAGATACTATAGAGGGTGGATTTTTGGTATGAAGGTAAAGTTCCTCCATTGTGACTTGGAGGTTAGTGGTTTGAATCATGGAAACAACCTCTCCACACATGGGGGTAAGGTTGCATATATATGACCTTCTTTAGGTGGCAGGAGTGTCATGCACTGGGCTGCTTCTATCAAGCATGTTGCTTTTTAAGAGAAAAGAGCATAGTTTGTGAAGACACAAAGCCTTTTTTTTTCTTTTTTTTTTCCCTCCCAAATATGGCATTTTATTTTCATGAAGCATTTATAGCTCTTTTCAAATTTTGCTGCAAGATGTGAAAATGGAATACTTGTTATGGATTGATTTTGGAGTTAATACCGGGAACTGTAATTTGTATTTTATATGGTTTCTTTTCTTTTTTTTTTTGCTAAAATATACTACCAAGTGCTATATTCTTCCTTGTTGTGGACACTCATGTACCTTCTTTGTTGCTAGAGACTAAGTAAATGGTTGCATCATGGAGAAGAGGTTTCAACTCAACCATACTCTTCACTTTTCTTCTTTTCCTCACTTTCCAGTCTCAACATCTTGGTTGGAGACTTATGTCCTTAAAATTGACTCAAATTGTTGGGACAAGGTTTAATGATCATGGTTGTGCTTAGCTCTTGAATTTAACATTATGATTATACTTGACATATGATGCTGTATAAGATAAATACTATGGTTTATATATGACTCTTCTATGTGAGATTAGAGGATGGTATTGGTGGAGTGAATATGATTACAACATTCAAATTTGGAGACTGCTACTTGATTATACACACATTTGGAGATAGTATTCGGAAGTGATAAAGGGAGACATAAGATGGGGTAGTGGAAACTTTGGTCTAGAAGTTGATACACTTGATGCTGTAACTGGATGATTTCCCATTCTTGCATCCTCTCTTACTCCCACTTTCCTTCTTGCTTCATGCTGCTGAGCATAGAACATATATATAATATAGCGATAGATCAGAATGGACAACCACTAATAAGGTACTAGAATGACTTTTATGTTGCGTAATGCTTTTTCAAACTTTTGGAATAGTGTTTAACTCGGCCACTATAGATTTCCAACTCAGTGGCATGTCCCAATTCTTTGGTACAGTCAACCTTCTTGGCATGATCTGCAACTACATTATCTTCTTAACTGGGGCTTATCCTGGTAGATACATTGCTTTGCCCAACTAGAGGCATTGGGTTAGGATCTTAGGTGTTGCTTCTTCAATGATTTGAACTTGGCTAATTATATCTGGGCACATCTCCCTCCATTCTCTTGAGAAAGAAAAGGAAATATATTATCTTGCAAAGCAATACTCACTAAAATCGATCATACATGTATATGTCATGTTCTTTAAGAATCCATAAGCAGCTAATAATCAATCTAACTTTTGGTTCCATGCCATCAAATGGTGCTACATATACAAATTGCAGTTGTTTAATATGCAATTAGTTAAGCAAATGGTAAAAAATCATGGTTTCAAATCTTGGTAGAATGTCCCTTAGTATGTTGGGACAGCTTATTATTCTAAGTCTCGAGATGGGACCATACTATCATTGTCTCAGCATCTTGATAGGTGCACCCTAGAACATCTCTTATCCCAAGTAGATTGGGGGGGGGGGGGGGGAAGGATTGTGGCATGCCTTATTCTACAAGAAAACAGAATGGCCTTGTCCCACAGGATTTGAAATATGGAATAAAACTATCCTAGGAGTTTGTGATGGACTGCAATAACCAAATGTACAAGGAGGAGAGATAAGGGGTCTCTTTATCTCCAACTTCAACCTGCTATTGATAAAAATCAGAATCTTTGCAGTCACATTCATTCTTCATCTTCTCCATCAGTCAAGAAATCCCAGAGCACCTAGAACATCCAGCAAGAGCTTCCATCAGTTTTTCTGCAAGTATATCCTTTTCTTTGTCTTGCATCTGAGAGTTAATGCTTTTAGTACTCATACTGTGTTAAGTAGATTCTTTCTACCACATAAGAAGTCCAAAACAGTCTTGACTGTAGAGGAGTCATTATTAGTAAAAGAAGCTAGATTTTAGAGCAATCTTGATTGCATAGATGTGATCATTAATCAAGTAATCAACTATGATTTGATATTATATATTATCAAGCATGGCATGCAAGACTCTACCAGACTGCTCAGTTTAGTTGGTATCGTGCCATGCTAACTACAAACCGGTGTGAAACAGCCCTTATCAGGCTGATCTGCTCGCAACCAAGCAGCTCTGAGCAGTTCAGCCCAGTAAAGGCCTTGCTTCAGTTAGAGGCCTCAATTATTGAGTTCGGTTTTGAGTAGTTCAGCCTGAAAGGGCCCCATACTGGTTAGGAAGAAGGGGCCTAATACCCTTTTCTTCCCCTGTTTGAAGATAAGAGAGAAATACCTGTTTATATAATTTTTGTTTTTTACTATTATAGTTAATTAGTTTGGGCTTTTCATGCACGCATATGTGTGTGTCAAAATCCTTTTGTTTCTTCATTGATGCTCCTCTCATTAAATTTTTGGTTAATCTCATTGGTAAATTTTGGTTGAGTATCATTTAATAATGTCACCCTTTTATGTTCATGCTCCTAAAAATTTAATATTCATTGTTGTATTTTAAGTGCAATATTTTTATATAAATTTTTCAACAGTGTAAATGCAAAAGGATAATAAAATTATTTTATAATTAAAATAATTATTTATTAACATTGTTAGCGAAAAATATAACAAGAGGGGTCTATACGAAAGCATGATGGTTTGAGGGGTATACATACGAAGAGTGATTTTAGAAGGTTAAATGCATAATAAGCTATATTTGCAAATACTTGTTAGTTTAATATGTATTAGATAGTTGCACCACTCTTTAGGCATGTAACATAGAAAAATAAAGTTCATTATATTTAAACATCAAAAATAAACTCATAAGCGTGAGACTCTAGCAAGGGCCATCATCTCATCCCAAATTTTAGCACAACCCATTTTAGGGAAAATTTAGGATGGCTCCATCCCACGGTATTGAAAACCTTGCTCACAAGATCTTATTTTCCATTCAAAATTAAATAAAAGGAGCTTAAAAACCTTATAAATTAAAATAAAAGTAAAAAAATTGATGTTTCAGTATGGTTAGGTATGGCACCGATGCCATATTGTATTGGTCAAACTACCTGTACGCATTATTGTATAATAAGTATTCAATGGTAAGTATTTAGTTTTTCACTATTGTCTCTCTCTCTCTCTCTCTTTCTTTCTAAATGATTTTAAGGTATATATTTGTATGTGATATTGAAGGATGCACCCTAACACTTGTTCCATGATAATTACAGGTTTGGGACCATGAAAAGATTGTTATTATACCAGATCATTACATCTTTACCAATGATGAACGTGCAAATCGTAATGTGGATATTTTGAGGGACTTCGTCATAGAACAAAATATTAAACATTTTTATGATATAAAGGATCTTGGTAATTTCAAGGTATGATTTTGACTCATTTCTTTCTTAGTTAATGCCTACAAGTTGAATTATTAATTCACTTAACCAAAATAATATTGTTAGCTTGCTTGACATTTGTATGCTAAAGTTTCTTTTTCATACATTCAGGCTAATCTAGATTACAAGGGTGTATGCCACATAGCTCTTGCCCAAGAAGGTCATTGCAGACCTGGCGAGGTTTATATTACTAAACATTCATCTGATGTATCACTTTTGTCTACGTTTGTTATCTATTCTAAAGCCTTTTAGCTTTCATATAGGTCCTGCTTGGGACAGATTCCCACACGTGTAATGCTGGAGCTTTTGGTCAATTCGCTACTGGGATTGGCAATACTGATGCGGGTTTCGTCATGGGAACTGGAAAGATTCTACTTAAGGTTTGTAAAGACTTAGTCTATGATCTGCAATGTTTTGTTGATATTTTCTCTTATTTTTCTTTTTAGTTTAGTAATGTATGTACTTTGGTTTATCACAAATAATAAACCTTGACATAACACCAAAGATGACCATAAATAGGAATACTTTGGCAAATGATGATCCAAAAATCTGGCCATAAATAGTTGGAAATAGGATTCACAATTCTGGTTTCAGTAGCCAAATAGAGTAGTGTTGGTATGGTTTGGTTCTAGCATGGACATTTGGCATAGGGGTTGCACTGAGCATTGGCTCCCTACTAGTAAGAGTCAGCATGCCTTTTATGGACCAGTCTTAAACCATCCTAGTGTAGATTAGTTGGTCCAACTTTTATAATTTTGTTTTATCATTTACTTGTTTCAGAGGTCATTTACGTTGTGGCGATGCCTTCAAATTCCATTTAACCATTCTTCTAAAATCTTTTTATGCTTCCATCCAGTCTTTAGCAATGCTAGCCTTCTCTCACATGAACAAACTATCACACATTGTTTGCTTTCGTTATACTCAACTCATCTAAGCCTTTTCCCAGTTTGCTTTCGTTATATTCTTGTTAAATGTTCTCATGTCTTCTTTTGTATCTATTTTCTAATTTTGCCCTTATTTTCCACTAATCTGTCCAATCGTTCTTTTCTTTGCTATGCTTTTTTTGCATCTAATTTTACATCTTGATAAAATTGCAAATATCATTCTTGTTATGCTTTTTTTTCTTCTTCAAGTCATATTATGAACCAAAGTTCACAATCCCAGTATTAGACCCCATATCGATACCATTTTGTTATAGTGTTGATTTGCTTGGTATGAGAGTTGGTTTGGTCTACCAACATTAGATGCGACCTCCCGTAATGAGTATCTGTTGATAATGGTACAATACATCCAGTATAGGGCGGTATGCACTAATAATGCAAACCTTCCTACAATCGAATTGTCTAAGTCTCTATCCCTACCGGATAGGTCTTCCTTGCTTATTTTTATGAAAAAAGATCCTTATTCTTGTTCAAGAGGTCTAATTTCTTATCTGCTTAGGTAAATGGGGTGTTCATATTTGGAGTGATTGCTCAGATCTAAGATGAGCTTGTTCATCAAAACAAGCTTTGGCCTATCATATCTAGCCATTTACATCCAAGTATTTTCATTTACACATGACTAGTTAATGTCTGTCATTCTCAATTATTTAAATGATACTGTATGTTTCTTTGAGGCTTATTTCAATACCTTGAGGTTCATTGGTATTGCAAAAAAGATGCCATGTCGTCTTCACGTGATAGTGGCCTCTTAAGGGAAGAGTAAAGCATGCTGATATGCAAAATAGCATGAAAATTGGACTTGCCGAAGAAAAGGCCTTCAAACTCCAACAAAGGCTAAGAGATAATGGGAAAAGTCTTGCCACTTTTCAAGACACTTGTTTAAGATTCTATTTTTTTATGATTCTTATTCAAATTGAATAACTTAAGTTATCTTTCAAGTACAAGTACACAAACATGTACAGTATCTCTTGGTATACCACTAGATTCATGACCTATTGAACTTTCCAAAAGAAATCTCACTGTACCCACCTATTCTCTTTGCATGAGAATTGATTAGATGACAATGGAATTAAAACTTACAACCAAGTTTTTGAATATCGGCGAGATGGTTGGGCATTCCACCATCTTGAGTGTCGAGATGGGATGAGTTAGGACATGGACCAGGATGGGACGGGACATGTACCTTCCCATGTGTCAGTACAATACTGTCATATTCTGTAAAGAAACCGAGACAGCCTTATCTCATGGTATTTAACACCTTGCTCTTACAACTACTTTATGCATTATAATACACATCATAGTAAGTATTGCTAGGACCCAACCCTTGCATCTTTAATTTGGACCAAGAATTGATCCAAAATAAATTTATGCCAGTATATAGAGTATCATATAGATTATACTTGGTTTAAATTGTTTTGCACTCAAATTATGGTTTTGTTAGGATCTGTTGATGGTAAATTTTGTGCTGGCCCATGATGCTTTTTCATTGGAAGCTCTGATGCATACATACACGACCTCAAGTTCATAGTGCAATAAAATTTCTATATTCATGTTTTGATGCAATGCTTGAATGAAATCCGTTTTTGCAACCACACCAATGATACTATTGTTCTTGCTCTGTGAGATTCATGATCTTGAATTTTATTATAGTTTTTTTTGGTGAAATTTTTTCCTATTCATATGCTCTTTTTTACTCATGATCCTTGCTAGATCTTGTCAAAGTTGCCTTCTTGACTGATATATAACTGTTCAATTGAAAATAATGATCGCTAGATAAAAACACCAATAAAGTTTGGGCTTATTTTGTCATTATAACAGTATCTTCTTTATTCTTTAGATAGATATTAAAGTATAAGAGTGAACTCAGATTAGCAATCAGAGAATTATAATCCAAATTGAGGATATCTAAACCAATATGCCCAAACATGCCTTGTGCTTATTTTCAGCCTCCATGACTTTTGATGAGTGCAGTAGGTGCTCAAAACACAAGAACTATGCATACAAAATCACAGGTTAATTCCTTGGATGTTATAGAAAATTGATGGAAGGGAGTGGTTGTGGCCTTTATGGAATGATAATTTTGAATGCAAATCAGGTGCAAAGGAGAAATAGGATGGCAAATTGGATCTTACTAGGTTCATAAGGGCTTCACATTATAATGCAGGATAAATTATAGTAGGCAAGCCTAACCATCTTCCTAAATAATGGGAGGAAAAGATGACAAGGAAAACTCTACTATTTTTCTTCCAAGTTAAAAATTTAGATTTTCTTTTTAGTGTTTCAAACTTTCAGCATATAGCTGAGCTGAGATATTTTTGGATAACATTCTGTTCTTGGTTCTAGTAAAAGACTTTGACTTCTCCAGTTAGAGCCTAGAAAACTACCTATAGATGTTAGTTTTTCTTATACATGGAAACTAAAAGAAACTCTTTGATTCCATTATTTTTAAAACCAACAACTGCTAATGACAATAAAGACATGATATCTCAAAACAAGTTGGTAGCTCCAATTAGACATTTGCTTTCTTAGATTGACCCTGTGGTCTAAAATGAACTCTTTGAATGAAATTAAGTGGCCTGATGAACTTGGTGTCTAAGTTGATCTAGACTCAAAATATGGTTTTATGGACCTCTTCAAATGGAAATTTTGTGGTGGCCCATGATGCTCCTGCTCATGCAAGACGGATATGTTACACCTTTCATTGCATAGGCATGGGGGCTCTTATTATTCTTCAGCCATTGCCAGGCCAGCATGGCACAGAAATGTGGTCCTTGTCTGATGCCAGTCAATTTTGTGGAAATTAGATCTACAATGCTAATGGTTTCTCAAAGTTTAAATATACAAGTGGGATTTTGCAAGCTAGGTCATGGAGGAAGGTTTTTAGTTGTAAGTACTCCAGAAACATATATTAAATTGATTTTTGACCAAATTCAGATGAGAACAAAGATCAAAATGTCATTTATGTACCTTGAAATCAAACTACAGAAACATTAACGAACACTGTTCCAAAAAAAAAAAAATTCTTATTCTGGTAATTTGCATATTGTTGATTGGCAACTAATCTTTATCTCGTTGCAGGTTGATATGCTTTTAAACTTAAATTATAATAATCTTAGTACGTTTTGAACGCTAACAAGTTTTCTGGAGGAATTTTGATGTCTCTTTCTCCCACCCAACATGGAAGAGTCTTATGAAAAGAGAAAAATTTGATGTTAATGTTTAGTTTTGACTTATGTCAAGTAATGATCTTATTCAAATTTATGTGTGGCATGTTTTGAAGAACTGAAATTACTGTTATAAGTGAAAAGTGATCTATTGATTTTTAGAGTTTAAACTCTTATTGAGGTGTGAAAACAATTCAATTGGAATTTGGGTTTTGCCATTCTTCTAGTGGATAAACAATATGATAAATTTTTTCTCCCTTCATGGAAAATAATGGTTACCAGAATGTAAAATAGCCAATGACCTTAGTGGCAAGGAGGATATGGTGGTTGTTCCGATGACCTTTTGCCATGCAAATCTTGCTAAATTAAAATCTGCTTGCATGCCCAAAATTAAAATTTTCTGGTTTATCTTATTGGAAATGATAGTACTTTTGTAGAAATGTTCTCCTTAGAACCTTTAAAATTGCAGGTACCCCCTACCATTAAGTTCATACTGGATGGAGAAATGCCCAATTATTTGCTTGCCAAGGATTTGATTTTGCAAGTAAGTTTTTGGATTTTGAAGCTTCTTAAGTCTGAGTTACTTTAAGATTGGTTTCTCATATTATTAGTAATCATTTGCTTCTAAAAAAATACCTTTTGCCATGGTAAAAATATTCAGCTTACATATGGTCATGCAGATTATTGGTGAAATAACTGTTTCTGGTGCAACATACAAATCCATGGAATTTGTTGGCTCCACCATTGAAAGTTTAAATGTAAGTTCTATGCCACACCATACTACAATGGCATTGATTATATTTATCAACTAAAATATGATTTTATGTATGCAAGATGGAAGAAAGAATGACCTTGTGCAACATGGTTGTTGAAGCGGGGGCCAAAAATGGGGTTATCCCTTTTGATAAAACCACATTTAAATACCTCGAGGTATGGGAATTTGCCCTTTCATGGGTGTTTTAACATTTCAAGTTGTTCTTGTTGGCACCACCAGATGAATACATTAGAAAAAATAGAGAAGTCCTGTCTTTTGCAAAACTGTGCAGTTTGCAATCTCTGATGGCTTTATATTTTTATTTTTATTTTAATGTCATTTACTTCATTTTGAAGGATAAAACAACCTTGACATTTGAACCCGTCTATAGTGATGATCATGCCAGGTAATTGTGAATTTATTTTCTACAATTATCTTCTTAGCATGATAAAAGGTTATTTCATCTGTAAAAAGTTCTCTTTGGTTTCTTTTTCCATTCAACTGTGTTGGCTTATGCTATTTCTCTAACCAAGAGAGGTTTCCCACCACTGATGCGTTTTCTTTCCCCAAATTATGAAAAATTAAAATTTTCAAATTGCAGATGATTTTCTATGCAATTCCTGTCAGTTCTAAGCCATCCTTGTGGCATTGGACTAGCAAACCTGTGGTCATAACTCATAATATTAACAATGGTGCAAACACAATGGAGGAAAACCCACATTCAGTGATAAAAACAAAAAGATAAAGATAACCAAGAGTAAATTGAGGTAATTGGAGAAGTAGTTATTTAGGTGGTTTCAGGAATTAAAAACAAGCTCAACAAGAGTGAAGAGAAGAAGGCCAGAGTGATTTTGACTTATGGTTTATGAAGATACGTGTTTGCGCAGTACAAGTCCACTCAATTGTTCTTACAGCTAACTTCTCTTCTGAAGTTAGAAATGTAAATTTGACATTGTTTTGCACCGGCGGCTCATTTCCTTATCTCTTCTAGCCCATACATTTTTTTGGAAAAATGGTACTGGACATGGCACTTTTTTGTTAATTTGATTTTAAAATTTTCTTAGCTTTACTGAACTAAATGTTCCTAAGTAGGTCATTATCTGACCCTTCCCTGTTTATTGCTATCAAAATCTGTCTTTTCTGCCAAATGATTTTGTTAGAATGATTTCGTTTGCTGATCACACATCCTTTTTTTAGATTTATTCAAGAATACAAATTTGATGTCTCCAAGCTGGAACCGTTGGTTGCAAAGGTATCTAGTGTTAGAATTTGATTAAAAGTTTTTCTTCTTTCCTTTTTCTGTCTGAGTTCTTTGCAGCATGGTAGTTTTTTCCCCTTTTTGTCCTTCTGTGCTTTTAGTATTGTGATCCTGCTTTCCTCTGTGGTTGTTAATCTTGATCCATTTTATATTCTTCCAGCCACATTCTCCTGATAATCGTGCTTTAGCAAGAGAATGCAAGGATATCAAAATTGACAGGGTATATATTGGCTCTTGCACTGGTGGAAAAACAGAGGATTTTCTAGCTGCTGCAAAGGTTTTTCTAGCTTCGGTAAGATTTGGATATCATCTCTTGTAATTATGGTTATGAGTCTGTCTTCTATATATGCATTATTTTCTACTGCTAGGCAATGGAGAATGGAGATTTTTTAAAAATGTTGCCGGGCCATTTCTTTTTCACAGTAATTGAAAAAGGATCTGATGTTAAGCTTGATTCTCTAAATTAACATATTGGAATGTGATGTTATGACATTAAAAAAACGTATCGAGACACTATATATTAAAAACCAACATGACATGTTTGAG
Organism: Calamus simplicifolius; assembly: GCA_900491605.1. Taxonomy (NCBI): domain Eukaryota; kingdom Viridiplantae; phylum Streptophyta; class Magnoliopsida; order Arecales; family Arecaceae; genus Calamus; species Calamus simplicifolius. The sequence continues at coordinate 214,903 of UESW01004047.1, forward strand.
TTGCACTTGTGGCCTTGATATTTGTGTATGAGCTTGTTACTGTAGTGATGTAAAAGAACTTGTTATGTGTTTTGATGTACTGTAAAACATTATATGCAGAAGTACATATTTTACATTAACCATAACAACTGAGACTTAACCCCTTTTATTTTAAACTGGCACGTGACAGATTCTCAGAACTGGATAGCATCTTTCTTGCATTTGCAGAAGCTACATGGGTCACAGTATAGTTATGTATCAACTATATGTTGTTTTTATTTCTTCTGAGTATTACTATTTTTATGGAATAAATACATTTGCATAATTAGATAGAGTGCGACACCCTATGGAAGAAGCATTAATGTCTCAACAACTTTAGATTTTCTTACTACCACTTGTGAAGGAATTTGCAAGTTACATTTGCTTAAAGACAAAGGGCGACAGAATTGAATCTGGATGAAAAAAAGCAAGAAGCCTTCCGATATCTCATAAGCTAAAAGTGTCCAACATGCATCTTCTAAACCTGGTCACAAAATGTCAAGGGTGAAAGTTCTTGTAAAGAGTAAGTGGGTAATAGTAAATGTAGTTTGAAATGGGACATGTTTGTTCAAAATATTCTTGTTGTGGCCTACCCAGCCAAAATTGCATGCTGGGATGAGTAGTCCTTCGCTTTAACCAGTTCATTTTGGATAAGACCCAAGTTGGTATTGCCCAAAGCACATGGTATCACAGAAAATCGCTTATATTCTTCCAAAACAAATAAAATCACTTGTGCAGCCAGCATATAAAAGGACCATGTATGGCCTGTGCAGTGCGGTGCATAGACCGCATTTTAGTGGAAGTAATGGATAGGATGTTGCCCTTTATTTGGGGATATCTGCATTGTTGTGTTGCTAACAATAACCACTACAGAGAGATACCTTTGCTCCAAATTATATTCATTGGTTTGTCTCCACAGATTATTGACACACAATAATGTGAGTTGAGATGTAATGCATGCATTACTTCGATTTCTTATTGCATTGGCTGGATTGTTCTAGAATGGCTGGTCCTGTGATGAGCTACATGCAGGACTTGGCAGACAATAGGCCTAAGAGCAGTTCTGTTGGTTAAAGATACGGCAGGTTTTACTGTAAGGTATTAGATCGTTATATAGTTTTAGGCCAGTCTCTGTCAAAAATTTTGAAATACAATGAAATAGCACAATATGTGAATGACACGAAAGACATTTGCTTTATTTAGGAATACAAAACATTAATATGCAAATCTGGTCAAAATCTGACCCAAACCCAAAAGCTTAAACTAGTATGTGGATAAGCTGATGAGTATTTGAAACGAACTTGAGTCCCTACACTATTCAGTGTGGGAATGTTCAGCCAAGAGCAGTAGTTTTATGAAACCTTAGCCAATCTCTTTAGCTGAAAGATGACAACACAGGATGCTATGTGATTATTTCTGCTATTTGTGCTTTTATTACGTGTATATTCAAATGAACATCCTTCTTATGTATCTGGCTTGAAATTGCACTACTTGGCTAATGAGTTTTTGTTCTATGATCAGGGGAAAAAGGTTAAGGTACCCACTTTTCTTGTCCCTGCTACACAAAAGGTAGTACAATCACCTCATGAAGAAGAAAGTCTGATTTGATGTAAAGTAGGACTTACTGAACTGATTCTTAAATTTCTGTAGGTGTGGTTCGATGTATATAGCCTTCCAGTGCCAGGATCTGGTGGCAAGACTTGCTCTCAGATATTTGAGGAAGCTGGCTGTGATGTTCCGGCAAGTCCTGGTTGTGGTGCTTGCATGGGTGGCCCTCGAGACACTTATGCACGGATGAATGAACCTAAGGCAAGTTTTGCTGTCTTGTGGAATTTCTTTAGAAATAACTTGGCCATTTGTTCTGGAGCATATTTTAATTTGTCTTCGTATTTCACACTGATTACAAGTGGGTCTAACCCACCTTGGTTAAAGGTAGTTGGTTCAACCATAGGCCTCTACTGGTACAAACTGCTGTAATGTAATAGATTGGTTTGCTTGGTATCTTAATCAGTATCTGTTATCCTTGAACAAATCTGCTTGATTGGTGGGTTTTCCGGTTGAGAAACCTGGGAATTTCAGCTTAAGTGGTTGACGAGCATGTGACCTCTCCAGGCATTGGGAAAAAAAAAATTATAAGAGAAACAGAAGTTTTTTGGTGGTTATAGTTTTGTCCAAAGCTGTCCAAACGATCAAGAAAATGTGGTAAATGATTATGCAGGCCATGTTAGACTGTAAAGTTGGCCCATATTATGTTTGTTTATCACACATTGCATGGACTTCAGCCAGGGAGCATTGTCTAATCTTGGAGGTCGTTTCAGTTTAGACATTGCCTTCGTTTATTCTTAACCTGTCCTATGATGGCTTAATAATGCAGGTCTGCGTCTCTACCACAAACAGGAACTTCCCTGGCAGAATGGGGCACAAAGAAGGCCAAATCTATCTTGCTTCACCATACACAGCTGTGGCTTCAGCCCTGACAGGCTATGTTACAGATCCAAGAGAGTTCCTCCGGTAGAAGGAATCTTGTATGGCTTACTGTACTATCCTACTCTGTTTTGGGCTTTTCTGTCTACCATCTTCAGGCTTGGTGTCATTTATAGTGCACTCTTGTGAATGTATTAATAATTAATCCGGAGATATGTTGAATCCAGCTTACCTTGGGGACAGTTGGGTTTTCAAGTTACGAGATATGTGATTCAGATCTCAGTTAGGGTCTCTTATTGAAGGTCGGTTTGCTCACAGGATATTATTTATAGGCTAATCACCATTATGTAATAATGCTGAGTGCTTAAACTCCTTTCAAAGTGTCAGCATTTATCCTTTTTTGCTTTTGTACTGTTGCTTGAATTTTCTTGGCAGAAGATCTCATAGCATTGAAGTTGGATGATTTGTGGTCACAGTTGATGCAAGGTTGGATAAGTTCATCAGTTGAACTGTTGCATGTTCAGAATGAATTAAAGAAGCATTCCTTTATAAACCCCAAAAAATTTAGTGTGGGAAATCAATGTCTCTTCTGGAATTCAAATGTAAGGATTCACGGTTCGTTTTTATCATAATGGTATAATTTGAAGCTTATAGAATGCTGATACGTGCAAATCAAGGTTAACATTGTTTTAAAATCATTTGAGCAGGTGTTTGGTTGCAGGCCATGCAAATCTGTTCTTCACCATTGTCCATCATATAAAATGCAAGCAATCAGGTAATGGCTTTATAAATTTAAAAATCTCAATATGAGTGAAATTTATCTAATTATTTTGGTAAAGAAAAATACACGGCTGCTTAGCTCTTTGTGGTTCGAGGATTTGTCTTGCTAAAACCGAGCCTAAGACGTGGCTTCTTACCATTGGCCAATTTGACACCACCCCGCCTCCTAAACCGCTGCCACCAGTGCAGCTTCTTCACCCGAACCCGGTTCGCCGGCCGGGCCGACCTCCCCAACTGGCGCCGGTCGGCCCTAACCGCCTTCCTCTTCCTCGACCGCCACACGTGTCGCACCAGCGCGCCCAGGAGCTGGCGAAGATATCCGTGCTGATGCTGTGCTGGCGCCCCTGCCACCGCTCGTTCCGCGGCCACCTCCATCGCCAACTTCCCCTGGTCCTCTTCGCTCGTGTGGTGGAGGATCCTCCCCGCATGCTTCGACGGCGACCTGCGATGATGGTCTCCACCGTCTTTACCGGCATCATCGCCGTCCACGTGTTGGTGCTGCTGCTGGTGGTGATGATGATGATGGTGGTGATGGAAGATGATCGCCAGCTTTTCCTTGAATCTTCTCAGCCGTCCATCTCGTTTCTCTGGCTTCTTCTCGGGGACCGCTTTGGTGGTCCGCTCTGATCCACGAGATGGGCGCATCGTTCGGTGATGACTCAGCCTCCGACGCGGAGGTGGAACCCGCTTTGGTGAGCTGCAATCTCGACTCGGCATCCGACGCGGCACGATCTCGGCCGCCGTAGGCGGACCCGCCGATTCCTCACTCGTTGACGAGACGAGCCGAGTCGTGCCGCTGAGTGACGAGGAGTAGACCATGGACTCCCTCCTCAGGTTTCGCGGAGGACGAATTCTCCCACGCGGGCCCATCTGGCGGTGAACGGAACGCATGCTGAGCTCCCGGTCCTGTCCGACCTGGTTGGCGCGTTCTTTCCGACTCGGACTCCCTCGACGACTTGGTGCCTTCTCGCCGGTTCTAGCGAGCCTGCGTTCGCTGAGTTGTCTCGGTACGCGATCCTTCTTGATGCTGGGACTCGTTTCCCTTCTCTTCTCCGGTTGGTGAATCTGGGCCGTTCGATCCGGAAGACAGTTCCTTTTGGGCCGTCCGTCCTTCGTACTCGACGTACGAGCGAGTGACTCGGGTCGACTTCCCTTCATCCGAGTAGATTCGGCGTCGACCCGGCGGCTTCGCTTCTGGCTCATGGTTCTCCGAGTCGAGACGTCAGCCAAGCGGGTACCACCCGCTGGGCTCCGACTCTGACGTGTTTTGCCTCGTGATTCGGGTGCTGACGTATCTCGCATCCCGTGTTCCGCGGTTGGATGGTGGATATTCTTCGTGGCCTTTGATGAACGGTCGATGCTAACTCGATCGGGCTCGTGATGAGTCTGACGGTGATGGCTAGCTGTCCCATCTGGGGTTCTAGGCATCGATCTTGCCGACTCGAGCCGTTTGAGATCGCAATGTGGGCATCGCTTCGGCTCTATTTGCGGGATTCCGACTTCATTGCTTCGAAGGCTGGGCGGAGTTTCTTGAACAAGTGGGCCGTGGGTTTCTTCAGCAGCAGCAGGGTGGCGTTTTTGAAGATTATCTGGCGTTTGGGACTCTTTTCTTATATTCTCGTGTGATGATGGGTTTAATTTGGTCCCTTCGGAGGGAAGGGGATCATGCGAGCATGACACGATCGACTGATTAAATCCATGCACGTAAAGAAAAAAGACATTAAAAAATGAGAAAGATAAGAAGAAAACAAACATTAATGAAATAATAGGAAAGGATTTTTGGAAGTCCATGAAATTACCTGAGCTTGAGACTGGAGAGCCTTTTGAGTAGCGTCATCAAGCAAGTTTTTCAGCAAAAGTCTAGATTTGTCATCCAACTGAGAGAGAGAGAGAGAGAAAAAAAAAAGAAGATCAGCATGAGGTTAGAAGTACCATGTCATCATTAATAAAATCTTTACCTCTGTGTAAGAGATTCTTTTCTGGGTGATCTAGCATATTTGTTTCTTTTCTAGGACTACTTCGTGGGAAAAAGAAAATATTTGCAAACTATACCATCAAATGTGGGAGACTGGCAATTAATCTTTTATCCAATTGGAAATCTTTTCAGAATTTGCTATGTTGATGTTAGTTATCTGGGATGCCTATATCATACTTTTTAACCATGACTTGACTGTCTTTTAGCAAATAATGTGTGTGCATGTCGTCATAGATTTTTTTTTTTAATCCTTACACGTATATTTTATTTCATATTTAATCTTAACAAATCACTATTTGCATATATATATATATATATATATATATATATATATATATATATCATCTTGTTTTTACATGGATAACTTTCTTGTCAGATTTTTTGACTGCGGTGTTAGTAAGTTACTGTTTTAAATGTAAATGTGACAATGCCAAATGAAACTTAAAATAGTTTATATATATATATATATATATATATATTAACATCATCAGTCAAAAAACTAATTGGAGGGATATCTATGAAAAATTAAGATAAACACACACACATTTTATATAGTGCTTTTCGAGTGGTAAATGTGCCATAACCAGTATATGACAACAAGAATAACAACAAACTGGCAATATATATTTTCATTTTTCGAAGTTTGATGGAAAAAAGAATGTGCAGCATTACGATCAATTTACTAAGCCATAGGTAAACCAAAGTTCATAAAGTTCAATGAAACTGGAAGCCATAAATAATTGTCATTATCTATTAGTTTTATTCCCCTGGTTGTCGGTTAGTTGGTAAAAGGTGCAGCAATTTCCTATTTTCTATTTTTCCAACCAGCCTCTCATAAGCAAAAACCAATAACTAATCCATTTGAATCTAGGAAACAAGGAGGCAGGTCAGTTTCAAAAGAAAAAGAAAAGAAAAGAAAGAAAGAAATCAATCAATCAATCTCCTACCGATGAAACAATTTCGATTTGAAGATATAAGTAGTATATCATGGTGTAAATATTTTTTATATAATTTCTTTTTTATCGGTACAAATCTTTTTTAGTGGATTACATGAATTATTACAGTTTACAACTAGAAAGGCCAAAAAAAAAAAAAAAAGGCTGGTCGATTAAAGATTTTGATGGCACACTCCAACGCTTGCCATAAAATCTATCTCCAAAAATTAAATAAAGAAGGCTCAAATACTCACACCATCCTGGCATTGCCCATGAGGAATCTTTGCACTACTCTTTTGGAGAAGACCATATAACTTCCTCAAGGCATGCAGATCCGACCAAACATCCTCGAGTTCCAACTCTTCTGGCAGAACCCATCATGCACACAATTGTAGATAAACCATCTTCAGAAAACAAAAAAGAAAAGGATTTTCTAACCAAGAGACAATCTTCAACAGAAGGAATAAAGATATCATTCAGAAAAGAAGTCGCACTGTTTTCCAACTGTTTAAAAAGAAGAAGAAATTTAGGTTTGGTTTACTCACCATCTCCATCTCTGGCTTTGGAGGAAGAAGGAACTTCCATTTGTCTCTGCTTGTGGTCCTTAGAAAGCTGAATCCAATCTCTGAAGATCAAGTCATGATTTGGAGAGAGAGAGAGAGAGAGAGAGAGAGAGAATATAGCGGTTAATAGAAGCCAACCGTCGCCTCTTTGAACAGGGGGACGTCGGAATTCTAGGCGCCCAACTCCATTCCGGACCAAATAAACTGGACCTATTCATGGATCTTGTAAGGCTGGGCAACCCACGTACCACTTTTTTGGCAATTTAACCAAAAATTCGCAACTCAACTCAACTCCACTCATCTCCAGTCCCAGGGCCCCAATGGCAAGGGTGATCCCAACATACAACATGCACACAAAAGAAAGTAATTTAAAATATAAAATATTAGCGTTAGGGTAATGATTCCTACGTAGCAGGCCTTAAAGTAAAATTGATTCTCTAGAGTTATTTTCATTTGTATTATTAAGCGAATAAAGGGAACAAATATCGGTCATTAATGCTTTGTTTAGATGGAGAGAAAAATAGAAAGGAAAGAAAATGGAGGAAGAGAAAATGAAGAAAAGAGAAAAGTGAAGAAAAAATATTTTCTCTCCTTCTGGTTGGATGAGTGGGAGGAAAATAAAGAGAAAAAAAAAGTTTATAATTTATAGTAATAATAATGTTCTTATTACAAATGATTAAAAAATGCATCAGTTTTCTTTGAAAGGATCAATATCGGAATGAAAAAAAAAAGTGAAAGAGAGTCATTAAGTTTTTCCTTTCAAATCTTTTCAATTTCGAAAAGAAAACTTTTAGACATGACCCATCACTTTTTTTCTTTATTTTCTCCTAATTTTCTTTCTTTCATATATTTTTTTTCCCATCCAAATAAGATAAAATTTATTTTATTTTCTATTTTTTCCTTCCGTTTTTTTTCCTTTCTAGTTCTCTTTTCATTCAAACACCGGCTATGAGTGGCAATTGGGTTTGGATTGAATGTAGACAAGGATAAAAGTTTGTCAATCCGAATTCAATCTATTTATGAAATAGGCTTGAACCTAGCTTTCTATTATTATTAAATAGGTTTTGTTAATGGGTGCCTCGGAGGCATTCTTTAATGACTATTTAGTGAGTTCTATTAATGAGCCCCAACAAAGCTTAAAAATGGTCATTGGGTGGTGAGGACGGTAGGCTCTATGACTTTGTGTGGTATCAATAAAATCTTAAAAAATAGCTGCATCAAGCGAGAAAGAATTTAATCTTAATAAATAAATGGAACAATGTCAAATAAATGTGAAAGAAGATGGCAATTCATTTATTGCAAAAGTGTGTGCAAATATGCAACTTTAATAATAGATTAATTCTCATACATGAATAAAAGAATAATTAATAACTTTTAATTGATCGAATGCAGGACTCGTTAGACAAGGCAGAGAACTTGCAATTTGTCCTATATGTTGGCCTGGGTGCCATGTCAGCACCCATACACAGAAAATGAGACTCTTTGTAAGTCTGAGACTCTTGATATTTGTTGGCCTTATCCGCTATTAAATTCCTGTTCTATATGAACACTGTTGGTGTCTTCTGACTAGAACAAAACAAGGATGCGAAGCATTTTTCTTCCTCTTCCTCACCGGTACTGCAGCTTAGAGGTATGGACGCACTTGGGACTCTAGTAGCCCACGACGATCGACGATCCGCTACTTTTGCTGCTGCCGAAACAAGGTATGTTCCTTGTTTACAGTTCCTACAATTGGTATCAAAGCCTTGCCGGTTGTCACCGGTGACGGAAGAGGATGTTGGGGAATAGGCCATGGGTGCCACCGCAATTACAAAAAAAAAAAAAAAAGAGAGAGAGGAGTTTTCGCTGCGGCCATGGGTGCCGCAGCGGACCTTGGGAAGCTCGGACCGGAGGGGAGGGTCCATCGGATCCTCACCGGCAGCTTTCCCGGTTGTCCGGGATTTTTTCTCCTTTCCCGGCCGACGGTGGCAGGGGAGGTCTTTCCCTTTCCTCCGGTCACGGATTCGTCCGTGTGACACAGACCATTCCCCTCCTCTGTTCTCAAATCTTGGGGACACCGGACTCGTTCCAACGATCGGCGTTGGCCCTGCCAGTCGCCGGAGCTTGTCCGGCTCCTTCCTCAACCGCTGGAGGCTTCCTCTGCCGCAAAGGCGGCGAACGCAAGACCCTGTTATCATCGGGAGTTCTTCGGCGACTGGCGTCGCCTCGCCTGCTGCTGGATACCCTCTCGAGGGTCATCCCCGTTGTTCCGGCCTTTTTCCTGGCCGCTGGATGGCCGGGGAAGCCTGATCACCACCGTGTGGGTGGAGGGCGTGCTCATGTCTACTGGCCGTAGGGCCATCGAAAAGGTTCCGATGGCTGGCTGGCCACCTCTCCTTGACCGGAGCTCCTCCCTGGAGCTCCGTCACGGTCGTCGGAGGGCCGGAACCCACCCGTGCCACCACTATGCGCACGATGTGCACAACTAGCATCGTGAGTTTACGGGTGGCACCATCCATAAATTCAAAGTCTTAACAGGGGCTTATTTGTCTTTTTGTTATAAAAAAAACAAGCAAAAAAAGGGGTTTTGATGCTGACATGGCGACTGGGTGTTAATACAAACTATTGATTAATGTGGCGACTAGGTAGTCATCCACGAGTCGGGTCCCTGTTGTTGATAGTACCTATGTATTAAATTGATTTTTTAAATTTTTTGGGTATTTTAAAACTACAAAAATCAAGAAAAATCATAGAAAATTGCAGAAAAATCCAAAAAATTCAGGAAAAATCATAGAAAAATCAGAAAATGTTTCAACCCCCTTTTCTTGATATGGCATGATTATTTGTACTTTAAAGCATAGATAATATTGTTGCCAATCTATCTAACTTTATGATTACTTATGCTTAGTGGATAAATATAGTTTATGCATGTTTTTGTGTATTTTTCGTTGATATAATTAATTTATGCTTAGTGCATGAGGGATATTTATGTCATTTGTCAAATTTAATGTGGATAAAATAGATGTGTTCTATGAAAAATTATCGAATTATGTGTTCCATCTTGTAAACTGAGTAATGATTATGAGCTTAGAGAAGTTTTCAATCTCATTTATAAGAAGGAACAATTGTAATCTGGTTATTTTTCTAGCTAATGGTATAATATGTGCCTGATGTCCATACCTTGCTTGACTGAATACAATGATGGCCTCCAAACATGTGATAGTTGACCTCAACAAAGGTTAGAAGCTAGACGAACAAAACTATAAAATGTGGCATAGAAAAATTCAATATTCGTTGAATGAATTAGAAGTTTTGGAGACTCTGACAACTAGCATGATACCACCAGCGCCTGGCACTACTGAGCAACATCGCCTTGATCGGAAAGCCTATGACAATTGGGTCAAAAGAGATCGTTGTGCATGCTTTACCATGTTGAGCAGCATGCACAATAATCTTATTAGCAACTTTGAGAATTGCCAAACTGCTTAGGATATGTGGAACCAGCTCAAGATCCGATTTGGTCAAACTTCAGCCACAAGGCTGCGTGCCTTGAACCTTAGATTCATGCAATATGTCAAGGATCTTGATCATTCCATGTCAACCCACCTTTGTGTGATGAAAAATATGGTTAGGGATATGAAGGCTGCTGGAGTTGACCTTAATGATGAGCAACAGGTCCTAGCAGTGATTCGTTCACTGCCTGACCCTCAGTGGAGTCAGATGAAACTCTTGATGACTCATAGCGAGCACATCAAGACTTTTGAGGAAATTGCTCGTCACCTTGAGCTAGAGGCTGAGCGAATTGAGACTTCCCTCCCTTCATCCTATGTGGTTAATGATGGGTCTTCGAGGCCCAAGAAAAAAAGAAGGAAAAGGCACGTAACAGGAGTGCACAGGGATATAAAGGAAAAACTGTGGCCAAACCAAAGAGAGGACGTCGAGGGGGCAAGAAAGATATGACAAAGATTAAGTGCTACAACTGTGGAGCAAAGGCCACTTTGCTTGTGATTGCACTGAGCCAAAGAAGGTTTGCTCCATATACAGCTCTCTCTTTGTTTGTTCATATGCATTAGTTACTGACACACTCCCTGATTGGATTATATATACGGGAGCGAACAAATATATAGTGGGAGATCGAGCTAGTTTTGTGGATTATCATCGGATACCTAGAGATACCCAGTTTGTAGTACTTGGGAATGGTCTGCGTGAGCAGGTTTTGGGTGTAGGAGCATATCTTGTTACGCTTCATGGTAGACATATGTTGATGCTACATGACGTTTTGTATGTCCTAACTATCCGATGTAATCTTTGTTCTGTTCTTACCCTGTTGGCACTTGGTTACACTTTTTATTTTTCTGGTGACCGTATGTCAGTCTATCTGGATGGTGTTTTATCCTTTTATGGATATTTGTCACAAGGGTTCTTTATACTTGATGTTGACTTGTGTGCTTCATATTCCTCTTTTTCTTGTGCTTCTATTCCTGCCTGTGATGATTGTTTTCTTTGGCATGCCAGACTTGGTCATATGGGCCAAGATAGAATGGCACGAATGGCTAAAGCAGGGTTATTGGGCCCTCTTACCAAGATAAGTCTACATGTGTATGAGTCTTGTCTAGCAGAAAAGGCATCAACAAAGCCTTTTGGTAAGGCTACTAGGGCCTCTCATCCATTAGAGCTAGTTCACTCTGATATCTGTGGACCCATGAATGTCAAGGCGCGCCGTGGCGCTTCCTATTTCCTCACATTTATAGATGATTTTTTATGATTTGAGTATGTGTACCTGATCTCCCATCGCTATGAAGCGCTAGATTATTTCAGACAATTTTTAGCTGAGGTAGAAAATCAGAAGGAGAGGTCTTTGAAGACTTTCCGAACTGATAGAGGTCACGAATATCTATCTGAGCAATTCCAATGGCTCTGTGAGGAAAAGAGGATATGCAGGCAGCTTACCATTCTAGGGACACCGCAACAGAATGGTGTTGCCGAACATCAAAATAGGACTTTACTAGATATGGTTAGGTCGATGATGGCGTAGACAAATCTTCCAATTAGTTTCTGGGGAGATGCGCTGATGATTGTTGCCTGCATCCTTAACAATGTACCTAGTAAAAAAGTACCCTATACTCCATATGAGCTATGGTATGACGCATAACCCTCTGTGGATCATTTGCACCCTTGGGGCTCAGCAGGATATGTTTATAATGCCTCCCATAAGTTGGGAAAGCTGGGTCCTAAAGCTAGCAAAAAGGTGTTCATCAGGTACCCTGAGAATTCGAAGAGTTACGTGATGTATGGTGCACATTCTGATGGAGTGTTGACTGAAGTGGAGTCCAGAGACATGGAGTTTATAGAGAATGAATTTTCGAGCATTGGTGAAATTAAAAAGGACCTATCTCTGTATGAGTTACAGGAGGACCTTCCTACTATCTCTGGTGAGGAAGGGGTTTTTTGACTTATCTCAGAGATCGTCATAGATAGTCGGAATGCTAGGCCTAGTGGGAGCGCCACACCAGATAGTGGGAGCACACAAGCTGAGCCTAGTAGGAGCTCACCCATGAGGGTTGATGCACCACTTGAGAGCGGTCTTCAGGGTCCAGATCCGCTATTACGGAGAAGCAAACGTGGTCAAATTCCACAACGTCATTTTGGGATTGAAGGGAATGTGTTTCTCTGCACTCCGTTGGATCCAGATGAGCCTGCTTCTGTTGAAGAGGCGCTCGATTCACCTGCTTATAGTGAGTGGCTAGCTGTTATGGAAGATGAGATAGTATCGATGGCAAATAATCATGTGTGGGACTTGGTAGACCTTCCGCCTAGGTGAAAATCTATAGGAAATAAGTGGATTCTTAAGATAAAGTGCAAGACTGATGGGTCAATTGATAAGTACAAGGCACGTTTAGTGGCGAAGGGCTATACCCAGATGGAGGGTGTAGACTTTGAGAAGACATTTTGTTCTATGGTGAGATTTGCCTACATTCGCCTGATCCTAGCTATAGTAGCCCATATAGATTTGGAGCTACATCAAATGGATGTTAAGACAACGTTTCTTAATGAAAGTCTGGATGAAGAAATCTATATGGATCGATCTTTGGGCTTTGTGACCAAAGGATAGGAGGGCAAAGTGTTCCGCTTTCGAAGATCCATATATGGTCTCAAGCAGTCATCTAGGCAATGGTACCTCAAGTTTCATGAAACCATTACATCGATTGGCTTAGATAATTGAGGAGGACCACTGTGTATACATTAAGAAATCAAACGATGGGATTTTGATCTTGGCATTGCATGTAGATGACATCCTAATAGCTGGAAGTTCTATAGGGGTGATCAATGCCTTTAAGGAGTGGTTGTCCTCTATCTTTGAGATGAAGGATATGAGTGAGGCGAATTTTGTGCTGGGAGTGAGGATCCAAAGAAATCGTGCTAAGAAGTTTCTTGGTTTGTCACAAGAAACGTATATTGAGAAAATCCTAGAACGATTCCGTATTCACTATTCTAAATCCGTTGATACCCCAATAGAGAAGGGTTATACTTTAAGCATCGACTAATGCCCTAGAACTGATGAGGAGAGAGAAAATATGAGCAGGATCCCTTATGCTAGTGCTGTAGGGAGCTTGATGTACGCTATGTTGTGTACTCGCCCTGATATTTACTTTGCAGTCGGCTTGGTTAGCCGATACCAAAGTAATCCAGAACTTGCTCATTGGGTTGCAGTTAAAAGGATTTTTCGTTACCTTTATGGTACTGCCAATCTTACCCTATGCTATCAGGGTAAAGATTTGAGATTAAAGGGTTTTTGTGACTTTGATTGGGCTGATGATAGAGGCGAGCGTAGATCCATCACAGAATATGTGTTCATTTTTGGTGGATGAGCTGTCACTTGGTGCAGTAAGAAACAAAGTTGCATCGCTCTGTCAACTATGGAAGCCGAATATATTGCTTGTTCGGCTGCTGTCCAAGAGGTCGTGTGGCTGAGAAGGTTCTTGAGACAACTCGAGATATCAGCAAATGCGCATGAGGCTATTCCGATCAGTTCTGATAGTATGGCAGCATTACAATATGCTGAGGATCCTAAGTACCATGGAAGGACCAAGCATATTGACATCAGATATTACTTTATTCGAGACATTATCAAGCAAGGAAAAGTTATCCTACAGCATATCTCTACCGGTAGAATGCTGGCTGATCCTCTGACAAAGCCTATTCTTAAGGATGTGTTCCAGGCTCATGTGAGGGGTCTAGGTCTGTATAGAGTGTGATAGATCGTGATATGTTTTAGACTTAGGTGTTTGTGTCTAATTTTTTATTGTCAGATAGGGATTGTATGGACATCAATGACTATATGTTAAAGCTTATGAAATGTTTATTTTCATTATTATGATGAGTTCATATTTATAGGCACATATGTGTATAAATGTTATAGGCTTAGATCAGCCCACTCACACGGTTGATCGTCCTGACACTTTTGTAGTGGGCAGGATGAGACTAAAGTAGCCCATAAAGATGCTTGAGTAGCAATGCATGAGTTGCGGGTTGCATAAGTTGCAAAATGGGCTACATAAATTATAATTGAATAGATTATAATCAAAGTCACCTCAGTTTGGACTAAGATAAGATTTAGGAGAGTCGAGTACGAAATACATACATGCGTGTGTGATATATGAACATTGATATATCCACAGAATATGTACTAAGCCTGTTATAACCGAACTGGGAGCATTGATGTGTGCTCGAGTCAGGCAACTTTGTGATACCTGGACTTGTGCTCATACGATGTTTGAGTATGGCATAGCCCATTGAGTGGGAGCTCTACCGTAGCATGTATTATGCTGCATGTGCTTAAGTCGACCCAGCAAGGGGTAACGTGATACATTCCCTCTTCGTTGCCGTGTGAACCCTACAAATATGAAGTGTCCTTAGACTTGAACCTATATCATGAAGTTGGAGTTCAGGATGACTTCCTTAGCCTTGTCCTTTAGGGTTATAAAATTGATACGGCCACATGAGACAATCCTAGAAAGTCAACTGGACAAAGATGGACTGGTATGAGTGTTCAAGGAAGATTATTTGCGACTTCACCTTATGTTTGTGATCCATTGCCTGGGCAATCATGTGTATGAGTTGCATATGATTATGGATGCAAACATTATGACTTTGTGTTTTTTAAGTGCTGCTCAGGGTAGACCTCTTGAGGGATTGAGAGTGCTTGATTAGGTGTGATCGAATTATCTTGGACACAGATAGGATTGGATTATATTCCTGTTCGCTGCGTTAGTTATTTATTAACTTAATGCAGTATATCCACTATGTGTCACGTTGGGTCGCACACCCCACTGCATTGCATGTTGAGTGAATTGAGGTTACTGTTCCTGTGTGGACGAGTGAAAGATTGTTGGCCTGGGTGCCAGATTAGTGCCCACACAGAGTCCCAGGAGACGAGACTCTTCGTAAGTCTGGGACTCTTGGTATTCCTTTGCCTTATCCGCTATTCAATTCTTGTTCTATATGAAGACCATGGGTGTCTTCTGAGCAAAACAGAATAAGGATATAGAGCCTTCTTCTTCCTCTTCCTTACCGGTACTGCGGCTTAGGGGTGTGGACACACTGGGGACTCTGATAGCCCCCAATGACCAACGATCCGTTGCTTTCGCTACCGCCGAAACAAGGTATGTTCCTTGCTTACGGTTCCTATAATCCTATACAACTGCTTTCTTTCTCTTAGAAGCCTTCTCATTGGCTTATATGAAGAGAAGCCCTAAGGCTGAGCATGGTCGTATGCTAATCTTTATGGTAGGTTTGGATTTGTCTCACAAATTAAGGACAGTTGGCTAGTTTAGAGACCAGAATATTAGAGTCATAGAAACAACCTATTCATCTAGTAATCCAACCTGGCATGGAAGAGCTGTGCGCATAGCTGATAATAACCAAATCGGGCTTCTTGTTTCCCAAATTTGGAGATCAAAATTTAGAAATACAGGAGTCTTTATTGTGGATAAAAACTATACTGGTTTAGAGCTATCAAGTTATCTCAAATGCATGTTTTTCTTTAAACATGGCACAGTAGTTAAAGCATCACTATAATTTTTTATGAACTTTTTTCTTTTATTTTTTTTAATGTTGTTCTTTGGCGATTTCGAGCTGGTCCAAATGTTGAGCCATGGTAGCAATCGGGAGGGCTATCCCACCTGTTTTTTTTTTTTTTTTAATGGAGAGACAGGGAGGGGGGCATTTGGGTAGGAGTAATATAATGTTATTTAAAACGAAAGAAAATCGACGCAGTGTTAAAACCTTGACATGACTTCAGGCATAATTTTCTTAAATTTTTGATAAATTTTCTATCGCATGTATAGTACTGTACATGATATCGACCAAACTCTCAAGAATATTTTTCATACCGTCAAGCACACTGTACATCAAGCATTGTTTTGTCTTAAATTTTTGGTGAAATATAAAAGTTTCTACAAACCTCTCTATAATATAGATAATACTTTTGACTTTATTCACCAATTTCTCACACACACCGTTCATGCTTTCAAGCACATTGTTTGCAATGCCTTGCAAACAATCTCAGATTTAATGCACCAGCTAATTGATAGGCTAATACAAGCATCATCACTTCACACAATTATTAATGATTGTAGTGTCCTAAACAGTTTCAGATTCGATGAAATATGATCATATTGCTGATTTATTTAAACGGACTAAGTTGCTCATTGGTTGTCCTCATGAGTAAGAAGACAGAATCAGGACCTTGGCAGTAGCAATACTTAAGCTTATCAATGTTTTTTTTTTCTTCTTTTTTTTTTTTTTTGCCAGAAAGAATCAAGAATACAGAAGTTGGCAAGCCATGTCTGTCACAAAATGTGAGAAAATGTTATCTTCTGCAAGACGGTAAATTTTCCTGAATAAGTGTGCAACGTTGCAATCTTGGATTTAGTGATTGCCAAGCGTCAAGTGTTTTAACAAATACAAGTAAAGCCATAGTTGACACAGCATGCATTCCTCATCACCTTCCCCAGTTAAAAAACAAATCTCTCTCTCTCTCTCTCTCTCTCTAGTTGCACGCACAGGAATGCTGCAGTATGGGAACCAATCATTTAGCGGTTGTGCTGGACTCTGTAATGTCTTCAAAATCACACGGAGCACATGAACGGGGGGAAAAATTATAAAGATGACGTCAGTTGAATATTTGTCAACGATTTCATTCTGCTGAAGGGCTAGACTCGAGTTCCGGAACTACTGCGGATGACAACTCGACATGCGACACACGAACAGCGCCAATAAGCCGTTCTGGAAGTTCAGCAAAAGTGTTTGCCTGCGAGCATAGCATTTTACCATATGAAACAATTGATCCTGAAGCAAGAACAAAAACAATATAGATATGCAAACTTAGAGACTAGCCATCAAATATTGAGAATATAAAAGGCTGCCAACCTTTAAATTGGTTTCCAAGTCATGGCTTGACAATTGTGGAAAACAAAATGATTACCCTACATCTCATCCACATTATTTAGGAAATCTTAATCCTATAAAAGTACTAAAATCTTTCCAATATACAATATTAAACTAAGTATATGATAGCACGAGCTCTCACATAATCACCCTTGGCATCCATGCTAGACTAATGATCCAAATTCAATCAAAACTAATAATACCATTATTAGCTTGTGGCCAGCCCCCCCAAAAGAGCCTATGTTTCAATGTCCCCTAAAAATTTATATATGTGAAACTAATATACGAATATAAAATAAAATAAAATAAAATTTATTTTATTAGCATATCAGATGGCCAGAATTGCATTTTTCTTGCTATCATTTATAACAAGCCAAGATCTTATCCAAAAAAAGCCAAATAAAAAGTACTATTTTGACTTACTAACCTTATATAAGTACCCATAATCTCTATAATGTATAATCGATGTGGGACTTCAACACATCCGCACAAGTCCTCACATGTCCCTTTGTTTAAGTCTTGAAATTTTCATTAGACTAAGGGTCTAAATCTAATCGAATCCAATTATAAACATGACAATTAGCCATGGTCAACCAAAAAAAGGCCTGTGCTATAATTTTTCCTAGTCCACATGGGCCATCGCTAGGTTTGCTTTGATACCGTTTGTAATGACCCAATTTCTCATCCAAAAAGGATAACCGAAGGTATTATCTGGATTTCTTGGCCTTTAAAACCCCTTTGCAAATTATCAAAATGGATGATCTTTATGTCATTTATAGAAGAGTTTGTGCAAGTGAATGTTTAATTCCACAATTGTACATTAGAAAGAACTTTGGGTACTTATATAGGGCCAAGAAACCTTGGATATCTATATAGAGTTAAGAAACTCAAATAATACCTTCGTTAAAGTCCTAATATGTTACAAACCGTATCACAAGATATCCAGTCATGGCTCATATAAACTAAGCAACACTATAGCATGCACCCTTTTTGGGCTGACCATGGGCTGATAGTAGGTTTTATGATTTGATTTGATTAGATTTGGACCCTTAATCTAGCATAGATGCCAGTGCTTAAAGAGGGAGAATATGTGGCGTGCAGTTGTGTTTAATCCTACAACAATTGTGTGCTATAAAGATCGTGGGTACTTAAATAGGACCTATGAATTTACAGAATAACTTCTTAGCTAGCCTTTTTGAATGAGGTCTCGATTGCTATAATTGTCATAAGACCTAGTTAGTTATGAAATTTATATTCATGTGGCCAAGGAATGACCTCCATGATGACTGTAGACCTAGAAAGAGCAAAAGAAAGATGAACGATAGGCTAGGCCTAAAATAAGAGGTTGCATCTATCTCAAAGCAAAAATTATAAAATAAGAAGTGAAATTTATATATAATTCCCTTAATTTATAGTTCAAAATGCACCATAGGCCATCATAGGCTAGGTGGCTTCTAGGATGGGTCATACTTCAAAAGCATCATACTGCTAAAAATACTCCAGTTTTCAAGTTATATTTGATAAATGTCTTGCAAAGTGCAAAGAAATTAGTGATACACAGTATTTACAATGGATTTTTGTCCCTTTAAATTTTATAAACAAGCACTTAACCTAAGCCCCATTTATGCAAATATCTACCAAACAGAATCCAACTTTGCTCCTCTCCTAATGCCAATTGGGTAAAGTTATTTATGTCATAACGTGAAGTAGACTCTGAATGACAGAAACAAGTACCTGTACAAGAAATGCCATGTCAACTACCAATGTTGTAATCACACCACACACAAGCCCTAAAACTCCATTAGCCACCGTAGAAGAACCAATATCAACGTCTATCTGCACATAATTAATAAACATTAGACATCTTATATTTCCAGCTGCTGCAACTTAAAATTTAATTTGTCAAACGGTGGAATGCAAAATTCCACATATGAGAGCATCATATCATAAAAGAATTTTCTTACTTCCAAATATTTGGGTCCACGAATGTAGGTGCAATCAACTGCTTTGCCTAATAAACATGGAGTGCTTCCAACACTCTGGCGTACAATCCAGGAGCCCTGCATTACTACACTAGAGTCAGTATTGCAATGCTATGGCAGCAACCATTACTGATGGGGCTATCAGATGAAATTGAAAACAATTCTCTTCAAAAGAGAGAAGACACTACATATGGGAATAGACTAGGTTGTATCCTTGGCTTTTATGACTATTTATAAAATATAATAAGAAAATTGAAGGACCGAGGAGGAGAAAATGACCTTAGGAACAGAAGGAATAAGCTTGAACCTACTATTACGGAACTCATCATCACCATCAACAAAACGCTGTAATAGCGACCCGGGTACCAGCTGTTTTGTTATAAAATAAAAGACCATACTGTAATGAGTTGAACCTGGAACCTGCAAGATCAGCAAGTTACTTCACAGGTTCCAGACACATGATAATAAATAAGATGTTTGAATGCACTGAGATGTGTGCAACTTAACTTGGTGTGTAGTTGTTTGCATCAGTAAAGTACAGGAGAAAAAATTCAACTATGCTGAGTGAAACGCAGTGAGGCAAATTCTAAGAGTGGGTACACTTTTCCAAAATAACAATAACCTTAAAAATGTAACTAGCAGTCAGGATATAATTCATAATGGAACTGCATGGTCGGCCTTTATCTTATCGTCATGGGATAGATGATGCAGCTAAAGTTCTTTCTTCAATGCACTAATTTCCAGGAGGATTGAAACCTAACTTAATTCTTACTAAAAATTAACAATAATTTTTCAAAAGAAACCCGTATGACATGGTTAAGCATAAATACAGAATTACATGTTCTGCTCGACTTCGTGCTGGTAAGGAAATATTTAGAAACAAAACTTGGAAAAGGGTCCCCAAACAAATTGCCTGCATTCTCTAGTAAATCACACACTATTTTACAGCATGAATAAAGAAAAGTCACTCTATGGTCCTCTGTGCATTTGAACATAATGAAAACTCCAGGGTGCAACAGGATACAAGAAGGTACTGTATAATTTTTTCTACTACTGTATTTATCTAAAACCAAGTAATAAATCGAGCTAACTCATATGCAAAGGAGAAAACACTAAGCAATTAAAGTAGGGAAAACCAAGAAAAAACTTACTTGCAAATTTATCGCCAATGAGAATAGTCCTTTCTCTGATGCAACCTACCTCATCAGAACAAACTCCAGTTAAACCCAATTTATGGAGGGTACAAAGTTGTAATTACTTTGGACACGGAACATATTTTCTTACTGGAAAGTGAAATATATACAAATAAAACCAGACAAAATAACTGTCATGCACATAAGGACATAATATGACAGGTGCAGGTCCAATCCATCTTCAAAATCTTTCAGCATCTCATTAGATGGCCGAGGATAATCTCCTTTTCGCATAAAATATTAATTCTTTATGCAACAGATATGGGGAAGAGAATTGCTGTATATCTTGGCGTTCACTGGACATTAAGAAAAAGGATCAAGAAGTTCTAGTTGTAAAGGCTAAAACAGAAAAATATAGAATCATTTGCCACTAATATGAGACTAACACTACATTCCCCATGGCAACTATGTATAGCTCTCTCCATTTCCATCATCTTTTCAGGTCCTCACTGTTTTATATGTGTACTTGTTGTGCAAACTGTGAACATATATCATCATTCAGATATTCAGTATCTTCTAAGCAATTATCTACTTAATATCCACCTTATATTTTCTGCCATGATACATGGCCCTCAAAAGATCACATGACTTCAGAGATCATGCTGAATGAACAGGTGGAAAAATAATGGTTGCATTTCAAGAATAAAGGTATCCCTTTTTAAAGCAGAATCAACTTTGCTTTGCGGCAACAAAAAAAAAAAAGGTTGAACTTCCTTCAAAAAATTAATCTCAGCACAAAAAAAAAAAAAACATTTCAGTGCCACCAATGAGTTTCAATAAATAACTTAAAGAATAGCTAAAAATCATCACAAGTATTCTCATCCATTGCTCCGAAGAAACAAACAAACCAGGCAATTAAACCATACAAAGTCATGGAGTCACTGATAGTCACACAACTTACTTGGACTGCACAGCCTTTTCGTCTTGCAACATGGTCCATTCGTTTCACATCCTTGAACCAATCAACTGCTACAAGCTCCATAAGATGCTTTCCAGCAGGAATCTGCACTTGAATATTGGAATCAATAAACAGCATGAACTAAAACAGTATTATCCATTGCTTCTCCACATGCTTTAAAAAAGATATATCTAGCCATATAAAGGATCAGAAGACCTTGGTTTTGTCAAATGTAAAATGTTTACTGCGAACTCTGAAATTATTCCCATCAGATATTCTCCAACAATCACGGCTTTTATCACGGTCATCCCGGCGTAAGGTGCCAGAAAAACCAGACAAATCAATTTGATCAGAAGGCTCCTCATCTAGGGGGAGAAAAGTAAAGAACATAAGAGTTAGTCCTTATCTCAATGTCAACAATAACGATCACAGTATAGAAAGGAAAGCAAATGACATCACAGACCTGCATGTTTGACGTTGTTTTCAAGTTTGACCGAGTATGCCTGCAGATGTTGCAATACTCATGTTCAGAAAAAGTTGCCAAGAAATAAATGAGATTGGAAAAAGACGACCAACCTCCAGTTCAGGCTCTGGAATTTGATAATCCTCATCCTCATCAGAGTCTTCATCCAACGTGACAGAGTGTCTACCAGCAGAATGCATCTGATCTTCTGAAGGATTAGGATGAATGGAATTCTCCAGTGATTTCCGTTCCTTTTTCGAAGCAGAAGGCATATTGACCATCATTGACATCCTTGGACCTGCGTGGCTTTCATCTGTTTGAGAAAACCATTCACGCAGACCTGCCATTCATGCACAATAGAAACGACCAATCAGAGAAGGGCCAACAACAAAAAGTGATTTATTATAAACTTCACGGAATAAGGCATGATAAATTATCCTCAAACTCTCCACACAATGAACAACATAGCAAAAGATACTACTGTACTTGGACATCAAATAAAATAACAATGACATAAACATTTGTTTTGGGCATTAGGGATGGCACGCTTTCTATGGCCATCAAAATAGCATGAAATCCTGACATCTTCGTTGGGTAATTTATTGCATTGCAGCATGTTTACGATGATTCTAGAAAGAGAAATAAAGAAAAGAGAAGTTCCAGGAAATATGCTTACTGCTGAAGCATTCTTTACATTTTTCAGAAGTTACAATCATCATGGAACAATCAGATATGATTGTTGTCATATCCAAAGAGACCAAAATTGGAAGTGAAACACATCTTCACTTTCCAATAATGCTTCACGTCTTTTTGTTAAAGTGCAAGCAAGATTTGAACCTAGGTTGCTGGCAACAACTTCCAGCAACCTTACCAACTTTGCCATTGGCACCTACATACCATTGTGAATTTCCAAACCCTCAAACTGACCATTCACAATTAATCATTTTGGCCATCTTAGCAACAATTTCTATAGATAAAGCAAACAAAGAACATAAGTAAAGACTGCTTTGCCTTAAAGCCTTGATACTGCCAAAAGAAAAAACTTCTTGTAATAATTCACCACAAATATCCATTAATCCTTTATCTATTCATAGAAGCAACCAACTTATTTACAATTAACCGTCTCCCAAACAACCAAACAACCTACTAAGCAGTAAATCATGTTACCCAACATCTTCAATTTAGCCTAAAGTAGCACATGTCTCATTTATTCATGGACATGAGCATGATAACCAGAGACAGCTCCATGAGAAGAAATTCTTAGATATTGAAAGGATCTGATGCTTAGACACACACTAGCATGCATATATGAACCTAACTACACATAATATAGGCAATAAGCCATCCAAAAGTACTTAGATTTTTAATTATAAATCATCCTCCAATAAAAGAAACACTTCTTCCTTAGAACTTTCAGAACGAACAAAAAATTTAATATAATATACTGTAGTCTCGATCACAATAGTTGTCTTGTCTTGAAAATGGGAGACATGAAAGTGGCATTTGAGTGTCCTGAAAGGATTTTAACCATGGTCTTGACTATCAAGCCTTATTCTCTCACAGACTTAAGCATAAACCAGTACAGTTTGAATTTGCATTATGACTGGTTTTCAGCTTGTCAACTCTCTTTTATGTGATAAGTCATTTTCCCAAACTTTCAAGGTTATTTGGGCAAGAGAAAGACTTTTTGCAAAATTAAGTTAGCTCTGGGTTTGGAAATATATTATTTTCGTCTCTCATTTTTGTTTTGCTTCTTGGGGTAGTTCAGCCCATAGGCTCATGTGGCCAAACTAAGAAACAAGCCCATTCCATCCACAGACAATCCAATGTAAACAACTTCATAACATGTACCCACCAGCATACTCAAATTCACACCTCTCACAAACCAGAGAGGCTTCAAACCATCTAGCAAAGCATACCTTGGTTATGTGATGGAAACTAATGCAGCAAAGACACAAACAACCAATATTTCTCTAAAGTTTGGAAGAATTAAACAAGTAAAGAAAAGAAAGTTTTGATCTAAGGAACTCCATAAGGAATTAATTTCCTTGCAGATCCTGTATTCCACAGTAAGAATGTGCTAAAAGCATTAAATGAAAAGATACATAAAAAGAGTCCATCCTTGTAATCTCATGCCATTTCATTCTCAATGGCATTATTTTCACTTCCTCACTGAAATCTCTTCCATGTTAAACCTTTTGTTCTTGACAATTTTTTCCAAATGGTGACACTTCAGCTTCAAATTCAACCTTTACAACAACTTAGGTGAAGCAAAAGGGCATATGTTAAAGCAGCCACAATGTTGTTTTACATATTTAAGCCTTTTATCATGGTCATCTTAAATTACCAATATAATGTTTTGCTGTTTTCTAGTTTGCCAAGGTGTAGAACCTGAGTCAAAATGAATAATTTATTTTCAGATTTTAAGTTGGTCTTCCTTGTATAAGATTAGCTCTGTATTCTACATACCTGAAAATAGAATTCCAGAATACAAAAATATTCATTTCAAAAAACATTAAACTAGTAGTAACAACATCCAAACTAAAATTGTCATAGGTGGAAAAGACCAGTACCAGCAACGCTGTTCAACATCTGGAGCAAACAATGTTGCTGAAATGATGGGAAATAACCCACACCCCATCCCTTAAGATCAATTTGCATAAGATGCTCTACCTGTGTTCGAGGTCTCCCATTTCGACCCTTTAAGGGAGAAATGTTGAATCCACCACCTGAGAACAAAGAAATGAACATTTGTTGGGTACTGAAATATGGTAACTGTATTTCAAGTATAATATCCTATATATGACATAATTCCTCAGCAAGCCACAAAGCAAATGATGAAATATACTCTCAATGTGGGCTCTCACAAATCCTGGCTGTGGACCACAGTTTGGATGCTCTCTGGATTGAAATAAGACAACTGCACAATGGTAATACACATCAGCGTGCATTAGGATTAAAAATGATGGGCAAATGATACATAGGGGATAGAACTAATACACTCACCATAACTTCCATCATCATTACGCCGCCAATAACGGACATAACAAAGATCACGGGGCCACACAAACCTGCACAACCAAATACATTTCTTTAGACACAAGGCACAAATGTGCCATATTTTAGCATAATACCTAGGTGACATGAAGCAAAATTTCAACGCCGTAACATATTATAAGAATAAATTATACAATACATATCTTAGTGATGTGACGAAAGATATCAACTATAGATCACCAACAAGAAAGGTGCAGCATAAGTTCAAAACGAATATAAAGTTAAATGCTGCATAAAATTTAGGGAAAATTACACCTTCACCCCCTCCAAGGCTCCATTCAGATCTCTCTGGTTTAAAAAAAATTGTAATCAGGTGCCTCAAGCAACTACGTTGATCCAATGTCATCCTTGCCCCATTAGCCATCCAATACCATTAAAGCATCATTCGAAATGACATAAATATCTTCTCTTAAAACACAAATCTCCTACAAAATCCAAGCTCCTCTCTCTCGCTCATTGGCTAGTGAAACCCACTACCATGGTCGCCCAGTCCTGCCTCTTGCCATTCTCAATGCCCGCTACCCTCTCTAGAATCTACCACCACCCCACTAGACTATTCCACCCCATCTCCATCCCCCTTCGTCCCACCACTGCTCTCTCTCTCTCCCCCCTCCCTCCCCCCCCCCCCCCCCCCCCAACCCTCCCTAGATCCTCCAACGCTAACCTCTTCCAGCTTCTTACCACCCCTAATCCCCTTGTCCTTGCTGATAGTTATGGCATAAAGCAAGGAAAGAAGAATAAAAAGGAAGAAAAGAAGGGAGACGAAAAGAAAGGAAGGAAAGAAAAAAAAAAAAAAAGGAAAACAAAGAAGAAAAAAGAAGGAAAGTTAAAAAAGGAAGAAAGAAAAAAAAAATTAAAGGGGGTAGAGAGATGAGGGTATAGAGACACTTTATTAGGATAGCCATCAAGACAAGCAAGACAGTAAGTCATCCAATCTCGTAGAGAAAGTAGAACATACCTATCTCAGGAGATTTAAAATTTTGCTACTGAGATAAACCAAGCATATACAAATTGGAAGTTTACAAAAAATTTACAATAACAATAAAGCGTTAATTTCAAACTAGTTGGAGTCTACTATATGAATTCCTTTTCTCTATTCTACTCGGTTTAAAATCATATTTTTTTATAAGATGCAAAGATTTAAAATTTTTCTTTATAATTTTCATGTAATTTTTTGTCTACCTTTAGCTCTTTTTTCTTCTACATATGCCAAATTACTCCTTTTGCATTGGTGGATCTCCATGTCTATGTTACAAATATCCAAATCATTTAAGGCATCTTTCGCTCAATTTGTTCTTAATTGATGCTATCTCTATCCTTTTATGAATGACTTTATTTCTTATTCTATTTTTTCTTGTATTACTATATATCTATCTCAACCTTCTCATTTCAATCACATTCATCTTATATATCTGTAATTTTCTAACTATTCGACATTCCATACCATAAAATATAGCCGATCTTATAACTGTCTTATAAAATTATTTCTTTAACTTGGCATGTATTTTATGATTTATATATTCTAGTTGCACTTTCACATTTCATTCAACCTGCTTGAATCCTATAAACAATATCATCCCCAATCTCTCCTTTATGAATAATCAAAACAAATATCGCAATAATCAAACAACAAGAAAACCTTAATTCCAAACTAGTTGAGGTTGGCTACATGAATCTTTTTTCTCCATTTTCCTCGATTTTGAGCCATATTTTCTCTAAGATGCAAAAATTTTAAATCTTTCTTTATTATTTTCTTCCATGTAATTTTTGGTTTACTTCTACCTTTCTTTCTTCTACATGTATTAAATCACTTCTTCACACAGGTGTAATTTGAGGTCTACACTGCAGATGTCCAAACCATTCAAGTCATCCTCTAAAATTTTCCCTAATTGGTGCTACTTTCATCTTTTTACAAAAGACTTCATTTCTTATTTTATCTTTTTTTTTATATTACCATACATCCATCTCAATGTTCTTATTTCAGCTGCATTCATCTTGTGTACATATAATTTTCTAACTATCCAACATTCCATACCATAAAGCATAGTTGACCTTATGGTTGTCCTATAACATCTTTTCTTCAACTTAATTGATACTCTACAATCACATAATATTCTATTTATACTTCTCTGTTTCAACCAACCTACTTTAATTTTATAGATAATATTATCCTCAATCTCTTCTTTCCTATGAATAACTGATCCTAAATATTGAAAATGATCGCTTTCAAAAACTTCATAGTCCTCAATTTTTATTTAACATTTATTTTTATTTCTAATTACACTAAAATTACATTTCATATATCAATTTCTATCCTACTAAAATAAAATATTTAGATTCTAATGCACTTCTCTATAATTCTAACTTACAATTGACCCCAATCTTAGTTTCATCCATAACTAAAGCAAAAATGTAAGGAATAAAAGCAAATTCCCATTATAAACATACTATAATAGGAAATTCACTAATATTATCACCGATAGTTCTTACCAATCTAAATATCAATAAAGATCACTTTTAAAAACTTCATGGTCCTCAAATATTTCTTTACATTCATATCTATTACTAATTGTACTAAAATTGCATTTCATATATTCCATCTTTATCTTATGT
Organism: Calamus simplicifolius; assembly: GCA_900491605.1. NCBI lineage: Eukaryota > Viridiplantae > Streptophyta > Magnoliopsida > Arecales > Arecaceae > Calamus > Calamus simplicifolius. The sequence continues at coordinate 242,232 of UESW01004047.1, forward strand.
AACCCAAAATCTTTAGATTCTAATGCATTTCTTTATAATTCCAACTTATGATTAACCTTGGCTTTAGTTCCACCAATTATTCCTTTCTCATCTATAAATAACATATATCATATAATATCATTTTGAATATATCTAGTAAGCTCATGCATAACTGATGCAAAAAGATAAGGATTAAGAACAAATTTCTGATATAAACGTATTATAGTTGAAAATTCATTGATATAACCATCGGCATTTTTTAAACTTTTAACAACTCCGTCATGTCTTTTATTACGTTAATATATCTAATGAGTACCTTTTTCTTTTCCAACATCAACCATAAGATTTTTCTAAGGTTTATCATTTATTTTCTCTAAATTAATAAAATCATATGAAAATTATATCTCTTTTCTTTAATACTACTTCATCAACTTTCTAAAAAGAAAAATAGCTTCTATGATTGACCTTCCTAGCATAAAACTAAATTGATTCTCTTATATAATTATATTGCATCTCAACCTATGCTCAATTATCCTCTCCCAAAGTTTCATATTATAACTTATAAGCTTAATACCATTATACTTAGAATAGTTTTGAATATCCCCTTTATTCTTATAAATGGATAGTACGGTACTCTTTCTCCATTTATTATGTATCTTCTTAGTCTCTAAATTTTGTTAAATAAATTTGCCATCCAACTTACTCTTACATCAACTAAACATTCACAAACCTCCATGAAAAATTTGTTGCATCCCACTAATCTTCCTATTTTCATCTTTCTAAAAAGCATCTTTTACCTCAGATATCCTAATTCTACGAGAATACATCATACTTTTATCCTCAATTAAACTATTTAAGGCATTCTAAATTATCTATATGATTTTATTTACTAATTTATTAAATAGCTTCTTTATCTTTCTTTGATCTTATCCTCTTTAATCAAACATTTTGATTGTTATCTTTAAAGTATTTAACCTGAATCATATTTTTAGTTTTTTATCTTAGTTTTGTAATTCTCTATATATTTTATCTATATATTTAGTTTCCACCTTACAATATAATTCTTCATATGCCTTGAAGCTAGCCTTTCATACAATCTTTTTAACTTCTTTCTTAACCATCTTATAGTTTTTCATATGCTTCTCTTCATTTAGATAGTTTTTCTTAGCACTTTCTTTTAGCCTTAACTATTAACTGAATTTTCTCATTCCAACATCAAATTTTCTTATCATATGGCCCTTTTTCTTTTAACTCTTCTAGTACCTCAAGGTTACTTTTCTAATATTATTAACCATCCCTTCTTATATGGTACTGATTATTCCATCTAGACTATCTTCTTTTATCATTCTATCCTTACAAACCGTTAGTTTCTCTCCCCTTTCAAATTCCACAATGTAATCCTCGGATTCTTATATTCTTTAATCTTTCTCCATTTTTGAATTTATACATTCATAACCATCAATCTATATTCTATGATTAAACTCTTACCTACTGTAACCTTGCAAACTTTACAAAAAAGAAATTTACAATGTGATCTTTAATATATACTTTGCATGACTATGAATTTTAGATGCTTAATTCGTTTTTAACACATTTGAACAATAAGAGTTTAGAGTAATTAGGTTTTGCAACCAAAAGCAAAAAAGTTACTTATGATCGATGGAAATGCAATAATAATAGGACTCTTCTGACAAGCATGTTGTAAATAACTTCTTTGAATTTGTATCATATATCACCACACAATTGGTTCTTTGAACCAGTCTATTCTTGCTTAACAAAGAATCCAAAGAAATAACCACCTAACTAGATGCCATAAATAAAGAAAATTATATTAGCATGATTCCATTTGATAAAGCATAGCACAATACATAAAATTACAATAATAACTACTAAGATTTAATATATTTCAAGAAATAAATTATACTCTTAAATCAACTTTCTTCATTGGATGCATACTATTATGGCATTATGTTTATACAAAATCCCCTAATATCCAATCTAATGATAAATTTTAGGCCAAAATATACCTTTGGTCCTCAAAGTCTCAAACTTTTATTCAAAATTCATTTTGGTCCTCAAACTTTTAGTTGTTATAATTTAGTTCCTCATGTCTTAAAATGTCGTGTTCTTGATGTCTAATTACATGGGGTCAGTTAAACTTAAGAAAAGTGACAGTCTACGTATACGTGTTAGCATGACACATCAGATATTCCATCAATTTTAACTGATCCCATATAATGGGACATCAAGAATGCAACATTCTTAAAACATAATGAACTAAATTGTACCAACTGAAAGTGTGAGAACCAAAAGAATTTTGAGTGAAAGTTTGAGGAGCAAAAGTATACTTTTGCTTAACTTTTATAGTGAGCACTTGATATTCATTAAGTTGTATTTATAATTATCAAGCATGATTATTTTTGTGCAACATGCAACATAAATGAGATTATCAGTCACAATTATTTCAATGCAATTCGTATTATTATTTTTCCTTGTCAGGTGCATTACATTGGGAACCAGTCCAGCTGTAGTCTATGATACAGTATTGCAGTGTGTCCATCCACCTCCTCAACTAAGCTCCCATACTGAAAGCTGCAATCCCACCTGCAAAACAAGAGATCAGGGTTAACTAAGGAGATTCACCAGTCCAAGACAAAGGTTCTGTAGACATAAGAAATGGCTTACTCAAACCGTGTTCCATCTGTGCCCATTACAAGTTCAAAAATTGCTTCGCATGTGGCCTCCACCACACCAACAGCCTTCATTGCTCTACTACAGCTCCTTGGCTGCACATAATACAATTTACATGGAGGAGAAAAGTTCAATTCCAGATGAAAGTCTCTACTACAATGATACTGCACAATGCACACATAAAGAGACATCCACTACATACAAGGTAATCTACTTGTAAAAGCTCCTCGAAAATGCGAAGCCCTGCAATTCGAGAGCATAAAAGTATTAGTAACATAAATTTGGATAATGAGTTTGTCTCTTATGGCTATAACTCACTGAATTATGCAGGATTCTGCAAATAAAGAACTGAAATATTGGATATAAAGCTAAGTTGCTGAAAGGAAGATAAATAAAAGAAGATAAAAGGAAAATTGCCATTCTGGCATCGGACAAGGCGCCAATGCTTTCTAGAGAAAACTTGGTCATAGTTATTCTGATTTGACAGCCCTGAGTCATGCTCTCGAGTCCAGTCAAGTACTGATTCAGGAGGACCTGCCAAAGGAAAGCTACAGTCATGGCCAGGTATATGCCACTAAACAACATATTAGAATATTTGACACAAAAGTGACGCTAGTGGTAGTTCTTGAAGACCATTTCCAATTGTCGTTCTTCGTAATAATGCAGGATGGGTCTCCTCTTCTTCTTCAGGGCTACACCTTCAAGAAAAATACTAAGACTTAAAACCGCAAGGCTTTAACAGAAAATATGATAAAATTGACAAAAGCAAACTTTGGTCAATATTGCTTTATAGATCATAGTAAAAATACTATTAAAATTAGAAGATAAAATAAAGACTTCAATGATATCCCAAGCAAAGGAGGTACAAAGAAAACCAAATATCTTCCTTAGAAACCATGATAAATAAGGAAAGGCATTAAGAGATGCTTGAAGGTAAGTCGTTGCTCCAAAGACAAATAGGAGACTGCACATCATATTCCAATTTCAAACATACGGTACAGAAGAAATTAGTTTGAGGGGTGGGTGTGGGGGGGGGGGGGGGGGGAGAGAGGTTTGAGGGGACAGAGCTAAAGATGTTTCATGTTATGGAGAATATTAGTTTAAATATTCAATGCTTGTAAGTATATTCTTGGAAAATTCATTTATGTTCACAGAGCTAAAGATGTTTCATGTTATGGAGAATATTAGTTTAAATATTCAATGCTTGTAAGTATATTCTTGGAAAATTCATTTATGTTCTTAAAGATCATAAAAATCCTTCAAGAAAAGGATGTGAATCATCCCTATATATAGTGTTTCAGATTTAGATCATACAAAGATTGTCAAGAATAGCACATACAAGTATGCCCTAAAAATGAGACATAATTATTTATCAAATGCGACAGGTAAGGTAAGGTTCAACACAAAATGTTAGAAGCAGATCAGCATAGCAAGAAGTGCTCAGAACTTGCAGCATCAAATTTTATTGCAGCACAAAGTGAGGATTAACAACTAGATATATGAACAGTTAAAGCATATGACATCAATATGAGGCTACAGTACACAACATATTACCGCTTGTTTGTTAGCCTGGAATCTGGATAACCACAGAAGTTATTGACTAGAAGTTTTAACAAAGTTCAAAACTACAGGTTAGCAATTTAGATCAATCAAGTGCAAGAAGACCAACATAGGAATTACATTTTGGCACATTTTAATAGAAAAAAATAAAATACAGAGCAAGAAGCTTCCGAGATTTCGACTTCAATTTTATGAAGGACCAAAGAAAAACCCCTCAAGGACTTTAGGACATTTAGGTACTGATAGTCCCTTGATCAACAACCATCAAACCCAGGAGCATTAATTTAATTTTATGGATCTAAGCAATATCCAATTGATTACAAATTTAAGCATTGGTCAGCCAACTGCTAGAAATCCTTGTCTGAGTCTAGATGAAGTGCAATGTCCCATGTAGTTCTTTATTAGTTGCCATTGGAGGGTGACAATTTCTAAGGATCTGAAGTGTTTCAAAAAATAAAAAAGCTGCTGTTATCAGTTATCAGATAGGATCCTAGGTCTTTTTTATTGATGGTCAAAGAGGATACAAGGTCAAATTTCAGCAATGATGACAATCTGAAAGTGGCAGCTATTCATAGAAGAAGCATAATTATACTTATGGGCAATAGATTTTAATTCATTATTAGCAAACATGGACTCTGGATGAAACATTACCAATCGAAAGAAACATACAGATGGATGTTCTAGACTTAACTAGATTTTAGTCCATATCAGGCATAAAATTATTATTAAGATATTTATCAGATCTGTAACTGCTCATTTCACAAACTAACTGGGTTTCTTGTTATTCAGCTCTAGGAGAAGAGAAATGGCAAATTCACATAAGGAGTCCTGGTTGAGTACTTGAGTTAAGATACTTTAAGAGGGTATACGGCCAGTGTTGTTAAAGGCGCACACTAAAGGCACAAGGCACTAAAATTAGATGCTTCTTATATCCTAAGATGCACTTAAAGCGTAATGTGCACTTAAGGCAAGTTATGCGCTTTTTATACCTTAGGCAAGATACCTTTATCTTGGTGCACATAAGGTTAAAAAAAAATGCTTTTAATCTAATTTGAGACACAATAAAATGCACATTTCTTCATAAGTTATATTTGTAATTTTTTAGACTATATTGACTTTATGATTTTCCATCATATAACAAGGCTTAATATTAGAAGACAAAGAGATGAAACATTAAAAATTATGCTATTATCTAAGAAAGAGAAGAAAAAACCCTAAGAGATTATGTATTTTAGCTGAAAAATGAAAGATTTTTCATTGAGCTAATAAGCTAAATTTATTATTATTATTATATTTTTTTAGCTTTTTCCTATTATGTATTATAAATCTGCTTATATCTATAATTTTATTTGTTTTAAAAATATATGCCTCACTTCATTTAGACACGCACTAGTGCTTTACACCTTACACCAAGTCTCCAAAAGCCCTTTGCGCTTAGGTGTGCTTAGTACTTTTAACAACACTATATATGGTGCAAGTTGTTAAACCTGATGTATATCATTGATCCCTTTTTTTAATTATAGAAATAACAATTCGTATAATATTTTATGTAAGAACTAAGATTTGCCATACCAGTATGTACCATCCTATACCAAGCATACCATGCTACCGAGACTTGGAACTACGGGCATATTGAGTCTTAGTATACTGAACAAACTCTGTACTGGCATACTGATATCGTACCAATACAGCATGATAGTGGAGGGTCCGGTACCAAAATTGGGACCTTGATAGAAATCTTAAATATTTAGAGTAATGTACTAAAGATGATTTATAGGTGCCACAAAATATAATGGTATTTGAGATGTTAAGCTTGAAGTCAAACACAAGCATGGTTATTCTGGTTATAGGCTTGGATCGGTACAAGTTGAAAAATCATAAATACTCGGATCACAATTTTGAAACGTCCGATACTATTGTTCCTTAACAAATAACAAAATCAAAACAAGAAAAAACTGTAGCAAAAACAGAATAGGATATGCTTAATCTGCTCCCAACAAAAGGTGCATTGGAGAATCTAATAATGGAATGTCATGAAAAACCACAGAAAGCATAAAGTAGCATGAAGACTTGAAGCAAATGTTCATCATTTTAATCCATCTCATCCAATATCACTATGGAGACTATAAAAATCTGTCACTTACTGACTTTCACGATCAGAGGAGGAGGCATTTCTTCCATTATCTGTGCTTTTATATTGAAATGTAGCATAGACTTTATTGCTATTAGCTGTCATTAGGTCTTGTTGCTGCAATTAACAAATATTCACAGTTACCCATTTCAGCGTGACATTTTCCTTTTCAAAAAGTAACTACCAAACTTAGATGTATCTTATACTGTGGGATGGCAAATTGACACCCATTAGCAGGCACCATCATCAAAATGGCACTCAACAAAGTGGTTACTTGAATGAGCAGTTGTTTAGTGATACAAAGAAAACTGTGAAAAGCAACAATAGAAATTTCACCATCTGCAGGCTGACTTATTTCTCTCTTTGGAAATATATACAGTTTCCAAAAAATAATATACTATGACATTTTAATATCTCGTTTTGATCAGAATATCAAATGGAGAAAAGAAATATTACATGTAACTAGTAAATGGTTTCTTAGGATGCCAAGTAGATGATTATGAAATATGAATAAATTATTGAATCTACTTTACCTGATCAATGACTAGCTCCATCTTTTCCTTCCAGATCAGAGCCTCTTGGATGTTGAATGCTGCCATCTGGTTCAAGAACAAAGTGAAGCTATGAACTCAGTTCACAAAAATATATATAACAAGAAACATCAATACTTAAAACCCAAAGAAAAAAGTTTCACATGGGTCTTGATATGACATGATATTGAAAAAACACCGAGCAGAGTAGATACACTAGTAATAATGCTGAAATCAACACATTTAACTACTCTTAAATAAACAAATTAAAAATGATAATACACTCAATTAAAAAATTCCGCAGTTTATCATTCAAATTCCAATATATCTTATGCATACAAATCTAATACTATAAAGCATGGACTACAAACCATCCCAAAAAACCATCCCAAACTGGGTGGTTTCGGGCAAACTGAATCAAATTGACCTAGAAGTAACAATTCAAACTCCTAAAATAGGGCGAGGTGCAAACCAATCAAAACCAGATCAAGCCTAGCTGAACCAACTGGTTCCACCCAGTTTTACATGGTATTGATCCGGTTCATCTAGACCAAACTGCCCCTCTCATTTATTTACTCTTGCCTCTCTTTCTCACTCACAATCATGAGCCGACTCTTTGCTCTCTCTCTCTCTCTCTCTCTCTCCCTCTCTCCCCCTCCATTGATTCATGCCTAAGTCTACTGATCCCAACCCTCTTACCTGACTCGACTCAACCCTATCAAGCTCATTTATCATGGCTCTTATCTACCACAACTTCAGGACTACAAATAGACTTGGTCCAAACTAGGTCTAGCATGACTTTGACTCAACTCAATTTCCTTGCCAATCATGATTTGAGGTTTAGGTCCTTAGAAGCGATACATCACATCGATGCTTGAATGTAGAGAAAAGCAATCAAGGCTTCTCATACCTTCATGGCTAGGTGTGGGTAAAGAAATTAATCTAAGAAAATAAAAATTATATATATATATATATATATAGCAACTTGAAATATAGGGTCATTAATAAGAAAATTAATGGAACTAACAAATATAATTACTAGAAGAAAAATTAACATGGCTTGCTTGTAAAAGCCTAAGTGGATAGGAGAAAAAATAAAAGAAGTTGATGATATTAAACTTTAGTATATATATACATATATATATGTGTGTGTAAAGATAGGAATAAAAATGGAATAAAATTATCGTAAATAAAAGCCTAAAAGATAAGTTGTAGACATTAAAAGGATGAAAATAGAATAATTGTAATTAAATTAGTGTTAGATAAAGAGTCAATTAAGACTATTAAACTTTATGCTCCTTAAATAAGTTTAGATAGTGCAACAAAACAAAGTTTTTGATAGGATATGGATGGATTAATTAAAGAGATTTTTATTAAAAAATATTTATTGAAGAAGATTTGAATGAATATGTAGGAAAATACAGTATAGGTTTTGAAAGAGCAAATGAAAGTTATGAATTCGAAGATATAACTGAATGAAATAAAATTTTAGAGTTTATAATAACATATAATTTAGTATTAGCCAACACATATTTTTTTAAAAAATATATTTAATAACATTTAAAAGTGAATATAATGCTAATCAAGTAGATTTCTTCCTTGCTAGAAAAATTGATTGAGTGCTTTGTAAAGATTGTAAGATTATACCAAATAAGAGTCAAACTATGCAACATAAATGATGATTATAGATGTATGCACTCAAAAATGAAGGACTAAAAAATATAAGAATCTAAGAATCAAATAGTAGAATTTGAAAGGAGACAAACTAATAGCTTTTAAAGATATAATGATGAAGAAAAGAAAATGGAGTATAAATGGAGAAATCAATAGCAAATGGGAAGAGATGGTTAACAATATTAGAAAAGTAGCTATAGATGTGTTAGGAGAGCCAAAAGAAAAATGATCATATGGTAAAAAACTTGGTGGCGGAATGAAAAAGTTTAATTAACAATTAAGGCTAAAAGAAAATACTATAAAAACTACCTAATGTAGGAATGGAAAAGCATATAAAAATTATAAAATGGTTAAAAAAAGTTAAAAAGATAGTACAAAAGGCTATATAAAGCATATGAGAAATTATATTAGAAGCTAAAAATTAAAGATGCAAAGAAATATATAAAATTGCAAGAGTAAGAGATAGAAAAACTAGAGATATGTTTTAAGTTAAATGCATTAAAGGTAACGATCAAAAAGTTTTGGTTAAGGATAAAGAAATCAAAGGAAGATGGATAAGCTATTTTAATAAATTATTCAATGAAAATTGTATGGATAATTTAAAATGCCTTACTAGCTCTATTGATAATAAAATTATGGTATATATTAATAAAATCAAAACATCTAAGATAAAAGGCATCATGAAAAATATGAAAATAGAAAAAATTGTGAGACCTGATAAGATTCATACATAAGTTTGAAAATATTTAGGTGACGTTGGAACTTGGATGACAAATTTATTTAATAAGATTTTAGAAACAAAAAGATGTGGAAGATTACTATAGTATTAATTTATAAGAATAAAGAAGAAATTTGAAACTGCTCTAGCTATTGTGGTATTAAACTCATGAGTCTTACTAAGAAACTCTGGGAGAGAGTAATTGAATATAAATTGAGATGTACCATAAAAATATCAAAGAATCAATTCAGTTTTATACCACAAAGGTCAACTATACGAGCTACTTTTCTCCTTAAAAGGTTAATAGAAAAGTATTTAAAAAAAATCTTCATATGGTCTTTATTGATTTAAAGAAGACATATGATAAAATATTTAAAAAAATCTTATGATGGGTGATAGAAAAAAAAAAGAATATCTATTAGATATATTAATATAATAAAAGATATATGATAGAGCAGTTACTAGTATAAAAACTACTGAACGTAATAGTAATGAATTTTTTATTACAGTAGGTTTATATTAGAGATCTGCCTTTAATTCCTATCCTTTTGCTTTAGTTATAAATAAGCTTACTAAACATATTTAGGTTATATTCCATGGTACATGTTATTTGCATATGATATAGTACTAGTGAATAAAACTAAGATTAAGGTTAATCATAAGTTAAAATTATAGAAAAATGCTTTAGACTCTAAAAGTTTTTGGTTAAATAGGACAAAGACAAAATACATAGAGCATAATTTTAGTACAATTGAAAATGAAGATGAATATAGAAGTAAAATTGTGAACCTTGAAGTTCTTAAAAATGTTCATGCTCGATATCTAGAATTGATTATTCATAAGGAATGAGAGACCGAGGATAATATTATCCATAAGATTAAAGTAAATTGGTTGAAATGAAAAAGTGCAACTAGAATATCATATAATTGTAGAGTACCTGTCAAGTTGAAAAAAAAAATTTATAGAATAGTTATAAGGCTAGCTATGCTTTATGGTATGCAATGTTAGGTTGTTAAAAAAAACACATACATAAAATGAATGTAGCGAAAATAAGAATATTGAGATGAATGTGTGGTAATACAAAAGAAGATAAAATAAGAAATAGAACCATTCATAAAAAGGTAAAGGTAACTCCAATCAAGGACAAATTAAAGGTAGAATGACCTAGATAGTTTGGACATGCAATATAGACGTAGAGATACACCGATGCAAAAAAAATGTGACTTAATAATATAGAAGAAAAAAGAGATAGAGATAGACTCAAAATTATATGAAAGGAAGTGGTAAAGAAAAACTTGAAATCTTTGTATCTTACAAAAAAAAAAAAAACTCAAAACTTAGTTGAATGAAGAAAAAAGATTCATATAACCGACCACATTAATTTGAGATTAAAGCTTTGTCATCGTCGTCGTCGTCATTGTTGTTTAATGGGTTAACCTTAGGGAGATCAATCTTCATACGATATAGCACAAAGTATGGTTAAAAAGTATATGCCAAAAGACTACGACGATGCAATTATTTACAAATGAATATATAGTCTAAAATAACCAGTGACATTGTGTGGACCGAGGGCCCTCACATATTATACCTACACAATCTACAAATATGTCCATGCAATTGAACAATGTACATTTGGCTTAGCAATATCCATAAAAAGTCAAATAATTTTATTGCATTAACAGCACAAGAATGAAAGTTAAATGGCAGACCAGTCATTCCTATACATTAAGATGCTATATCCACTAATGAAAAAAGAAAGAAAAAGAGCCAGAAACATTGACCACATACTGTTATCCGTTGATACTTCTCCTTTTTGTTGTAAACACACAACACATAAACCGTCTGTCAAGAAAACAGAAGGAAAGCACATCATGATTCATGTATAATTGTAGACTGAATATATAATGACTATTCTATGGTTAAAATGAATGAAATAAAAAATGGTATTATAAACAATGACATGCAAGTTAAATGTTTAAAACTTCAAGAGAAGCAAGCATGCTAATAGTATGCTTCAACAAAATGAATATAAATGTTCCTAAGAAGGCAATAAACTGAAACCAAATAGTGGACCCAAGACACATTAAAACTATGTTTTTAAGAGAAAAAACTCAAATCATGTTCAATGTAAAAAAGTAGAGGCATGCTATTCAGCCACACCCAAACATTCCACACCAATCTGCCATGCTGCTGAACCCTTGGGAAAAAGAAATAACACATAATTGTATATATTTCCAAAACTATCCTCCCTTCTCCAATCTTCACACCCCAACCTTCTCTTTATCTTGGCTCCATTTGATTGCATCCAGCCATCATGCTGAGTACAAGGAAAGCAAAAAAAAAAAAAAAAAAAAAAAAAAACTACAGGTTGCTTTTTGAAGCAACATATCTACATCTTGGATAGGGAGAGTTTTCTTTTTGAGGGATTGGAGTTCAAAGCCCAGGCAAGCACCACCATGTGGCCTTCTTGGTCTAGCATAGTTAGGGGTGTTGCACCTTGCGCCTCTCATGGGTTCCACTAAAGCAGCATCCAGTGCTAGTGGTAGTGGATGAAGTTGTGCAATGGGAGGGAGAATTTGAAAGGAGGTAGCCGTGAAACTCATAGCTGACGTATGAAGCTTATGGCTCTCTATGTTGACCTTAATTTGAGACATTGTGTGGTATACAATTTGTCATAAATATTGGAAAGAGATGTGGAAGAAAGAGGCCAAGAGATTCAAGAGGAGAACATGCTGTTTGATTTGATAATTGTCGGTGCTTTGCTTGCAGTGGATCAGGTTCTGTTTTAAGCTCTGGTTTTATTTGTAGATGCTCTGCTGCTGGCTACTTCTTGATTGCAGTCCAGCTCAGAACTTTTGTAAAAACTTCTAGTTTCGATTGGTGGGGTGACTTGGTCTCTTCTCCATTTAGGCCTCTAGCCTTTGTTTCTTCTCATCAATGCTATGAGGGGGCAACACCACCATTTTGCTTAGAGAAAAGAAAAAGGAAATGAAGAGAGAAAATTAAACTAGACATTGTTCTGGGTGGCGGAGTGATGGGAGATATGATGTTACTTTGAAAATGAATTTGAGAGAGAGATGGAGAGAGATGGAGAGAAATGCTACACCAGTCATGGAAGCAAAGGCATGGGTGGGTGAATAGACACATGAATGGAGAATCTATCATCAGGTAGTTCAAGTATTAGCACATTTCCAACTAAGGTTACCAATTACCTTTCCAATCCAACCAAGTGATCCTGGCCAACTCAGGTGACTGGCATTCCCAATTACCTTTCCAATCAAATTGGTCAGATGGATGTTCAAGAGAGTGCTTTTTCTCTCTTTCTCCCTCCCTCTCTTCTAATCTCCCATTCAGAACCCACCACTGCCAACAACAGCAGCAGTAGCAGCAGCAAGCAAGGAACATTGCTTTTGACTCTATACCAACCAATACCAGGCAATATCAATGAGTATTGGCTTGTACCGCTCAGTCATGGTGGATAAAAGAAGTAACCACAAAGTTGCACCTGGCTTATATGGTTATTGCATCCTGGTGTGTCTCGAGAGCTGATTCCTCAATGCTCCAGTCTAGCATGCACAATATGAACCCACTCTCAAAACATTGGGGAAGATATTTCATAGCCTTGAAAAAACTTCATAGCAAGGAAATGCCTAGAAATCAGGTGAGGATGAGATGTGAACATATTTTGAAGCAGATGTAGGATCCTAGGTGAAAGATTCTAACAACAAGGGCTCACTTCTCCGCTGCCACAATTGGAAAAAAGAACATTCATGCACTGTGGCAAGCGTGGGATTCTCAGATCAACAACCTTTTAGTAGTTTAGCAGCGACAATCCTTTCTTGTTAAAATCATTTCAAGCAACTCCATCATATGTCATAGAATATTGATGATTCTCTATCAACTCCTCCTAATATGTTGCCATATAAATTTTAAGATACCATCAGACAATAGTTGGTCATTTTCATTCACAAAACCCAACATTTTGATTAACTAGTTTCAACTCGAAGAACACTATTCATGGATTATATGGAATGCAGAACAGCATTTCCAGTCAACAAGTTATGCTTCATTAAAAGAAAAACAGATACCAAAAATGACTGATACCTCCACCATGGCTTCACCATGGAAATTACATCACTGTTTGAAGAAGGTAGCTATAGATGGTTATTGCTTGTTACAATCAACCTGCTTTTAACAAGGTATATGAACATTTTTATCTTTTAAGTTTTAAATATATGTGTTCTAAAGGACTGAGGTGGACAATTATCTTGTATGGACACCAAAATGCATGGTGGCGGCATGGATACAAGTGTGAAAGAATTTCAAATATTGCTCTCCTAGTGAGTAGTGAGTAATAACCTCCTTTGCTGACAATGTGAAAACGTCGGAAATCAAAATAAGTGACCTTATACTAGATATTTGGGTTGGGAAACATTGTTTTGAAATCTAAGCACAAGAGCATCAGGCAAATTTTAAGCGACCACTGAAAATTTTTTGGTCTCACATTTGGAAGGAGAAATTATGGTTGCTGCAACCCACAAGATGATATTGATAGCACTAAAATAGACTTAGTTGATTAAAAAAAAAAGAATTGAGAGGCATGGTTGATAGCACAAATATACTTAATAAGTACCAGATTTCTACCTTAAATAAAATATGTATCCCAACAATAAATCTCAGATCTTCACTGCCTACAAGATGTAAGACTTACGTGTCCATGATGCAATTTGAGCCCCCTGTCCTCGACTCTGCAATTTCCATCTATAAGAAGAGTCTTGATTGGAACCTAAATATTCCCAGAGAGTAAGTCAAGAGGCTGAAGCAGTTCCTTTTTTATTTATATAAAAAAAAAAAGAAGCAAACTTTAAGTAGAATCAGACTTTCTGATAGCTCCAAATAGAAGGAGGTATAAACTCCAACTTACATCACTTCATACTTCTAATACAACAGAAATCTTATGAAAATTTAGTGAGAAAAAGATAAATATTTGAGAGACAAACCGGTAGGGATCTTAACGTACCATATTATCCTGAGGCTTCCTCTTGTAGTAGGCGAGAACTCTAGTCTCGAGGACAAAGTAACGCATGTGGATGAAGGAGCGGCCGATCTTCCTCCGCCCATACCGGACCATCCATCCCTCGTAGACCACCTTCGACATCCTTCCTCTCTCCCTCGCCAGCCCACCACCCCCGAAACCTCCAATAAGTTTCTATCTCATAGTCCAAAACACCTAACAAATAGAGCTAGAGATCGGGCCACCCTAACCCTAACCAACTACCCTAATTTAATTCAAACCCTCGATCAACGCAAATCCAGCCGTTCTCGAAGTGGATCCAGACAAGACAAAAAGAAGCGGAGAATTCAAAGAACCTTAAATTTCAAATCTACGGATAAACCAATATTTACCCGGCTCTAGAACGAACAAGTCCTCCCGCAACCCGGCGACCGCTCCAGAGTCCCGATCAGCCGCCGGCCAAAATCCGGCGAGGACTCGATCGGCTCCGGCCGATCCGCCGGCCTGAGCAAATTCAGTCCCAGCTGTCCAGACGGCCAAAATTCAGCTAAAAGAAAGGCAAAAGAACCCCGATCAAGAAAAAACCAACAGGTTCTCGGTCTCGATCCAAACAAGAGAGAACACGGCGAGTTCAGGATTTCGACTCAACCCAGATTCGAAGAACGCCCGATCGGCCGTACTCCGGCAAGCGGATCGATCGGCTTCGGAGGGATCAGCGATCGAGAAGGACGGGGAAGAATTGGGAACCGGCAAAGAGAAGAAAGGGACTGTGCGATCGGGGAGGGGAGATTTAATTTAAAACAAAGGAGGAAAAGAAGGCCCTTTCGCCACTCGGCCTCGCTTTTCTTTTCTTTTTTTCGCTTCCTACTTTCCGTCTGGAAACGGGGCTTCAAAACTACGAGTTATTAATAGAGAAGTGGGCCCACGGGTGCGGTTTTTAGCGACGGATGCAGGGCCCAAGAAGGCGAATGCCGGCGGTGGAGCGAGAGGAGGAGAGCGTCGCCGGATCAGCTCTCTCGAACCGCGGTCGAGCGCCACTCGCGTTGGCAGTATTTACGAATTTCCCTTCGCGTCATGTGGAATCGTTATGGACGCGTAAACGGTTCCTGGTTCCGTGGGATTGGAGTCCACTAGTTGGACGGCCGTAGGCATTCATGGTGTGCTTTGAGATTCGCGAGAGGAGATGATGGCGGTATTCGTAATTATTATTATTATTTATTATTATTATTATTATTATTATTATTATTATTATTATTATTATTATGGCTTTAGCGTCGGCTCTATCACGTGATAATAATGAGACCAAACTACTTTCGGGAATGAGCTGACGAATTCTTAAATGGTGCTCCGCTTGAGCGTCGTCGATGCTTTAAGCGCAAGGGGGGCTCTTGCCATCATCATCAATGCTCGTAGGACCCACTCGAAAGTCTCAATTCAATGCTCCAATCAAGTATTTTTGTCCAAAGCGACGCGCGCGTCCCAAGAATCCTTTATGATCGTTTGCTTCTCATTGTCATGATCTAATTCTATTTTTAAGTTTTTTAAAAATAAAAATGTTTTTAAAATAACTATTTGAACACATAAACAAATATATATATATATATATATATATATATATATATATATATATATATATTGAAAAAAATGACGTCATAAGTTGGATAAGGGCTGCGACTGGTCATCATCGCGTGGGATTATTTGCTCATGGGATTATTTGTCCACGGTCCGCGCGGGAGACGAGGAAGAGGTTTCAAAGGGGTGGGTTGGACCCGGCGACTGCTTGCCATTTAGGAAGTTAATAGTATCCTAATTTGATATGTTTATAAAAGAATTAATTCTATGATTGATTGTTCTAAATTTTAAAGCTAAAAGTAAAAAGAATCATGTGCTTCTGTTTTAATTTAAATTTTATATCTTAATATATCGAGATCAACGCATCCTATTTTGATGGTGTGGTTTATTTGTCTTAAAAAAAAAAAAAAAGATGGGTTGGACGGCTGACGATAATAACAAGGAAGTGAAACGAGGTGCGTCCAAATTTAATAATTTTATATTTGCTTTTAAAGTAGACCGCGTTATATTTCTTTTATTATTTCAAAATGGGCATTGCGACTTGCGAGCGAGATGGACCTTGGCCCAAACTTTGGACCCACGTCACACGCTCCAAGCGGTGGTCGCCCGCGAGGGTGACAAGGAAAAAGGTTCGTTCTGATACGTTGGACCATGGCAAGCTTAGGTGGTCCAAATCCTGAACTATTTCACATTGGAACTAGATATATCTCGTGCTCGGTGTTGGAGATCCACGCTTTATGGTTCTAGGAGTATAAAGCTAAATTTTGGTCATCTTTAATTGCAACATGTTGATGGTACTGCCTCTACTGTTCCATGGGATACCAAATTATCATCTCTAGCTATTTAGGGCATCAGATCCTAAATATCGAGATGGCTGAGACGAGGTGCAACTCATTACATGACAAAAAAATTATATGTTTTGTTTCTGCTTTTTTTTTTTAAAAAAAGAAATTTTGATTTGATGTTGAGAATTAGGGGATGCTACATGTTGTGTAGCTATTTTACTTTGTGTTGATATATACTATGGAACTATTTACTATTATATTTTTATTTTTATCCTTGAGGAAGCTAAATCATAATTATTGAGTAAGGGTGGCAACCAAATTGGATTGGATTGTAAATGAATTGGGTCTAATGCAAATTGGCCATAAAAGCTATCACCATGCATCCAGACTATTTATCAAGAGATAATCCAACTCAACCCGAACTAATATAAAACATCAAATGCCAACCTATTTAACATGTTTAACCTATTTAATCTATGGACAGTAAATGGGACAATCCAAACTAACCTAACTCAATAGTTGTTTAAATAAGTTAAATAAATTAAAGACATAAATCTAAATATGAATCACCTAATAAATGGATCAACCTATTTATGATTAAAACTTGTTTAAGCCTAACTTAAATTTATTTATTACAGGTTAGATATGAATCGGATAGATAGGTTTTGCCCCTCCCCTACTACTAAGGTGGTATGCACACCAAACCAAATGAGCCAAACTAGATGGTTATAGTTGAACAAGAAAAGAATATAATTTCTACTAGAAGTGGTTTGCAAGAAAAGTTTGATATTAAACAAATAGATGAGCATGGAATAAATATCATATTGAATTAAGATAAGTTTAATTACAGTTGAATGATTGAGGACATGTTAAGTATTATTGTTTGTGTATTTTTTTCTCTAAAAATTAGCCAAATCTCATGGAAAGATTGTTGTACAACATTTTGTATAAAACACTTTCTATTTCTTCTATTTTTATTATTATTTTTTGAAAGCAATCTTTTGCTACATGAAGTTCTAAAGATTTCTTTAATAATTCTAAAAATAAAATAATTTTTTATCATACATATTGTTCAACTTAATTCATTTTCTTCATTGCTTTTTAAAAACAAAAAAGATAATATCTATAAATTTTACTACCAGAAAGAGCTTTTGAATTCTGTTTTGAAAAAAAATAAAATTTTATATTACTCCTGTTTGTTCTGTCTTTATCTCATTTATGAAGGTTTAATTTTTTTTAACCCAATATGATCGTAATAATACAATAACTAGCATAAAAATTGGATCAATTTTAATATTCCTTGGAACTACTTAGATTGGAGTTGATTGTCTTCATCTTTGATTGACTTTTTGCATGATCATGCTCATTTATTTAGTTGAAATGCTCACCATATGGAAGCTGTACTTGACCATGTTTACTTCCTTTATCATATGGCAATTGTTGATCGAACTGTAGGACATGTGACCTCTGTCTAATTTAAGGGTAAGCATAATAATGACATAAGCTCGAGTGAAACATTGATTAGATAATGGATGTCAAAGCAACTAAGAACATATTATTTCAACTTGTGGAATGGGGGAACCATAGCAATGAAGGAAACTAACTTGGATAAAATCAAGCTATTTATCCTTGCACACTTTATTTAGGACAAATTGGGATGCCATAATTGGTTACCCTTATGTAACATCCACCAATATAAGGAAGTATACAAAAGAAGAAATTTTTTTTTTGGAGTTTTGCTGAGAGCTACAGTGGCCTTCCTTTCAGACCATATGCCCTTGCTAAAGAAGATTGGCAGCCACTCCTAGGAAAACTTCAGGCTACTTGGTTGGAAAAGCCAAACACTCTCCTTAGGTGGTCTGAAAGGACCATATGCCCTTCCTACCTAATATATGTCCCTATTTTGCTTCCCTCTTGGTTAAATGTGAAGATTGACGAGGAAAGGAGAGTATTTCTCTGCACCTTAGAGAGAGAGAGAGAGAGAGAGAGAGAGAGAGAGAGAGAGAGGATTTCTCTGGAAAGGACCACCATCCTGCATCCCTTTCTCATCTCTATCAAATGGAAGGTGAATTGCAAGGATGAAAAAGCTTGTGGCTTGGGATTCTCAACTTAGCTGGCACTGAATTCACAATTGGGGTGACAAAGACATCCTCTTTTGGGAAGGTACCAGGTGGTGACATCATACTTTCTTATCTCTGTTTCCCACTCTCATTAGGATCACCACCAACAAGGAGCCTACAATTGAAGTTTTCTGGAACAAGGCAACAGAATATTGGTCTGTGCAATGAATCTATCAATCAAAGCTGATGTTCTAAGTGAACATGAAAGTTTATCACTGATGTTGGTAATCATCAGACCCACACTCAACAGAGATATAACGTGAAAATGGAAGTGGACTATGAACAAAATATTTTCAGTAAACTCCTAGAGATTCTTGAATCATTGTGATGTTATTTTCCACTAGCACCAGTCTCAACACTAGGGAGGTACTCTCTATAAATTAAGCGCTGAAGCTATTGATCATTTGTTAGTAAACTAATCCTCCTCAGATTCCATACAGAGGATGGTGAATTCAGCATTAGGTGCACATTGGAATGCTAGAATGACTGTAAGATTGTTATGGACTGACTGGAGCCTCATCTTAACAAACACTGCAAGGCCTGATGCTGTTTGGTTATTGTGTTATCTTGGAGAATTTGGATGGAAAGGAACAGTGGAATTTTTCTGAAAAGGAAGCCAATACAATGCAAACACTAAAGAAAGCTGCACACTTGTCTGCTAATGGAGGATCTCCATTCTGTTCCCTTCTAAACATCTTAATGTCCTCTTTGATCCTTTCTTTAATCATTTGCAAAGATTGAATGAATTTGCAAAGATTTAATCCTTCCTATAGTCTGTTAGCATTCTTTGTTTTGGCAGTCTCTATGTGAGATGAACTCTGCAACTCCCTTCATTCTCTCAATGAAGTCAGGTGGAAAATAAGTCCTGGGCCCTTTGAACATGAATCCTTATTATCCACTGCTACAGAGGACCATCAGATGCTCTGCTGACTGTTGGACCTGAGTCCATTTCCAACTTAGATGTAAATATCACTTAGCATATTAATTGTGCTAATAAACCAGATTCTATAAATTTATCAAGGTTCTTAAATGATCAGCCAATTAAATTGTATGTAGCACTATTTACTTTCAAGGGCTTATTTCTTGTATAACTTAATGCATTCAGATTGACTGAACGAAACAATTTTAATAAACAAGAATAAACTAAAATCCAAAAAGCATGCTGCTAAATTTATTTTAATAAACAGAAAAGGATTAAAAAATCTGAAATGCATGCTGCTAAAAATTTTAGACATAAAATATGTTTGAAAAAAATAATAAGCAAATTAGGCACTTATATGCCTTCTTGCGAAATTATTTAAAATTTATTTTCTATATCGCATTCTTAATCTAGAAATTTTTTTTAAAAAAAAAAAAAGAAGAAGGAAAGATTAGGCTGAGGCATAATGACTTTCATTTAGATAATGAGTGTATAATGCAAGAACATAACAAAGGAAAGGAAATGAAAAAGATTAGTGTTGCCCATATCTCCATTATCAGAAGTCTCTATTATTATCCATCAAAATTCAAGGAGGATTTTCTTTTAAAAAATAATTGCTGTGGAAATTCCCAAAGGTGTTGCAACCATTCAGGATTGAAACAAATCTAGAACCTCTGCTCAGCACATGCATCAAAAAAGAGGTTTTGCAACCACTGGATCTAAGCCCCATCGACCTAAGGAGAAGGAATTTTCTTATATACTAGTGATAATTTTCTTATATTTTGGTTTTAAGCATTTCATTGCAGTAGCATTAAGCTTGACCATTTCCTCCTCAGGATATACTTCACAGATCATTCCCAACACAATGACCATGGATTGCACATCCTTCTACACCTAAGAGGTAGTTCAACAAAAAATGCAATGCAGCATATAGCCAACTTAAAGCAATGAGATAATATTAACATATCAAACATTTAACAACCATTCCAGCAATATGATTTACTTCTATTCTACCCTCACATCCTGCAGAAGAATCAGGCCAACAAAGTAGATGGAGAACAAGATAGGTGTCGGGATCTTCTCGACGACATTTTTAATCCTAGACACTTTCCTTCCTGCATTCTTTGTGGTTACTGCCAGTGTAGGGGCTGCCAAAGAAGCAAGAATAACTTTGTTTGCCACAACAAGGTTCAAGTCTTTCCTGATCCATTCCAAGATTAATTGATAGAATTGTTCTTGGTCTATTTCTTCAGTTTCTCGCGAGCGATATTCCTGCATTTATCACCAAATCAGTAAAAAACCTGGGATCAAATGATAGAAGGAATGTTGCAATGGTAGGCCAAAGAATGTGTCATTCATATATAATATAATCTGAAATTTGGATGAGGAATACCCTTATTTTATTATCCACAGCTATCCTAGAAGGAGGTTCCTTGTGAGGACTAAGGAATTGCTTGTTCACAGAACTGTGAGGAAATAAACACAATGTGATAGTTAAGTCTCCAGAGGAAAAAGTTCTGAATAGCAAAACAAAATACAGGCAGCAGAAGCACTTGATCTTTTACTTGTAAACCCGCAAGGTTGCAATGTGAAGTTCATTCAATGACAAACGTTTTTTCGTTTTATCAGCACAATCATTAAAAATCTTGTTGCATATTATCTTCAGCTGATGCTTCCCTGAAATACATAGGACAAAAAGAATTATTTATACTTTTATGAATCTTTTTATTTATATTATTATTTTAAAAATAATGGAGGAGTGCCGTAGTAAGCTTCAAATTCTAAACTACTTGACAGCTACATGAATCTTCTTTTTTTTTTTCATTCTGCTTGATTTTAAATTATATTTTTTATAAGATGCAAAAAATTTAAATCTGTCCTTGTTACTTTCTTCCATATAATTAATATTGGTATGTAAATCTATCTTATAAATTAATATCATTAATTTATATAAATTAATATGTAACATAAATGCAATGTAAATTAGTGCCCATAGCATTAAAAAAAAAATAGTCTATAGAAAGAGAAGGGATGCATTTGAGATGCTTCTTTTCCTATCATTGCAGCCATTATACGATTTCAGCTAAGTAATGAATGATGCAGCCTTAAAGATATAAATTCCAAGGTGCATCACTTCAATTGAATTTGAAATGCACTTGTTATCAATGAGTTTCAACAACAACCAACAACAAGAAAAAAAATGGACTTGCCTTGAGCTCTGTCCCAAAGGCGTCCGAGTATCCCGGCCATGGGAAAACTCAGACGGTTGGACCACTTCAGCTCCCTCTACTGCCGATATCAATGGAAAAATGGAGGTTCATATGGAGAGGGAAATGGGAATAAAGAGGCCTTCGCCATATCTCTTTAGAAGGCTAAAGAGGTTGGCATCTTTTCTTCTTGGAAGCGTGCGTTGTTGGGGAGGCATCTTGTTCTACGTAGGCCATCCCGAGAGCAATCTTTGCTCTTCTGGTCGGCAACCTTGTCTCAAATATCTCCAGAACCATGAAAAAAAAAAAAAAAAAATGATTGGCCTCAATCTTTGCACGGAATTGTGATGAAATCTAATTCCCAGATTAATGACTTCAATCTACAGAAAACTTGTTAAGGATTCCCAGATATGATAC
The DNA here is from genome assembly GCA_900491605.1 of Calamus simplicifolius. Classification (NCBI taxonomy): domain Eukaryota; kingdom Viridiplantae; phylum Streptophyta; class Magnoliopsida; order Arecales; family Arecaceae; genus Calamus; species Calamus simplicifolius. The sequence goes on from UESW01004047.1 coordinate 264,549, forward strand.
ACGAGTCCTGCCATACAAAAAGAAAAAAAAAAAAAAAAAGTTGATGAATGCCAAAGCCAAAATCACAAAACTAATAATAATTAAATTCAAAATGGAAGAATTTAGTCTGCCAGACATATCAACCTATGAGATTCATGATCTGGAAGGTGAAGTTTTCTTGTGCCGCTCCATTACTAATTATCTCTAAATCATCATTCTGAATTAGGTGTTATTTGTGGGCTATAAAGATTAAAGTCTATTCGGTTAGTGCGACAGCTTTGTTCTAATTAGCTTTCGCTATAACCATATGGATTATGAAGACTCAATACTATAGTCAAAACTTTTTAGTTCATCTTCTTTACATTCGTTATGATCTAGCAAACTTATAACTAAATACTGTTTTAAATTTTCTTGTTCATCTGACTATTTAAACTGTTCTTCTATTCTATTATCTAGTCTTTAAAAACATCATCCATAGTACTATCGTTATCTTTCTTGTTTATATAACGACGGACCAATGATTGTAAAACATGTGGACTAAAAAAAGGAGAGGAATCTAAAGTGCGTTAAGTACGTACTACTCAAACTATTCTAGAATGCATTAGTATATGAGTGGGAGTTTTGCTGGGCAAGGAAGTCTAAATTATCTGATGACTAAGTTAAGGATTTGCTAGCTATTATTCTTATAATCAACGTCTTCGTGGCTGAATTTTGAGTAAGCTTAGGGACTGAGAAAATATTAGGGATTAGTCTTTAGAGGGACATCAATGATCAGGAGAGGTACATCTCGACTCAACTTTTGGAGTCTTGAATGGAAAGGGACAGGAGGAAGGAGCGTGTCTTAAGGAAAGACAAACGATGACAGCCATCTTGGCGATTAGTGTCTTAAGGAAAGACAAACAACCTGTTCAATGACAGCCATCTTGGCGAGATAACTGAGCTTTCATTGAAAAAGTTTGCTGAGGGAATTTTAGGCCAAAAATATGAAAAGTCCCAATCATGGGTTTCGGCGACAAGAAAGGTGGCACCCTATCTCAGGACATGATAACTTATTAATCAAGAGATTGAAATACTTTGAAGACAATGATACGACATATGCTAGAGAATGCTGAAAATTAGACCTAATTGGGAGAACAATTGGATGGCGCCTTCATTTGGAATTTGTTATGAATTCCTTAGAAAAGAAATGGCATCCATCTAGAGAGATTAAAACTTTTTTAATTGGCTCTAATCATTATGTTTTTTTAATATATGGAGCAAAATCGTCATTGCATTAATATCCGTGCACGTGTAAAAAAAGGTTAGGATCACTTTCGATTTTCATCTACCAGAAGTTGCGCTAGAAAAAAGATAAAATTTTTTCGTCTCGGTAGGACCGAGTCACATCTCCATCCTAATAGAACCGAGCCACCTCCTTGTCTCGATAGGAGCTGAACCATTCTTATGCCTCGGCCTCATCTCGGCAGGGGCCGAACCATTCTTATGCCTTGGCCTCGTTTCGGCCAAGCCGAACCATTCTTATGCCTCAGCCTTATTTCGGTCAAGCCGAACCATTCTCATGCCTTGGCGGACCCAAAATAGCCAAAAGCCAAATATGACCCTCCGGCCGCATCAGCTCTCATCGTCTCAAAAGAAAAATCGAGTCCGGCACAGCCTGTTATCTATAATAGCCAGATAATAGAATAATCAAATATCAAAGCTCCGAATCAGTCTCTTCAGCCGTCAATCCTCTTAACGAATAAGATTCGAATCTCACCGGCCTCGTAACAAACTTGATTCGAATCAGATTCCCATCATTTTGGTTCCCCATCTCCCAAGACACGCTCGAAGAATCAGGTGAACAAACTGCCAACATTCAGACAGTCTATAAATACTTTTCTCGAAATCCTTTCAGGTATGTTCACTCTTTCATTAAAAAATTCCATCGAAGCTCAGAGAGAGCTCCCCGATTCCTCGAGAGACTATTTTCTTAAAGGACTCTTCTATAAGAGCCTTCTCCTCATATCTCTGCTTGCTGTGAATCTCTAATGACTTGAGTATTGAAGGGTCTTTCATAGAGGGCCACCCTCGATACTCTCTGTGTGAGGACTGTCTTGCAGGTTTCATTCGGACCAGAGATTGGCGTTCGGATCCAGAGGTGGGCTGCACCCGAGTCGAAGAACGGATTTCTATGGCAACAATATCAATTGGAGGAGAATTTAGTTAAAGTCCATACCAAAGGAATGTGGATTACTTTAGGGGCCAAGTTTTAGTATTAGAACCATGGTGCCGAAATTTCAAGGCATTCAAAACACCAATCAAAAGGGTGTTAGCATGAATGGGAACCGAAAAACTATTAGTAGAACTGTGGCCCAAAGAAAGGTTCTTGCCACTGCTTTAGTAGCTTTTGGTTAAATAATTGAACTGAGGATTTGTGACTCAAAAGCTATTCTTAAGTACATGTTTTGGTTGATCTAGAAGAACCTTTTATCCCAAATGTGGATCTTATTAGGGAAGAAAGGGGAGAAACTGATCTGGTAGAACTTTGCTTATGAAGATATCCTCCTCTATTATTATGCATATGGTTGCATTAGCCATGGAAAAGGACACAAATGAATCAAGTCAACCATAACCTAACCCAATCCTAATATAATTTTTCAATCTAACTAGATCTGATTCAGTATGTATTTAGAGACTCAAGGGTTAGATCAGGTTTGAAAATTGACCTGATCTAAATTTTGGATTATATTTAGATCTTATATTTTTGGACCTGACTCAATTGGAACCTAATTTATCTCAATTTATAAATTTTAATTATATAAATAATTTTTTATTATTTTATAAATTTATTTAATGAACTCTAATTTAAATTAATTCTTTTTCCCATCTTAACATATAGATTTCCTCTTAACTATTTTCTCTAGTTATATCTAACTATTTATATTTTATTATTTATGATATCTCTAAGTATATCAATAAATATTTTAAATATCATAATTTATAAACTCAATATGATAATTTACTTAAATATAATTAAGAATTTTAGATAAAAATTTAAGTGTAAGTTCTTTCTTTTTAATCTCATTTAAATTTGTTAATATATCTATATTTCATTGTCAACTAATAGATTTTTAATTATAAAATAATAGTTAGATATTTGATTCAAATGCAACATTTTGGGTTGGATCCAATATATCTGAATGATTTGTGGGGTCTAAAATTTTCTTCATAGATCTAACTTCATCCAACCTAACCCGTTTGTAGCCCTAGCGATGGAGCTCTTAATTATCAATTTGATAAAGTAGTGAAAAAGGTTATTTCTACGTTGGAGAAGGATAATATTAGAGTTAGAGCTAGAAAACATTCTTAAAATAAATTAGTGACTCAAGCAACCTTATGGGCTCATCATTTTCTAGGCATACCAAACAGTAAGAAGATCAGATATTTCTCTCATGGCTGGTCACCTAGCATATAAAGAGATGAGTGGTCAGAAGGAAGATGGAGGAAAACTCAAAGTCAACTTGCCCAAGTACACTTGATCTAATTACTAGCATCCTATCAAGTCAAATCAATCCAAATCCTCCATCGACAGCTAATGATACTATTGTTGGAAAAGGCCTTGCGAATTAAGAAGGTAGTATTTATTATGATGCCTCAAGTTCACCTGCTAATCAATTAATCTGATAGCAAACCAAGTCCATATGACTTTAAAAATTTGAGTACAAGTTAATTGGTAGTAGGTAAACTTAAGTTATAAACTTCTCAAACTTTTCTTTCCCATCCAATATGAGATTATTTTGTAGGAATGTTTGAGAGTATTACAATTTTTTTCCTTTTATCAGGAGATGTCCTCATCGCATGCTATAAGCTATTTAGAATCTACTTCGAATAGGTTTGTTGGTGCTACAGAGGTAGCTACAGAGTTAGCTCCACATCATGATGGGACTCTCTCTACCACTATACTATGTGTAGCTTTTTTTCCTATCCATCAACTTTTGTACATTCGAATCGATTCTAATATTATTTGTAATGGCTCAAGTCTACTTACTAACCTAATTAATGAATTAGTGGGCTAAGTCTATGTAGCCTTAAAAGTTCAAGTATAAGTTAATTGATAGCAGATGACTTGAATTATAAGCTTCTCAAACTTTCTTTCCTATTTGATGCAAAACTATTTTATAGGATTATTTTGGGCTATTACAATTGTGATGTTCCAACTCCTACATTAGTTCCATAGAATTTGGATGGAAATGGGTCAAAGATGGAGATATTTTCATTAGGGTCCAGGTTTTTCATTCTTAGTGTGATAAAGGGCATTCAAAAATATATCATAGATTTTGATATTGAAGTTGAAAAAATTGTAGTTGAGGAACCTTCAATTGAGCATGGTGTTGGTGTTGCCATGGGTGACCATATTAAGGAAAAAGCACAACTAGCAATAGTACTAAAACTTGGACTGCTCGTAAAGGGTTATGCCTTCTAGTTCTGGTCCAGTTTTGAAGAATCCAACCTAAAGTTAAAATTTTGGGTTGGACTACAATGGGCTAGAAGACCTATGGGTAAGCATGGCAGTAGTGGGCTAAAGTCCAACTCAAAGAAGTTATGGGCTCCCACTGAAAATCAAAATCTAGGGTTCATACAAACCCTCAAGCCATTAATTCTTTCAAGTTGAAGCCAACATAGATTGAACAAGGGATTAGCGAAGTTTTCTTACCCCCATCGCACATATCTATGGTTGATTTAGTGCTAAAGGCAACTTCCACAACCATACAAAATGCATGGGGTTCAGTTGTTGAGGGGATGGAAGGGAAAAATGGCAATTTTATGAACTTACATTTCACTAAAGATTTAAGTAACTCAAAAACACCAAGAATGGAAGCAAAGATTAATGCCTCACTAAAGCTAGTAGAAGAATGTTTACCCTAATCAAAGGCCTAGAGAATAGGTACCTCATCTCTACAACTTGGGGATGATAGGACTCGTGCGATGATAGTCAAGAGTTATAGCTAGAGGTTAGACCAAAATAGGGAAGGATCAATGCAGCAAATAGTGGTAGAGGCTGCTAGTATGTTAATTGGGAGGAAGATGAAGCTAGGTGATGAAGAAGGATGGTTGTTGGCCATAACACATCCTATTCCATGCAACTTTAGCCAAGAGCTTCAAAAGGAGAAGGCTATGGGCTATGTTTCAACTAAGTTGGGTCATCATATATCTCAAATCATTCTAAATCCAGTATACCAACAAGAAACTCTGATCCATAGTTTAGCAATTTAGCCAAGAAGCGGCAAGCAAGTAAACCTAACAAATATTCTAATAAAAATTTTTAAACCCTGTGATCATTGAAATGCTTAATTTGAAAATTTAGAGGGGTTGAGAAGTCATCTTTCATTTCAAATATTAGAAGGTTATCATTTTTACATAAATTAGATGTATGTATATTACTAGAAACTAGATTGTTCGAATCTTCTATCACTAAACTATATAGGAAATTGGAGCATTCTTAGAACTTTAAAGTGATTGTCTAATGTGATTTTTTGGATGGGTTAGTTGCTTTTTCTTAAAAAGGAATAGGAGATGCAGAATTTGTCCATATGTTTAATCAATATCTCTATAGTATTTTCTCAAATGAAAGTTTACTTTCTTGGATTCCAGTAGCCGTGCATACTTGTACTAATAGGGCGTACCAACACTAACTGTTGGCTAAACTAAAATATCCTAGGCTTAAATCAACCAATGATTATTTCTAGGGACTTCAATTGCATCTTAGCTAGAGAAAAGAAATGTGAGGGATAGAATTTAAAAAAAAAAATTGGGAGGGCATAGGGTTTCAACAATTTATTCAAAGAGGAGCTTTATTGACTTGGGGTACATTGGTTCAAAATTTGCTAGCTGAAATAATAGAGACAAAGGTGCTAAAATATGAAAAAGGCTACATAAAGCTTTGGCTAATGATCTATGAATCAATATTTCTTTTGAAGTTCAAATCCACTATTTGCCTTCTATTGGATATGATCAATGTCCTCTTTTCCTTTCATTAAAAGGTTTGAATTAGGTCCTACTCTTTTTCAATCTTAAAATTTCTGGTTATCACTAGATGATTTTTGAGATATTGTCCAAGAGGCATGATAGTTAGTGTAAAGTAGATCCCCTATGTTTATCCTAAGGAAAAGACTTCAAAAGAAAACACAAGCCCTGAAGGTCTAGAATGAAGAGGTAGGGAATTTATTTCGAAAATTAGTAGAAGTAGAATCAGAAATCAATTGTCTCTAAAAATAGAAGGATGTTGCACTACAACAAAAATCATCAATTTTAACAAAAAAAAGTACCAATAAAAAGTAAAAAATCTTTGAAAATAATTATTGTTAATGGCATGGTATCATCGTCGAGCATTGGAGTATTTTCAAAGGGCCATCATAATCTTCTTTTTTCAAAGGCTTAGTGATATAAAAAAAGGTATAAACTATCAGAAATAATATAATGATTAAAGTAAATATTCCTGGCCAAATTTTGTTTATGAGAATAGTATTCCATTGAAAAAATAATAATGATCATTGCAAATATATTTTTACCAAGAATAAGACACTATTGGAAATAAACTAACAACTCACTTGATATTGTAATACTTTTAAGAGATTTAACTATCAAAACTAACTGAAAAGAAATCAATAATTTATTATTTATGAGAATAATTTGTCATCAGAAATAGTCCAAATCTTCAAAATTATTATTTTAGCACAAACTACAATAACATTTTTGAAGGATAATACTATCAAAAATAATCAAAACTATCATTGATGTTATGCAATTTATTACTGATTCCATGATAATTTACATATTTTGTCACCTTCTATTCAAAAAAAATTCTCATCAATAATATATGAAATATTCTTCAATAATATGATTGTGGACTTGTATAACATATAATTCAGTTATAAATATAATAAAAAAAGTATACTATAATATCAAAAACAATTCCATACACTAAAAAAGTCAAGTTTTTAAGATAAATTATTTCTAATCCATACAACATATGTTGCAATTTCTTCTTCAAAGACCATCCAATTCTAGAATGAATTGGGACGGGTCTGTCCTTGTTTATATTCCATAGTTGATCTAAATGAAAAGGAATCCAACAGTTTTTTAACTAAGAAGACGATATAGGGTATTAAATGGAGTAATGAGTATCTCTATTCTATCTTTTAGACCTAAATTTTCAGGCATTGGATCTCCTCTCTATAAAATTCATAGAGATTGCTAAAATTCTACATATACTAGGATTGTAATTCAAGACTATAAAGGAAAAACTATCAGTGTTATAGCCATCCCACTTCTTACTTCTTTTGTTTCTATTGTAGAAATATCACGTACTTGGTATGAATTGAAATCGGCTCTTCAAAGTATTGAAGATGATAACATTTTATTGAAGAGGATTACAGATTGCTTACATCCTTATCTAAAAGAGTTCACTCTATTATTGCGATAATGTTTTCTTTCAAATGTCTGCATATATATACACGCACGCGCACACACACATATATATATAGAAAGAGAGAGAGAAGCAAACAAAATGACTAATTTCTTAGCAAATTGGGCAACAACAAGGAGGCAAAAAATAGTATGAACATCTTTTTTTCTTTCTCAATTGATGTATATTCTTGAAACAAATAGACAAGAAATGGTGTTCTTCATGTTTTAATTATTTAACTTATCTGGTACCAAAAAATAATATATTGTAACTTGATTGCCTCTCCTATCTCTAATTCTTAAGACAAATTTTGAGGATAAATAAAGATTATGAGTGTATAAGAAAACTAACTAAACCACAAAACCAATATGAGCCATGATTTTAGTTTGATTTGAACCTATTATTTTTATCCCTCAGTTTGGTCTTGGTTTAAAACTTTTGAAACTAAAAAGGTTGTTCGTTTTCGATTTAGGTTTTTAAAAAACCAATGTAAATCAAATCATGCTATGTGTACATATTATGTAAGCTTTCATTGTCTTATATTTAAAATTGTGATATTAAAGATATGCGTATATAATTAGGTTACATAAGAGCCATATTCTTTTTCATTCTAAATAAGTGAGTTGCTATTTAACCATATAAAGTTTGCTATAAATACCAATCTTATAGTCATTTAAACTAGGCAGGAACAAGCTGATAAATTAAATCAAAATCAAACCAAATTTCTTAGTTCAACTCAATTCAATTCATTGATACAATCAATTCAATCTTCATTTTGGTTTTAAGAAACCGATTCAAACCAATTTAGCTTTAAAAATATTTTCAAATCATTTCAATTTAACCTGTGCATACTCCTAATAAAGAGTAAGAGCTTGGCATGATTGAATATAGATGGTCAAGATTTTAAGTGCTACGATTGGCTGAGCTAAGAGAGCTTACAAATATTTTCAATATATATATATATTAATTACACGGTAAACCTCCAAGCAAAGATAAATTTTTTATAATTCATTATTTATAAAAAACTTAAAAATAAAAATAAATAATTTAAATAATATAAAATAATATTTTTTTAAAAAAATAAAATCAACTAGATTGATCTAATGTGAGCTAAATTAAATGAGATTAAATTCGATAAAATCTAAAAATAGATAGATATATCAATAATTAAAGATCATTTAGCTTATATTTGGATGGAGAGAAAGTAGAGAGAAAAGAAAATTAGAGAAAAAAATAGAAGGAAAAATAAGATTTACCTTGTTTGGATGGAGAGAAAAGTAGGAAGGAAAGAAAACTAGGGAAAAAAAATAAAAAAAAATGATGGGTCTTATCTAAAAATTTTCTCTCTTAAATTAAAGATATTTCAAAGAGAAAACTCAATGATGAATTTTTACTTTTTTTTTTTCATTACGATATTGATCCTTCAAAAAAAAAAGTTATATATTTTTAATTATTTATAATAAAAACATTATTATTATTATAAATTATCATTTTTTTTCTTTATTTTTTTCTACTCATTTAAATAATTTTTTTCTTTTATTTTCTTTTCCTTCATTTTGTTTTCTTCCTACTTTTTCTCTTAATCTAAATTACCGATCGCGTGGTGATAAATTGGCAGGTCGAATCTCGCTGCCCCCTTGACGAAAATAAACGGGAAGATTTGATAAGGCTTCCAGATACTTTCCACCCTCTTTCCTCGATCCGTCACCGCCGTTACCCTCCTCTCTCTCTCTCTCTCTCTCTCGGCAACTTCTATGTTTAATCTGTCTATTCAGTGTTTTGGCCAAGCTTTAAGATTCATGCTTCCAGGCCTTCTTCTCCGATCTCCCGGCATTCCATCGGTGTTTTTTCTTCTCCTCTGCTCCGGTCGTCCTCTTGGCCGTCCCTTCTTCCCCTATGTCATCGGATTCGGCTACTGATGGCCGGGTTCCTGGAAGAAGGTCCGCGGATTCGGGATTTGTCTGGGTCTCTCCAGCTCCTTCACTGGCTGAGATCGAGCGGCTGGAGGCTCTGTTCCCTGATGTGGTGTCTATGCCGGAGGCAGATCTCCAAGCTGAGATGGTTGATTGGCAGCACAAAGCTGTCCTTGTGCGCTCCTTCAACAAGTGGTTTCCGGCTGAGGCCTTCATCAGAGAATTCAGACGCGCCGGAGTCTCTGGAGTAATCATTCCTGTCAATATGACATTTCGATGCCATGTGTTCCGATTTGAATCACCAGAAGCTTGTCAGCTGGTGTTGCAGCGTCCATGGGTAATTAACAGCCAAGTGATTGCGACGGAGTCATGGCGGCCGGAATTTACTCCGACTGAGGATGCTATCCCGTCGGCGATGGTGTGGGTGAGGTTGTCGAATCTCCCTCTGGAGTTTTGGAAGATGGATTTCCTCAAATCTTTTCTGGCATCGGCGGGAGATTTCATCTATGCTGACCCTGCGACACTGGCGAAGAACAGTGGAGCTTTTGCCAGGGCCTGTATCCGAGTGGACCTTTGTCGTCCTCTTCGGCCAGGAGTTCGGATTCAAGGGCTAAATCAGCCGTTCTGGCAGCAATTTGCATACGAAAATCTTTAGGGGATCTGTCCGAGGTGTGGTTCGTTGCATTTGGGAGGACCGTGTGCTGTTCCGGCAAGGTCAGATGAGGACAGCCCTGCTCCTTTCTCTGCTTACGGGCCGTGGCTTGCTGCTGTGAGGCATCGAAGGGTCTTCTCAAGTCCTCAGTCGACCGAGGTGGGGAAGGCGCAGAGCAAGGCTTCCTCATCTGTTTCTGGATTTGGTTCTGCTCCTCAAAATGTTTCGGCTGGGCATCGTTTGGGTAAGGGGGGAGTTTCAGAGGACTGGGTGACTCCGGCTAAGGTGGCTCGCCGGAGGACTTCCTCTTCCTTGAAGGTGGCCAGGATGCTTGAGGCTCGCTCTAGTCTTCTTGTGTTGCAGCTGGGCCACGGGACTCCTGGCATGGTGGGCATGCCGGCTCAGGAGAACTATGCCAATATGGCACTTAAGAGTGACCTGTTACCCACCCTAAAGGAAGCAACCCGAGAGCTTTGTTTGAATCATCCTGTTGCCTCCAAGAATCCTTTTGCAGCCCTTGATTTGGAATTGGGTGCAGATGGTCAACTGGATAGCAGGATGCTTTCCCAGGGTCCTTGAAGCGAGCCATACCAGAGGTATCTCTGTCGCCTCGGTCTCGTTCTAATGCTGTGAAGAGTAAAGGGAAAGGAAAGAAGTCTCTGTCTAAAATTGGGGGGGCGAAACTATTGTCTTCTGATCGGTTTGCTCTCCCCCTCTGTTGCCATGAAGGTGGACAGGAAAAGGCGAGTTCTTTTTTTGATAAAGGTTCTGGGTCTTCTGTGGGGATTAATGCTGCTGACCCTTCGGGACTAGGTCCAGTTCCCTTATCCTTGGTGTAGACTTTTTAGAGTGATAAGCTTGATTCTGATGTGGAAGGCCCGCAAGTCTGCTCATCACAGATGTCTGGAGAAGGCATCCTGATGGAAGGGGGTCTTACTGATAGTATTATGCTGGAGGACCAGGGTGGGTCCCAGTCACTCCCAAACTGTAAATGAAGATTTTACTTTGGAATATAAGAGGAGCTCGAAAGCCTTCTTTTCGATCCTCCTTTGGTAGATTATTACAGTTACATCATTTTGACATATGTATCCTTCTGGAAACCAGGTTGTCAGGTGATAGTTTGGCCCGGTTCTGTAGGCAGATTGCTCGGTCGTGGTCCTCTTATGCGGTGGAGGCCGTTGGTCTGTCGGAAGGAATTTTGGCTATTTGGCGTCTCTCTACTGTTCAGATTGATGCTTTTCATCAATGCAATCAGCAGATTGGTCTTGTCGTCTCTGAAGGCACTTCTGTCCCCTGGCTTCTATCGGCAGTGTATGCCAGTATGGACTACAGGGAGAGAAGGGTTCTGTGGTCCAAATTGCATTCCCTCCTTGCTCAAGGGCTTCCTTCCATTGTAGCGGGAGATTTCAATTGTATCACTGAGGCTAGTGAAAAATGCGGGGGCAGACGGGTTACTGGCTCTGCTGACATTAATGAATTTAGATCCTTCATTAGCTCCTCTGGATTGATGGATTTGGGGTTTTCAGGTCCATAATTTACCTGGTATAATAATCGTCAGGGGTCTGCTCGAGTATGGGAAAGGCTGGACAGAGCTCTTGCTACAGCTCAGTGGGTTCATATGCACCCTGTTGTTACTGTCACTCACCTTTCTCGGATTACTTCTGACCATTGCCCTATTCTGATCTCCACGGAGGTCAATCAGTTTCAGCGTAAGCAGTTCAGGTTTGAGCAGTTTTGGACTGCCCACTCTGCTGCTCATACTATTATTTCTCAGATCTGGCATCTTCCAGTTAGGGGCAATGATGTATATCGGTTATCTCGCCGTCTCAAGATGGCCAGACACAGATTGTCCAGGTGGAATAGGATGGAGCTGGGGGAATTGGTTAGACAAGTTGAACTTGTTGAAAATGATATTAGGGTATTGCAGACTAAGGAAGATCAGGAAGGGTTTTTGGAGGACTCCAACCTCTCTTCTCTCTGGGAGAAGCTTGCTCGTCATCACTCTCTCCTCCGGCAGCAGGAGGTGTATTGGTGGCAGAGATCTAGGTTTCAGTGGATTTGTGACAGGGATCGTAATACTAGATTCTTCCATCAGGTAACTTTGAAGCGGTGAGCTGTTAATAGGATTCGAAGGCTTGTTGATGATGAGGGCATAGCCAGGAGGATATTCATTCTATCAGGGATATGCTTCTTCACTTTTTCTAGTCAAGATGGACGGAGTCCACTGGTGATGGGGCTCCGGTTGTTCAGGTCCCGGACTCTAGAAAGGTTTCTTCCCAGGATAACTATTTGCTTACCAGGTATGTCACAGAGGTGGAGATTAGGGAGGCCCTTTGGGAGTTGGGTCCGGATAAGGCCCCTGAACCTGATGGTTTCCTGCCTTTTTTCTACCATCACTACTGGGATATTGTTGGGCAGGAGGTCATTCAGGTTATCGAGACTGTTTTTCTATCTAAACAAATTCTAGTGGAATGGAATCGAACCTTTATTGCTTTGGTGCCTAAGCGCTCGGATGCGTCCCTTCCGCAGCATTTTCGGTCCATTAGTCTATGTACTTCGTTGTACAAGGTCTGTGCTCGTCTTCTAGCTCGTCGTCTCAGTTTAGTGATCCCTCGCCTCATTTCTATTGAACAGGGGGCGTTTATTAGAGGGCATTCTATCTCTAATAATGTCCTTATTGCTCAGGAGTTTATGCATGATCTCTAGAGAGCTCCGGCTAGCCACTGTCTTATGGCTGTCAAGCTTGATATGGAGAGAGCCTATGATAGACTGAGTTGGACCTTTTTGCATCGATCTCTTTAGAAGTTCGGTTTTGATCGGCTATTTATTGAATGGATCATGGCTTGCATTCAGAGGCCTTACTTTTCTCTGATCATTAATGGGAGTCCGACTGAGTTCTTCTGCTCCACTGTTGGGCTTCGGCAGGGATGCCCTTTATCCCCTCTGCTATTTATTTTGGCCGTGGATGATCTTTCTCGTGCTTTCTATCAGGCTCAGTTAGACCGGCGGATAGCTCCTTTTAGGGCTGCTTCACAGGGTCCTTTGGTCTCCCATCTTCTATTCGCTGATGATTGTATTCTTCTGGGTCAGGCCTCTATTCATAATGCGGCTTCATTCTATTCCATTATTCAGCACTATTGTTAGGCATCGGGTCAGAGGGTTAACTTTCTTAAGTCTTCTATTTGTTTTAGCCCGAAGACCTCTAGGTCAACCAGGGAAGCCATTGTTAATTTATCAGGTATCACTACTCAGACTGACAGATTTATGTATTTGGGGATCCCTATAACGAGGAGACGACCCCGGTGTTCTGACTTTTATGAGCTGGAGAGGAGGGTTCGTCAGCGGATTGAGGGGTGGCAGGTCACCGGCCTATCAATGATGGCTAGGCTTATCATTATTCGCTCGGTTCTTTCCTCTCTTCCCCTGTACCTTATGTCCAATGCAGCTATTCCGATTACTTGCCTTAAAAGGATCGAGAGATGCTTTAGAGACTTTCTCTGGGCGTCTATGCAAGATGGGCACGGTATTCATCTTTTATCTTGGGATACAGTCTGTATGCTTATCCAAGAAGGTGGTCTTGGGATTCAGTCCCTTATTGTTAGAAGGCATGCCCTTATTGCTAGATATGCCTCGAGATTTCTTCTGGAGCCGCATTGCCTTTGGAGTACTCTGATGCATGCTAGGTACGGAGATTGGTCGTCTGCTTTGCACATGAGTCCGCCTCGGGGATGCTCCTCTTTCTGGAGGGAAGTTTGCCGCTTGGGACAGGATATTCTGAGTAATATCTCTTGGATGATTGGAGATGGTTCATCGATTGATGTCATTCAGGATACCTGGATTTCAGAGCTCCCTCTCTCTCGGTGGCCCTCGTTTATTAGTGTTGATGCCCCTCCTAACTTAAGGGTCAAGGATTTGATTTCTTATGATCCCCCAGCCTGGCATCTCCCTTCGGTCACTCGATTCTTCGACGTGGAGCTTTCTAGGCGGATTCTCTCTATGCTGCTTATTCCTGGCCGATTATCTGATGTTAGGCTATGGCAGAGGTCATGTCTCTCCAGGGCTCCTACTAGAGATTTGATGAAGATATACAGGCCTGTGCCCCAGCGAGTAGAGGATGCGGGGTGGATTTGGAAGCTTCCCACTCTTCCCAGGATTCAGCTTTTTATTTGGAAGCTTCTGTGGGATTGTCTGCCTACTTGTGCCCTTCTCTCTCGGAGGGGTATGGCTATCCAGCCGATATATCCCTTGTGTAGGCTCGAGGAGGAGTCTACTGAGCATGCTATCTTCATCTGCCCCAGAGCTAGATGGATATGGCATATGGTGGGTTATACTGTTACGCAGGATGATTTGGGCTCCCCTCACTCCTCTTTCCTTCTTGATCTCCGTAGGAATACTCAGCAGAAGAGTGGTCTTTGGGCCGTCACGGCTTATCAGATTTGGCTGTCCAGAAACCAGCTTATTTTCACAGATGATTCCATCTCTGCACTCAGGATAGTGAGGAAGATTAGATCTCTGGTGGCGGATTGTGCCCGTATTGGTTTTGTTGCCTCTGGCCTCTGGGGATCCCCTGCTTCTTCGGCAGCGAATCGACATATGATTTTCTTCTCCTGGGAGCCCCCCCTCCAGGGTTCGTCAAAATCAACTTTGATGGGAGTGTCCGCCGTAGAGTTACTGGTTCTGCTTTTGTCATCCGAGGTCATCATGGTGACGTGCTGGCTGCTGGAGGTTTTGGTACTCTTGATTCCTCTGTCCCCATGTCCGAGCTTTACCGGGCTTGGGCGGGTATTTCTTATGCTGCTCGGATTCTTCATGCCAGGAGGCTTTTGATTGAGGGTGATTTCACGTCGGTCATTTCATGGCTGCAGAAGGAGAATTGCCCCCCTGGCCCTGCGAACCCGATTATTACGAATATTTGGACTATCCTTCGGGAGGTTGATTATGCCCAGATCCGTCATATTTATCGCGAAGCTAATTCGGCAGCGGACTGGGTGGCTACTTCAGTGGCGCAGCATACTGGACCGTGGATATGGAAGCCGGGCGACCCCTGTCCTTTTTTATTTCTTCAAAACTTGTGTAATTGTCCGATTATACAAAAAAAAAAAAAAAAATTTGTCTCCATTTGGGCGTGTCTTCTCGACCATGGGGCAGGCATTGACCACCGTTAACGATAAAATCCATGGTATATTCCCTTTGTTCCTGTTCCCGTTCTTCCTCTTCTCTTCTCCACCGGCAAAATTGTGGGAAAAAAGAGAAAGAAAGAGACTTTGTTGATGGTGAGATATATGAGCAGGAAAGCAGTGGAAGAAGAGGCAAATACGGAAGATAAGCGATCACATCTTTGACCACATCCAAGACGCCGGCTCGAAATCGGACGGCGGCCTCTCTTTCGGGGATCTTTATATCGCCGTCCTTCGCGTCTACAAGTAGCCTAATTTTTCTCCGTATTTGTTTTTTTCCCTTTTTTTTCCAAATTAATTTCTCTAATTCCTACTCTTATTGGGTTTTTTATGGGGTTAAAGTGACATCAACAAGCACTTCCCTCGCCCCCACCACGACCCTCCGTCGAGGGAGAAGCTGAAAGCTATGATGCAGGTAAAAGTATTCTTTAATTTGTTTCGATTCGGGTTTTTTATTCGTGTGGATCTTTTCAGTCTGGAATCATATGATTTCTATGGTTTATAGTGATTATTTCCTTTGATTTGAATCTTTTTACAAAATAAAATTTTGGTATAGTTTGATTAGATGCTGATTGTTAATCTAGTGTTCATATGTTTGATTCTCGCCAATATTATAATCTTGAGATTTGGTATTGATAAGAGATAAAATCGTCATTGCATTATTATTATTATTTTTTATACAAACGGGCAATCATACAATTCTCGTATGAATCAGCCCAGATACATCAGAGAACAAAATCTGCTGCAGAAGGATAGGACATGAGTCGCCTAGCCTCCAGATCCATGAATCCACATGCTGAGCAACATAGGCAGCCACCCAGTCCGCCGCCGAATTGGCCTCACGATAAATATGACGGATTTGGACGGAATCTAACTCCCGCAAAATAGACCAACAATCCCTTATAGTCGAATTTGAGGGACCATCAAAGCAACTTTCCCTCAACAACCAAGAAATGACAGTCATAAAATCACCCTCAATCATAATCCTATGAGCATGGAGAATCCTGGCAGCATACGAAAGACCCGCCCAAGCAGCAAATAGCTCCGACATAGGAACTGATGAGTCCAAAGTACCAAAACCTTTCGTTGCCAATAAATCACCCAGTGGCCCCCGAATAATGAATGCAGAACCAGCAGCTCTATCCCGGACACTCCCATCAAAGTTAAATTTGACAAACCCTGGAGGAGGGCTCCCAAGAAAAGAAAACTGTATGCCGGTTCGTTGCCGAAATAGCAGGGGAACCCCAAAGGCCAAAGGAATCAAAATTAACAGCATTAAAACCACGGGCACATTCTGTCGCCAGCACTCTAATCTGCCTCACAATCCTATGATAAGAAAACCTGTCGTTGGAGAAGATGATCTGATTCCTCGACAGTCATATATGATAAGCAGTGGCAGACCAAAGACCATGCTTATTCAGAGGACCGCACCGGATGTCCTGAAAGAAAGATGAGCGCGAGGAGGCCATAGCATCCAAGTCCCTAGAATAACCCATGAGAACCCATATCCTTCTTGCTCTGGAACAGAGGAATATAGCATGGTCAGAGGATTCCTCTGCCTATCTACACAAAGGACAAATCGGCTGGATAGAAAGACCCCTCCGAGATAGAAGGAGGCAAGTAGGAAGGCAGTCCCAAAGAAGCTTCCACATGAATAGCTGAACCCTGGGGAGAACAGGAAGCTTCCAAATCCAGGCTGCATCCTCCGTACGCTAAGCCTGCGGCCTGAACATGTCCATAAGATCCCTAGTGGGGCCCTGGAAAGACAAGATCTTTGCCAAAGTCTGAAATCGGTAGAGAAGCCAGGCAAAAGAGGCAACAAGAGAATCCGACAAGAAAGCTCCACCCCAAAAAAGTAGGTCACCGAGGGAGTGTGCCATGAGGGGGGTTTAAGGAAATCAGATCCTTAACCCTAAGAGTGGAGGGAACATCCATATTAATAAAGGAGGGCCACCCCGAAAGAGGGAGCTCAGAGATCCAGGTATCCTGGATGACATCAATCGAAGAACTATCACCAATCATCCAAGAGATATTGTCCAAAATAGCCTGACTATGTCTACAAATCTCCTTCCAAAAGGAGGAAGATCCTCGGGGCGGCACAATGAGCAAGCCAGTAACCCAATCACCATATCTCGCACGCATCACAGAACTCCATAGGCTCTGAGGCTCCAGGAGGAAACGCGAGGCATGTCTAGCAAGAAGAGCTTCCCTTCTAACAATCAAAGACTGAATCCCTAGACCACCTTCATAGATAGGCATACAAACCGTATCCCAGGATAAGAGGTGAGTACCATGGCCCTCCTACACAGAAGCCCATAGAAAATCTCTGAAGCATCTCTCAATCCTCCTCAGACAAGTGATCGGCATGGCAGCATTCGATAGGAGATACAAAGGAAGAGAAGAAAGGACAGAACGAATGATGGTGACCCTGGCCATCATAGATAAACTGGTGACCTGCCACCCCTCAATACGCTGGCGGACCCGTCTCTCAATCTCCAAATAGTCAGAACAACGGACCCGTCTACCAGTAATGGGGATCCCCAAATATATAAACCAGTCCGTCAGAGAAGTGATACCCGACAACTCTATAATGGCTTCCCGAGTAGATCTAGGGGTCTTCGGACTGAAACAGATAGATGACTTAAGAAAATTAACCCTCTGACCCGAAGCCTGACAATAATGCTGCAAAATAGAGTGAAAAGAAGCCTCATTATCAATGAAAGCCTGACCCAGAAGAATACAATCATCAGCGAAAAGAAGATGAAAGATCGGAGGGCCCTCTCTCCCAGCCATGAACGGGACAATCCATCGCTCCTGCTGAGCCAGATGAAAAGCACGAGAAAGATCGTCCGCAGCAAGAATAAACAGCAAAGGGGATAAAGGGCAACCCTGTCTCAGGCCAACAGACGAGTGGAAAAACTCAGTAGGCCTCCCATTGATGAGCACAGAAAAGGAAGGCCTCTGGATACAAACCATAATCCACTTAATAAATAAATCAGCAAACCCAAACTCCTGAAGAGAGCGATGCAAAAAGGCCCAACTCAATCTATCATAAGCTCTCTCCATATCAAGCTTCACCGCCATGAGACACCTTTTCACTGGGGCTCTTTGAAGATCATGCATGAACTCCTGAGCAATGAGGACGTTATCCGAAATAGAACGCCCTTGAACAAAAGCCCCCTGCTCTATAGAAATAAGACGAGGAATCACAAGCCGAAGACGGCCAACTAAGAGGCGAGCACATACTTTATACAAAGTAGTGCAAAGGCTGATTGGTCTGAAATGCTGCGGAAGAGAAGCGTCAGAACGCTTAGGCACCAGAGTGAGAAGAGTCCGGTTCCATTCCAGGGGAATATGTTTCGATTGGAAGACAATCTGAATTGCCAGAATCACCTCCTGCCCAACAATATCCCAATAATGGCGATAAAACAGAGGCAGAAATCCATCTGGCCCAGGGGCCTTGTTCGGTCCAAGCTCCCACAGAGCCACCCGAATCTCCTCCGCAGTGATCGGTCTACAAAGCTTATCATTATCTAGGGAAGAAACCCTCCTGGAATCAGGAACCCTGACTACCGAATCCCCATCACCAGTGGGGTCAGTCCATCTAGACTGAAAGAAATGGAGAAGCATATCCCGAATAGAGTGATGGTCCTCCTGACCGTGCCCCTCCGCATCAACTAACCTCCGAATCCTATTAGCGGCCCGCCGCTTCAAGGTAGCCTAATGGAAGAATCTAGTATTACGATCCCCCTCACAAATCCATTGAAGCCTAGACCTCTGTCTCCAATACATCTCCTGCTGACGAAGAAGAGAGTGATGACGAGCAAGCATGTCCCGCAGAGAGATGAGGTCCGAATCCAATAGTAACCCCTCCTGGTTCTCCTTCTCCTGCAAAGCAGTAATATTGGCTTCAACCAGATCAATCTGTCTATCCAAATTCCCCACTTCCATCCTATTCCATCTGGATGGGTCACACCCAATCCAAACACCCTGCTAACCAGCTAACATAACATCCTAGCGACGAAGCCAAATCACCTCTGACAATGTGGGGTCGCCCCGACCATCTGAACCATCCTTATGCTTCAGCCATCTGAGCCGAGCCATTCCTCAGTAACCCGAGCTATCCTCATACTTCGGCCATCCGAGCCGAGCCATTCCTCGGTAACCCGAGCTATCCTCATACCTCTGCCATCCAAGCCGACTATACCTCGGTCATTCGAGCCGATTCATTTTATACCTTGAAAAACCAGGTTATCCTCATTCAGGCCAAACCACGACATTCAAAATACCTCTGCGGAATCCGGCGCAGGAGAGTTCGAATCCACTATAGCTGAATAAGATTTCAGGCAGCGAATCATGCCCAGAAGTGGCCCAGGACCTGCAAGAGTGGCCTAGGTCTGTGTGATCATTGAACCTCAAGGCATCAACCAGCTCTCCCAGCCGTCGATCCTCTAACTGACAAGATACGGACCCTACTGACCTCATAACAAACTTGATTCGAATCCTAACAATTTTCAGACCCCGTCCAGGGCACGTCCAAGGAATCAGGTGATCACCTATAAATATCATAGCACTCCAATCTCTCAGGTACGCGCGCAAACTCTAAGGCAACCCCTCACGCATTCATTCACTGAATCTCATACTCCATTAGAGCTCTCATAAGAGCCCTGAGGAACACTTTCTCTATGAAGAGTCTTCTCTTCACATCTGCTTGCTGTGAATCTCCACTGACTTGGACGTCGGAGGGTCCTCCGCAGAGGGAAACCCCCACGGCACCCTCTGCGTGCGGACTATATTGCAGGTTCCACCCCGAGGCAATGAGATCGGCATCTGGATTAGGAGCCGAAAGCGCACCCGAGTCAGAGAACGGATTTCTGCGGCAATAGATTGGCGCTAGAGGAAGGGCCTCAAGTCCCATAAACTTGTGATCCAGGAGACAAGACTCAAAAACCAGAGCAAAGCATCATCTAATGGCCAATCAGAAGAGAGCTACATCTGAAGCTCAAGACCAGGCCGCCTCTCAAAGGCCTGATCCGATTAGCGGTGTGGCACCTCCGCTACCACCACCAGCTGAAACTCCTTCGCCGCTGGCAATGGCGGTAACCCTGGACCAGTTCGCCAATCTGGTTCAGCAGGTCCAAGCATTGACCCAGTTGGTCCAGGGGTTCCAGGCGATCCCTGGAACAACTATCCCTGCTTCTCAGCCTCATGAGGAGGTTGTTGCCCCTGCCTCGCCAGCGATCTCTTCTTCCGATCCGTCAGGTGTTAGGAATTGTATCCTAAAGCCAATCATTTGATGATTGTGCTAATGTAAATTGTATATAAATTAATATATTAATAAAAGTTATTTGGCAGTTTATTCATTACAAGAACATCTTCTTAAAACTCCTAATGGTAATGAAGCCCTCAAGATCTTCCTTCACGATAAAGGAGGATTTATCTTTAAAGGTCCTTAAAAGAGTTCGCGACCAAATGATATACTATGACAGGGCCATAATTCTATCAATTATAGGATGTTGTATATCATATTTGTTGGTTGTCCTCTTAACCAAGGAGTGTAGAGACACTGGTATGACATACATGTGAAAGTGTAGGAGTACATTTCACCGAACGTGACTCATTTCCGGATACTCTACTGTCAAGAGTTAATCCGAGAAGATATATGTATAAGTATCCTTCAGACCTGAAAATCATAACCAGTGGCTTACAAGCAACTCATTGTACTTAGGTGCCGGACCACCTGGATTTCTAATCCAGCTACGAAAGGTTACTGGGTGCAGTCAAGTACTTGTGGTAGTCAGTTGTCGATCAAGATGGAATTTGACCTATCCCGTTAAAAGGTGAAATTCTTGTGTTTCAATTTAGCAAGACCTTGGCCAAGGCACTTCATGTGAAAGTCACATGATCACTAAAATTGAAATCAGTTTATGGATTTGCTGTTTATAGTTGACAGGCTCTTAAGCCATCCTTAGTATTTGTGGTCAAGAGGATGAATTATATGGTAATTGTTTCTTAGGGTTCTTGGAGTTTGCTCGGTAACTCTTCGACCTATTCGGACATCGGGTTCCATTGCTAGATGGGCACATCGATTAGTATAGAAAGTTGTTTCAATGCTACCGGCTTAGGTTCAAACTTAGAGAGTCACACACATAGAAGTTTCCTAGGATGATCTATTTGCTGATCAACGATTGAGAATTGTATATGATTTAATTAATCAATTTGATTGATTGAATTATCTCAATTGGGTTAAGTACAAGTGAATAATATTCAATTTGGTTTAAGTCTATTAGAAGGACTAGTCGATTTCAAATATTGATTTGAAATTAGACTTGGTTTGGATTTAAATAGATTCAGGACTAGCCAAATTTGATTTGGGCTAGGACCATGATCTATGTGGGTTCAGTCCAATAAATTCAGATCAGATTAAACCATTACCTGAACCCAAACCTCTCGCATAAGGATCTCATATGATGAGATGGCTGAAATCTCATCTCATGAGAGATTAAATTCTCAAATAGAATTTAATGCCTGACATTAATCTTCTCCCATTAGAATTCTAAGCGTTAGAATTCATGTACCTCTTTGAATTAGCCAAACACTGCAACTCTTTGGTTTTCACGGAACGTCAGAATTAACCAAATGCCGCATCTCTTTGGTTTTCACCGAATGTCGGAATTAACCAAACGCCGCACCTCTTTGGTTCGGCGTCTCTTTGCTTTTTACCGAACGGTGGAATTCTAAATGTTAGAATTCAATGGGCTGGCTAAAATGAGACTATAAATAGAGGACATCCCTCATCAGATTACACAGAACAACAACACACGATATGTCGTGGATTGAAATTCTAAAAGGTTAGAATAGAAAATCCCGGTGATTCTGGTGTTAGCGGAAGCGTGGTGGATCTTGGAGGAAGATTCAAGTGGGAGGATTCAAGATCAACAAAGTTATTTTTCCGCGAGCTAGCACTCCCGAAAATCCGATCATTCGGGGCTTCGTGTGGACGATACTAGAGGCCGGGCGATTGAACGACTACAGAGCATAAAAGGATTTACCAACTGCCCTTAAGGTAAGTGATATGATCCCTAGATCTGAAGGCATGCTTCAAGACAAGCAGTATGACTTCTTACCTTGAGGTTCAAGATATGATCTTGATGATTTTATTTATATGTATATTTTAGATCAAGCGATCCTATATATAAGGCAAAGATATGATCTTGATGCATATTAGATAGATTAATATGTAATCTTTTAGTTTCCGCATTGATAATAGTTATCAAATTTTAAAATATGTATGCCTCGGAGTTTATTTCTCCCTACCCCAAGGGTGGCGGATTGCGGTCACCGGCCCGCAAGGGCGAAGCTGGCGCTACAACGAGCTGGAGGGAAGAGCCCGCTCAGATCCAGGCGGGTTCGCTCCCTCTCCCCGATGTCCTCCCAGGATTCGACACCGCTATCATCTTCTCCTCCTCCGATCCCTCATACCACTCTAGACGAAGGGATCAGACAGCAGATGTAGGAGATGCGACAATAATGGCGTCGGGAGTTGGATGCCGCCAGGCAAGCTCCTTCATCCCAGCCGAAAGCGGAGCAGGGCATCCCCTTCTTCGAGAGGATCATGAGGGAAGTGATTCCCCCTCATGTCAACCTCCCTACCATCGAGCCGTATCATGGATCCATCGATCCCGATGACCACCTCAGCAGCTTCAGATCCATCATGATGTTCTATGGGGCATTAGATGCGATCATGTGTAGGGCCTTCCCCTCCACTTTAAAGGGATCTGTCCGAACCTGGTTCAATAGCCTAAAACCATGTTCCATTGATTCTTTCGACGAGCTGAGCTTTCTGCTCATTAGCCAATTCGTCAGCAGCCATCGCCAACGAAGGAGATCCAACTCCCTCTCCGAGATCAAGCAAAGAGAGGGGGAGTTGCTGAAGAGTTATCTCGGCCGCTTCAACATGGCCCTCCTAGAAGTCGACCACCTCAACCACGAGGTGGCCATGTCCGCCCTGGCCAGAAGAGTGTCCAAAGAGGGGGACTTCTACCTAGATTTGGAGGTTAATTACCCAAAGAGCTTCTCGGATATAATGTCCCTAGCGGACAAGTACGCCAAGGTGGAAGAATCAAGGGGGTCTGCTCGGGCCAAGCAGCTAAAGAAGAAAGAGGCAAAGGGCTCGGACAAGTAGCGAGCCCACTGCCGCGCTAGCCCGCCTCGCCACCGTAGAGCTCCTCCGCCACCGCCTCGAGACCAAATTCGGAGTTCGGCCCGAAGGTTTGACCGCTATGCTTCCTTTACCGCGCCGAGAGCGTAGATCCTGATGGTGACCGAGCGTCAGCTTCCTTGACCCCCTCTTCTTCGAGGAAACGGAGCGCGGAGGGGCCCAGCCAAGTATTGACGCTTTCATTGGAACTATGGGCACGATACTGAGGACTGTTGGCAGCTCAAAAATGAGATCAAGCAATTGATCCAGCGAGGTAGACTGAACCGGTTCAGGGGCTCCCCTGAGCCGATTAATGAAGAGAATCACCAACCTGAACGTCGCCAACTCCCACCGCCAAATCCTCCAGTTATTGGTAACGTCAATGTGATAACAGTGGTCGGATCCCCATCTTCTTGGCCAGGCGAGGAGGAGAACCCACCGAAGAAAGCTCGGGTTGATGAGTTCACCTTCTCTGATGAAGACCTTGGGAAGGTACAGTACCCCCATGATGATGCTCTAGTTGTATCTTTAAATATGAACAATTGTGATGTACACCAGATTTTGGTTGATAGTGGAAGTTCTGTTAATGTTCTTTATTTCGATGCCTTTATGAGGTTGAAATTCTGGGTAGAAAGCCTCCGCCTGGTGGAGTCCACCCTGGTGGGCTTCACAGGTGATTCCATGATCCCTGAAGGAGTCATCACTCTGTTAGTACAAGCCGGCACCTGGCCCCATGTGACTACTGTGCTCATGAATTTCCTCATGACCAAGCTCAGATCTCCCTACAATGCCATCCTCGGCAGACCGGGGCAAATCTCTCTCAAAGCCATCATTTCCATTCCCCATCTCGCCATAAAATTCCCCATTAAATGGGGAGTGCGGGTTGTTTGAGGAAGTCAGATCATAGCCCGGCTTTGTTTTGTTTCCAACCTCCAATCCAGAAAGCCCGAGGTGGACGGGCTGGATGCTCGAAAAGATCTCACCGAGCAACGAGGAGAGCCGGCCAAAGAACTGGAGGAGGTACCACTCGACGAGGCTCGGCCCGATAGAACTATAAAGGTTGGATCACAGCTCAAAGGAAAGCTTCGACAAGAATTGATTGAGTTCCTTCGGAAGAATGCTGACATCTTCGCCTGGTCTGCATCAGATATCCCTAGAATCAGCCCAGACGTCCTGGTCCACCGCCTCAACGTGGACGAAATATTCAGGCCCATTAAGTAGAAGAAGAGGAGCTTCACCCCAGAGTGCCAAAAGGCCATTGAAGAAGAGGTGGATAAGCTCATCAAAGCCAAGTTTATCTGGGAGGTTAGTTACCCCGACTAGATGGCGAACGTGGTCATGGTGAAGAAGTCGAATGGCAAATGGAGGATCTGCATTGACTTCACTGACCTCAATAAGGCATGCCCAAAAGATAGCTTCCCTCTTCCGCGGATCGACCAGCTCATGGATTCGACTTCAGGCCATCAAATGCTAACTTTTATGGATGCCTATTCAGGTTACTGTTGGGAATTGTATCCTAAAGCCAATCATTTGATGATTGTGCTAATGTAAATTGTATATAAATTGATATATTAATAAAAGTTATTTGGCAGTTTATTCATTACAAGAACATCTTCTTAAAACTCCTAATGGTAATGAAGCCCTCAGGATCTTCCTTCACGATAAAGGAGGATTCATCTTTGAAGGTCCTTAAAAGAGTTTGCGACCAAATGATATACTATGACAGGGCCATAGTACTATCAATTATAGGATATTGTATATCATATTTGTTGGTTGTCCTCTTAACCAAGGAGTGTAGAGACACTGGTATGACATACAGGTGAAAGTGTAGGAGTACATTTCACCGAACGTGACTCATTTTCGGATACTCTACTATCAAGAGTTAATCCGAGAAGATATAGGTATAAGTATCCTTCAGACCTGAAGATCATAACTAGTGGCTTACAAGCAACTCATTGTACTTAGGTGCCAAACCACCTGGATTTCTAATCCAGCTACGAAAGGTTACTAGGTGCAGTCAAGTACTTGTGGTAGTCAGTTATGGATCAAGATGGAATTTGACCTATCCCGTTAAAAGGAGAAATGCTTATGTTTCAATTTAGCAAGACCTTGGCCAAGGCACTTCATGTGAAAGTCACATGATCACTAAAATTGAAATCACCTTATGGATTTGCTGTTTAAAGTTGATAGGCTCTTAAGCCATCCTTAGCATTTGTGGTCAAGAGGATGAATTATACGGTAACTATTTCTTAGGGTTCTTGGAGTTTGCTCGACAACTCTTCGATCTATCCGGATGTCGGGTTCCATTGCTAGATGGGCACATCGATTAGTATAGAAAGTTATTTCTATGCTACCGGCTTAGGTTCGAACCTAGAGAGTCACACGCATAGAAGTTTCCTAGGATGATCTATTTGCTGATCAACGATTGAGAATCGTATATGATTTAATTAATCAATTTGATTGATTGAATTATCTCAATTGGGTTAAGTATAAGTGAATAAGATTCAATTTGGTTTAAGTCTATTAGAAGAACTAGTCAATTTCAAATATTGATTTGAAATTAGACTTGATTTGGATTTAAATAGATTCAGGACTAGCCAAATTTGATTTGAGCTAGGACCATGATCTATGTGGGTTCAGTCCAATAAATTCAGATCAGATTAAACCATCACCTGAACCCAAACCTCTCGCATAAGGATCTCATATGATGAAATGGCTGAAATCTCATCTCATAAGAGATTAAATTCTCATATAGAATTTAATGCGTGACATTAATCTTCTCCCGTTAGAATTCTAAGTGTTAGAATTCATGTACCTCTTTGAATTAGCCAAACACTGCAACTCTTTGGTTTTCACCGAACGTCAAAATTAGGCGTCTCTTTGCTTTTTACCGAACGGTGGAATTCTAAATGTTAGAATTCAATGGGCTGGCTAAAATGAGACTATAAATAGATGACATCCCTCACTAGATTATACAGAACAACAACACACGATATGTCATGGATTGAAATTCTAAAAGGTTAGAATAGAAAATCCTGGTGATTCTGGTGTTAGCAGAAGCGTGGTGGATCTTGAAGGAAGATTCAAGTGGGAGGATTCTAGATCAGCAAAGTTATTTTTCTGCGAGCTAGCACTCCCGAAAATCCGATCATTCGGGGCTTCGCGTGGATGATACTAGAGGTCGGATGATTGAACGGCTGTAGAGCATAAAAGGATTTACCAACTGCCCTTAAGGTAAGTGATATGATCCCTAGATCTTAAGGCATACTTCAAAACAAGAAGTATGACTTCTTACCTTGAGGATCAAGATATGATCTTGATGATTTTATTTATATGCATATTTTAGATCAAGCGATCCTATATATAAGGCAAAAATAGGATCTTGATGCATATTAGATAGATTAATATGTAATCTTTTAGTTTCCGCATTAATAATAGTTACAAATTTTAATATATGCATGCCTCGGAGTTTATTTCTTCTTACAAATGGTATCAGAGCATGGTTTCGTCATTGATCTAATTTATTGCATGTAAGATTAATGCTCTCATTAATTGTGTAATCAAACCTAAAATGGATCACAGGTCAGATGGATTAAAAATCCAAATTACCCATTTAATGAGATATTCTGTGACATATTGCCGTGACGTTATGGTTCTTGATGTTTAGTCAAAAGATAATTTAAATTGATATTTGGCTTCAAAACACCGATTACACACACTCTCAAAATATATTTTATATTTGATACATATTGATGTTGTATAAAAGCATTATATTTGCATGTTTAGTATAAAAACATAGATATGGGATATGATGGCTTGTAATCTATGTTATGAAACATACAAATATTTATGAGAGTTTTATTTGAATGTCAAATATTAATTCATAATCTTTTTAGATATGATCTAAATATAGGAATTATGAGTAGTAACATAATGCAAGTGATGCTTGATTGAAATATATGACATGTAAACATAAAATATATTTAATCTTTTGGGTTAGCTAAATCGGGTCCATAAAGGGTTAGACCCTAAGGTTTAAATCAACTGGACTAAAAGAGTATTTAATCAAATCTAAATTAATTAGATTAGGTTAAGAATGCTCTAAATCAAACAATAGTTGTAGTTGATCCTATCCTTCTCTTTGATTAAACCAAATGGAAGTAAATTAGGCTCCGTGGTTGAGCATGAATCTCTTAAATGGTCAAATCAAAAATTGGTTAACCATATGATGTCAAGGTGAGTTGGCAAGTTGCTCTAGGATCAACGATCGAATGGTTTTTAATTGGGAGCTACTCGTATTGATGCGTCTTTAACGAGTTAATGGCATATCCCTCCCATCGATCTCACTTACCTGGTCAATATGGTGAATCATTATGATTCTGATCATTTACCTGATTCGGGTTGACCCATGCCTGTAAGGAAATCAGTCTGACTGATTTAGGTGCCACTTAACCAGACTTAATCTTGTTTCATTCTACCGATTTCATAGGTTTAGTAGGAGAACTTGATTAGTCAATTTATCTTCAGATTATTAAATCCTCTAAAATTATTAGGTCCTTAAAATGAAATAGTTATATGATAACTAGATCATAGCCTCCCATTAAGATGGGTGATAATGAGTCCGATGTTTTGATAATCATTGGAGGCACTCCATGCCTGGTGCTTGTCAACCATCGAAATTATCATTTATTATATGATAAGTCAGCGTAACTATTAAATAGACAGTCAGATGGGCCGAGCTTCACTCGAGCTTGGTTGTTTATTGATAGGTTACACTGATTATATCATTTAATGGTTGGACCTAACCAGAACTTTCAGTGGAGGCACTCCATGCCTGCTGAATAGGAACATGGGGCAAAACTGAACACTAAGAATTGTTTGGGGAAACAATTGGTTTTGAACTTACTCTTAGATGCATATGGGTTGGCCAAGATTCACTTGGGCCTGTATGTAGTCTATGTATATCTTAGTGCCCACTAAAGAATTAAGAATAATTCTTCGAATTGGGGCATAGAGGCTGCCAATTTGAACAAAATAGTGGAAGAATCTTTAGACTAAAGTCCAAGTCTTTAGACTGAATCAATTTATATACGAATAAACTTTAGTTTTTCCTTATACAGAAAATGACCACTAATTTATCATTAAGGTCCCTATTGGATAGTGACAAGTTGAATGGTTCAAATTTCAATAGCTGGTTTAGAAAACTTAAGATCGTCCTTGAGCATGAGAGGATTCTATATATTCTGAATAATCCTGCACCAAAGATACCTGATGCAAACACACAAAGTTTTGAGAAAGACACTTATCAGAAGTGGCTCAGTGATAGAACTAGCGTACGTTGCATCATGCTAGCAGCAATGAACGATGAATTCGGTCACCGGTTTGAGAATGCTCAGCCAGAAGAAATCATTCAAGCGTTGAATGAATCTTTCGGCACACCTGACGACGTTGAAAGGCACAAGACTAGTTGTGCTATTTTTAATGCTTGAATGAGGGATAAATCTTCTATCACTAATCATGTATTGTACATGATCGAGAAGATAGAACTGCTAAGCAAGCTCAGCTTTCCCCTACATGAGCAGTTGGAAAAAGATGCGATCCTGAATTCCTTACCTCCATCCTTCCGACCTTTCCTTACTCATTTTCGAATGACAAAGCCTGCAGTCAACTACCACGGTTTGTTGGGATTGTTACAGAACTTTGAGAAGGATAACCAGCTCTCTAAGGGTTTGGTTAATGTGGTTGAAGGATCTAAGGTAGGGCGTCAACCCTTTGAGAAAGGGAAGAAGAAAAAGAATAAGAAAAAGGTGCAACATGCTAGGACATCTATAAGTGGTCAGATGCAGAAGAAGAAAGTTGATAAAATTTAAGCTGAATGCTTTCATTGCAAGATGCAAGGGCACTGGAAGAGGAACTGTCCTCTTTACATTGCCACACTTGATCCAAACAGGCCAAAGAAGAAAAAGGGGCAAGATGTTGCTCAACAAGGTATTTATATGATAACACCTTGTAATTTTTCTGTATATGATAATCAGACATGGGTATTGGATACTGGGAGTCCTTTTAACATTTGCAATTCATTGCAAGGACTACAGGTCACTAGAAGATTTGAGGACAATGAAAGATTCCTTAATGTCGGCGATGGAAGATTAGTTCCAGTTCTGGCATTAGGAGTTCTTGAATTAGTTTTCAATAGAAATGTTATTATACTAAATGATTGTCATTTTTGCCCAACGTTCTTGTTGAACATAATTTCTGTAGGCCTTCTGGCTAAAAGTCATTATGAAATTTTAATAAAGGATGTTACTTTGAATATCATTATGAAGGGAGTCACTGTAATGACTGGGCATTTATCTAATGACATTATATATTATCACAGCCTGTAAATGTAGTGTACAAATCAAGTAAGTGCCCTAAAACAACTGATGTCACATACATTTATCTTTGGCACCATCGGCTGGGTCATATCAACAAGAATAGATTAAACAGGTTAACTCAGGAGGATATATCAACAAGAATAGATTAAACAGGTTAACTCGAAAGGGCATCCTTTGAATTGATGATTGTGAATCGTTAACTACTTGTGAATCCTGTCTTCTTGGTAAAATGACCAAGTCATCTTTTACTAGAAAAGGTGAAAGAGCCAAAGAGCTATTGGGTCTAGTACATACGGATGTATGTGGACTAATGAGCACTTGTGCCAAAGGTGGATATTACTACTTCATTACTTTTATAGACGACCTTTCTAGGTTCAGTTATATCTATCTTATGAGACATAAATCTGAGTCGTTTGAAATGTTCAAACTATATCATAAAGAAGTAGAAAAACAAACAGGAAAATGCATTAAGATCCTTCAATCAGATCGAGGAGGTGAATACCTTTCCAATGACTTTGTGACATATTTAAGGGAGAATGAGATTCTCTCCCAATGGACTCCTTCTGGAACACCACAGCATAACGGTGTGTCCGAAAGAAGGAATCGAACCCTGTTAGATATGATTCGGTCCATGATGGGTTTTGCAAGCTTGCCAATATCATTTTGGGGATACGCATTAGAATCAGCTTGTCATATTCTTAATAAGGTTTCAAGTAAGTCTGTTTCTAAAACTCCATATGAGATGTGGTATGGACATAAACCGGTTATCACCTATCTGAGAGTCTGGGGGTATCCGGCTTATGTGAAATGTGCAAAATCAGACAAACTTGAACCCAAATCTGACAAATATTTTTTCATCGGCTATCCGAAAGAAACCAAAGGATATTACTTCTACAATACTGAAGAACAAAAGTTGTTCATTAGTAATAGAGCAGTTTTTCTTGAAAAGGAGTTCCTTAGTGAAGGAACAAATAGCTCTAATATTGAACTTGAGGAAGTTCATCAAGTAGAAGGAACAACACAAACCAGTGAACCCTTAGAATCTGAGTTAATTAGATCAAACTCAAAACCTATTTTAGATGCACCATTAAGGCGATCTGGTAGAGTACCACATCAACCAGACAGATACTTAGGTTTCTTGGTCCAGAATGAAGATCCTGTTGAACTCGATGAGAACAACGAGGATCCGATCACCTATATGGATGCTATGCAAAGGACTGACTCTAATAAATGGCTTGATGCCATGAAATCCGAACTGATTCCATGAAGGACAATAATGTATGGACATTAGTTGACCCACCCGAAGGGATAAAACCCATAGGGTGTAAGTGGGGTTTCAAGAGGAAAAGAGGCATAGACGAAAAGGTTGAGACCTATAAAGCACGTCTGGTTGCTAAGGGGTATCGTCAGCGTTATGGTATTGACTATGACGAAACGTTTTCTCCTGTGGCAATGCTGAAATCCATTTGGATTATGCTAGCTATAGTAGCACACTTCAATTATGAGATTTGGCAGATGGATGTTAAAACCACTTTTCTAAATGGTAATTTAGAAGAATAGATGTATATGATACAGCTTGAAGGTTTTATATCTGAAGACGAGTCTAAAGTGTGCAAGCTATAAAAGTCTATTTATGGACTTAAGCAAGCATCTAGGAGTTAGAACATACGATTTGATAAAGTGATCAAATCTTATGGCTTTATTAAGAATAAAGAAGAACCTTGCATTTATAAAAGGGCTAACGATTTCATTATTATATTTCTTGTATTATATGTGGATGATATTCTCTTAATCGAGAATGATATCCCTGCATTATAAGCAATAAAGATATGGTAATCATCACAATTCTCCATGAAAGATCTGGGAGAAGCATCATACATCCTAGGGATGAAGATCTATAGAGATAGATCTAAGAGGATGCTTGGTTTATCCCAATCTACGTACATTGACACCGTGCTAAAGAGGTTTAGCATGGAGAATTCCAAGAAAGTCTATCTTCCGATAGGCCATAGAATTCATCTTTCTAAGAAGGATTGTCCGACAACTCCTAATGAAAAAGAACGTATGAGTCGAATTCCATATGCTTCGGTAGTGGGATCGATTATGTACACCATGACATGTACAAGATTAGATATGGCATACTCACTAGGAGTAGTGAGTAGATACCAGTCTGATTCAGGAGGAAAACACTGGCAAGTTGTTAAGACAATCCTTAAGTATTTGAGAAATACTAAGGATTAATGGTTAGTCTATGGAGAGTCTGATTTGAAACGTGTTGGATATACTGATTCCAGTTTCCAATCAGATCATGATGATAGTAAAAGTGTATCGGGTTTCATGTTTATCCTAAATGGTGGAGCTATTTGCTGGAAAAGTTTCAAGCAACATACAGTGGCAGATTCGGTGTGCGAGGCAGAGTACATCGTTGCATCAGATGCTGCAAAAAAAACTGTGTGGCTGCGAAAGTTTATCTCCGAGCTTGGAGTGGCACCTTCTATAGATGGACCAGTCCTATTGTACAGTGACAGCACTGGTGCCATAGCTCAAGCAAAGGAATGACAAGCACATCAGCGCACCAAGCACATACTGCGCCAGTTTCATCTTATATGAGAGATTGTAGACCGAGGTGACATAAATCTTCAGAAGATTGATAGAAAGGAAAACCTAGGTGACCCATTTACTAAAGCACTCAGCATCAAGGAGTTTGATGACTATAAATTGAATATGGGTATTAAATACTGTAATGAGTGGCTTTAGGCTAAGTGGGAGTTTGTTGGGAATTGTATCCTAAAGCCAATCATTTGATGATTGTGTTAATATAAATTGTATATAAATTGATATATTAATAAAAGTTATTTGGCAGTTTATTCATTACATGAACATCTTCTTAAAACTCCTAATGGTAATGAAGCCCTCAGGATCTTCCTTCACGATAAATGAGGATTTATCTTTGAAGGTCCTTAAAAGAGTTCGCGACCAAATGATATACTATGACAGGGCCACAGTACTATCAATTATAGGATGTTGTATATCATATTTATTGGTTGTCCTCTTAACCAAGGAGTGTAGAGACACTGGTATGACATACAGGTGAAAGTGTAGGAGTATATTTCACCAAACGTGACTCATTTCCGGATACTCTGCTGTCAAGAGTTAATCCGAGAAGATATAGGTATAAGTATCCTTCAGACCTGAAGATCACAACCAGTGGCTTACAAGCAACTCATTGTACTTAGGTGCCAGACCACCTGGATTTCTAATTCAGCTACGAAAGGTTACTGGGTGCAGTCAAGTACTTGTGGTAGTCAGTTATGGATCAAGATGGAATTTGACCTATCCCGTTAAAAGAAGAAATGCTTGTGTTTCAATTTAGTAAGACCTTGGCCAAGGCACTTCATGTGAAAGTCACATGATCACTAAAATTGAAATCACTTTATGGATTTGCTGTTTAGAGTTGACAGGCTCTTAAGCTATCCTTAGCATTTATGGTTAAGACGATGAATTATACATTAACTATTTCTTAGGGTTCTTGGAGTTTGCTTGACAACTCTTCGACCTATCCGGACGTCGGGTTCCATTGCTAGATGGGCACATCGATTAGTATAGAAAGTTTTTTCTATACTACTGGCTTAGGTTCGAACCTAGAGAGTCACACGCATAGAAGTTTCCTAGGATGATCTATTTGCTGATCAACGATTGAGAATCGTATATGATTTAATTAATCAATTTGATTGATTGAATTATCTCAATTGGGTTAAGTACAAGTGAATAAGATTCAATTTGGTTTAAGTCTATTAGAAGGACTAGTCGATTTCAAATATTGATTTGAAATTAGACTTGATTTGGATTTAAATAGATTCAAGACTAGCCAAATTTGATTTGGGTTAGGACCATGATCTATGTGGGTTCAGTCCAATAAATTTAGATCAGATTAAACCATCACCTGAACCCAAACCTCTCGCATAAGGATCTCACATGATGAGATGACTGAAATCCCATCTCATAAGAGATTAAATTCTCATATAGAATTTAATGCCTAATATTAATCTTCTCCCGTTGGAATTCTAAGTGTTAGAATTCATGTACCTCTTTGAATTAGCCAAACACTGCGACTCTTTGGTTTTCACCAAACGTCGGAATTAACCAAACGCCGTGCCTCTTTGGTTCGGCGTCTCTTTGCTTTTTACCGAACGGCGGAATTCTAAATGTTAGAATTCAATGGGCTGGCTAAAATGAGACTATAAATAGTGGATATCCCTCACCATATTACACAGAACAACAACACACGATATGTTGTGAATTGAAATTCTAAAAGGTTAGAATAGAAAATCCTGGTGATTCTGGTGTTAGTGGAAGCATGGTGGATCTTGGAGGAAGATTCAAGTGGGAGGATTTTAGATCAGCAAAGTTATTTTTCCACGAGCTAGCACTCCCAAAAATCCGATCATTCGGGGCTTCGCGTGGACGATACTAGAGGCTGGACGATTGAATGGCTGCAGAGCATAAAAGGATTACCAACTGCCCTTAAGGTAAGTGATATGATCCCTAGATCTTAAGGCATGCTTCAAGACAAGAAGTATGACTTCTTACCTTGAGGATCAAGATATGATCTGGATGATTTTATTTATATGCATATTTTAGATCAAGCGATCCTATATATAAGGCAAAGATACGATCTTGATGCATATTAGATAGATTAATATGTAATCTTTTAGTTTCTACATTGATAATAGTTATCAAATTTTAAAATATGCATGCCTCGGAGTTTATTTCTCCCTACAGTTACAACCAAATCCGAATGGCGCCCAAAGATGAGGAGAAAACTGCCTTCATCACCGACCGTAGTATTTATTGCTACCAAGTTATACCCTTTGGTTTGAAAAATGCAGGTGCCACATACCAAAGGCTAGTCAACAATGTCTTCAAGGAGCAAATCAGTCGGAACATGGAGGTGTATGTTGATGACATGCTGGTAAAAAGTAAGGAGGCATCCCAGTACATTGAGAACCTTGTAGAGAGCTTCGCTACACTTCGAAAATACCAGATGACGCTCAATCCCACCAAATGTGCCTTCAGAGTCAACTCCAAGAAATTCCTCGGCTTCATGGTTTCACAGCGAGGCATCGAAGCAAACCCTCAAAAAATCCAAGTCCTGCAACAAATGGCTCCGCCAGGGTCAGTCAAGGACGTGCAGCGTCTCACCGGGAGGATAGCAGCCCTCAGCCGCTTCATTGCTTGGTCGGCCGAGAAATGCCTTCCCTTCTTCAAAGTGCTTCGGTCGGCCAAAAACTTTCAGTGGACCCCAGATTGCCAGAAGTCCTTCGAAGACCTCAAGAAATACCTCGGCTCGCCACCTCTCCTCAGTAGCTCGAAGCCAGGGGAGGTGCTGAATTTATACCTGGTAGTCTCTGAAAATGCTGTTGGCTCGGTGCTAACCAGAGAGGAGAACAGAGTTCAAAGGCTTGTCTATTATGTTAGCAAACTACTCAAAGACGCTGAAACGAGGTACACTCAGGTCGAGAAAATGATCCTAGCTCTAGTGACATCAGTTCGAAAGTTGCGGCCATACTTTCAGGCGCATATTGTTATCATCCTGACCGACCAACCTCTCAAGGCAATTATCCATCGTCCAGAAGCATCGGGGAGAATGACCAAATGGGCTGTCAAGCTGAGCAAGCACGACATTCAATATCAGCCTCATCCAGCCATTAAAGCCCAAGTTCTAGCGGACTTTCTCCTCGAATGCACTATTTCCGAAGATGGCTCTGTTTCGGATACGCCCGGACAACCAAAGCCCAGCGCCCCATGGTTGCTTCATGCCGATGGATCCTCCAGCGTGGGCAGTTCTGGCGTCAGCCTAGTTCTCACCAGTCCAGAAGGCTCGACCTTTGAATATGGCATTCGTTTCTCCTTTCCGGCCTCAAATAATGAAGCGGAGTATGAAGCCCTGCTCTCCGGACTCCGAATCGCCTGTGAGCTTAAAGTCAAGAAACTGATTACCTACATCGACTCCCATTTGGTGGCTGGCCAAGTGCAGGGAGAATTCGAGGCTCGAGAGCCGACTATGATTCAGTATCTCCAAAAGGTGCGCGATCTATCTTCCTATTTCGATGAATTTAAAATTGTCCAGATTTCAAGGGCTGAAAATGCCACGCCGACCTACTGTCCCGCCTGGCAACTACGGAATCGATGGATCTTGAGCGAAAATTCTACCTAGAGGTCCTAGAGAAGCCCAGCATCATCGATGTTGATCACATGATGCAGGTTGACACTGAATCATCCTGGATGGATCCCCTGCACCAGTACCTCAAAGAAGGGTTGCTGCCCACCGATAGAAAGGAAGCAAGGAAGTTGAAATTGCAATCCTCTCATTATTTTCTGATTGATGATCGGCTATATAAGCGATCCTTCTCCATGCAATTGCTTAAATGCCTCCGTCCATCAAAAGCCTATTATGCTCTTCGGGAGGTTCATGAAGGCATCTGTGGCAATCACCTCGGCAGCCGCGCCCTATGCCATAAAGTGCTATGCCAAGGATATTATTGGCCGATGATGTAGAAAGATGCTGATGACCTTGTCCGAGCCTGTGATGCGTGCCAATGACACTCAAATATTCAGAGGCTCCCCTTTGCTCACCTGACTTCCATCTCGTCCCCCTGGCCCTTCTCCAAGTGGGGAATGGATATACTTGGCCCTTTCCCCCTCGCAACGGGGCAAAGGAAGTTTCTGTTTTTTGCAATTGATTATTTCACTAAGTGGGTTGAAGCCGAAGCAGTCACCCATATAACTGAAGCTCGGGCTAAAGACTTCGTGTGGAGGTCCATCATCTGCCGCTTCGGTCTTCCCCACACCATCATCACCGACAACGGGAAGCAATTTGATAATCTGAAGTTTCGGGAGTTCTGCAAGGATCATGGCATTCTTCATCGCCTGAAGCACCGAAAGGGCTCCCACGTGCTGTGGGCGTACCGAACCACCGAAAGGGCTCCCACGGGCCAAACTTCATTCAAGATGGCCTTCGGCACCGAAGCTGTTATCCCCGTGGAAGTTGGGCTCCCCTTCCCTCGCACCGAAGGCTACTCGGAAGATTCCAATGATGAACAACTCCGAACCAATCTTGACTTGATAGAAGAAGTCAGGGAGAAAGCCCAAATCCGGATGGCGGCTTACCAACAAAGAGTTGCCCGCTACCATTCAA
Organism: Calamus simplicifolius; assembly: GCA_900491605.1. NCBI lineage: Eukaryota > Viridiplantae > Streptophyta > Magnoliopsida > Arecales > Arecaceae > Calamus > Calamus simplicifolius. Next base: position 301,489 of record UESW01004047.1, read on the forward strand.
CCAGAGTCAAAGGAAAGTTTTTCTCCCTAGGTGATTTGGTACTTTGGAAGGCATCCGTGTCAAAGCCATTGAAGCAAGGAAAGCTGTCTTCTAATTGGGAGGGTCCTTATCAAATTACGGAGGTAATCAAACCCGGCACCTATAAGCTCCAAGATCTAAATGGGAAATCTATTCTCCGGATATGAAACTCGGATAATCTCTGCATCTATCATTAGTGAGAGTATGCCCTCCCTGAACTTACCTTGTCCATTGAGTTAAATCTTCAAAGATTCAAAAAATTTCTATTTTTTATTGCTTTCTTTGATGGCTACAATGAGAGACATGTTTATAAATCCTCGGCCGGGCCGAGCGATCTCCGGACCTTGGCCGCGCCAAGTAAAATATATCCCAGCCGGGCTGGGAGGACTCTGGACCTTGGCAGCGCCAAGTAAAATATAATCTTGAAGCCTCGGCCAAATCGAATGATATATTATTTGAAGTCTCAGCCAATCCGAGTGGCGATCTCCATACCTTGGCAGCGCCAAGTAAAATATAATCTTTATAAATCCTCGATCGGGCCGAGCGATCTCCGTACCTTGGCAGCACTAAGTAAAATATAATCTTTATAAATCCTCGGCCGGGCTGAGCGATCTCCATACCTTGGCAGCACCAAGTAAAATATAATCTTTATAAATCCTCGGCCGGGCCGAGTGATCTTCGTACCTTGGCAGCACCAAATAAAATATAATCTTGAAGCCTCGGCCAAACCGAGTAATATATTATCTGAAGCCTCGGCCAAACTGAGTGATATATTATCTGAAGCCTCGGCCAAACCGAGTGATATATTATCTGAAGCCTCGGCCAAACTGAGTGATATATTATCAGGAGCCTCGGTTAAACTGAGTGACGGTCTTCGTACCTTGGCAGCGCCAAGTAAAATATATTCTTAAAGCCTCGGCCAAACCGAGTGATATATTTCTAGAAGCCTCGACCTAAACAAGTAATTTCTCAAACACTCTGACGCGACTAAGACGTCCTATTATGCTTCGGCAGAGGTTAGTAACCTTTCTCCACTTATCAGCAAGATTACGCAAGTTATTTCTTTTCAAAGAAATATGCATTTCGTTCCTTAAATAGGACCATGCTTGTTGCATAACTCCACGGGGCCGCTCAGGCCTTTCTCTGACCTACACAGAGATAAACACTTCCCTCACAGGGGACTAAATGACATATTGGCAAAAAAAAAGTAGCAAAATGTTGCTGAACTTATAGATTATGCTATAGACTGAAAAGCATAAAATGAGAGTAGCAACTCTTGATACAATCACATCAGAAAAAAGAAACAGATGTCACAAAAAGAAAGAGTATAAATTTTCTTTATTAATATGAAAAATTACAACCTCTTGAGAGGCATTACAAGTGCATCATAGCATGAAAAATACAAATAAGGTAAAAGCTCGACTGAGCAGCTTCGGTCGATAATGATGTCTTTACATCCGACTCCAGAAATCAGAGAAACCAAATAAGCTCCATTGAGCCACTGGTTAATGCGAAAGAACAAAGTAGGCCATCCACATATCCCTCGAATGAACACGTGGAGGGATCATAACCAGGCCAAGGGCCCGTGGATGCTTATGCCAATGAGGCATCCCCCAAAATGGGATGTTGGACTGCTAGCCACTGCCCGACAATAAAAGCTAGAGAACCAGCAGTCCAACATTGTCCTCCTCCCTCTTCACGTGGGAAGAAGATTCCTCAGACGGATGAGCTGAGAAATCCAAATCGGGGGGGGGGGGGGAGGGGGGAGGCAAAGTTCATGTAAATAATGGGGGTACGTATTCTTTGCATTTCCTGTGGTTCCCATGGCAAGTGACAAAGGACACATAGGAAGCACATACGTGTGCTCCCCATATGACCTCTGCGGGCCTTCCATGCGCTCTCCATATGACCTTTGAGAATTCTTCCCCTGAGGACTATCTACTCTTCAGCAGCTTCTCCATCACCCCAGCTATCTGGGACGAACCAACTTGCAAAAGGAAAACTCAGTCTTTCCACTCTCAACCTCAATGAAACAGACGCCATGAAAACCCTTGCAAGTCACAGAAAGGGAAGACCTTGGGAGATAGCCCAGCACGGTCAGCTCCCCCCGCTTTATAGGCAAACAGACCGGGAGCAACTATTAAAGCATAAAGCCCTAGAATTTGAAACGCCCTGGCCATGCTGCCATATGGCGGTTCAGGATAAAAGGGCATCTTCCAAAGTGCGCCGAACACATTTCCCAGGCCATGATGCAAGACAAAAGATTTTCCTCTGATCTTGAATCAAGAGCCTTAAATGCAGAAAATTGTTCGCCGGTCCTTAAGATACGGGTAGGCCTGGGAAATCGCCTTATGAAAACGATGCCATCCAATGACAGTCGAATGCTTATCGCGTACGTTAAAAAGACTCATGTTGGAAAAGGCCAACGTGATAAATGCCTTACGCAAAAAACAAAGTGTCCTTCGGCGAATTACAAATTCGTCTCATCCACTCAGGCAGAAAACGAGACGATTTCTCATAGACTAGACTATCCGCCAAATCTTGACCCTAGTCGAGGTACTCGCGCAGTTTTTGGTCATATCGCGCTGAACCATTTTATGCCTCAGCCAAATGAGCCAATTTCTTATTTCGGATAGATCGAACTATCTACCTAGCCTCGGCCCCGACCGGGACGTTTCCCAAGGTTCTAGCCGAACTATTCTATGCTTCGGCGTGCCGAACCATTCGCCTGGCCTTGGCCTCGACCAAGACATTTCCTTAAGCTAAAACCGAGCTCGCTTACATCATCAAAGCAAATTGGTTCAACTTCGAATAAATAGGACATTCAATCCGGGAAAGATAAACCGATCTAGGAACACGAATTGATTCGTTCGCCGTCCGAAAATACTCGTGACAAAAAGATCACCCGGAAAAGGCAAACAGGTGGAGACGAAAGATCCATTCATTAAAAGTTTCAGCCAAATTACAAGTCTGAGAAGCAAAAATACACAAGCAACCCTTAAGAATCAGGGTTCAGATTGGTCCCAGGAGCCTTCTCGGTAATATCCGGGAGGATTTGACTTGCCTCTCCCACTTCAAATGTTGTTGGTTCCTCGGCAGTCAGCTGAGAGCGTTCTTCGGGAGCCGCAGCCTCATTAAGGCCCAGAATAGCGTCAAGATCGATGTCTGAAATATCTTCATACTCAGCTTCTTCGGCCCTTGGGGTACAAGCATCAAAACGTTTGGTATCCAAGAAAGATAAATCTCATTCGGGATGCGCCCTAGAGATCTTTGCTCGAGTCTCCTCCTCGCCAAACTGAAATGCATCGGCACAAGCCTCTCTACGCTCCTAGGAAAACTGGGCAGAACTCTTGTACTCCTCCATAGCCGAAGCGATTCGGTTATTGGCTTCAGTTAACTGGACTCCGAGATCGAAGTTCAGATGATGACTTGCAGACAATTCCGCCCTTAGAGCTTTAAATTGCTCCTGCGTCTCGAACCCAATTTTACTCATCTGCAAAATATCAGAATGTTTAAGCCCACAGGCAAAAGAAAAGCACCGAAAGCAAACAAACGGGAAGACGCTATACCTCTTCCTCCCACCGAGCCATTTCATTGGTCAGCTCCTGAACCTTTTCCAAGGCCTTCAGTTTGGCCGACTTATTTTGTTGAAGACTCTCCTTAAGGTCATTAATTCGGGACTGCTTGTCCCCAACCTCTCGCCGAGATCGATCAAGATCTTCGGTAAGCTGAGCAATCTGCTCGTTTTGCCATTTCAGCCGATTCTTCATATCGGCAAATTTCTTATTCAGATCGGCGAGCCGATCCCGCTGCCGCCGACACTTACGCTCCTCCTCGAGCCTCTTGCTCCAATTATTTTTATCTGCAGCATGACTAGCCCTCAACTGGTTCCACCTTTTGTCGAAATACTATTGCATGGTCTTAACGTCGTCATCATGCTTTGTCTTAATCTGGTATAATTCCAGGCAAGCCTTGTCCGATTGCTCGCGGAAACCCTGGAGCTCTTTGACTTGGGTTTCGAGCCAAGAGGCCCTTTCGGCTGCAAGCCGGAGAGACTCGCTCGGCCTCTCAAAATCTGCCCTAGTGGACGCTAAGGCCCTAGAAAGCCGGCTAGTTGAATCCACCCTCGCCTGAAGGTCGGCCGCTTCCTTCCTGGCCTGAGCATAGGCCCCAATGGCCAAATTTAAATGCCAAGTCAGTGCTCTTATGACCAAAGCATTTTGCAAGAAAAACACATGTGAAAAACCACGACACGACCGACCAATTCAGAATCACAACCTCGATACAGTAACTCATCCGGGAGATATAGTTTGAATCCATCATCATGAGAGTAGCATTGCTAATTTCGGGGAGAAGGAAAGCATCCTTCGGTGCCCCGAGCCAGCCGAAAGCCGCCTCAATGATATCCTCGGCGGCAGGCTCATCCGACGAAGAACTCCCTTCCGCGCACAAAACGGACCTTATCAAGGCGGTGAGCATATCATCCACCTCCGGGCTGTGGACAAAGGAGCTCATAGCTGAAGAACTGGCATGAGGGATTCCGACCCAAGGAATCATCCGCTCAGCTTCCCCTATCAGAACTCCAACCTGCAAAGCCTCAAATGCTTCGGCCTTGATCGAGGGAGCCTCGGCCCGAACACCCCTTCATCCAGCGATTCCTCCTTCTCTTCCTCTTCCTCTTCGGCTATCGCCCTATTTCCAGCAGATTCCATTTGAACTTCAATTTCTTTCACGGCATCCTCTGATGCTGTAACAGAGAGACCCTCAATAGGAGGCACTCCGACCTCCACCAACCTCTCCACAGGTAGCTCCATTTGAGCCTCAGCAGCCACCGCTGCCTCTCTTGACCCCTCCACCTGAGCGGGGGTCTCTTCCATGTGTGGTGGACTCCTCACCGCTGGTGACTGAGGAACCTCCGGCAGGAGGATCACCGGACCGACTGGTGATATTTTCTCGGCATCGTCTGACACGACTACTACTTGGAGGGGAGGAACCTTGATGGCTCTTTCCGAGCTTCCCCTAATGGCTTCCTCTGCTGTTTCGCCCCCCTTCGGTAGGGAGGGCTGATCGGTTATAGCTGACATTCCCGCTGTTGGGAGAGTTATTCCCCGAGGCATGCATATTTTAAAATTTGATAACAATTATCAATGCGGAAATTTAAAGATTACATATTAATCTTTCTAACATGCATTAAGATCATATCTTTGCCCTATATTATAAGATCGTTTGATCTAAGTATTGCATATAAATTAAATAATTAAGATCATATCTTAATCTTCAAGATGAGAAGTCATACTACTCATCTTGAAGCCTGCCTTAAGATCTAAGGATCAAATCACTCACCTTAAGAACAGTAGGTAAATCCTTTGTGCTCTGTAGCCGTTCAATCGTTCGGCCTCTAGTATTGTCCATGCGAAGCCCCCGAATGATCGGATTCCCGGGAGTGCTAGCTCGCGGAAAAATAATTTTGCTGATCTTGAATTTTTCCACTTGAATCTTCCTCCAAGATCCACCAAGCTTTTGCTAACACTAAAATCACACCAGAATTTTCTGTTCTAACTCTTAGAACTATAACACTTGGTTCTAACTGTTTAGAAATTTTTTTGATCTCTTTTGATCTTGTGTTGTGTTATCTGGTGAGGGATGTCTTCTATTTATAGTTTCATATTAGCCAGCCTATTGAATTCTAACATTTAGAATTCCGTTATTTTTGTGAAAACCAAAGAGACATATTAAATTCACACGCTTGTCATTGCATGAAGAGTTGTGTGGAGTGCTCTTCCAAAGAGGCACATTAATTCACACATTTGTCAATGCACGGAGAGTTGTGTGGAGTGCTCTTCCAAAGAGGCACATTAATTCACACACTTGTCAATGCACGGAGAGTTATGTAGAGTGCTCTTCCAAAGATAAACCTTTTAGCAAAATTTATTTTTCTTGAACTTGGGAATCATTTGAAGAAGACTAAAAGTTATAAATTAAATTCTGCATGAGAATTTAATTTCTCATGAGATGAGATTTTAGTTATCTCATCATGCGAGAAAACCTTTTTCACACATGGGGTTTGGATTTTTGGTTTTAAGTTAATTTTAATTTATTGGATTAAACCAATATAGATCATGGTCCTAGCCCAAATCAAATTTGGCTAATCCTGAATCTATTTAAATCCAAATAAAATCTAATTTTAAATCAATATTTGAAATTGATTAGTCCTTCTAATAGACTTAAACCAAATTGAATCTTATTCACTTGTACTTAATCCAATTGAGATAATTCAATCAATCAAATTGATTAATTAAATCATATACGATTCTCAATCGTTGATCAGCAAATAGATCATCCTAGGAAACTTCTATGCGTGTGACTCTCTAGGTTCGAACCTAAGTCGGTAGCATAGAAATAATTTTCTATACTAATCGATGTGCCCATCTAGCAATGGAACCCGACGTCCGGATAGGTCGAAGAGTTGCCGAGCAAACTCCAAGAATCCTAAGAAACAGTTACCGTATAATTCATCCTCTTGACCACAAATGCTAAGGATGGCTTAAGAGCCTGTCAACTCTAAACAGCAAATCCATAAAGTGATTTCAATTTTAGTGATCATGTGACTTTCACATGAAGTGCCTTGGCCAAGGTCTTGCTAAATTGAAACACAAGCATTTCTTCTTTTAACGGGATAGGTCAAATTTCATCTTGATCCACAACTGACTACCATAAGTACTTGACTACACCTTGTAACCTTTCGTAGCTGGATTAGAAATCCAGGTGGTCCAGCACCTAAGTACAATGAGTTTCTTGTAAGCCACTGGTTGTGATCTTCAGGTCTGAAGGATACTTATACCTATATCTTCTCGGATTAACTCTTGATAGTAGAGTATTCAGAAATGAGTCACATTCGGTGAAATGTACTCCTACACTTTCACCTGTATGTCATACCAGTATCTCTACACTCCTTGGTTAAGAGGACAACCAACAAATATGATATACAACGTCCTATAATTGATAGTACTATGGCCCTATCATAGTATATCATTTGGTCGCGAACTCTTTTAAGGACCTTCAAAGATAAATCCTCCTTTATCGTGAAGGAAGATCCTGAGGGCTTCATTACTATTAGGAGTTTTAAGAAGATGTTCTTGTAATGAATAAACTGCCAAATAACTTTTATTAATATATCAATTTATATACAATTTACATCAGCACAATCATCAAATGATTGGCTTTAGGATACAATTCCCAACAAACTCCCACTTTGCCTAAAGCCACTCATTACAGTATCTAATACCCATCTTCAATTTATAGTTATCAAACTCCTTGATGCTGAGTGCTTTAGTAAATAGGTCACCTAGGTTTTCCTTTCCATCAATCTTATGAAAATTTATGTCACCTCGATCTACAATCTCTCGTATAAGATGAAACCGACGTAGTATGTGCTTGGTGCACTGACGTGCTCGTGGTTTCTTTGTTTGAGCTATGGCACCAGTACTGTCACTGTGCAACAGGACTGGTCCATTTATGGAAGGTGCCACTCCAAGCTCGGAGATAAACTTTTGCAGCCACACAGCTTCTTTCGCAGCATCTGATGCAGCGATGTACTCTGCCTCGCACACCGAATCTGCCACTGTATGTTGCTTGGAACTTTTCTAGCAAACAGCTCCACCATTTAGGATAAACACGAAACCCGATACACTTTTGCGATCATCATGATCTGATTGAAAACTGAAATCAGTATATCCAACAAGTTTCAAATCAGACTCTCCATAGACTAACCACTGGTCCTTAGTATTTCTCAAATACTTAAGGATTGTCTTAACAACTTGCCAGTGTTTTTCTTCTGGATCAGATTGATATCTACTCACTACTCCTAGTGAGTATGCCACATCTGGTCTTGTACATGTCATGGTGTACATAATCGATCATACTGCCGAAGCATATGGAATTCGACTCATACGTTCTCTTTAATTAGGAGTTGTCGGACAATCCTTCTTAGAAAGATAAATTCCATGGCCTATCGGAAGATAGCCTTTCTTAGAATTCTCCATGCTAAACCTCTTTAGCACTGTGTCAATATACGTAGATTGGGATAAACCAAGCATCCTCTTAGATCTATCTCTATAGATCTTCATCCCGAAGATGTATGATGCTTCTCCCAGATCTTTCATGAAGAATTATGATGATAACCATGTCTTTATTCCTTGTAATGCAGGGACATCATTCCCGATTAAGAGAATATCATCCACATATAATACAAGAAATACAATAACGGAACCGTTAGCCCATTTATAAATGCAAGGTTCTTTTTATTCTTAATAAAGCCATAAGATTTGATCACTTTATCAAATCGTATGTTCTAACTCCTAGATGCTTGCTTAAGTCCATAAATAGACTTATGTAGCCTGCACACTTTAAACTCGTCTTCAGATATAAAACCTTCAGGCTATATCATATACACCTGTTCTTCTAAATCACCATTTAGAAAAGCGGTTTTAACATCCATTTGCCAAATCTCATAATCTAAGTGTGCTGCTATAGCTAGCATAATCCGAATGGATTTCAGCATTGCCACAGAAGAAAACGTTTTGTCATAGTCAATACCATAACGTTGACGATACCCCTTGACAACCAGACGTGCTTTATAGGTTTCAACCTTTCCATCTGTGCCTCTTTTCCTCTTGAAAACCCACTTACACCCTATGGGTTTTATCCCTTCGGGTGGGTCAACTAATGTCCATACATTATTGTCCTTCATGGAATCAAGTTCGGATTTCATGGCATCAAGCCATTTATTAGAGTCAGTCCTTTGCATAGCATCCATATAGGTGATCGGATCCTCGTTGTTCTCATCGAGTTCAACAGGATCATCGTTCTGGATCAAGAAACCTAAGTATCTGTCCGGTTGATGTGGTACTCTACCAGATCACCTTAATGGTGCATCTAAAATGGGTTTTGAGTTTGATCTAATCAACTCAGATTCTAAGGGTTCACTGGTTTGTGTTGTTCCTTCTACTTGATGAACTTCCTCAAGTTCAACATTAGAGCTATTTGTTCCTTCACTAAGGAACTCCTTTTCAAGAAAAACTGCTCTATTACTAATGAACAACTTTTGTTCTTCAGTATTGTAGAAGTAATATCCTTTGGTTTCTTTCGGATAGCTGATGAAAAAATATTTGTCAGATTTGGGTTCAAGTTTGTCTGATTTTGCACGTTTCACATAAGCTGGACATCCCCAGACTCTCAGATAGGTGATTACCGGTTTATATCCATACAACATCTCATGTGGAGTTTTTGAAACAGACTTACTTGGAACCTTATTGAGAATATGACAAGCTGATTCTAATGCATATCCCCAAAAGGATATTGGCAAGCTTGCAAAACCCATCATGGACCGAACATGTCTAACAGAGTTCGATTCCTCCTTTTCGACACACCGTTATGTTGTGGTGTTCCTGAAGGAGTCCATTGGGAGAGAATCCCATTCTCCCTTAAATATGTCACAAAGTCATTGGAAAGGTATTCGCCTCCTTGATCTGATCGAAGGATCTTAATACATTTTCCTATTTGTTTTTCTACTTCTTTATGATATTGTTTAAATATTTCAAACGATTCAGATTTATGTCGCATAAGATAGACATAACCGAACCTAGAAAGATCATCTGTAAAAGTAATGAAGTAGTAATATCCACCTTTGGCACAAGTGCTCATTGGTCCACATACATCAGTATGTACTAGACTTAATAGCTCTTTAGCTCTTTCACCTTTTCTAGTAAAAGATAACTTGGTCATTTTACCAAGAAGACATGATTCATAGGTAGTTAATGATTCACAATCATCAACTCGAAGGATGCCCTCCTGAGTTAACCTATTTAATCTGTTCTTATTGATATGACCCAGCTGATGGTGCCAAAGATAAATGTCTGTGACATCAGTTGTTCTAGGATGCTTACTTGATTTGTACACTACATTCACAGGCTGTGATAATATATAAATGCCATTAGATAAATGCCCAGTCATTACAGTGACTCCATTCATAATAATATTCAAAGTAACATCCTTTATTGAAATTTCATAATGACTTTTGGCCAGAAGGCCTACAGAAATTACGTTCAACAAGAACGTTGGGTAAAAATGACAATCATTTATTATAATGACATTTCTATTGAAAACTATTTCAAGAACTCCTAATGCCAGAACTGGAACTAATCTTCCATCACCGACATTAAGGAATCTTTCATTGTCCTTAAATCTTTTAGTGACCTGTAGTCCCTGCAATGAATTGCAAATGTTAAAAGGACTCCCGGTATCCAATACCCAGGTCTGATTATCATATACAAAAAAATTACAAGGTGTTATCATATAAATACCTTGTTAAGCAACATCTTGCCCATTTTTCTTCTTCGGCCTGTTTGGATCAAGTGTGGCAATGTAAAAAGGATAGTTCCTCTTTCAATGCCCTTGCATCTTGCAATGAAAGCATTCAGCTTGACTTTTATCAACTTTCTTCTTCTGCATCTGACCCCTTATATATGTCCTAGCATGTTGCACATTTTTCTTATTCTTTTTCTTCTTTTCTTTCCCAAAGAGTTGACGCCCTACCTTAGATCCTTCAACCACATTAACCAAACCCTTAGAGAGCTGGTTATCCTTCTCAAAGTTCTGTAACAACCCCAACAAACCGTGGTAGTTGATTGCAGGCTTTGTCATTCGAAAATGAGTAAGAAAAGGTCAGAAGGATGGAGGCAAGGAATTCATGATCGCATCTTTTCCCAACTGCTCATGTAGGGGAAAGCCGAGCTTGCTTAGCAGTTCTATCTTCTCGATCATGTACAATACATGATCAGTGACATGAGATCCATCCCTCATTCGAGCATTAAAAATAGCACAACTAGTCTTGTGCCTTTCAACATCGTCAGGTGTGCCGAAAGATTCATTCAATGCTTGAATGATTTATTCTGGCTAAGCATTCTCGAACCGGCGACCGAATTCATCGTTCATTGCTGCTAGCATGATGCAACGTACGCTAGTTCTATCATTGAGCCACTTCTGATAAGTGTCTTTCTCAGAACTTTGTGTGTTTGCATTAGGTATCTTTGGTGCAGGATTATTAAGAATATATAGAATCCTCTCATGCTCAAGGACGATCTTAAGTTTTCTAAACCAGCTATTGAAATTTGAACCATTCAACTTGTCACTATCCAATAGGGACCTTAATGATAAATTAGTGGCCATTTTCTGCATAAGGAAAAACTAAAGTTTATTAGTATATAAATTGATTCAGTCTAAAGACTTGGACTTTAGTCTAAAGATTCTCTCACTATTTTGTTTAAATTGGTAGCCTCTATGCCAATTCAAAGAATTATTCTTAATTCTTTAGCAGGCACTAAGATCTACATAGACTACATATAGGCCCAAGTGAAGCTTGGCCAACCCATATGCATCTAAGAGTAGGTTCAAAACCAATTGTTTCCCAAAATAATTCTTAGTGTTCAGTTTTGCCCCATGTACCTCTTCAGCAGGCATGTAGTGCCTCCACTAAAAGTTCTGGTTAGGTCCAACCATTAATTGATATAATCAGTGTAACCTATCAATAGACAACCAAGCCCAAGTGAAGCTCGACTCACCTAATTGTCTATTTAATAGTTACGCTGACTTATCATATAATGAATGATAATTCCGATGGTTGACAAGCACCAGGCATAGAGTGCCTCCAATGATTATTAAGACATCAGACTCATTATCACCCACCTTAATGGGAGGCTATGATCTAGTTATCATATAACTATTTCATTTTAAGGACCTAATAATTTTAGAGGATTTAATAATTTGAAGACAAATTGACTAATTAAGTTCTCCCACTGAATGTATGAAATCGGTAGAATGAAACAAGATTAAGTCAGGTTAAGTGGCACCTAAATCAGTCAGACTGATTTTCTTAGAGGCATGGGTCAACCCGAATCAGGTAAATGATCTGAATCATAAATGGTTCACCATATTGATCAGGTGAGTGAGATCGATGGGAGTGATATGCCATTAACTCGTTAAAGACGCATCAATACGAGTAGCTCCCAATTAAAAACCATTCGATCGTTGATCCTAGAGCAACTTGCCAACTCACCTTGACATCATATGGTTAACCAATTCTGATTTGACCATCTAAGAGATTCATGCTCAACCACGGAGCCTAATCTACTTTCATTTGGTTTAATCAAAGAGAAGGATATGATCAACTACAACTATTGTTTGATTTATAGCATTCTTAACCTAATCTAATTAGATTTGTTCAAATACTCTTTTAGTCCAGTTGATTTAAACCTTAGGGTCTAACCCTTTATGGACTCGATTTAGCTAACCTAAAAGATTAATTATATTTCATGTTTACATGTCATATATTTCATTCAAGCATCACATGTACTATGTTACTACTCATAATTCCTATATTTAGATCATATCTAAAAAGATTATAAATTAACATTTGACATTCAAATTAGACTCTCATAAATATTTGTATGTTTCATAACATAGACATCATGCCATCATATATCATATCTATGTTTTATACTAAACATGCAAATATCATGCTTTTATACAACATCAATATGTATCAAATATAAAACATCTTTTGAGAGTGCGTGTAATCTATGTTTTGATGCATAAGCTCAATTTAAATTATCTTTGGATTGAGCATCAATGATAAAACAATAGCACGGCAATATGTCACAGAATACCTAATTGAATGGGTAATTTAAATTTTCAATCCATCTGTGACTATATAGCCTTGCGATTAGTTTTAGCCATAATTATACAATTAATAAGAATATTAATTTACATGCAATAAATTAGATCAATAAGAAACCTGATACCATTTGTTGGGAGAGTTATTCCCTGAGGCATGCATATTTTAAAATTTGATAACAATTATCAATGTGAAAATTTAAAGATTACATATTAATCTTTCTAACATGCATCAAGATCATATCTTTGCCTTATATTATAAGATTATTTGATCTAAGTATTGCATATAAATTAAATAATTAAGATCATATCTTAATCTTCAAGATGAGAAGTCATACTACTCATCTTGAAGCCTGCCTTAAGATCTAAGGATCAAATCACTCACCTTAAGAACAGTAGGTAAATCCTTTGTGCTCTGCAGCCGTTCAATCGTCCGACCTCTAGTATTGTCCATGCGAAGCCCCCGAATGATCGGATTCCTAAGAGTGCTAGCTCGCGGAAAAATAATTTTGCTGATCTTGAATTTTTTCACTTGAATCTTCCTCCAAGATCCACCAAGCTTTTTCTAACACTAAAATCACACCAGAATTTTCTGTTCTAACTCTTAGAACTATAACACTTGGTTCTAACTGTTTAGAATTTTTTTTGATCTCTTTTGATCTTGTGTTGTGTTATCTGGTGAGGGATGTCCTCTATTTATAGTTTCATATTAGCCAGCCTATTGAATTCTAACATTTAGAATATTCCGCTATTTTTGTGAAAACCAAAGAGACATATTAAATTCACACACTTGTCAATGCATGAAGAGTTATGTGGAGTGCTCTTCCAAAGAGGCACATTAATTCACACGCTTGTCAATGCACGGAGAGTTGTGTGGAGTGCTCTTCCAAAGAGGCACATTAATTCACACGCTTGTCAATGCATGGAGAGTTGTGTGGAGTGCTCTTCCAAAGAGGCACATTAATTCAAACACTTGTCAATGCACGGAGAGTTGTGTGGAGTGCTCTTCCAAAGATGAACCTTTTAGCAAAATTTATTTTTTTTGAACTTGGGAATCATTTGAAGAAGACTAAAAGTTATAAATTAAATTCTGCATGAGAATTTAATTTCTCATGAGATGAGATTTTAGTTATCTCATCATGCGAGAAAACCTTTTTCACACATGGGGTTTGAATTTTTGGTTTTAAGCTAATTTAAATTTATTGGATTAAACCAATATAGATCATGGTCCTAGCCTAAATCAAATTTGGCTAATCCTGAATCTATTTAAATCCAAATCAAATCTAATTTCAAATCAATATTTGAAATTGATTAGTCCTTCTAATAGACTTAAACCAAATTGAATCTTATTCACTTGTACTTAATCCAATTGAGATAATTCAATCAATCAAATTGATTAATTAAATCATATACGATTCTCAATCGTTGATCAGCAAATAGATCATCCTAGGAAACTTCTATGCGTGTGACTCTCTAGGTTCCAACCTAAGCCGGTAGCATAGAAACAATTTTCTATACTAATCGATGTGCCCATCTAGCAATGGAACCCGACGTTCGAATAGGTCGAAGAGTTGCCGAGCAAACTCCAAGAACCCTAAGAAATAGTTACCGTATAATTCATACTCTTGACCATAAATGCTAAGGATGGCTTAAGAGCCTGTCAACTCTAAACAACAAATCCATAAAGTGATTTTAATTTTAGTGATCATGTGACTTTCACATGAAGTGCCTTGGCCAAGGTCTTGCTAAATTGAAACACAAGCATTTCTCCTTTTAACGGGATAGGTCAAATTCCATCTTGATCCACAACTGACTACCACAAGTACTTGACTGCACCCAGTAACCTTTCGTAGCTGGATTAGAAATCCAGGTGGTCCGGCACCTAAGTACAATGAGTTTCTTGTAAGCCACTGGTTGTGATCTTGAGGTCTGAAGGATACTTATATCTATATCTTCTCGGATTAACTCTTGACAGTAGAGTATCTGGAAATGAGTCACGTTCGGTGAAATGTACTCCTACACTTTCACCTGTATGTCATACCGGTGTCTCTACACTCCTTGGTTAAGAGGACAACCAACAAATATGATATACAACGTCCTATAATTGATAGTACTATGGCCCTGTCATAGTATATCATTTGATCGCGAACTCCTTTAAGGACCTTCAAAGATAAATCCTTCTTTATCGTGAAGGAAGATCATGAGGGCTTCATTACTATTAGGAGTTTTAAGAAGATGTTCTTGTAATGAATAAACTGCCAAATAACTTTTATTAATATATCAATTTATATATAATTTACATCAGCACAATCATGAAATGATTGGCTTTAGGATACAATTCCCAACACCCGCTTCCTCCCCCTTTGAAGCAGAGGAGCGGCGGCCGACATCGTCTTTCTAAGCTCCCTTGAGCGAGACCCGGAAGGGCGAGACCTCTTCTCGGATCTGTCTTTCCCCAGAGCCGGAGCCCCTATGGCGCTTGCCTAGCTCCCTCCTTATTTGGCTCGCAAACGCAGACCTCTCGGCTGAAAACACAGCGGATGTTCAATTAAACAGTTGCAAGATCACATAAACATGTTGACCATTAGAACAAAGACTTACCCTGAGGGTTGATAGAGCTAAGCCCGGTAGCGAAAAGGGCATCCTCTGCTAACAAGGTGCTGGCAGAGATCTCCTGACCGCTGCGAAGGATAGCCAGATCCCTTTTCTCCTGCTCGTTCAACTCCATATGCGCCTCCGGATCCTTCACATAACTGGCCCATCCTCTTGAAAAATCTGAGCCAATGTTTCCTTTGGCAATGAGAAATCGGGACTTCCACCCCTTTATCGAAGAAGGGTTATTAGAGATCATCTTGAACGACTTCCGGGGGCCAATGTAGGGCCACTCAGAACTTCTCTCGAAAACCAGATTATAACAAACTCGAAATAAGGAAAGAGTCGTAGTCACCCCAACGCGACTGCACATCGAGATAAACCCGACGAGATTGCGCTAGTTATTCGGAGCCACCATCATCGGGCATATGTTGTAGAACCTCATCACCTCCTGTATCAACGGGTGAAGAGGGAATCGAAGACCTGTCCTCAAGCTCTCCTCATAGAAGAAAACTTCCCGGCTTAGCTCGGTTGAAACCCGGTGCTCGGTCCTCGGTGCCCACAAAGCTACATCCAGAGGAACTCTATAATGGCAACGGATCCTATCCAGATCGTCTAAGGTTACCTCAGAAGCAACATCGCATGAACCACTCATATTGGCTGAATAGGGGGTAAGACACGAACAGACAAGCAAGGGCTCAGAGAGAGCGGAAAATCTATGTGGCAGGGACAAAAGGGCATTGCATAAGGAGCGCCGCCCCAGCCCTCTTTAAATAAGTACTTTAGAAAGAAAGCCCTAGACACCAAAAATCCCGATATGGGCGCCAGAAATAAAGGAGTCCCGCTATGCGGAACTTCCGCTATCGCGACTTGTTGGAAACGAGACGTTTCCTCCTCGAGCTGCGGCGAAAAATGATGACGAAACAGCGGCCCATCATTTATGAGGTTATCATTGCCCACCTTTTTGAATCCCCAAATAAGACTGCTCCAGAATTCTACTTCCTATATCCGAACTTACACTTCGGACTAGAGAGTGGGGGGCATGTGATGAGGGGTAAAATCGTTATTGCATTATTGACCGCTCATATCGGTGATTGGGTCACACCCAATCCAAACACCTTGCTAACCAGCTGACATAACATCCTAGCGATGAAGCCAAGTCACCTCTGACAAAGTGGGGTCGCCCCGACAATCCGAACCATCCTCATACTTCGGCCATCCGAGCCAAGCCATTCCTTAGTAACCCGAGCTATCCTCATACTTCGGCCATCCGAGCCAAGCCATTCCTCGGTAACCTGAGCTATCCTCATACCTCTACCATCCGAGCCGACTATACCTCGGTCATTCGAGCCAATCCATTTTATACCTCAGAAAATCAGGTTATTCCTCATTCAGGCCAAACCACGACATTCAAAATACCTCTGCGGAATCTGGCGCAGGAGAGTTCGAATCCACTATAGCTGAATAAGATTTCAGGCAGCGAATCATGCCCAGAAGTGGCCTAGGACCTGCAAGAGTGGCCTAGGTCTGTGTGATCATTGAATCTCAAGGCATCAACCAGCTCTTCCAGCCGTCGATCCTCTAACTGATAAGATACGGATCCTACTGACCTCATAACAAACTTGATTCGAATCCTAACAGTTTTCAGACCCCATCCAGGGCACGTCCAAGGAATCAGATGATCACCTATAAATATCACAGCATTCTAACCTCTCAGGTACGCGCGCAAACTCTAAGGCAATCCCTCACGCATTCATTCACTGAATCTCATACTCCATTAGAGCTCTCACAAGAGCCCTGAGGAACACTTTCTCTGTGAAGAGTCTTCTCCTCACATCTGCTTACTGTGAATCTCCACTGACTTGGGCGTCGGAGGGTCCTCCGCAGAGGACAACCCCCACGGCACCCTCTGCATGCGGACTGTCTTGCAGGTTCCACCCCGAGGCGACGAGATCGGCGTTTGAATCAGGAGTCAAAAGCGCACCCAAGTCGAAGAACGGATTTCCGTGGCAACAGGTATAAAGCTGTAAAAGCGAGAAATTTACTCTATTGACAATTTCTGTTCTTTGACCAAGCATTCAAAGTGTTAGGATATTGAATTTACTCTATCTGTGAACAAGAGATCAAATGCAGGAAACCTCGTGATGTTTTTTTTTTTTTAAATGTAAATGATCACAAGTCATGACAGTTCATTAAGGTAATGAACAAAATGCATCAAAAGAGCAGCCTTCCTAGTTGAGATAACTAGGGAAGAAAGAGAATGGATGAAAAAGATGACACGAAGCTGCCCAAAGAATGATAAAAGAGGATTACAAATTGAAAGTAGCAGGAAGGTGGAACAGCATGGTGTAATCCCACAGCACCATATTACAATTTAGTTTGTGCAATGCTTTATCTTGATCAGTCTGTTGCGAACTGACATCCAAGCTGATAAGTGAGAGTAGATTCCTTTCTTCAACTCCTGGACAGACCTCCTCTTAGCCTAGAATATTCTGCTGTTCCTCTCTGACCAACTATGCCATAGGAGCACCTCCAAGGTAGTGTCCCATAATTGGCCATCTCTTCTCATGGTATTGTTTTCCCGCCATCAAACTATAATGTAGATGGATTCAGTTCTCTGTTTCTTACATTCCACAGCTAAACAGGTCTCTCCGTAGCAGCTTAGAGAAACAGCACTTGAAGAATAGGCATTCAGCTGATTCATCTTGAGTATCGCAAAGCACACAAATGGTGCTCACGATATATTAGAGACCACTAAATATTTGTCTTTCATATATTCATTTCTTAATCTGACCTTCCTAATTTCACCACATATCCATCATATCATTCTTATTTTTATTTACTCAATTTATTTTCATGTAGTTTTTTTTATTATTATTGTCTAGTGTTTTGAGCCATACAACGTTATATGTCTTACTGCTGTTTTGTACACTTTTTCCCTTACATCCCTAAATTATGTGCCTACTACATAATATACCAGATGTATTTGTCTTCTTTATACAAATCAGCTCTAATTCGATTACATATATCATTATCTATATCTGCATTATTTTGTAGAATATATCCTAAATAATAAAATTGGTCACTTTGTGGTTTCTCTTATTCATCAATCTTAGTTGACATTATATTTTTATTTCATTCTCATTAAATTAACATCCATATACTCTCTCTTCGTTCTACTAATTTTCAAATCCTTTTCCTCTAAAATTTTTCTCCATAATTTCAATTTAGTATTTAAAAATTTTTTTTTTCCATTGATCAATACAATGTTGTCCACAAGTAACATGCACTCTAGTACATTTTCCTGAATATTAGATGTGAATTCGTTTATAATTAATACAAAAAGATATGGGCTTAATGTTGATCCTTGCTATAAGCCTATTGAGACTAGAAATATACTTGTTGTATCACATCAACTCCTGACACTTATGAATGCCCAAGATGCGTGCCATCAATTATTTCAACATCTCATTTTTTTATACTCTACTGAAACCCTACCAGATCAATTCTCTTGGTGCCCTGTTGTTAGCATTCTCTAATTCACTAAAGATCACGTGTCGACTTTTTCACTTTTTCTATATTATCAATTATCTAAGTAAAAGAACAGGTTTCATTACTGATCTTTCAGGCACAAATCCAATTTAGACATTTGAAAGAGTTATTTTTTTTTAATCTCTGTTCAGTTACCAGTTCTCATAATTTCATAAAGCGACTCTTAAGCTTAATTTCTTGATAATTAGAACAGTTTTATGATTTAGTATAATTATAAAAGACTTTATTTATAACTTACAGTAGCATTTTGAAATCACCATTCACTTCTTATGGTTTTAAGTCCACGCTCATGTAAGTTCTGCATAATTTTAAAGTGGCATTGGTTTGAAAATGTGTTCCTCTATGTCTGTCATGACACCAAACCCAATAAGCTGCCTTTTTTCTGTCAAAAGGTCCCATCATTACCATGAAATCATCCTATCCATACATATAAAATTGCTTCTTGCCGCTAAGATGTCCACCATATGTTGTCTTATATTCATGATCTCAATTATGACATCTAAGTGCTCTTGCATTCCTAATAAATTGTCATAGAAGTATCAGAGACATGGCCATGTGCTTTTTATTTCTGTGCATACATAAGATACACTTCTAGATGTAGTGCATGATCCGTGCTAAGGAGGAATACTAGCGATAATTTTCTATATTAATGTAAAATGTTGCATGTGTTTCTTTTAGCTCAAAATGAGTGGGTAGAAATAGAACCTATATAGCCAACCCAATTAGATGGAACTTATCTGCATATGGTTTTGAATGGGTGATGAACAAAAGTTCATCAAGGAAGTCTGATAGCTAACTGTTTCTATTAAATTTGTGGTCCTCTGTTGTAAGTGGGGGTAAACAGTTAGCGCGCCTGATTGTTAAGATTTGTTAACTGGTCTCATTTGATTCTGCAACTAGACATTTTTAACCTAAGAAATAGTATCAGGGTCGTATCCTTAAACCATTAGAAGTCTGCTGGATTTATGGTGGTTGCATTACAATCAAATAATTTGTGGTACATTGTATTTTGGTGGCATGTGGGTATCAGCAGATGCAAAAACCTTCACTTTGTGTCACACTGCTGTTATATAATCTTGTCTTGCACTACCTTTCTAACTAAAACCTTGAGACTGGGAATTGAAGGTGAATACTAAATGGCATAGGTAAGCTTGTGAATTGACAACAATTGCATGAGTCAGTAGTTTCATTATCAGTTGAAAATGTCTTATCCTTTCTCAAGACAAGTTTCAAGCTACCATATATTTGAATTTATCGTTCTTCACATGACATGAATGACATGAATAACATGGAGGTGGATATTTTAAAAAGTATGGGAAGAAAAAAAAAAAAAAAACTTAGAAAGAGGGTGTAGGTTCGAGTTTCTGAAGTGGGTGTCTCGTCTTAGATTTAAGTTTCTTGCTACAAAACAAGCAATTAACTCCAACCTGCTCTTAGAACCATCCTACTTCCCCATTCCATGACCCAGGGTGGTTCAACATGTGCCCCTTTCTTACTAGCCACGCATTTATAATATACGTGATAACCTATTATCCTTTTATCTTATTCTGCTGCTTCTTTTAAGCATTCTACAGTCCTTTCCTTTTCGTGTTCATCCTTCTTCATATACACCTTGGAACTCTTAACCCTTCTCTGGAAATCTTATGTCATCTGACTGATTCTCTGGAGTCCTGCTGGTGGTTATGCATCTTCATTTACTAATCCATTTTTTAAAACTTCTTAGTTCTCACATTTCTTGTTTTTGCCCCAGTTGTCAGTATATGGTGACATCATATTTTATTTTCTTCTTTGGACTCATTAAAAAATTGTGATAAGTAATTAATATCTTTTCACAATAGCTAATTCAGAGGTCACAGTCAACAAAAAAGAGGAGCAGCAAGAATTTTGCTGGGTCACACTTTTTTGATAGAATATTTGAGGTGAATGCAATATTCCATTCAATTAGTCTGCAAAACATAATCACTCTCTGTTTCCTTCATGCAGGAATATGATATGAACCTTGATGGGCTACTTGACCGGGAAGAGTTTGCAGAATTCATTCGCAAACTGACAGCTGACACCATAAACAAAGTCAGTCTGAATCTGATAATTGCATTGATGGTGACTCCGACGGTGGCGCTGATGACAAAGAGAGCCACTGAAGGGGTGCCTGGTGTGGGCAAAGTAGTTCAGAGGCTGCCAAATTCTATGTATGCCTCCATTGTTACTCTTGGGGTTGTGTTAGCCCAAAAATCTGGTGGATGTCAATATGAGAATGCTCTTTCCCTCAAAAAAAATTCTTTATGCTGCAATTTAGTTGGTATTTTTATCATGCTGTGATTTTATCCATGTGTTATATTTCTGGACTTTGTTTTGGTGGAGCTGCCTTCCATTGTAAACTTTCCATAATTCCAACACTGTGCACAGAGGAAATTTACCTCTCTATTTCATTTTTCATGGTGGTTGTAAAAGCATTGTACGTTAGTCGCGTTGGGTCATGTGGTTGGCAGTGAAGGAATGAATTCTGTCCAGTATAATTACTCCAGCCTGGCGAGGGATCTTCCGTCTGTCCGTGAGTGTTCTGTTATGTGGAGGAAGATTTGTCATCGTGCTCCAACTGTTATGGTTGACATTTATTGGATGATTGGGGATGGCTCCCCTGTTAATATTCTTCATGATGCATAGATCTCTGATCTACCTCTGTCTTAGGTGGCCTTCCTTTCTCAGCATCGATCTCGATAGCTATAGGACTGTCAATGATCTTATTGATCAGAGTTCCTCGACTTGGCATACTTCTACAGTCATCCATCTTTTCGGGATTAAACTTGCCTCTAGGATTCTTACCATTTCTATCACGAAAGATCATGCCCCCAATACCAGGCTCTAAAGGATTTCATGCTTACCCCATTCTCCGATCAGTGATCTTGTTCAGACATTCAGGACAGATTCTGTGCGAACGATTGATGCAGCACGAAAGATCATGCCCCTAATACCAGCCTGAAACCGCCTTCCGACTTGTATGACTCTTCGAAGTATGGGTATGCGGATTTCATCCTTATGCCCAATCTGTGGTCTTCAGGATGAGACGATAAACCATACTATTCTTCTATGTCCTCATGCTCGATTGATTTAATAGGCTTTAGGAGACATCCTATGGAGGGACTTTTGAGACATCATTTTTGCACTTGTTCCATTAGGATGCCCTCGGAAGCATTTCTGGGAGGAGAGGAGCTTCATGGGCGTATACAGCTTACCAGATATGGTTATCCATGAATCTTCTCATCTTTGAGGATGAGCTTCCATCCATTGACAGAGTTCTAAGGCAGGCGACGGGGTTGGCTGCTCAATATTGGCAGTATAACTCTTCCCACCTTTCTGACAGATCCAGAATCTGAGGCTCATCTGCTACTATAGTAGTGAACCGGTCTATAATTTTTATCTTTTGGGAGTTTTTACCTCCAGGTTTTGTCAAGGTGAACTTTGATAGGAGTGTCAGAGGGAGGATGGCGAGTGCAGGTTTTGTTATCCGGGATCCAGATGGATTGATGTTGGCTAGGAGCTTTATTGATTATTAGTAGAATTAACAGCTAGTCAATGGAGCAGAAATGGTAGATTCCAAGGCTGATTTGATGCTCAGAAATGACAGATTCCAAGGCTGATTTGATATGCAAAAATGACAGATTTCATGACTAATTTGGCGAGCCAAAGGACAAGTTTTGAATTTAAATTTTGAAATTCAAATTGGCTAACTAAGGGCACATCAAGGGGAGAATTGTTTAGGCAGAAAATCAGTATCATTGCCATAAGTGTAGAGTATATTGTATATATGCATAGAATTGATAGACATTTATTCTTACCTTACATAATCATGTGTATCTTATGTAATGGCTGATTTTCAGCCTTGTAATTAGTCCAACTTTTATATAAAGTGAGCAACCCTCACAAGAAGAGTATTGAGAACAAAACCTAAATTTGATATGGTATCAGAGCCACAAATTATTTTCGTGGTTTTCTCTTGGCTTGTTTGAATTCTTGATTTCTTGAGGGTTTCTTGGTGACCACAAATTATTTTCGTGGTTTTCTCTTGGCTTGTTTGAATTCTTGATTTCTTGAGGGTTTCTTGGTGACTGTCGGATCTTGTTTTTTCTATTGCTTGGTAGCTGTCGATAGATTCTGAAGAGTAACTGTTGTGATTTCTCTACTCTGTCAATTTTTTTATTATGTCTGGAGAAAATTCTATTATTCGCCTTAATGGCAAGAACTACACCAGTTGGGAATTCCAGTTCAGAATGTTTGTGAAAGGAAAGGAGTTATGAGGTCATTTGGATGGGTCTTCTAAGGCTCCAACTGATTCCAAGGAGCTTAGTTTATGGGAAAGCAAGGATGCTAAAATTGCTTCCTGGCTACTCAGCTCTGTTGAACCTCATATGGTCAATAATCTTCGTAGGTTCACTACTGTTAAGGAAATGTGGGATTACCTTCGGCAAATTTATTATCAAAATAATTCTGCCCGAAAGTTTCAATTGGAGTTAGACATTGGAAACTATCGCCAGGGGAATCTTTCTATTGAGCAATTTTATTCTGGTTTTATTAATTTATGGAGTGATTATTCTGGATTGGTACATTCTCAGGTTCCCAAAGAAGCTTTGGCAGCACTACAAGCGGTTCATTCTGAGAGCCAGCGGGATCAATTCTTGATGAAGCTCAGACCCGAGTTTGAAAGTGCACGAGCTAGGTTAATCAATCGCACATGTCCCCTCTTTGGAGGATTGCTTGGGTGAACTCTTGCATGAAGAACAGCGTCTTGCCTCACAGCTTGGTCTTGATCAAAACACTGGTGGTTCTGAGATGGTTAATATGGCATACGCTGCTCAAGGCAAAGGACGATCTAGATCTCCACCATAATGTTATAGTTGCAAGAAAATTGGGCATATTGCAAAATATTGCAGCAAGAAATTCTGCAATTATTGCAAGAAGAAGGGTCATATCCTTAAGGATTGTCGTATACGCCATCAGAATAAATCTGCTCCTATTTTTCATACTGTTGTTCAGTCCGCTTCTGTGCCTATGTCTTCTACTCTGCCCATAGTTCCAAGTTCTTCTTCTAACATTACGCCCGAGCAGGTTCAACAGATGATTATTTCTGCCCTTTCTGCTCTTGGTCTCCAAGGAAAAAAACATCTCCTTCCTTCTCCTTGGTTAATTGACTCTGCAGCTTTCAATCACATGACTGGAAGTTTGGTAGCTTTACAAGATGTTCGTAAGTATGATGGTCAGCAACATATTCAGATTGCAGATGGCAGTACTCTTCCCATTACTGCAGTTAGAAATCTGGGGTCTTCCTTTACTGATGTTTTTGTGTCTCCTAATTTA
Organism: Calamus simplicifolius; assembly: GCA_900491605.1. Taxonomy (NCBI): domain Eukaryota; kingdom Viridiplantae; phylum Streptophyta; class Magnoliopsida; order Arecales; family Arecaceae; genus Calamus; species Calamus simplicifolius. The sequence continues at coordinate 325,732 of UESW01004047.1, forward strand.
TCTGCCAATCTCATTTCTGTTGGACAATTAGTAGAAGATAATTGTTCTATTCATTTTGATCGTTCTAGTTGTCGTGTGCAGGATCAAGCATCGGGACAGGAGATAGCGAAGGGGCCTAAAGTGGGATGTCTTTTTCCTCTTCAGTCGTTTTCCATTCCTCGTTCAAATTTTGTTGGTTGTTCTGCTATTGCTAATAATAATAGCCATCTTTGGCATAAGAAATTGGGTCATCCCAACTCTGTAATTTTGACACATCTTATGAAACATGGTTATTTGAGTAATACAAATGAGTTTTCTTCCTTGCCTTTTGATTGTGCTCCTTGTAAACTAGGAAAAAACAAATCTTTACCTTTTCCTTTGCAAGGTAGTCGTGCTTCTACATGCTTTGATATTATTCATTCTGATGTTTGGGTATGAGTCCTGTTCTTTCTCATGCTCAATACCGATAATTTGTGACATTTATTGATGATTACAGTCGTTTCATGTGGGTCTATTTTCTTCGTTCTAAAGCTGATGTGTTTTCAACCTTCAAAACTTTTGTTGCCTATGTAGAAACTCAATTTTCTACCTGTATTAAGATCTTTCGTTCAGATTCTGGGGGAGAATACATGTCTCATGATTTTCAATCTTTTCTCCAACAGAAGGGTATTCTTTCTCAATGTTCGTGTCCTTACACCCTCAACAAAATGGCATCGCCGAGCGTAAGAATAGACATCTTTTAGATGTTGTTCGTACATTGATGCTTGAATCTTCTGTACCTTCTAGATTTTGGGTAGAAGCATTATCTACGGCTGTATATTTGATTAATCGTCTACCTTCTCCTACCTTGCATCTTGATTCTCCATATTCTCGTTTGTTTGGTGTTTCTCCTAATTATAATTATTTGCATGTATTTGGTTGCATTTGTTTTGTTCATTTACCTCCCATTGAACGTCACAAGCTTTCTGCCCAATCTGTTCAGTGTGCTTTTCTTGGTTATAGTAACTCTCATAAAGGATTTGTGTGTTATGATGCGGATGCTAACAAGCTTCGTATTTCTCGCAATGTGATTTTCTTTAAAAATCAATATTTCTTTCCATCTCGTACTAATCTTGTTTCTCCCTCTATTTCACTTCCTGCATTTGATGATGTATCTCATACTCCTTCTAAGCCCGATATCGTGTATCAGCGACGTCGCCCACTGCCTCTTCCTTCCTCTGAACCGCCACTGATCCTGTCTTGCATGAGCCATGACGATCTACTAGGATTTCCCGGCCCCAGATTGGTATGGTTTTTCTTCTTCGGCTCTTCAGGCTACTCTTGATACTACTTTTGTGCCTAAGTCTTATTCTCAGGCTTCTACTCAAGAGTGTTGGTGCCAAGCTATACAGGATGAAATTCAGGCTCTTCAGGACAATCACACTTGGGACATCGTCCCTTGTCCTGCTGGAGTTAAACTTATTGGGTGTAAATGGGTCTACACCATCAAGCTACGTGCTGATGGATCTATTGAAAGATATAAAGCTCGTCTAGTAGCACTCGGGAATAGACAGGAGTATGAGCTTGATTATGAGGAAACATTTACTCCCGTTGCCAAAATGACTACTATCCGCACTATCATGGCCATTGCTATTTCGAAAGGATGGTCGCTTCACCAGATGGATGTGAAGAATGCATTTCTACATGGTGATCTGAAGGAAGAAATATTTATGTCTCCTCCTCCTGGCTTGTTTCCTTCCTTTTCTGTTGAGGTTTGTCGCTTAAAGCAATCTCTGTATGGTTTGAAGCAGGCACCGCGGGCATGGTTTGAGAAGTTTCATACTACTCTACTGGATTTCACTTTTTCTCAGAGTCAGTATGACTCCTCTTTATTCTTTCGCAAGACTAGCCTTGGGATTGTTATACTTCTTGTGTATGTCGATGATATTGTGATTACTGGATCTGATCTCCAGTTAATTGAGCAACTCCAACAATGTCTCAAATCTTCATTTCATATGAAAAATCTTGGTCCACTGAGTATTTTCTTGGACTGGAGGTTCACCATTGCCCAAATGGCATGCTCTTACATCAGCATAAGTACACCCAAGAACTTCTTTCTTTAGCAGGCCTTCAAGACGCAAATTCAGTTCTTACACCTATGGAGGTCAATTTAAAATTGCGTCAGACGGATGGTGATCTCTTATCTGATCCTTCAATGTATCGGCAGCTGATGGGCAGTTTAAATTATTTGACCATTACTCGACCTGATATTTCGTTTGCTGTTCAGCAGATCAGTCGGTTTATGCAGGCTCCTTGCCAGACACATTTGGCCACTGTCCGTCGTCTTCTTCGATATCTCAAAGGGACATCTGGTCGTGGCTTATTTTTTTCCTCTGAGAATTCTTTACAGTTGAAGGGTTTTAGTGATGCCGACTGGGCTGGTTGTGCGGATACTCATCGTTCTGTTACGGGTTGGTGTATGTTTCTTAGCAACGCTCTCATTTCTTGGAAGAGTAAGAAGCATGTTTGTGTATCGAAGTCATCCACCGAGTCTGAATATCGGGCTATGTCGTCTGCTTGTTCTGAAATTATATGGCTTCGAGGGTTGTTAGGCGAACTTAGTGTTCCACAGCTTACTCCTATTCCTCTTCATGCTGATAATACCAGTGATATTCAAATTGCTGCCAATCCTGTTTTTCATGAGCGCCCAATCCTATTTTTCATGAGCGCACCAAACATATTGAAGTGGATTGTCATTCCATTCGTGAAGCTTTTGCTCGTCAGGAGATTACTCATCCACATATTTCTACTGAACACCAAACTGCTGATGTCTTCACCAAGGCTCTCTCTCGTCCCCGACATCAGTTCTTAATTGACAAATTGATGCTTCTCAATCGTCCAGCATCAATTTGAGGGGGGATATTAGTAGAATTAACAGCTAGTCAAGGGAGCAGAAATGGTAGATTCCAAGGCTGATTTGGTGCTCAGAAATGGCAGATTCCAAGGCTGATTTGATATGCAAAAATGACAGATTTCATGACTAATTTAGCGAGCCAAAGGACCAGTTAAGCGGAAGTTTTGAATTTAAATTTTGAAATTCAAATTGGCTAACTAAGGGCGCATCAAGGGAGAATTGTTTAGGCAGAAAATCAGCATCATTGCCATAAGTGTAGAGTATATTGTATATATGCATAGAATTGATAGACATTTATTCTTACCTTACATAATTATATGTATCTTATGTAATGGCTGATTTTTAGTCTTGTAATTAGTCCGACAACTTTTATATAAAGTGAGCAACCCTCACAAGAAGAGTATTAGAACAAAACCTAAATTTGACATTGATACCTCTGTTCTGCGAGCAGAGCTTCATGCTGCTTGGGTGGACATCACATTTGCTATTCGCATTCTTGCGCATGACGACTATATATTGAAAGTAATTCTACTACAATCATTGACTGGATTAAATCGGATGCAGAGGATCAATTTTCAGTCAATCTTCTTATTCACGATATTAGACCAGCCCTCTATTTGATTGATAAGGTTTATTGTCATCATGTTTATAGGGAAACCAACTTCGCTGTTGACTGAATGGCTTTCTTCGTTGTCAATTATACGAGTATTTGATCTTGGATCAGTGAAGACTCTTATCCTTTTATTTTATGTTTGATATTACTTTTTAATATTATAAATTTAACCCATATCCAAGTGGTATGATCGTTTGGCTGTATTAAAAAAAAAGAAAAAAAGAAAAGGGGAAGGTGTGTGTGATGTCCAAGACTTGCTGTTGTTTGATGGTTATGTCAGGACTTGCTTGCTTGGCGCCATGCTACCCATTTTAAAAAAAAACAGGGAAAGGTGTGTGTGGTGTGTAGGACCTGTAAGGCTGCCGCCATAAAAATAGCTAAAATATATAAAACTACAGTTTATACTGCCTATGTTTAGAATTAGGTATATGTCTGTTACTATATAAAAAAAATATAACTTTATATATTTTAAATTTAGCTGGCATGGCCCATTAGCCTTGAAGGCTAGCTCGGCACAGCCCCTCAAACAACATGGCTATTGTAGCAGCTGAGCTATATGGGGCTCAATCTATCTCACGCTTTGGTCCGATCTAATCTATTTGACAAAATCATCTGAAAAGATGGCTCATCTATTATCATCAATCAATTGAACATAAAAAGGTATCATATTAGCAACCATTTCACCTTGCAGCATATGAGATCCCCCCCAAAAAAAAAATCCTATTTTCATTGCATTCATAAGGAAATCAAGCAGCAAATTATCTAGTGAATTTTGCATCATCTTCATCCCATGGTTTCAATTGAATAGGGATTTTCCTCTACGACTTTATCTCGTATTTGTGGATGGTAGGAGTGATGTATCCTATATTAAAGGAAGTTAATAATGCAATTTTTATTAAAAAAAACTTTTTTTCTAATTGCCAAAGTTAATTTAAATTAGGGGTGCAACTCGGGCTCATGAAACTCAGGTTTTCCTCAACCCTAACCCTAAGCCTATTTGTAAAATGTCAACCCTAACCCTAACCCTAACCCTATTTTTAAAAATTGGGTTCGGATTGAGTTTCGGGTTGGAATTTGGGTTGATAGAAAAAAATATATATATGACAATCTAAAACAAACAAGTTTAACATTGCACAAATAAGCTAAAATTTGAAATAAATAAGCTTTACATTGTACAAACAAGCTAAAGTTTGAAACAAACAAGCTTCATATTTCAAATTACATGTCTAAAAATATACATCTTTTACATAAGACTAAACAAAAAAAAGTACATTATTAAACCAAAACATATCCAAAGTAATTTAAATATTGCATAACATTTCAATAGCCACTATATGCATCGATGAAGTCACATTTATTCTTTGGAAGCAAAAAATATTGAGACAATATAAAGAGCCAGTTAGAAGACCACATAAGTTTGGTATGAGAGATCTTTTCTAAATAGCGAGACTGCATTCGCCATCCAAAGATCTCTAATTTAGATGTTTTAGTTTTCTACTCATCACCTCTTTCCAGATGCTTTCATAAATTTTTGGCAAACTTCATATTAGAAGTTACAAATGTCTCAAAGAAGATAATTAAAAAATATAAAGATACTAGTTTGGCCCACCAACATTACATGATAAAATGCAATGGTTAAAGATATATTGCTCATTTTAAAAGGTAATGAAAGTTATAGTGGAATGTTCATACCAAGAATCATCACTTTCATAAAACTATTGTCAGCTCTACACACTTTAAACCTAACAAACAAGGCTAAATCATCACTTCCACAACACCAGTGAGCCTGCTGCTTGTGGCTTTGCGGGTTCGGGTTTTCTCGCGTTTGTGTTGACTGCAACTCTAATCCGGCCCAAGTTGCAAATCGGTTCGGTTTCAATTCGGATCCTTCGGGTTGGGTTAAGCAAACTAGAGTTTGAGTACTGCTGCAAATCGAGCTTCGCGGGCCGGATTCGGATTGAACCCGACCTAAATTGTACCCCTAATTTAAATAGTAATTAAAAATGTCTCAAAACCAAGCTATGGCTCACTATTCAGCCTTTGATCAACAAGATTTAAAATAATAGCCATAATAATAATAATGACTAATATAACAATTAATAAGTCAAACTTTATCTTTTTTTTAGCCTACGACATAAACTATATTACATAAAAATATATTATTTTAAACCCAACATTCTCCAACAGCTAAAAAATAGTAATAATAATAATAATAGTATTATTATTATTACTATTACTATTACTAGTATTATTATTTATTTAAAATAAATTGAATTATAAATTAAACATAATTCCTATAGAACTTAAGTTGATAAGCAATGCTTATTAGTTATTACGATTCCACGGCCGCAAACGGGAAGCAGTTAGTCCAAGGGCAAGCAAGGCTATCTCCGTTATGATTCTAGAACATCGCACACAGAATCGCAAGAGGAAACTAAAAAAAAAAATCCCCCAACCCGAAGACCCTCTCGCACCACCGAGTTCTCCGAAACCAGAAATAGCCTTCTATTTAATCGTATACCCATTACCCAAGATAAAGCGAAGGTAGAAGGACAAAGCGAAGGCAAATTCTATTCGCGCCCACCAAATACCTCACCCGCATTTAAAAAAAAAAAAAATTTACTAAGTACACCCACATTGTTACTCACTACACCCACCCATATTTTCTTAATCCCTAAACTACCCTCACACCCTTTCACCCCTCAAAATCACTCAGCACACCCTCAACCCGCGCCGCCCCCCCCCTCCCGCCCTCCACCGTTGTTCCCGGCGGAGCTTCTCCTCCCACCCTCCCGGCGAATCCCGGCGGAGCATCCCTTCCTTCCCGGCGGATCTCCGGCGAGGCGAGGTAAGTCCCTTTTTTTTTTTTTACTTACTTACCTCCCATGCCGGCGGAGCGGGTTGTCCGGCATGGGAGCTCCATGCCGGCGGCGGCCCGGCATGAGAACGAGGAAGGGAGCCGGCGGGCCGCCGGCTCCCTTCCCGTTAAGCAATTTTTTTTTTTTTTTTTTTTGGGCCGCCGGCTCCCTTCCGGTTAAGCAAAATTTTTTTTTTTTTGTTTTTGTGAGTGCCGGCGGCATTCCCGCCGGGAGCTCCCTCTCCGGCGGGTTGTCCCGGCATGGGAGCTCCCATGCCGGCGGCGGCCCGGCATGAGAACGAGGAAGGGAGCCGGCGGCCCGCCGTCTCCCTTCCCCGTTAAGCAATTTTTTTTTTTTTTTTTTTTTGTGAGAGCCGGCGGCATTCCCGCCCGGTGCTCCCTCTCCGGCGGGTTATCCGGCATGGGAGGCATGGGAGCTCCCAGATCGTTAACAGTAAACTTATTAACCCACTTGCACATAACACTACTGAATTTTGGCAATTGCACTTATTGGCTTGGCAATTGCACTTATTGGCTTCTCATTCTTGATCAATTTAGTCTTATAATTCATAAATGTAAATCTGAATATTTTGTTCAGTTTCATCATATAACTTGTCTACTTGAATTGCATTTTGATTGACGTATATGCTGATACTCAGTTTCAGATATGGATGCTGGTTCCTCGCGATTTAGACCCACGGCGTCAGCCAGAAGACGTCGTGCCGGTCATGCTGAGGCCGAGGTTCCTGCTGCACCATCGCCCCCTGCTGAGGCCGTAGACGAGGACATGCCCGCTATGGACGTTGAGGGTGAAGCTGTCGGGCCATGTCCAGGAGGTCCAGAGGATGAGTCTGTCCTGAGTAGTTTCAGGACACATATAGCAGCCTCGATCTGGAGGCAACAGGTATTATTTAATTGCTATTGCATTTTACTTTCTTTAATGTATCATTACGATGCTGTGATATAAATTATTAATGGCATTTATATTACAGGAACGGGCTCCACTGAAGTGCATGAACCATGCTGCCAAGGTAGCTGAATGGCAGTGGTGGGAATCAAGGCAACCAAATAGGAAGTTCAGGGCAATCATAGAGCAGTCGGGCCTTATAGATCTAGTGCACTCCTCTTATCGGTTCACCGATAAGATTCTTGTCTCCGGCTTTGTAGAGAGATGGCAGCCCGAGACGAACACCTTCCATCTACCCTGTGGCGAGATGACTATTACATTGGACGATGTAGCCGCCATCTTAGGGATTACTGTCACGGGTTCCTCAGTGTCATGTGAGAGGATGAGCGATCGGGAAGCTGAGGACATCCTTGTTGAGCTATTGGGTGTGTCAGATACAGATGCGCGTCAGGAGGTTCTATCTGTACGTGGTCAGTCTGTTAGGTTAGAGTGGCTGAAGAGTCATTTTCACACTGTATCTGATAGAGATAGTCATCACAGGATAGAGTGTGCAGCGCGGGGGTATTTGCTATTTTTGATAGGGTGCACACTCTTTGTTGATAAAAGTGGAACGAGGGTGCCTATAGCTTATCTTGCTCTATTTAGGGATTTGGATAGAGTGAGATCATATTCCTGGGGTGCCGCTGCTTTGACTTTCTTGTACCGTCAGCTGGGGATTGCGTCTAGGGCATCAGTTAGACAGATCAGTGGATACATGACGCTGCTCCAGGCTTGGATTTATGAGCATTTTCCAGATCTCACTCCTCATCCATCCCTTGATTATACTGATGCGAGGCCCCGCGTGCAGCGTTGGCATCCTGGCACTCCATCACGTACCTCGATGGACCATTTAGTTGTTCTTCGTGAGTCATTGGACGTTTTGAGGGCCGATCAGGTATGTACCATGATGTGTCGCTTGTATATTTAAGTTTTTTTAATTTGCTATATATGACCTAGCTGGGTATTGTTTATATGTTGCAGGTCATTTGGGATCCCCATCGTCATCAGCGAGCTGATCGTCCGTTCCTAGACATTGCATTCTTCAGTGGATGCCTAAAGTGTATGGATGTCGTAGAACCCTATCATCCTGAAAGGGTTCTACGACAGTTTGGTCGGATACAGACGATCCCTCGCGCGCCACTAGCCCCTGCGCGAGCCAGTAGAGGACCGACAGCAGGATCGTACCGTATTGCATATGTCTTCTTGGATCAGTTATGGGAGGAGTGGGAGGATCACGTACTGAGCCAACGTCGTAGGAGCCATCCGGTTGTCCGACCATCGGACTGTGTTCCAGGATATATGGATTGGTATTCTCGTATCACGCACTTGGTTGTCCACCCCCCAGAGAGCCGATCCAGCATATATGATCGTGCACGAACTGAAGATGTTGATGTTGATCTTGACGTTTACCGGCGGCGCTGTGAGGATGCCATCAGCATTTGTACCAACACTCTAAATATGGGTCGGGTGGAGCTTGCATCATTTGGGACCGACTACATGTACGATGTTATGTCGCATATGGCTGATGTTCTGCAGGGTCAGCACATCTCGACTGTTGAGCCTGATGTGCCTGGACCTAGTCATGCGACACCTGATGTGCCTGGACCCAGTCATGCACGACCTGATGTTCCTGGATCTAGTCGGGCACCCACACAGCAGTATAGGCGTCGACGACGACGGGCTGGGGATTGATTGGGATGGGATTTGTATTACTTTTGCTTGTTACAAAGTCAATATTTTGTTATATGTAACATTCAAAGCAAATGAAATGAAATGAAAGTTTCAATTCCAAATTTTTTATCTTATTTACAAACATTTCATCCCTTGCCATTCCGTTTCATCCGTGCCATCCCGTGCCGGTACGTGCCGGGCCATCTGGTGCTAACACCGCACAATTATCGCGCAAATCACATTGATTATATCTAAAATATAATGACATTTGTTATTGAAAAATATCAAAGGCCAATCAAAGGCGTGCCGTGCCAATGAAACGCTTGCCGGGCCAATATTACGCCTGGGCCATCAATTGCTACCCCGTGTCGATCTGCGCACCAGATGGCTCGGGACCCATATCCTCCTCGACATTCCACTCAACCACAAAGCCCCGTGCCGGGCCGTGCCGGCCCGTGCCGGTGGCGTGCCAAATTTTATTAAAGATTTTGAAATAACTCAATAAATCACTCATTTTAAAATTGGTTGAAAATATAATTTGAGTACCCTCTTGCCTGCGCACCCGACGGCCCGGGGACCATATCCTCGGACCCATTCCACACAACCAAATAGCCGCGTGCCGAATTAACCTCCGTTCGGTCTGACAGAGCCGAACAGAGGCAAACTGTTCGGCCCTGTGTGGCCGAACAAATTGCCTCTGTTCGGCCCAGTGTGGCCGAACAGAGGCAATTTGTTCGGCCACACAGGGCCGAACACGGTTATTCAGGGTAAAGGCCTTTGTTCGGCCCTGTGTGGCCGAACAAATTGCCTCTGTTCGGCCACACTGGGCCGAACAGAGGCAATTTGTTCGGCCACACAGGGCCGAACAGTTTGCCTCTGTTCGGCTCTGTCAGACCGAACGGAGGTTAATTCGGCACGCGGCTATTTGGTTGTGTGGAATGGGTCCGAGGATATGGTCCCCGGGCCGTCGGGTGCGCAGACAAGAGGGTACTCAAATTATATTTTCAACCAATTTAAAATGAGTGATTTATTGAGTTATTTCAAAATCTTTAATAAAATTTGGCACGCCACCGGCACGGGCCGGCACGGCCGGCACGGGGCTTTGTGGTTGAGTGGAATGTCGAGGAGGATATGGGTCCCGGGCCATCTGGTGCGCAGATCGACACGGGGCAGCAATTGATGGCCCAGGCGTAATATTGGCCCGGCAAGCGTTTCATTGGCACGGCCCGGCACGGGATGGCACGAATGGAACGGGATGGCACGGGATGGAATGTTTGACATTGATCGAAGTGTATACAAACAATTTGCACACATAAGAAGATAAAAAAAATGATATTCAAAACTTTCATTTCATTTCAATTGCATTGAATGTTACATAAACAAAATGTTGACTTTGTAACAACCAATGCACTCTACAACTCAACAGTCTCGCTAAGTATTACATCGGACGATATATTTTCTCTGAACTGTTGAATCCTAGATTCATAAGAATTGGCCCATCCGGAAGCACAAGGTAAATGGTATTTTAACCAGTTGGTTGCTATTGGCGGTACTGGATGACCCGGCAACAAGAAAACCTACAAAGAGTAATCAAGTTTAAAAAATCGTCAAGAATAACAGCAATGTCTTAAATTTAATACCTCAACAAAGAGTAATATATTTAATACCTCAACAAAATGGTTGCTATTAACGAAGGCCACTGCAATGTCTTTACGGGATACAAGAGGAAGAGGCACGATCTGAGCGGTAAGAAAGTCAGACATTGTTGCAAGGAGAGGTGGTACAGGACAACATTGTAGCATGATGCTATAAGATGCCCCATATCTGGCATGGTCATCCACCGGTCATATGGCGGACAATCCTCAAAATATGATAATGCATGAGCGATCTCGTCAACCCTCCCCTCGACAGCATACAATGCGCGATAGTGCTCTATATGACAGTTCAACTCATGTAATAAATCCCTCCTGACACGTGGCCAATCTTCCTCTCCGAAGCCAAGTAAGTCAGCAATTGCTCGAAATCCACAGTTGCCATCAGCTTTGACATCCTTGATGTGCTGGATGAATGCCCTCAACCCGTCTGGAAGTTGATTATATAGATCATTGGCTTATGTGACCGGATTCGTTGACGAATAACCTACAAATTGTATTGAATGATATGAATTATATAAAATATAACGATAAGCTATATTAAAGAAAAGCTTCGTACCTTCTTCTTTGGCTGCCCCTTCGGCATCTGCATCCTTGGGATCCCTAAAATATTTTGCTGCGAACCAGGTGAATAACTATCCTGTCCAGATAGAACCAACTCAAATGCGGAAGGGTCACGGCGAGTAGAAGTATCAACCTCCAATGAAGCCCGCCCACGTATACCGATCTTCCTTTTCGCAGGTTCTTCAAGAGATGTACTATCAGGACTTGCAATCTCTCTTAATTTCTTTAACATTTGCAATTGAGATGCCCCATCTAACTGCTCGAATTTCTCGGCAATTATATTCAACTCTGGTTTACAGGTCAACTTCACACTTTGCACATTTTTAGCAGGCTGCATATCAAGTTTCGTCCAATGAGGATCTATGCAGTCGAGGGGAATAGGCTGACCTTTCATCCTATACCGCAAAATCTCATGAGCACATGGTAAGCCATGTGTGCGTCGAATAGCACACCCACAAGCTGATTCATGAATCTCAGCTGAATTGGCCCGATTCGATTGGGCAAGGATATGATTTAATGCACATATAGATATGAATCCTCGCAGTTCTTTGAATTCAGCAGGCTTAAAGTTGTGTTGCACGACCGTCAAACTCTTCTCGAATGAGGCTTTAATGTCGCTGTGCTGTAGCTCAATCAAACTATTTATTTTTGTCCAAGAAGACTCGAAAGTACCTTGGCTTGAACCAAGCTGTCTTTTAAGCCTTGCATGTGCACTTTCAGCCCTAGTAAAGTAAGAAAATTAGATCAAAGTTATATATCAAAGATAAAAATATAATATATGAATTGCTAAGGGAAATCTTTTTCTTGAAATACCTATTTGTTGTCACATTCCCGTAGTGCCTATAATTGTCCGTCCATGCTGAGACAAATCTTTCCCTGTATTTGCTCAACCAGGTATCTGATACATATCGCAAGGCATCTGGATACGAACTGAAATCTCTCTGAAGTGCACTCCAACGAACATTATAGTCATCTTCTGTGGCTGACAGGACCAGTATATTCCAACTCATTATAAACATATCCCATTTCTCCTTTGTTTCAAATAATCTTTTGCATTGAGCCAGAACATTCCTACTAATATGCCATCTACATAACATATGTGAAGATGTAGGAAATACCCTCTTAATTGCATTCAATAGAGCCAAATCTCTATCTGTGATTATCACCTCAGGCAAAACATCAGCATCCATGACACTGCGCAATCTATCTAATGCCCATGTATAGTTATTTTCCCGCTCAGAGTCCATGTATGCAAAAGCAACAGAAAATGTGAGATTAGTTGATGTCACCCCCACAATCTCTAACAGAGGAAGACGATATCTATTCGTCTTGTATGTGCAATCCATAATCAATACACGAGGAAATGCACGTAACAAATCTATACATCCAGGGTGTGCCCAAAACAAGTCACGCACCACGTCAGTACTACCGCAACTCCTATGCCACTCAATATATTTAGCATCGGCTAATTGACCAAGAAGATGTTGCATCTGTGATCTCCCTGCTTTCTCTAAAACCTTACACCTCTGGCGTGCATTGTAGATCGTCTTCATTGTCGTAACATTGTGGGCATCTCTTTGCTTCAATGTGGACAATATATCCTTTGGCCGAACCAAAGTTTTCGACATATCCTCTAACAATGAAGTCTCCTCCCTAGATAATCTTCCAGCATATGAGTGTCCCTCGAAATGCTTCGCAGACGGATGATTGTGCACTCCACAAATAACCTCCAAAATCCAATCATCCCCAGTGTCCAATTTCCTTCCTCTTAATAAAAATGGGCATCCACACTTCTTTGTACCACTAGCCCTCTTCTTTGATCCCTTTTCCTTTTCCTTTCCGCTTGTGCATTTGTGCTTACCGCTCCTTTCGCAACCTAACTTGATTCTTGGTTTCCTAACATTGCTTCCCGAATCAGATGTTTTAATTACAATAACTAATCCATTCCTCCTCCCAGCTTCCCGACACCAACTACACAATTCTTCTCTACTCTTGAATATCTACACAATAAATAAGTATAGTTTAGCAAGTATAGTATACAATTAAAACAAGTCAGCAACAATTGCAATCAAAATTATCTTACTTCGTAAGTTGTAAATTCATTTGTGTAATCCATAACACAATCTGAGCCAATTTTGCTTGATTCGGTTGACGCATCATCCTACAAGGATAAAATATTATGTTAAATTTATATTTGGAACATAATGGTTTCGTTCAGCTAAGAATGGCCGAACGGAATAGATTTGTTCGGCCAGAGCTGGCCGAACGGAATAGTTTTGTTCGGCCAGGGCTGGCCGAACACAAACAATATGTTCGGCATAACCTAGCCGAACAGAATGCATCTGTTCGGCCAGGTTAAGCCGAACATATTGTTTATGTTCGGCCAGCCCTGGCCGAACAAAACTATTCCGTTCGGCCCTGGTAGGCCGAACGGAACGCGTTCCGGGAAAAAAAAAAAAAAGACGATTCAGATTTAAAAACGAACCTTATCGTCACCGTCGCCTTCCCAGATTACTAGTTGCTTCTCCATTGTTGAAATGAGAGCTTTAAACCTTGTCTAGACCCTGATTTCAGAGACAATCGTTGAGAGAGGGAGGAGGAAGGGAGATGGCTGTGCCTGGGAGAAAAGTTTGAAATGTTATCAGGGGTTTTGATCATGTGGGTGTAGATAGAAATAAGCAAGGGTAGATAAGTAATTACATCTTAGGGTATTTTAGGTATTTAATTTTATGTAAGTGTGGGTGTGGAGAGTAATCGTTGGGGTGCCAATAGAACGACTCTTGCTCTCCTCTGTCCTTATAAAGCCTTATTGCTTCCTTTATTTTCTTTTTTTTTTTCTATTTTCTTTTTAATCCCTCTCTTTCTTCCTCCTCGCTTTCGTTTCGCAATCTTTTCATCAAGCCGGCGGCGAACCCCACGCTATCCCAATCCTTTCCCTCCCTCCCGCAGCCGAGGTACGTCCATGGCCCCCAGAAATTAAATAAATAAAGCTCCTGACTTAATAATAAAATAATTATATGTTTGTATATATCAGAACTGTTACTATTTCGAGTTTTTTTTTAAAAAAAAACTGGCTGCGTCCATTTGATCTCCTTCTTTCATCACTGGATTTTCCATTTGATCTCTGTTTTTTTTTTTTTGTTGCGTAAAATTGGTGAATTAAGCGCTTTTTCATGCTTTTTATTTGTATTGTTGTAGTTTGAGAGGAAGCTTGTATATAGAGAGACAGGAAGTTGACATTGTTGACCATTGCAAGAAAAAAAAAAAAAAACTAAATCAATGGAAAAAGTTCTAAACTTCCGCAACTTTTTCAATTTTGATCCACTTTCCGTCGCCTGCCAGATTGACTAAAACGTGTAAACCAACGAAAAAGTATTCAAATCTTACCGAAAATTCTCCAGTTTCTGCTAAATTTTTCCTCTTTTTTTTTTTGCACGTATATAGAGTTTAGAAGCAAGAAGCGAGAGGGAGTAAGCAATCCACCGATCAACGCTGCTCTGAAGATCCGACGGCGAGATTTTTTAAAGGAAGGAAAGAATGGGATCGTTAATGGGTCACGTGCTGCCAGGGAGCCTATTCCTTGCAGTGGGACTGTGGCACATCTGGAGCGCGGTGGTCCGGTACGTGTCGTCGCCGGCGGCGTTTCGGGTCCGGGTGTGGAACCCGGTGGAGCGGTGGTTCGGGGGGAAGGCGCGGTACCTGGAGCTCTACGTGGTCGCCGGCGGCGCCTTCGCCGACATGTGCCTCGAGCTGCTGTACTCGCCTCACCTCCGCTACTTCGTCGGCCCCGACCGGATACTGAATCCGGCACACATGAACGATTTCGAGCACGGTGGGATGCTCCTCGATCATGTTCTTCCTCTTCGGCGCCATCGTCCTCCTCTCCGAGAAAACCAGGTCTGATGATTCTCTTCTCCTCGTTTCTGGCAATTACGATTCGTTAGGGGAACGCTATTAGGAAACTAGAGGGACAACGTAATGGGAGAGGAGAAAGAATCGTTAAGCGGGAGCGATATGAGAAATGGGGAAAACGTGGAGGAGAACATGAGTGGTTGTTTTGGGAAACGTGGATTTCGCCTTGCTGCGCCGCCGCCGCCGCCGCCGCTGGGACGGCTGTGGAAAGCCGAAACTAGGGGAAGGTGACGATAAGAACAGCACATGGTTTTCAAGAACGCTGGTCTCATGGTCAAAACGACGGACGTCATTTTCGACCGTTTTATTCCAAGGTCTGAAATTGAGATGCAGACCAAACAATCCGCACCTCACGGTGGGCCGAGCCGAGTTGGGCAACGCCCTAATCCGACCTTGACCTGAATTCTTTTTGGATTTAGATCAGGTTTAGTCTCTTTTTTTTTTTTTGAAAAATTAGGTCTAAGATTAAATTAACTCTAAGTTAAACTCAATTTTTTTAATAAAAAAATTAGGTCTAAGAGTAAATTGGATCCAAGTTAAACTGATCCCAAAATTCAATCAAACCGATTCATAATAATTTATTTTAATTAAGAATTAAATCGATTGAATTAATTTTAAATTTTTAAATATTTACACGTAAATAAATAATATTTAAAAAATTATATCTTATTACTTTAAAAAATTTGCTATGATGTGAGATGCTATTCTCATATAATTAATAGAAATTTAATATAAAATATAAAATATTCATTATATTTTATGGTTTTAAGATCTCATGAATCCTCTTATTTATTTTTGTTATTTTAAAAAATTAATTTAAAATTAAAAAAACCTAATTGAAAGATGTTGTAGTTCATGTTAGCACCACTCATAATGGGAGCTAGATCGGTTCAACTCGTAATACAAGATGAATCAGCATGGCATGATAACTCATTAGATCGTCTATAAGAATATGACTTAGCTTATTTTGCATCTTTACCATCGACAACATAATATGAGAATAAAATGATAAATGCTCTACAGTAACAATGGGAGATTGTCTAGTAGATCATAGGTTATTGGATTGAAATAATTTTTTTAAAAAAGTTAGAAAAGATCGAAGAAGAATGTAACTCTTTGATGCTCCAATCATCATTTGAAATAAAAAATATATATATATATATATATATATATATATATATATATATATATATATATATATATATATATATATATATATATATATATATATATATATATATATATATATAGCTCTTTGATATGGTTGATGTAGCCACGTGGAAGTCGACGTGACTGATGAAGCCACATGGAGGCAAATGATCGGTCTGACTTTTCCTAATCGATCCCGACTCCTAGGCGGCCCTTAGCCTCTGATCGGTCTAGCTTTTTCTAGTTGGCCCAGACTCCTAAGCAGCCCTAGCTCCAAGGCAGTCCCCAGCCTTTAGTCGGTCTGGCTCTTCTTAGGCGGCCCCAAGCAACCTCTAGTGGCAAAGCGGTCCTAGCCTCTAGTCGGTCCAACTCTTTAGGCGGCCCTATGTATCACAAGATCCTACTCGTCAGTCGTCTGCAGCCCTATATGGCCCATTTATTGCCTGCGGCCTCACGTGGCCCACTTATCGCCTGTAGTTTCACATGGTCCACCTATCGATTACGGTGCATGTCCGACAAGACCTGGCCTACCCATCATCTGTGGCGCTGTGTTTGATAAAAACCCAGCCCACTAATTGGCAGCAGTCGCCTGCATCAGATAGAGGGATGGCCTGCTAGCTCTGACAGACCTAGATGATGGACACCTTCTGTTACTATCCGTCTTGCCTCCTAATCCGCGCAAAACCATAGAACCTTGGGATTAACGATGATCCAAAAAAGAGGGTAAAAGGGACTTCCGATGTATAAGAACCTTCGTTTGCGACGAGAAAAGGGGACGAACTCACTCACTTCTCTTTTCTAAGATTCACTACTATTTTTTCAGATCATTTATTTGAACGTCGAAAGGTCCCCATCGAAACAATCGATCTTCAGAAACTTATTTGCAGTATTTCCTTTCAAGACGGAAGCATTGAAGGATTCGTGACCCATCCTCATTAGTCTCCATCGAACTTCGGATTTTTTACCTTAAGCTCGAAGAAGATGATTCGGCGATAACAATCTCACTTATATCTATGGGTGGAAGATGTTTCTGACATGGAGAGCTCTTTTGATTTAATCTAAAATGATTATAGTAATTAAGTTTTATAATGGATCATTAATTAAAAACTGGGCGTTATGTAATACATAATAACAACTATCCATCTCTTCCCCAAGCTAATGGCAATAAAATCGATCCTCTAACCTCGCACCGGCTGTCTTCTTTCAGTTGCCTACCCCTACCGGAGGAAGCGCGTTGCCTGATGGCTGCATCGGCCTTTAGCTCAGAGTATCTACTCTTCTACTACCACTCCACCAACCACGAGGGATTGGAAGGCTACTACCACCTCATCCTCGTCATCGCCGTCGCCCTCTGTATCGCCACCACAATCGCCGGCGCTCTCTCCCCCGCCAGCCTCGCCGTGGACCTCGCCAGCGGTGTCTGCATCACTCTCCAAGGCCTGTGGTTCTACCAGACCGCCTTCACCCTCTACGGCCCCATGATGCCCCGGGATTGCTACCTCGATGATGACAATGATATCAAGTGCCACTCCAATGAGAGCGAGGTCCGGGGGGAGCTGCTGGCCAACTTCCAGCTCTTCTCCCTTGTTTTTCTCACCTTTCTCTACGTTCTTGGATGCTATGGCATAGCTGCGGCGAGGTATGGCCATCCGGATTTGAGGACATTCCATGCCTCTGCTCTGGTCTCCCAAGAAGGTGATAGGAATGGCGAAGTAGTGGCTGCTTAGTGACAAGGAGAAGGTTCGTTGATACTTCCTTGAGCTTTTGCCTTTTTTTTTTTTTTTTAATCTCTAATTCCATCCTTGGATCTTTGAAATGGAATTTTAGTAGACTAAAACGCACTGAAGCCTTGCTTTGAGCTGAATGTGGCATGCGTCATTAAACAAAGGCCAGCCGATTTGATTTGGAGGATGGTAGAATTATTCTTTGAATTCTAATGGAACCTTGGAAGTTGGAACTAAATTCAGCCAGATTTTTCCCAGCTTTAATTCGGAGGTATTCCAGTTAATGTCAAATGGTTGCTATACCAATTGTCATAAAGTTTGTGTGAGCGATTTGCATGAGAAAACCCTCTAGATTTTTAAAGTCGATACAGGACAGAACATAAGTGTGACGTGACAAATCTCAAGTGGCTATTCTTGTTCTGGATGTTAACTTTTATCCCTAAATTTATGTGGTTGCCTTGAGATGAAACAAATATGGTTTGAAAGGGAATCCACTCTCACAAGTGCAGCTGATTCCATTAATCCCACAGAATACTTTTATTTTGATTTTTTTTTTTGCATGGAAAGGCCCTGCGATTATAATAATCAATCCTTGGTTATTCCAAGATTAACAGATGATGTTTGGCTAGGGAGGATAAGCCAACTCCTATTCCATCTTTTCCCCTGATTCCATTCAAATTGTGCAGTTTGTGGTTAGTAGCACCTAAGTTATTAGAGGAACTCAATTCTCCAATCCTCTGAAGTCGTCTTGTTTGGCTGTTACAAACTGGATCTATGCTAATTATCTCAGTCAGGATTAGGTGATTGAACAATCAAGTTACTCAATTTAGCTCTTTTTCTTTTGAGTAATTGTTTTATCCTTCTAACATTAGCTAAATTGATGTTTGTCTTCTGTTCCTTGGATCAGGATCTGAAGTTCTTGGAAGCTTGTATTGTAAAAAGAAGCACACTTGAATAAATTCTGGAAAGATTCAGCTGTGATGGCAGCAGGATGTTCATCATCATAAATGTTGCTGAGATGTAGATTGTTGATCAGTTAGGTAAAGCCAGCTCTTGTTTGATGCTAGGGAGGGTAAGAGAAGCCCATCTTTAGAAATACAAAAGAAATGAGGAATAAATAGCAAAACAAGAATCCAAAAGCAGGATGGTTTCCAGTTAACTCTGGTATCTTTATACTCTTTAAGGTTTCTAATTTGTTGTTTTGATGCATTTGTAATGTAAGCATCATAGTGAAGAGAATGACAGCAAACAATTCAATTTTCAAGAGAAAGTCAAATATGTGAATCAGACTCTGTGATCTTCTTCTTGCCTTTGTATATAATATAATGACTGAAAAACTTATGATACTAATGGATGAAGAGGCTTTTGCAGGATAAAGATGACCATTCTGATATTATAATCTTTTGAGTACATTGAAAATACCATTGATCACCATATTCTTGTTGCCTCATTGCATTGCAGAGTGGGTCTGACCCACCAGTTCACATGCAGCAACTGTTGTCAGTGTAGGAGTCCATCAGCACAAGCCATTGGCAGTGTCCTGAAGGAATTTAGGTTAATTTCTTTTGAGATCATGTAACTAGGTTCACTCCATTTAGCTCTTTTTTTCCCTGACAAACTTATGCAGCATGTGATTATATCCATGTAACATTACATAAAACTGGTCTTTAGTTTTTCTTCCTTGGATCAGAATTCAGAGTTTTTGAAGGCTTCCATTGATCTAGGGTAGTGGGAAGGATTCAGCCTGTAGGGGCAGTGGGATGTTCATCATCACAGAGGTTGCTGAAATATAGATTGTTGATCAGGTTAGGCCAAGGCTTATTTGATGCTAGAGAGAGAGAGTAAAACTCACTTTTTAGACTACAGTAAAAACAAGTAACAAAAGAAAAAAAAGAATCATCAAGCATGATGGTTTCAATTTAACTCTGCTATTCTCATGCTTAAGATAGCCCCTCTCTCTCTCTCTCTCTCTGGTAGAATCCAGACATATGTATCAGGGAACTGAGCTATGAACATTTCCTCCATTACTGTTTTTATTATCATCCATTCCCAATATAGTTGGTTTGCATTTTCCCAATTCCGAGATGGAACTACACAAACCTCAAAAGTGAAACCGAGGGGATGAATGCTTATCATCTTTGATCTAGATCTCAAAGCCAAGCTTTCACTCTGTTCATGTTAATCATTTCTATTAGCTTTCATCCAGAGATTCAAGTTGGCATAAAGTTATTTGTTAAGTTTCTTCTTTTGAAGGCTTAAGTCTGCTTAACCAAGGTCATAAATATTAATAATTATATATATATATATAAGATACTGTTTAAAATATAAATATTAATATAATATAATATTAAATATTTCAATATTATTCATTGTAATCAAATTAAGTATTATTAAATATTTATACAAAAGACAAAAGCAATATTTAAGATTATCATGCTTTGATAATTTTAAATACCTATCTTTTAGGTGAGAATTAAATTATCATGATTTATGATAATCATAAATTGCTGGAACAAATATTACCACTCATTGCTATGTCTAATTGCAAAACATGATAATATTATATTTCAAAAATAGATTATCATGAACTAAATGGTCCCTTAGTGTAATAATAAAGTTGCTTAATTATAATATTGGAGGTCATAAGATTGAAATATAGAAAGAGAATCTTCATATGCAAGGGTAATCTTATATTTCAAAAATAGATTATCATGAACTAATTGGTTCCTTACTGTAATAATAAAGTTGCTTAATTATGACTTTGGAGGTCATAAGATTGAAATATAGAAAGAGAATCTCTATATGCAAGGTTGTGTGCTAGGCTTCTCTAATACCATGGTATCAAATATTTACTCTCATGATTATGTTAATTTCTTTATTCTTCTTAAAAAAAGTATAGATTTTTGTTTAAAATATTAGATTTGAGCCACACTTTCAGCCACTTGATTGAATGTCTCTTATCAAGATTAAATATCTTGTATCCAACAATCTTTCAAAAAAATATTATTAAAACGTAACACGAATTCCTAAGTTACAAAGGCTGAGTTACAGAAGTCATTTTTAACTAAAATAAGTTATTGATTACTCCTAAGAAACATCTAATTTGATATGTGAATCTAAATTTTGATCTAATTGAAGATACTCTTAAGAATGTCGTTTTTATATGTATTTATAATGTCTTGATACAACTATAAATGGTAACTGATTGAAAATTTCAGCAACTTTTTTTTTATTTTATTTTGGGAATTGCCAAAACCTTTTTAGCTTGTAAAGGTTAGTAATTATTACTGAACCAAGGTCATTAGCAAGATTTTTGGTCTAATAGCTTTAAATTTATTCTCAGATATCTGAAATATATATATATATATATATATATAGTAACATAAAATTTTTTGGGGCCGTGGGTGGAGTTTATCAGTTACTTAAGCTCTCATGGTAAATATTTAATATTTATCACTAATAACCACTCCCTAGCTATCTCATTTAGGAAAAGGAAAAAATAAACCAAGGTTAGCGCATGCATAACGTCCTCCAGTGACCAAAGCAAGAGAGGGACGCCCCGACTACAGTGACATTCTTCCACCTCCCGCTCTTCCACCTCCCGAGATCTATCTATATCCCACCTTCTCCCACGGCACGGCGGAGAGGACTGAAACCCGACCCCCCCTCGATCCCAGATCTCTCACCCCATCCCCCTCGCCGCCCGCCGGAACCCTCCGCCGTCCTCGTCCGGCGATGATCCGCCGGAATCGTCTCCATTCACGCCCCCCCGCGCGTGCCCTCCAGGTGCTCACCCTAATTTCTTGATTACGACTTGTTTGATCCGGTAATCAGAGCAGATCGATACTCGCATTGCCGAATCTGAGAGATTTGGTGTCGAGATCTTGGCCAATGGCGACGAGGAATCGGACTCCGGTGTACCGGAAGTACCGGGACGCGCTTCGGAGCGTTCGGGTGCCGACGGTCTATCCTCCTTTGGCTCATGCCGGCGCTTCTTCGTCTTCGGCTGCTGGCCCGGTGATCGAATTGGCGAGCACTTCGCTTCTCCGTCCGGATCGGGCGTATGCTCCTCTCAGCACGGAAGACCCCAGCAATTCCAGGTTCGCATGGCTGCCCTTAGAAGCAAATACTGTATTCTATTCTAAATTCTGTTTTGCTTTCTGGATCTAAATCAGCATGATCTCAGTCGTCTTCTTTACAGATCTTGCTGTAATTAGTTGTGAAAACATTCTTACAAGAACCAAGTAATTAATATGAGGATCATAAAATGTTGGCGTTCTTGTGTTAACGGTGATTCGAACTGGTCATCGAAATTGATAGGAGAATTATAGACATCATAAAATGTAGCCATTATATTGTCATGGAATGAGAATAGACTCCTGCAATGGAGCCAATGTTATGCTCAACAATTTATGATAACAAGGTTGCATGAATGGTAGCTGATGAGTTGAAGCAATAAAGGCGCAATATATGAGGACTGGATGACTTCGGACTGTAAAAAGAGGAAGCAACATGAAACTAAATTGATAATGACCTGTTGCGGCTGAAATTTGTCATCTAACTCGGACGCAACTGAGCTTCAGAGTGGGCTTTCTCTTGGATGAACCTGAAAAACAGTCCTCACGCGAGAGGCATTGGGGGTGGCCTTTCACGGAAGACCCTCCGATGCTTAAGTCAGTGGGGATAAGCAATCAACAAATATGGAGAGAAGGCTTACACTGAAAAGTCTCTCAAGAGTGGCCTTTCGAGAGCTCTGAGTAGAGCGTTAATGGCAAAAAGCAGAGGTAGATGGAGAGTGGGCGAGTAAGCAAGTGCACCTACCAGAGAAGTCGAAAGACGGTCATATTTATAGAGGATCACCTGATTCCTTGAAGGCATTGTGGGCCCGAAAGTCGTTAGGATTCGAATCCAGTTTATTATGAGGTCAGTAAGATTCGTGTCTTGTTGGTTAAAGGATCGACGACTGAGAGAGCTGATTGATGTCTTGGGATTCGGCGATTGTGTAGGCTCCACGACTCTAGGCCACTCTCGGGTGTGATTTTTGTTTGGAATCTTACGAATTTAAACTCTCCCGCGCTGGATTCCGCAGATGTGCTTAAGTACCCGGGTCTGGCCGGGGCATAAGAATAACTCGGACTAGGACCGAGGTATAAGGATAATTCAGCTGGCGAGGCACGGTGGATAGCTCGGCTGGCGAGGCACGGTGAATAGCTCGGCTGGATAGCTCAGCTGGCGAGGCACGGTGAATAGTTTGGCTAGGACCGAGGTATAGTGGATAGCTCGTCTGGCGAGGCACGGTGAATAGCTCGGCTAGGACCGAGGTATAGCAGCTGATTCATTTCTAGCGGGCATCGCACAGCGAGTGAGAGCCAGGATTCGGGGTTGATCCTAACCTTTTGCACAATTATTAATGCGATGGCGATTTTACCCCTCAACACATGTCCTCCACTCCCTAGTTCGAAGCGTAGGTTCGGGCGTAGGGAGTATAGTTCCAGATGACAAGATCTGAATGGAAGGGCCTGGATTTGACAACCTGCATAATGATGCCCTAATTAATGTTGCGCGGCCGCCATGCCTTTATGGATGAATCCGCCGTCTCTTTGGGGCAACGGTTGGGGAAGCGTCACGTATCAAATCCCAATTTTCACGGCGCCTGCGATGGCAGTTCCGGGTGTTTCGATCAAGATGCCTTATCTTCTCTTTGGGGCGGTTTCCTTTGGGGAAAAGCAAAGTCGTAACAGCGCTATTTCCGTTCGCAGCGCTCTTTCGTTTCTTCTTGGAGAATCTTGTTTCCCTGTTTCCTTTGTAACCTCGCTCGGCGTTTCTTTCGACCAATAGCATGGTGAGTCCTAGCGACATGACTTCAGAGATTGTTGCCGAGGATTTGGGGAGAATACGCCAGAAATATGGCATTCCCTCGGATATCCTCTTGCGGCTGCCGGAGCCCGAGCATAGGGTCTCGCAAGAACTGGAGCGTGGGATCTTTCTTTATGAAGATAGCCTGAAGGCAGGCCTCCGGTTCCCCCTCCATCCCCTAGCGAAGGAGATCATGAGATTTTACAACATCTGTCCAATAATGGTGGCTCCCAATAACTGGCGCAGCATCATCGGGTTTATCTCGATGTGCAGCCGGGTTCAGGTAACAGCGACTCTTCCCCTGTTCCGTGCTTGCTATTATCTGATGTCCGGGAGAAACTCGGAGTGGTCCTATATCGGACCTCAAAAATCATTCAAGACGATTATGGATAAGCCGTCGTTCATAATGGAGTGGAAGGTCCGATTTTTTATCGCCGAGGGGAACATCGGCTCCGACTTCCCGCAGGGATGGGGGAGCTTTGCCAGGGATATGAAAACACATCCAGCCCTATCCGAACAGGAGAAGAAGGACCTAGAGGTCCTTTGTGACGGCCGAATGTTCTCGGTTAATGACTTACTATCAGAGGAGGCTCTTGGGTTGGTTAGGTTCGGACTTAAATAAACGTCTCGGTCGAGGCCGAGGTATAGAATGGCCTGGCGCTGCCGAGGAATATAGTTCTGGTCTCGCTCGGAGCGGGTAAGGGAGTTCGTCCTGCCGAAGTATTGGATAGTTCGACTTGAAATGGCCGAGAAGCACAGGGGTATCATGGTTAGAACCGAGGTTAGATAGTTCGGCTTGCTCGAGGTGGAGAAATGGGCATGCTTTCAGCCGAGGTACACGAAGTGGCTTTGTTGAAGAGTATTTCACCCTTGTCAGGGGCATTTACTTCGTTGGCCTTTTCCAATGCAGGTCCTTTTAGCGTACGTGACAAGCAATCGATCGCCATTGGATGACGTAGTTTTCGGAGGGGATTTCTCAGGCCTGCCCGTATCTCAATGACTTGCAGTTGATCTCATGCATTTAAGGTTTTCGATTCAAGATCAGGGGGAGATCCCTTACCTCTCGTCACGGCTTGGGAAACGCATTTGGCGCGCTCCGGGAAATAATTTTTTTCTTCTGCCCTTCCACGTAGCAATGGGGTATGCTGTTTCAAATTTCGGGGGCTTATTTGCCTATAAATTGGGGAGAACGGGCCGTGTTAGGCTATCTCTCAGGACTTTGTTCCCTGTGGAAGCTCTCATGATGTCTATGTATCTGAGGTTGAGAGTGGAGAGACTGAGTTCTCCTTTTGCAAGTCGACTTCCCCCGGATAGCTGGGGTGATGAAGAAGCCACTGAAGAGCAGCCCGTCCTCAAGAGAGGAGTTTCGGAGATCATATGGAGAGCGCACGGAAGGTCCACGGAGATCATATAGGGAGCGCACGTATGTGCTCCCTATGTGTCCTTCGACACTTGCCATGGGGATAACGGGAAATGCACGGCATGCATATCCCCATGGTAAGGACAGACTTTTCCTTCTCCTTCGGGCTGGATCCCTTAGCTTGTCCGGCTGGGGGATCTTTTGCCTGTGAAGAGGGAGTTGAGAGCAGTGTGGGTCTGCTGGTTTTCTACCTTTTACGATTGGGCAGCAACCAGCAGCCCAGCATTCCACCCAGAGGGAATGTCTCCCCAGCATCGGCGTCCACAGGTCTTCCTTCTGTTCTTGGATCTCTTAGCTCATCCAGAGGACCCGTGAGAGGCCGACTTCGCTATTTGGCCTTAACCAGTGGTTCAGGGAGAGCTGCCTGGTTTGTCTGATTTCTCGGGTCAGATGCCGAAACATCATTATTAACTGAAGCTGACTGAAGCAGTCCGGCCGAGCTATTTACTTGTCTTCATTTCCTGTGCCATGATGCACTTGTAACGCCTCTTAGGAGGTTGTAACTCTTTTTCATTGATGAAGAAATAAAGAAAGTTTTATTCTTTCTTCTTTTAGCACCTACTTCTTTTTCGATGTGATTGTGTTTGAGAGTTACTGTTCCCATATCATGCTTTTTGTGTCATAGCATATTTCGGCAGCGTTCTTGCTACCTTGTTTTTGCTAAGACCAATGTTCGGTCCTCAGTGGAGGAAAACGTTTATCCCTATTTGGGTCAGAGGTAGACCTGGGCGGTCCTGTGGACTCATGCGGTAAGCATGATCTCGTTTGCAGAACAAAGTAGGTATGTCTTTACTGTTGAGTAGGAGGTTGCTTACTTCTGCCGAAGTATCATGGGGCGCCCGAGCGATGTCGAGCTATTTGAGAGATTGCCCAATCAGGCTGAAGTTTCAGGGTTGTGTTCCCTGGTTCGGCTGAGACTTCGAATAGTATGGCACGAGGCATCAGGGAATATATCGCTCGGCTTAGTTGAGGTATCCGATAATGTATTGCTCGGTTTGGCCAAGGCTTCATAAGGAACATATTTTACTTGGCCCCGCCAAGGTGCGGAGATCGCTCGGCGTTGCCGAGGGTTTTTAATACTTTACTTGGCCCTTACTGCAACTGTAGATTCAGGCGCTGACGGCCAAAGAGGATGGGGGCTACCCGAGCGATGGAGGGGGCGCTCGAAGCCTGTAAATCGGCCATTCTCGAAGAGGGCGAGCCATGTTGCTCTAGTGCTGGTCGCTGATGCACTTTTTCCTCTTCTCTACGTTTTTTGAGGATACCTAATTCGAGGAAGTCTGGCAGACTTTCGAGGACATTCAATTAAAGGGGGTCTGGCGGACTTTCGAGAACATTTACTTCGAAAGGGTCCGACAGATCGGAGGGAGTCTAGTCCCAAAAAGGGAGCTTCTTGAGCGCCTCAATGTTATTAATGATCCTCTTCGACAAGGGGCAGAACTCTTCGTTTCCCGCGAGCGCCTACTGAGGTGGTGATGCGTGGTGAGTTTCCGCGAGTTGAAATTAATGGCCCGGGCGATCGAAATACTTGCCAGAAGTAGTGTAAATACGGATGGGGGATGCCGTTGCTAATCACATCTCCTGTTGGCCTTCCTAAACTCGGGATAGCAGGATGGCTTCTGAGGATGGAGGGAGATCTGCTGGAGCGCCAGGTAGCAGCGGTAGTGGCCACGGGGGGCCCCATAGGGGCCGCATTACGGTGACCTTCGACGGGGAGGTCTTGTCGTCGCTGTTCGCAGACCGCGAACGACTTCAGAGGGCGGCTGAGCGATATTTGGCTGTTTCTGCAAGAGAAATCGAGCTTCTTCGTCGGGCCAATAGCCGACTGGAGGGGCAAGTAGCATCCCTCCAATGACAGATTGCCGAGTTAGCTCAGCGGCATGGGGGGAGCTCAACAATGCCCGAAGAAGACGATAAGCCCCAGTGAGGGCTCATGAACCTTTTTCTTTCCTTTCTTGTTGTCCTTTTTTAATGATAAATAAAAAGAGGAATTTTCGCAACTTTTGTGTCTGCTGCTATCTTCAAAACGTTTATTTTCATCGCTCGGTCTTGGCCGAGGTTTTTAAGAGATACACTTCGGCTTTGGCCGAGGCTTTTAATAAGTAACGTGCTTCGGCTTTGGCCGAGGCTTTTAATAAGTAACGCACCTCGGCTTTGGTCGAGGCTTTTAATAAGCAACGCACTTCGGCTTTGGCCGAGGCTTTTATACTTCGGCGCCGGCCGGGGCTTGTAAGTTGCCCGAATCCGGTCGAAGTTTTCTTCGCCCTTCGGTCCGGCCAGGGCTTGTAAGCTGCCCGAATCTGGCCGAAGTTTTCTTCACCATTTGGTCCGGCCGGGGCTTGTAAGCTGCCCGAATCCGGCCGAAGTTTCTTCATCCTTTGGTCCGACCGGGGCTTGTAAGCTGCCCGAATCTAGCCAAAGTTTCTTTACCATTTGGTCCGGCCAGGGCTTGTAAGCTGCCCGAATCCGCCCGAAGTTTCTTCACCCTTTGGTCCGGCTGGGGCTTGTAAGC
The DNA here is from genome assembly GCA_900491605.1 of Calamus simplicifolius. Taxonomy (NCBI): domain Eukaryota; kingdom Viridiplantae; phylum Streptophyta; class Magnoliopsida; order Arecales; family Arecaceae; genus Calamus; species Calamus simplicifolius. Next base: position 353,480 of record UESW01004047.1, read on the forward strand.
TGCCCGAATCCGACCGAAGTTTCTTCATCATTTGGTCCGGCCGGGGCTTGTAAGCTGTCCGAATCCGGCCGAAGGTTTGGAGATCACTTGGCCCCCAGTTGTACTGGGGGTGCTCGGACATACCGAGTTTTTGTTGAATAGGACTCGGTCCAGCCGAAGTTCGGAGATTTCCTATTCAAAGGGATAGCTCGGTTGTGTCGAGAATTGGTAAGTGGCGTCTATTTTTCATTATAACTTTTAGAGGAGTAATCGTGGTGACCATACCATGAATCATAGAAGTAATATGCCGACACAAATTAATGGGGCGAGTCTATAGAAAGCGTACTCTACTGATGATATATGCGGAGGTTGTCTGAATTTCACGTCTGAGGGATAGATTTCCCGCTCAGATCCTGGAGCTTGTAGGTGCCAGGTCCGACGACTTCCGCCACTTGATAGGGGCCTTCCCAGTTCGGAGACAGCTTTCCTTGTTCTAATGGTTTGGAGACGGATGCTTTCCGGAGGACGAGATCGTCGGATGCGAAGGATTTTCCTTTGACTCTAGAGGCGTGATAGCGAGCCACTCTTTGCTGATATACAGCTACCCTGATTCGAGCTTTCTCTCTGATTTCTTCCACCAGGTCGAGATTGGTGCGGAGCTGCTCGTCGTTAGCCTCCTTCGAGTAGCTCTCCACCCGCGGAGAAGGGAGTTCTATCTCTACGAGGATGACGACTTCCGTGCCGAAGGCCATCCAGAATGGGGTCTCACCGGTGGGGATTCTCTAGGTGGTGCGGTAGGCCCATAGGACGTAGTGAAGTTCGTTCGCCCATATGTCCCGGGCTCTGGTAAGCCGAGCCTTGATCCCTTGAAGTAGGGTCCGATTAGTTACCTCGGCTTCTCTGTTGGCTTGCAGATGCCCTACCGACGTAAGGCGGTGGTAGATCCCATGCTCCTCGCGGAAACCTCAAAACTTTGGGTTATCAAATTGCTTGCCATTGTCGGTGATGATGGCATGCGGGAGGCCAAAGCGATAAATAATGGATCTCCATACGAAGTCCCTGGCCCGAGCTTCGATTATCTGGGCAATTGCCTCGGCCTCCACTCACTTGGTGAAATAGTTGATGGCGACAAACAAAAACTTTCTTTGTCCAGTGGCGAGGGGAAAAGGGCCAATGATATCCATACCCCACTTAGAAAGGGCCATGCGGAGGAAATAGGGACCAAACTGGCGGAGGGGAGCCTCTGGATATTAGAATGTCTTTGACAGGGGTCGCAAGCTTGGACGAGATCGTCGGCATCCTTTTGCATGGTGGGCCAATAATACCCTTGGTGCAGCACCTTGTGGCATAAGGATCGGCTCCCCAGATGGTTGCCACAAATTCCCTCATGTACCTCTCGAAGAGCATAATCAGCTTCAGATGGGCGAAGGCACTTGAGTAGCGGCATGGAGAAGGATCGCTTATATAGCTGGTCGTCAATCAACACATAGTGGGTGGCTTGCAATTTCAGCTTCCTTGCTTCCTTTCGATCAGCTAGGAGCGACCCTTCTTTAAGATACTTTAATATGGGATCGAACTAGGATGGTTCGGCCTCGACCTGCATCACTCGGTCAGCCTTCACGATGCTAGGCTTTTCTAGAATCTCCAGGGGAAACTTCCGCTCGGAATCCATCGATTCCGTAGTTGCTAGTCGAGACAATAGATCGGCGCGTGCATTCTCGGATCTTGGGATCTGAATGACTTTAAATTCAGAGAAGTGGGAAAGTAAGTCCCGCACTTGTTGGAGATACCGAATCATGTTCGGCTCCCGGGCCTCGAACTCGCCCCGTACGTGACCGGCTACCAATTGAGAGTCGATAAAGGCATTCAGCTTCTTCACTTTAAGGTCACGGACGATTCGGAGTCCAGCGAGCAGAGCTTCATATTCGGCTTCATTATTGGAGGCTGAGAAGGAGAAGCGAACGCCATACTCGAAGGTTGCCCCCTCTGGGCTGATGAGGATTAAGCCAGCACCGAAGCCATTGGCATTAGACAACCCGTCTATGTGGAGCAGCCATAGGGCATCTAATCTCGGGTGCTCAGAGGAGTCCGGAGTGGAGCCATCCTCCGGGATAGTACATTCGAGGAGGAAATTAGCTAGAACCTAGGCTTTTTGATGGCCGAGCGAGGTTGGTATCGGATGTCATGCTCGCTTAGCTCGATGGCCCATTTAGTTATTCTCCCTGATGTCTCCAGACGATGGACCACCGCTTTGATGGGTTGGTCGGTTAGGACCGTCACTGAATGTGCCTGGAAATATGGTCGCAGCCTCCGAACCGATGTTACCAAGGCCAAAACCAACTTCTCGATTCGGGTGTATCTTGTCTCGGCGTCTCGAAGCAGTTTGCTGACATAATAATCGGCTTTTGGGTCTTGTTCTCTTCTTTGACTAACACTGAGCCAACTGCGCCTTCTGAAACCGCCAAGTACAGAAACAACATTTCTCCCGGATTTGGACTGCTGATGAGGGGTGGAGAGCCGAGATACCTCTTGAGGTCCTCGAACGATTTTTGGCACTCGAGAGACCATTGGAAATTCTTGGCTGATCGGAGAGCTTTAAAGAAAGGAAGGCATCTCTTAGCCAATCGAGCCATGAAGCTGTTGAGGGCCGCGATCCTACCAGTCAGGCGCTGGACCTCTTTGACGGACGCTGGGGGCGCCATTTGCCGAAGGGCCTGAATCTTCTGCGGATTAGCCTCAATGCCCCGCTGAGAAACCATGAAGCCTAGAAACTTCTCAGAATTGATGCCGAAGGTGCACTTAGTTGGGTTGAGCTTCATTCGATATTTTCGGAGCGTTGTGAAGCTCTCAGAGAGATCCTCAATGTGCTGGGATGCTTCTTTGCTTTTGACCAGCATGTCGTCAATATATACCTCCATGTTTCGATCGTTTTGCTCCTTGAAGACTTTGTTAACTAGCCTTTGGTAAGTGGCACCTGCATTTTTCGGACCAAAAGGCATGATAACAATAAATACCTCGGTCGGTTATGAAGGCGGTCTTCTTTTCATCCTCGGGTGCCATTCAGATTTGGTTGTAGCCCGAATATGCGTCCATGAAGGTCAGCATCTGATGACCTGAAGTAGCGTCTACGAGCTGGTCGATCCGAGGGAGAAGGAAGCTGTCCTTCGAGCATGCTTTATTGAGGTCGATGAAGTCGATGCAGATCCGCCATTTACTGTTCGACTTCTTCACCATGACAACATTTGACAGCCAGTTGGGATAGTTTACCTTTCGAACAAAATTTGCCTTGATGAGCTTGTCAACTTCTTCCTCAATTGCCTTCTGTCGCTCAAGGATGAAGCTCCTTTTCTTCTGCTTCACGGGCCGGGACATCTCGTCCACATTAAGACAGTGGACGAGAACGTCTGGGCTGATTCCCGGCATATCAGAAGCGAACTAGGCAAAGACATCAGCATTCATTTGGAGAAAGTCGATCAGCTCCAATCGGGGTTTTCCTTTCAGGAGCGACCTGATCCTTATGGTTTGGTCGGGTCAGGCTTCGTTCAGTGGTACCTCCTCCAGCTCTTCGACTGGTTCTCCTCGTTGCTCGGCAAAGTCCTCCCGAGCGTCCAGTCCATCAACCTTGAGCAATTTGGACTGAAGGCTGGTGACGAAGCACTGCCGAGCTACAACTTGGTTTCCTCGATCTACTCCCACTCCCCATCCGGTAGGGAACTTCATTAGATGCGGGATAGAGACAGCAACTCCAAGGGACATTAGGCCAGGTCTTCCAAAGATTGCATTGTAGGGCGACCGAAGTTTGGTCACCAGAAAATCTATGTGGACAGTGGCAACGCGAGGCCAAGTTCCTGCGCGGACCATCAAGGTCACGACCCCCTCTGGGGTAATAACATCGCCGGTGAACCCCATTAGGGTGGAGTCCACGGCTCAAAGATTCTCCATGAGTAATTTCATCCTCACAAACACATCGAGATACAAAACATGGACAGAGCTCCCACTATCAATAAGGATCCGGTCTACATCATAATTGTTCAGATTGAGAGAATACAACCAACGCATCGTCATGCGGGAACTGTATCTTCTGGAGGTCGTTGTCGGAGAAGGAGAACTCATTAGTCCGCGCTCTCTTTGGCATTGAACCTTCTTCATCGTCTCGCCAGCTCGACGGACTACCGACCGCCTCGATCACATTGATGTGGCCGACGATCGAAGGATTCGAAGGAGGAGGCTGTTGGGGCTCGGGCTGGCGGTCACCCCCATTCCTTGGCTCGGGCGCTCTCTTGAATTGGTCCAGCCTACCCCACTGGATGAGCCTCTCGATTTCGTTCTTCAGCTGCCAACACTCGGTGTCGTGGCCGTGGTCCCGATGGTAGGGCAATATTTGGTGGGGTCTCTTCGGGCCGCATTCCCTCGGAGAGGAGGCGGTCGAGGGAGTTTGCGCTCTATCTCCATGAGGATCTCCGCCCTCGGGGCAGTGAGCGGGGTGAACCGGTTGAACCTCCTAGGCGGGCTCCGGGTGCGGTTCCTTGGCGGCGGCGGAGGAACCCTTTGGCGGCGAGGTGGGTCGACTGGCGGGCAGATCGGTGCTTGTTCGGGCCCTTGGACTCCTTCCTCGTCAGCTCAGCGCGGGCAGCCCTCCGCGATTCCTCGACTTTGGCGTACTTGTCCGCCAGGGCCATCATGTCGGAGAGGTTTGGAGGGTAGCTGCCATCCAATACCAGGTAAAAGTCACTCTCCTTTAATACTTCGCCCGCTAGGACGGACATGGCCATCTCATGATTAAGGTGGTCCACTTCCAGCATGGCCGTATTGAAACGGCCGAGATATTTCTTTAAGGACTCTCCCTCTCTGCTTAACCTCAGAGAGGGAGTCAGACCTCCGCCGGTGACGATGGCTGCTGACGAACTGGCTGATAAAGAGGCGGCTCAGCTCGTCAAATGAACTGACGGAACATGGTTTTAAGGCATTAAACCAGGTCCGGGCGGACCTCTTGATGGAAGGGAAGGCGCGGTAGAGGATCGCATCTGATGCCCCATAGAACATCATGATCGATCGGAAGCTACTGAGGTGGTCGTCGGGATCGAAGGATCCATGATAGGGCTCGATGGCGGGTAACTTGACGTTGGAGGGAATCACTTCCTCCATGATCTTCTTGGAAAAGGGGATGCCCTACTCCGCCTTATGCTGAAGCGGATGGGCTTGCTTGGCGGTATCCAACTCCTGACACATCTTCCGAAGTTTTCGGCGGATCTCCTCCTTAGGCATAGCAGGAGGAGCTGGGCGAGAAGAATCCTGAGACGGTGTCGAGTCGTGATGAGAGAACACCGGAGAGAGGGATCGGGCCCGCCAAGATCTGGGAAGATCCTTGCCGCAGACCCCTTGGGGGACTAGCTCAGCTCCCTTAGGACGACGATGGGGGTCTGCAACCCCATGCGAGCCGGAAGAAGAGATCGCTGGATGAATAGGGGCCGCGTTCTCCTTAGGAAGGTGCGGAGCAGGTGCAGCTGGATGGGGAGCTTCAAAGCGCCCCTGGATTAGATGGGCCAGAGCTTGGACTTGCTGGACCAGTGAGGCAAACTGGTCCTGGGTCACTGGGGCCGCTGGTGGCGATGGAGTCTCAACTGGTGGTGGTGGCGGCGCTATACTGCTCACCGGATCAGGTCTTTGGGAGGCGACTTGGTCCTGGGCTTCAGAAGTAGCCTTTCTTCGATTGGCCATGGAAGAGGTTCTCTTCAAGATCGAGACCCTTATCTCCTGGATCACAAGTTTATGGGACTTGAGGGCCCTTCCTCTAGCGCCAATTTGTTGATGCTAAAATCTGTCCTCCGACTCGGGCGCGATCGAGCTTCAAAGTGGGCTCCCTCCTGGGCGGACCTGCAAAATAATCTTCACACGAGAGGCGTTTGGGGTGGCCCTCTGCGGAAGACCCTCCGACGCTCAAGTCAGCGGGGATCAGCAATCAATAAATATGGGGAGAAGGCTCTCGCTGAAGAGTCTCTCCAGGATGGCCTTTCGAGAGCTTTGAGCAGAGCGTTAATGGCGGAAAGGGATGAGCAGAGGTAGATGGAGAGTGGACGAGTAAGCAAGTGTACCTACCTGAGAAGTCGGAAGACGGTCGTATTTATAGAGGATCACCTGATTCCTTGGAGGCGTCGTGGGCCCGAAAGTCGTTAGGATTCGAATCCAGTTTGTTATGAGGTTAGTAAGATTCGTATCTTGTTGGTTAGAGAATCGATGGCTGGGAGAGCTGATTGATGTCTTGGGATTCGGCGATTGTGTAGGCTCCATGGCTCTAGGCCACTCTCGGATGTGATTTTTGTTTGGAATCTTACGAATTTAAACTCTCCTGCGCTGGATTCCGTAGAGGTGCTTGAGTGCCCGGGTCTGGCCGGGGCATAAGAATAACTCGGACTAGGACCGAGGTATAAGGATAGCTTGGCTGGCGAGGCACGGTGGATAGCTTGGCTGGCGAGGCACGGTTAATAGCTCGGCTAGGACCGAGGTATGGTGGATAGCTTGGCTGGCGAGGCACGGTGAATAGCTCGGCTAGGACTGAGGGCACTGTGAATAGCTCGGCTAGGACCGAGGTATAGCGGCTAACTCATTTCTAGCGGGCATCGCACAACGAGTGAGAGCTAGGATTCGGGGTTGATCCTAACTTCTTGCACAATTATTAACGCGATGATGATTTCACCCCTCAATATGACCAAAGCAATATGCTAAATTGAAATCAAGCAGATGTGCTGAGAAATAATTAACATTAACTAAATGAATTCTATCCAAAAATAAAAAGATAAATAAATAAATAATTGAAAGCAGCAGCAGGGCTAATGGTTGAGGAATTAGATCGAACAATGACTCCGGTTGTGTAAGGTTACAAATTGAGGATCCAGCAAGTGCTATGAGGGATGCTTTGGTTGACCAAGTTAAGGAAGTTGGCTGGGTCACGAAGATGGCTAGATTTATGTAAAATGACGTGGAATGACAATTTTGATAGGACATCCAAATTTTGTCAAAGATTTGCAATGTGGCATTGCTAACTAACTTTAAAATGAAAAGCATCAAAGTAAAGAAAGCCAATAATGAGTATTGACCACAATGAGGAGGTTAATTGAGCATCAAGACTCGAGATGATCATGCGTGCTTGCAGATGGCAATCAGAGCATCTGAAGCGAATATTCATGTTTATATATATATATATATATATATATATATATATGTATGAATGTATATGTATATATGTATTCTTGATTTATGTGTACTATGGGATGGCAATGATAGAAATGGTAGATGTGGACAATCAATACTGTAAACCAGGGCAAGCCAGCGTATGGAAGCAAAATAATGTATGAAAATTGAAGCAGGGAACAAAGGCTTCATGATATATCTCAAAGGCCTAGATAACAAGATGGAAGATCCCCAAAAGTTTAACTAAAATACATCTCAAATTAGCCCAAATTGGAATAAATAGATATAAATGATTGATGATGCACTAAATGATGAAATCTGAGAGGAAGGCTGATTGCTGTCATGATATTATGTGTTGCAGGCAAATGGAAATGAATTAAGCAGGCAAATGGAATTCAATTAAGGAAACCCTAAAAATAAAGTGGCAATGTGATGCATGGGACAGGTAAAGTGAGTAAAAATTCATCGAAGTATGAGACTACAAGATATAAAAAGAACTAGAAGGAAGCCCAAGGAAACTTTTTACTGAAAGGAAAAGGTCCTTGACCAACTAAAAAGTTGGTCTTGTAAGCATTTGACAAGGATTATGAAAATACAATACGTAGTGACATAACAGTGAGTTTATGTAGTCTAGAGGGCATAATAGTGTACTGGCTGGAAGGAATAATAATGACCCAAAGGAGAGTAAGAGGTTGGTGCAGAAAAGAAATTGGGGCCCAATGAACCAACTACTCAAGGAGCTTAAGTGGCTGATCTTGTCTTACAACATAAGAGGGCAGTAACTGCTTCTAATGAGTAACCATGGTGTAATTGTAATGTACATCTGATCTTGTAGATAGAAATCAGAAGGTCCTGAAACCAGTTAAACAAATTCTGAAAAGGTGTTAAGCTTGATGAGCATGGACAAGACATAAGTAAGGTGTATGAAGGGTGAGTACTATTCCTAAATGATAGTTTTATCTTATAAATGGCAAATATGTTATGACTTGTACAGGCTTTGATAGAAGCTCAAAAAGGATGATTGATTGACCGAACCAGAACAAAATTATTGCTGTTCCAACAAAGGCTAACAATTGTGAAGACAACCCACTAATTTTCACCTTGTCAACACATTTGAAGTTTTATTTTACTTGGGATCTGATTTGGCTTCCATGGGTTGCCTTTAGTTTTGGTTTAGTTGAACAATGCAAGTTTGACTATAACTGGAGGAACTTTGAGAACAAGGTCTTATGACTCCCCTCAGTGGCTGAAAGAATGTTGTATCTTGTATGACATTTGCACCAAGATTTCAAGGACTCTAGAGTAGAATCCACTCACGGATAGTTTTAAAAATGTCTTCTTAAATCCCAGCTATACCTACCTTTTTAAAGCTTCACTTATTCCTGCTCTCTTTTCTCAACGATGTGGAGCCCTCACTAATGGTCAGTTGCATCTAGAACCTTAATAGTGATAGTCCAACAACCCAAGGTAGCAAAGGGCCTTTGGTTAAATCACAGCCCAAGATAACAACTTTGTTCCATTAAATTATAACTAACATAAGCTCCAATCTTATCTCTCCTGAATATTTTGAGTATGGTCCACATTATCAGTTTTGTTACCCGTACTGGTACAATTTTGGTACAATGTCAGTATGGATCAATTCATTATCCCAACACTTGAGAAGGCCCCTGTGCTGGGTATTGGTTCACTATAAGTATGGTAGGGTATATGGTCCAGTATGGCAAATCATGTTTCTGAATAACTGAAACTATAGAACCAAACAACAAATTTTTCACGTGCCCCCAAATTATTCTGATGTTTTTGCAAGCTTCCTCAAGATTAAGTCATAGCTTTGCCCACAAATGAGTTTGAAGACTAAACTTTTCACTCTGTATGTCATGTGAAGTTGACAAATCCTATTTCATATTCAAACAATCTCTAACAAAATATCATCTATCTTGATTTACTTATATAATACTAGAGTTATGCATGTGCATATTTCCTTCAATGAAGAGAGGAAGAGGGCAGTTTTCTTTTTGTCCCATATATAATGTGTGGCCCTGAGAACTTGAATTGGGGGGGCACATCAGGCTGGGAGATTTTTGGAATTCTATTATTGTGGGATCTGACTTCATGTTTTTGGGCTGGCTATGTGAGGCCAGCCCCAAAATCTTTTACGTTATATATAGATAAGATCATTAGAGTCTTGCATGTGCATATTTTCTTTTAAGTCAATGAAGAGGGAGAGAGGGATTTTTATTTATTAATAAAATCGCATCTCTGTTGATTTATTTATATAATATTGCCAGTAGAAAGAATTTATCTTTGACAAGGTAAGATTTTTTCCCCAGCACTTCAAATTGTGGCTTAAATTATTCTGTGGTCAGTGACATCAGTCCAATTTTTAAAAGCATGGCTTGTAAAATTGGTCTGCATATATTAACAAAGAGACCATTGAACACCTGACAAGTTCAGAAAAGACTTCTAATGGTTAGACATCACCCAGCAATTAATTAGGCCTCAAAAGCATTTTTTTGTGAAACTTAGGTAGAATAATTTTCATAAGTTTGGGTCCTTCATATTGCATACTGCCTGCATGATTGACAGTTAGCCTGATGATAATAAGTTAGCCTTAAATCCCTTCCACAGAAACACATTGCGGTTACCTGGTCGTCCTTCACATGAGCTGGTAAGCTCTGTTGTGATTAAATTTCTTCAGGATGTAGCAGCCAGCCTCAGTGAACCGTATGTCTTTTGATGCTTCTCTTGAGTCCTCTGATTCCCAGCAGTCACCTAACCACCAGGAACCCCATGCAAAGAACCCATAGTGAGTGGTATGCCCGATGGTATTGCATATTTGTCCAGACACTTGTTTTCTGTGTATTATTTAAAGACAACAGTACAATCTTATTTTCCATACCTATTTGTTGATAGAATTTGCTTCTTACGTATATGGTGGTGTTATTTGGCCCATTCCTGCTTCATTGCTATTACCCTTCCCAGAAATTTCCTTTTGTCATATCAGTTTTGGTCCCTTCGGATAATCATAGAGAACTTGATGGTCAAGGACATAGTGTCATGAAATATGTTAGTGGTTGTTCGCTAGTACTTGTGCCTCAGTTGGTCGGCTTTGATTTTCAAGATGTTGATATGTGATGATGGGATAGCAGAACCTATTGCCTTATTCTGATTTTATCTGAAATCTTCTCACCTCGTTCTGCTGCCTGCAATGTAATATCTCATTTGCCTACTGCAGTAAAGGCCCACTTATGGTTGGTTTACCTCCAGCTTGGGTGGACGTTTCTGAAGAAATATCAGCAAATATACAACGTGCTCGGATAAAAATGTCAGAGTTAGTCAAGGCTCATGCCAAGGCTTTGATGCCTTCTTTTGGAGATGGGAAAGAGGAGCAACATGCAATTGAAGTTCTTACTCAAGAGATCACAGATTTGTTGAAGAGATCGGAGAGGAGATTAAAGAAACTTTCTTCCAGTTCTTCTTCTGAAGATTCAAATGTTCAAACAAATGTTCAGGTATGATAACTAATATTAGTATGATAATCCACCTGCCAATCCCATAAAGCCACATTATTTTTATTGTGCCAAGATTATATGATGTTAGCTTCATAGTGTTCAAAAAATTGTTTCATCAGGCATCATTTTATTAAGAAAAAGCTCATCTCTTTTATCTTCATTTACTTGACAGGTTGTAATTTTTGATATTTTTATAGTCTTATTTATTGGCCTTGTCCAGTGCTTGTTTTGACAAATGCATAGTTCTCCTGCAGAGATCACTTGCAACTGATCTTCAGAACCTTTCCATTGAATTTCGTAAAAAGCAATCGACTTATTTGAAGCGTCTCCAACAACAAAAGGAGGTCTGTTGAACTTGTTACCATACAGATACATCCACTTCTGATTTGTTAATGGGCTTCTTCTGATATGCATCAAAATTTGCATTGTCGTTTAATATTGTTGTCTTTCTAGGGTCAAGATGGTGTAGATTTGGAGATGAATCTTAATGGAACTAGGTCTAGATCAGAAGATGATGGCTTTGTTGATGTGGTATGTTTTCTACCCTTTGCACTTTCCAGAACAAGAAAACATTTGAAATAATTGGTTATTCACCTGAATTAAAATTCAGGGATAAATCATTTTTCAAAGATAGTTTGGAAAAAGGTAATGAGTTTTCATGTAAGATGCAACAAAAAGAGGTTTCTGCCTGCCTTCAGCATGGCACTGTTTTGACCTGTTTCGGTTACAATTCTGGAGCTTTTTTCCTGTATCTGACCTGATCAAGTCCGATGTTGCACGACTGGGCCCTATGCTGGTTACATTTTGTCCTGGGACGTGGACAAGATCAAAGCTGGGCTTATTTTACAAATATCATTAATTCTGGTCTCAACCCCTTGAAAAAGAATGAACTAGGCGTTAAATTGACAGCCAGACTTTTGACATGAAATAACATGCATGAGATCTGAACTGCAGACTGCATCCTGGTCAATCTTTTTTAGTGTAGCTGGATTTCATATACCATGTGCTCAGAGAGTTGGAACAGGGCTGGTTTGTTGTGTTTTGTTTGGGTCAGTTCTTATTGTCACCCAATCCTTCTTAGCCATATCTGGTCTTTGAGCCAAAGCTCAGCATTGACATGATTTTTCTGGTTATAATATGTATTACTTTTGTTGGCATGCAAGCACAAATCCATTCATCCACCATACGGGAAATTTATTCTGCTTTTTTACTTGATAAATTCAGATAGTGGCACCATTTTATTATCTGAAAATTTGTTCTGTCTGACCTGAAAAGAAATAAATTTGTTTCTGTTGTATGCAGGGATTTAACGATCATCAGATGTCTCAACTGAAAAAAAGTGAAGCATTTACAAGAGAGAGGAGAGAGAGATTGAACAGGTACCTCTTTGACCTTGAGAATGCTGAATTCATGTTGAGATCATTATAAGATCACTCTGGTTAACCTCATCCTGACCCAAAGCTAATATTATAGATTGTGGAATCAGTAAATGAGCTTGCTCAGATCATGAAGGATCTCTCCGTCTTGGTGATAGACCAGGTACTGTGATGTTGGTTGGAAGAGAGAGCAAGATTCCTGACTATTCTTTATACTAAAGGTCTAATGCATTTTGATGATCAGGGAACCATAGTTGACCGAATTGACTATAATATTCAGAATGTTGCAGCCACAGTGGAAGAGGGCTATAAACAGTTACAGAAGGTTCTCTCTCTCTCTCTCTCTCTCTCTCTCTCTCTCTCTGTGTATGTGTATGTGTTTGCATGCATGTGCATGTGTGTATGTGCATGTATATGTTTGTACATGCTTGAGTATATGGGCAACAATGATGATGATAGTGGTGAAAAGTGTTTTGATTTAGTTCTTAAATATATGATGGCCTGATAGTACCTATCCTGCTTGCCCATTGAGGTCCAGAGCTCAATTTGAAATTATATGCAACCTGAGCCCTTTGGTAAAACCAGCTTACCATCAGAAAAAAGGTTTACCCGTTTACCATTCAATTTTCTCTCCTAGCAGTTCGTTTAGACGGAGATATTGCAGCACAGAACACTTTAGATTAAGGTAGCAACCCTTTCCGCCTACCAATCTTTGCAAAGCACTGGTGGCAGTCCCAGTTATTAAATTATGGCCATCCCAGCTCAACCGTACAAAATGAGGTTTTTGTGTCTTATGCCGTTGCTGTTCCTGATATACTCTTTATAACAATCGGGATATATAGTTTAGCTTCTGTATCTGAAAATCGGTTTATCCATCCATCTTGACCTGCAGGCAGAGAGAACACAAAGGACGGGGTTCATGGTGAAGTGTGCTTCCATCCTCGTCATATTGTGTTTCATCATGCTAGTCCTCCTGATTTTTAAGGAGATATTGTTTTGATCCGCAAGGGACAGTGATGAGCGTCTGGATGGGTCATCTCCAGTGGAGCTGTATACATACATACCTTCCACATTAAAATTTTGCATGACCATATACATTCTTTCACATGACAATGACAGAGCCATCTTTTGTAAACTGGAGCTGCAACTGTTGTCAAGTAGCATCCATGTTGCTGGAAGCAGAGAGGATTTGTCTTTGCCCGAGAATTGCAGCTGGGCTTTGTGCGTCCTTCGTCATGTGGATTCTATTGGTATTAATTAGTTATACTTTTCTTTCTTTTTAATTGAATATTCTTTTTAATTCTTTGTTTGCTGCGGCGGGGACAGAAAATATTGAAATCTATTGGTATTAATTAGTTATACTTTTCTTTTCTTTTTCTTTTTCTTTTTTTTTTTGAGCAAACCATAGTCTTGACAATTGAAATTGCTTCTTTGTTTCACTATTCTTCCAAGAAGTTGTTTTGCTTTTATTATGAGACGAAACACTTCTTATAATATTGATTATAATGTTTTGTTTTGAATTAAGAACATCATCTCTACTACGAGAATTCTTCTTTGTTTGTGTTATTTCTTTCTTCTTTTCAAAGCATGCGATTGATTATACTTGCATATTGTATGAATCTTACCTTTTCCTAGTCTTTGTTAGGCCACCTAATCCTGGGTTCAAAACTGCCCTCGCCATAATTTGTAATCTCCAAAAATTCTAATGAATTTTGCCCCCATCTTGACATACATATATGCGTCTAGAATTGCCATGAAAAAACCAACGTAACTAGACTTGTGCAACCTCATATTATTCTCGTTAAGTAGCACCTTTGTGCAACCTCAAAGAATGTCCATGAAATCAGATAATTTTTCCATTATTTTCATGAAATTTGTTGGAGAGTAGGATGCATAAGATTTAAGACATGATTGAAGGTTATGACCCTAAAGTGATAAGCCATTCACATATTTGAACATCATAATCTAGAAAGTGAAGAGGTTCTTCTGTGATAGGTACAAGTAAATTGCTTAACGTTGTCATCTATCCACCCCAACATAAAGAGCACGTTTCCATTTCATGGCAGGTTAAGTTCTAGTTGGGTGAGATGTGCTGTTGCCCATCAAAACCTCTTTTCTTTTTAAATTTGGCTTTGAGAATCCTTATCAAAAACTAGGAAGGCACAAAACAACCGGAGTAATTAACACGAGACGATCCTCCAAAATTGTTCTGCTAATCCCTTGAACGAGCTCATGGACTCCAATAATTATTTAGGAACCCTAAAATGGAAGAAATTCTGCGCATGATACCCCATCATTTCACAGCACCCTAACGCTATAAAGCATGCTTGAAGCTAAATCACAAGCATATGTAAGTCTTCCCACGTCCTAATTTCGGTGAGCAGTTTCATGTCCTAATTGGAAGACCAATCTTTGCCCTAACAACAAGAACTCTCAAATGAAAGATCAACTTGGGTCGGTGAGCCCAAAACATTGACTCAAATTCACATTCAAATCAATACAATCCTAAGATTGATGTTTATAATAATGCATTCGATGCAATCTTACCAAAACTTAAGCTATATTCTTTCCTTTGCCACTTGTAATATCAAATCATGTGGAAGTGAACCTCCTATACTTCTTTAAAGGGAGCAAGAGGTTGTACCATTCGAGCTCATTGTATTGAGGTAGACTAAAGTTATAATTTTTTTTTTTTTTAATTGGATTGCATCATGGATTGGCCCTAAACCTGACCCATTGCGTCCAAAACAAGCTCTAGTTTAAAAGGGATTTTATTCTCTAAACAAAGCTATTTGCTCTCCACTTGGGGATCGCCCTCGGATTGATAAGATCTTTAAATATCGGATCCCCATCTTCACTTTCCACTACCTTTATATCGCTTAACAAAACTTTCACGTGGCTCCATCGTCCCGGAAGCCAACTTTACGCACCCCTTTCCTTGCACCCACCCACCCGTCTTCGTTTCCCCTTGTCGTGACTTTCACATCGCCCCGAGTTTGCTCTCCAACGATTCGGTATTAGTTTTCCATGGGAGCACGTTGGCCATCCATCCCAAGTCACAAGAGGCCACGTTGGAGGAGAATGAGACAAGTAGGTATAAAGTGTCGGAATATAGTATGGGGTTTTCCTTCACCTTCCACGGTCAAAAAAAAACTTGTACTCTAACCGTGCTAAAGAGCGAATTAGAGAGATCCAACTACAAAAGCACTTTATCAGCCCACATGTTTCATGATCCATTGGAGGTTGGTACCCTTTAATAATAGGCCCTAGGAGTTTAGAAATGGGTTCTATCGATGTTCGATCTTTAATTAATGCATTGAGCCTTTTAGGCAATGCTCATTGCTAACTTTATTTTTTTTCTTTCTTTTGGGATGATAATAAAGCCTTTATGGCCTAAAGAAAGCAGCATCTCAATCAAGCATCGGATGTACATTAATTAAAAGAAGAAAGAATTCATCCTTTCAGATATATATATATATATATGACGGTCTCCAATAGCTAGGGGATCATTAATTTGTCGTGAAATCCACCACTGATTGGCCTTATGGAGCACATGATAGATGGATTAAAGCTAAAGTTTAGAGAAAGGTGACGAATCTCTAAAGAGTGGAATAAAAGCATTCTATATATCATCAAACTAATTAAAAAATATATATATCACCAACAGTTTAAATGCACCTCTAATCCGTCATAAGTTCAGCTAATTATAATTAATGAAGGAGATATATATATAGATAAAATAACATCTTTATTTTTTTTATCAGACATTGCATTCAGTTTTAAGCTACTTTTGCAGAATTAGTCATTTAATTAAAAGGCATCCTAAATCTATCCAAATAGAGCTTAAGATTTTATTTGAGACAGCAAGGGTAAACTTAGTACCCTGGTGAGGCATGGAAGAATGGGCCAGTACCGGTGGAAGTTTGATAAATTAAAACGGGCTCCAGTGAGTTGGTTGTCATTCATAGTTGCATATATAAATCCCTGCCACCAACTCGTCACGTCTTTGAAAACTACGTCCAGGTACGGTTCCAAGAGCTAACTAACCAAGACCAGCGTGGAAGCGTGGTGGGACGGACGGGTCACAAGATGGCAAGCAGCTGTACTCGCTGCTGGGAGACGAGTCATCACAATCTCAGGCCAATATTATTGGAGCTGTGAACTTTACTGGTACGGGGTGGACTTGAGGTGCGGCCATGCTGGTTGTCTTTTCTTTTTCAAAAAAATAATTTTAATTGGCCTTTCTTTCATATATATATATATATAGCTGGATGATGGTGGTTGTTGTTGAGGCAATCTTTGTCGTCATCTAGGGAGAGCAGATAGGCAAAGACCAGCCAAAGACCACTCCTGTTCACCCTTTTGTCACGTGAACTGGCCCCTTCTCTCTCTGTGTATATTATCTTATATTCTAGTCTCTCTCTCTCTCTCTCTCTCTCTCTCTCTCTCTCTCTCTCAATAACATGATGGATGGGACTCGCATCGTTCTATGCCGCTTGTCCTCCGGGCACCGCAATTAAATGACTTCAGCACCGGAGAAGTAGTTAAACGCCTGGCTGCGAGCAGAAATAAAGCTCTGTAAAGTGGAACACAGCAGGAAGGGGTCTTGTCTTCTATGAATAAATAGCCGTTCTTATCGATGCTAGCTAGAGCCTAGAGGGCCTCCTCTCACGATAATTTATAATCTACCCATGACGCCAATCGATGTTAATTAAATATTTGCTGCCTTGATCAACCCAGATGTTATCTGTGTTTACCGTTTTTGCACAAACAACGATTTCGTTGACCTTTTTGAAACAGTTTTTCTATTGTATATACGATGTTAGAGTTTACCTTAAAATTCGAAGAATCAAAAAAAGAAAATTTATATTCAAGTAGAGTTTCAATTCTACCCTATGTAATCTTAGAATTTAGAAAATAAGGGAGAATAAGCTTCTTTATCCTTATATAGAACTTTAGTTTTAATTTATATATCTTCTATGTAACCATATATAGCCCTATCTTTCAGTGAATTCCAAGTGACTCGGAGAGATTGTTAGAGTTCAAAAAAAGGATCATGATATGGCTGATCCTCTACCGTTAGAGTGAACGGCAAAGATAGCGGCAGCTGACAGGAGCTATATCAACCCCTAGGACCTACCTCTCGGTTTTGGGGCACATGAACAGTATCAACCTCCGGGACCTACCTTTCGGTCTCGGGGCACATAAACAGTATCAACCCCCGGGACTTACCTCTCGGTATCGGGGCGCATGAACAGTATATCAACCCCCGAGACCTACCTCTCGGTCTCGGGACGCATGAACAGTATCAACCCCCGGGACCTACCTCTCGGTCTCGGGACGCATGAACAGTATATCAACCCCCGAGACCTACCTCTCGGTCTCGGGGCGCATGAACAGTATATCAACCCCCGGGACCTACCTCTCGGTCTCGGGGCGCATGAACAGTATGTCAACCCCCGGACCTACCTCTCGGTCTCGGGGCGCATGAACAGTATCAACCCCCGGGACCTACCTCTCGGTCTCGGGGTGCATGAACAGTATATCAACCCCCGAGACCTACCTCTTGGTCTCGGGGCGCATGAACAGTATATCAACCCCCGGGACCTATCTCTCGATCTCGGGGCGCATGAACAGTATGTCAACCCCCGGGACCTATCTCTCGATCTCGGGGCACATGAACAGTATCAACCCCCGGAACCTACCTCTCGGTCTCGGGGCACATGAACAGTATATCAACCCCCGGGACCTACCTCTCGGTCTCGAGGCACATGAACAGTATCAACCCCCGGGACCTACCTCTCGATCTCGGGGCACATGAACAGTATATCAACCCCCGGGACCTACCTCTCGGTCTCGGGGCACATGAACAGTATATCAACCCCCGAGACCTACCTCTCGGTCTCGGGGCGCATGGACAGTATATCAACCCCAGAGACCTAACTCTCGGTCTTGGGGCGCATGAACAGTATGTCAACCCCCGGGACCTACCTTTCGGTCTCAGAGCACATGAACAGTATCAACCCCCAGGACCTACCTCTCGGTCTTGGGGCGCATGAACAGTATATCAACCCCCGAGACCTACCTCTTGGTCTCGGGGTGCATGAACAGTATGTCAACCCCTGGGACCTACCTCTCGGTCTCGGGGCACATGAACAGTATCAACCCCTGGGACCTACCTCTCGGTCTCGGGGCACATGAACAGTATCAACCCCCGAGACCTACCTCTCGGTCTCGGGGCGCATGAACAGTATATCAACCCCCGGGACCTACCTCTCGGTCTCGGGGCGCATGAACAGTATATCAACCCCCGAGATCTCCTCTCGGTCTCGAAGCACATGAACGACATCTCAATTCCTGGCACATGGTCAGGTTGTTTTGGGCCACCTGGCGTGCCCATATAATCCGCCGCACATCTGTGGCAGAGGGTGGCCATACCTCATAACGGCGTATGATCCGTTGTATCTTTGTCACTGTGCATGGCCATATCCCGTTACGGTATGCGGATCACCACCTGCCTGCTGTTGTGCAGGATCACGTTCAGTGGTGGCACACACCAGGCGCAACCCCAGACGCTAGACACCTGTGAGGTCATACTGATAGGTAACTCACGATGCATCCGGCGCGTACGATGACAGTACGACCTGTCATCGTCGGCCCCGTATTTTGTCCGTTATTGAATTGGGCTCCTAAGAATCAGTGATCGCAGGAATAGAAGGGGGACATTCTAACAGGTATAAAAGCACACGCCCCACTGTAAGGATCCTCGAACTTTAGTTTTCTAGTTTTCTTCCTACTAGCAAAAACCCTAACTGCTTCAGCTCCCTTCAGCGAAGCAGTTCTTGTCTGATCCCAAGTAACTAATTTGAGCGTCAGATGGTCCCCATCGGAGCATCCGGTCTCGGGAGACTTTTCTTGCAGGGGTTCAGAGAGAAGGACGTCTGTCTTTCCCGACGCTTGAAGAAAGTGACTTGGTGTCATCAGATCCTATTAGGTGTATGCATGTTAACGGTTTATGAAAGAGAATTGCTAGTGAGGAAGAGATTCTAATAATTCTAGAGTTTTGGTAAGGAATAACTTTGTAATCTTCATGAGATTTCTTTTATAGTAAAATTCTTTGCTATCCTTCGTCCATGAATATAGGCCACATGGGCTGAGCTACATAAATCTTTTTGTATTTGCTTTTATTTTATTTTTATTTTTTGGTATAGACGGATGATCATACTATTCTCATACGAGTCAGCCCAGAACTATCAGAGTACAGAATCTGCATAAGAGCAGGGAGGTAGGGATCACCCTATTTCCAATTTCAGGAACCTTCATGCTGGGCCACAGCAGCCGCAATTCAGTCTGCCATAGAATTGGCCTCTCGATAGATGTGTCAGATGTGGACACTGAGAAGACCCTGCAGAGCAGTCTGAATGTCACTGAGAATAGGGTTGATGGAGACCTTATCACAGAATTCCAATCTAAGCCACCGAATAACAGAGAGGGAATCCCCCTCAATTAACAGAAAATGGGCATGAAGCTGCCTAACAGCATGGGAGATACCAGCCCATGCTGCATAAAGCTCAACCATGGGGACAGAAGAATTCAGAGAGCCAAAACCACCCGCTGCCAGCAAGGCTCCATCAGTATCCCGAATAATAAAAGCAGATCCAGCCAATCTGCCACGAACGCTTCCATCAAAATTGATTTTTACAAACCTTGGAGGGGGGAGCTCCCAAGAGATATAAACTGTACGACGGTTCGCTGCCGAAGCAGTAGAGGAGCTCCAGAGGCCAAGGTTTGAAAAATCAGAACCAGTGAGAAGAGAAGCACTTTCAGCCACCATGGATCTGACCTTCTGTTCAAGTCTGTGAGGAAAAATCTTCTCATTAGTAAAGATGAGCTGGTTACGCGACAGCCAGATCTGATAAGCAGTGATAGCCCAAAGGGCGCAGCACTGTCTAGTAGTCGTTCGGAGGGCATGAAGGAAAGGGGAGCAGGAGGAACCGGAATCATCCATTCTGCAATCATAACCCATTCTCGTCCAAATCCCATATAAAATGGGATATATAAAAATGGCATGATCAATAGTCTCCTCATCCTGCCCACATAGCGGAATATTTATTCTTTTATTTAGTTTTGCTCTCTTGTCTTCCTAATTGATCTTCTATCTTTTGCACGCTTTTGTCGTACCAAATAGTATAAAAGCTTAATTTCACTGTTGCAACAAGTGATATTAGAGCAAGTTTGGATCACATGAATCCCGAGTAACTAAAAGAGTTATTGTAAAAGTTCAAGAGAGGTTCTTGTTGGGTATAAGCATGTTTAGGAATTTGTGAGAGAGTCCCTCGTGGAAAAGAGATCTAATTTTAAAGTCTTGATTAGCAATAGTCTTTCTAATCTTTAGATTTTTTTTATAGTAAAATTCCTTGCTCTCCTTCGCATTTGGACGTAGGTCAGGCCAAACCAAGTAGATCTCTGTGTGTTTGCTCTCTTGTTTAATCTCGCTATCTTGTCTTCCTCATTGAACTTCTATATTCTGTACACCTTTGTCATACCAAATAGTGTCAAAGCTTCTACTATCGCAATAAGTGGTATCATATTTTTCATTTCCATAACATATGATAAGCTAATTCCACCAAATCTTGTAATAATAGAGCTCTTCCAAGAGAAATAGAGAGCATGTTTTTTTTATTAACAATTGAGGGGTTAATCTCTTACAAAAGCAATTCTTCTAGCATCTACAATAGCTAGTTGGGCATGTTGTGGGTCAAACATTGTGGTCAAAAATAGATTTTCCTGATAAGTAGTAGCCTTTGTCAGATAATCAGCAACTTAATTTGCTTCTCTAGAGACATATAAAAATACATAACTCGAAACATAAAAAAAAAGAAGAAGAAGACAATATATAACCCTCAGGTATGGATGGGTATTGTTTGACTGACCCTTAATCCATGAAACAACCATAAATAAGTCACTGTTCAAAATTATGTTGGATTGTTGAAATCTTTTAATAGCTGCTAGCAACCCAATCCAAGCCCCCGTCAATTTTGCACAAGGCATAGAGCTAGTTTGAAGAGGAATTAATATATAACAATGGCAAGCAAAGTCCTTCTAAATGATCACGAAATACTGCTCCACCTTTAGAGGACTCCAGGTGCACTAAACCATTAAAATTTACCTTTATGTGTCCATGTTGAAGAGTTTCAATATCGCATTCACCACATCTCTAGCATACTGCTTGACAACATTCAATACTATGGGATACGAAATTAAGAGGTGGGGAGGCCTCCGTACCAGAGTTTCTTGTGGGCCTTAACTTTCCAACTGAATCTCACGGTTGCTAGTGAATGAGCATGTTAATGCGTACACAGGACGCCATAAATTAATCTCTTCCAGTATACTTGGACTTATATCTTTGAGAGAAGCTCCTATCACTAGAGTATTCGATCAGAATTTCCTACATATAATAGAGACTGAAAAAAAAATTTCCCAAAAGGTCTGGATTCCATTCACCATTCCACAGGATCAATTAGTCAACAGTAAACAACAAGTTGGGAAGAGTCAGCATTAAAATAAGAGACCTTTTGCAGGTGGAAAGTTTGAAGGACTAAGGTGTTGGTGGGTGTATGTTGGCAGATGGTCGCTACCTAATGAATCAGATTGAGGCTAGAGTTTCACTCTATGTCCTTAAGACAATTTCGTCCCGCAATGATGCTTACGGTCAGTATGACGATTGTCTCCCAGGATACAACAGTCTCCTTTTGATAAAAGCAGCACTACAATTCACCAAAAATATCGAACCAAGAATGCAACTCTCTTTTCAATACACTATTGCTATACTACCCTTAGGAAAGTATGCAAATGCCTAAGAGAGGAGAAGACTAGAATTGATTCAGATTGAACTCAATTCAGAATGGCTTGGGATGAATGAAATGCTTAGGTCTAGGGTCCTATTTATAGGTTTTAGGTACCCTTTAGAAGCAACCCTACGAATTTAATTTAATTTAAATTCTAAAATCAAAGGATGTGAGGGTTAAGGGATTATCACCCTTGATATGCCCTTTAGACATTGTGATCTTCAGATCAGGCGATCGGATAAGCCTTTTCATTGCTGTGATCTAAAGATCAGCCGATCAGATAAGCCTATCCTTATCCTGATAAGCCTTTTCATCATCGTGATCTGATGATCACGTTATCAGATAGGCGGTTGCATGTCTTTGATATGCCTTTTCATGATCGGATCGTTGACTTATCTCTAACCGACGATTGAACGGGTGTCTTATCACCAACCGACGATCGGACGGATGCGACGATGCGCACGAAGTGCAAAGTGCGCCTACAAAGCGCCCATTGCGCCCTTCGCACACGCGCGTGCGCATGGGTGATGCTACGCATTACCCTCAAGCTCTCCACTTATGGTGAGCCTAAGGAACTTAAGCTTCAAGGAAGTGGTTTCCATATAAGTGAACCTTCCTTTCTTATTCTTTCCGATATGGGACTAAATGTCCCCGTAATTTCTCATTCACACACTAAAGGGCGATAATGGGCTTTCAAGGCCCATTAGGATATTAGGCGTATTTTGGCCCATTACCCAACAATCCCCCACATGAATAAAAATTGGACTTAGATCAATGATCATCAAAGATCAGCAAAGGCAAACCCCCACATAAAAGGATTTTAATGCAAATGAATATGCAGACACACTAAAGAGAGTATAATGGGATGAAGTTGTATCGGGATAGGTAGCTTGTGGCTTTGAACCTTCCTTAGTAAGTTGTTATCGAGTTTACTTGCTAAAAGGTGAACATGATGTCTTGAACCTTTCAGCATTTTGTGTAAACTAAGACAATAACAATCACGCAACTTCTTCCCGAGCATTCTTTTGGTTCTCATGGTTGTGTTCATTTTGGCCTCGAACAACTTGCTTCAGAGAATTAAACCTTAAAATTCTCATAGAATTGGCCCAGTTCACACTCACATAGGTGATTCTTATTAAGAGTATCCTGCTATACCCCACATGAATGTTCATATCATAAGAATCATTAAAAGCAATGCTTATCCTAGTACCTTTAGTAGGTAGCACCAATTATCATAGGAATGAGTAGGATTGTACATCCTTAGTGCTATCAAGTCTCTTCATAATTTAGTTGTCCCTTTTGAACCTAGATCTTGGGATCTCCAGTCAGCTAGGTTGGGTATCCACTATGAAGATTTTTCAGTTATAGGTTTTAAACCCATTCCCCTCGATAAACAGTTTACTTGATCTCTTGGTAACCCCTTTGTTAATGGATCCGCTAGGTTTTTCTTTGACTGAACATAATCAATAGAAATTACATCAATTTCAAGTAACTATTTAATGGTATTATGTCTGCGACGTATATGTCTAGACTTACCATTATACATTTTATTCTGTGCTCTGCAAATTGTCGATTGACTATCACAATGTATGCATATTGCAGACACAGGCTTTGACCAACATAGAATATCTTCTAAAAGGTTTCGAAGCCATTCTGCTTCTTCAGCTGCCTTTTCTAAGGCAATAAACTCAGATTTCATAGTGGATCGAGCTATACATGTTTGCTTAGAAGATTTTCATGACACAACACCTCCTCCTAAGGTGAATACATATCCACTTATGGATTTTGTATCTTCTATGTTAGATATCCAATTTGTATCACTGTATCCTTCTAGTACAGTTGGATATCTTGAATAATATAATCCATAACTTAGGGTATATCGCAGATATCTTAATATCCTTATTAAAGCTGTCCAATGATTTGGACCTGGATTACTTGTAAATCTACTCAACTTATTGACAGCATATGCTATGTCAGGACGAGTGCAATTCATAACATACATTAAACTGCCAATTATACGTGAGTATTCCAATTGAGATATGGGTTCTCCAGTATACTTACCCAAATATAGATTAACATCTACAGGTGTTTTCACCGGGCTAGTATCATACTTTTTATACTTATTTAATATTTTCTCAATATAATGAGATTGAGATAATATTATTTCTTTAGATGTTCTAGTGATTCGAATCCCTAGTATAACATCTGCAACACCCATATTTTTCATATCAAAATGTTTGATTAACATTTTCTTTATCTGTTTAATCATTTCTGTATTACTACCAATGATTAACAGGTCATCTACATATAAGCAGATTATCACATACCCTTCAGACAGGGTTTTGGCATATATACATTTGTCACATTCATTTATTTTGAATCCATTTGATAACATGACATTATCAAATTTTATATGCCATTGCTTAGGTGCTTTCTTTAATCCATATAAGGATTTAACAAGTCTACACACCTTCTTTTCTTGTCCTGGAACAATAAATCCCTCAGGTTGTTCCATGTATATTTCTTCATCTAATTAACCATTCAGAAAAGCAGTTTTAACATCCATTTGATGAATTTCAAGATTGTTAATGGCTGCAAAAGTGATTAACATTCTTATAGATGTTATTCTACTTACTGGTGAATAGGTATCAAAGAAGTCTATACCTTCTTTTTGTTTGAAGCCCTTAGCCACTAATCTGGCTTTATACTTGTCAATTGATCCATCAGCCTTTAGCTTTTTCTTAAAGATCCACTTGCACCCTAAAGGTTTCATGCCAGATGGTAAGTCTACCAACTCCTAGGTATGATTATGTATGATGGACTCAATTTCATTATTGACAGCTTCTTTCCAAAAGGGTGCTTCTGGATTAGACATTGCCTCCTTGAATGTCTGAGGTTCATCTTATAACATATAAGTTACATAATCAGGACCAAAAGACATTGCAACTCTTGGTCTCTTACTGCGTCTGGGTTCATCTTCAGGATATTCTTCCTGATGACTACTACTAGCAGTATTATCATCATAAGTTCTTTTATTTGAACTTATTTCTAATTTTCTTTTACTTAGAAATATATCTTCAAAGAATGTTGCATTCCTTGATTTCATGATTGTATTTTTTTGTATATCAGTTATATCTGATTTATACACAAGAAAGCGATAAACACTACTATTATGTGCATAACCAATAAATATACAATCAACAGTTTTAGGTCCTATTTTGACCTTTTTGGGGTCCGGAATAGCTACTTTAGCTAGACACCTCCACACTCTTAAGTAATTGTAAGAAGGCTTCTTTCCTTTTCATAACTCATATGGAGTAATTTCCTTCTTCTTAAGAGGTATCTTATTAAGAATATGATTTGCTGAGAGAATTGCTTCTCCCCATAAATTCTGTGGTGTACCAGAATTTATTAACATAGCATTCATCATTTCTTTTAATGTATGGTTTTTATGTTCCGCAATTCCATTAGATTGGAGAGAATAAGGAGCAGTAGTTTGATGAATAATGCCATGCTCTTGACAGAATTCATCAAAAGGTGCATCGTATTCACCACCTCTATCACTCCTTATGGCCTTAATCTTTTTCCCAAGTTAATTTTCAACTTCATTCTTATAACATTTAAACATTTCTAAGGCCTCATCCTTAGACTTTAGTAGATACACATAGCAGTATCTAGTTGAATCATCAATAAATGTTATAAAATATTTTTTACATCCTCTAGTTTGAACTGACTTTAAGTCACATAGATCACTGTGAATTAAGTCAAGAGGTTTAGTATTTCTTTCAACCGATGGAAATGGTGTATTTGCTAATTTAGCTTCAACACACACTTCACACTTGTAATGTGGATCGATTTCATGATTAGGTAATAATTCTAATTTCATTAATTTTTGTAATGAATTAAAATTCACATGTCCTAATCTATCATGTCATAGACAAGAAGAGTCAACCATATAAGCAGAAGAAGCTTTATTTATTTCAAGGTTTCTGTGTACAGTCATTACATTCACCTTGAATAATCCATTATTCAAATAACCCCTACCAATAAATATCCTTCTCTTAGTGAGTACAAATTTATCAGACTCAAAGACCATCCTAAAGCCATGTTTGCTTAGGAGGGAGCCTGATATAAGATTCTTCCGGATGTCAGGGACATGTAGTACATCATTCAGTAGAAGCTCCTTGCCAGATGTCATCTTCATAACGATGCGGCCAAGTCCTTCTATCTTGGATGTAACGGAGTTACCCATGACCAAATTTCTACCATTGATAGGAGTATATGATGAGAACATACTCTTATCAGAGCAGACATGTCTGGTAGCTCCAGTATCGATGTACCATTCATTTGCTTTGTCAACTATGTTTGCTTCAAATACAACAGCTGATAACATCATCTCGGATACCTCTTTGGATAGGGTTTTAATAATGTTGACCTCTTTCCTTTCTTTATCCTTGAAACAACAGTCCTTGGATTTGTGTCCTTGCTTTCCACAAACAAAGCACTTTCCCTTGAATTTATATTTCTTAGGATTGCCCTTCTTCTGTTTAAAGCCTTCGCCTGGAAACTTGCGTTTCTTTCTTCCTTCTATGAGGTTGGCCTTTGGCTCAGCAGGTTGTTCTCCTGTCTTCTTGTCTTGGCTCTTATTGTCCTCCTCGATCCTCAGGCGGACAATTAGGTCTTCAAGTCATATCTTCTTCCGCTTATACTTAAGGTAGTTCTTGAAGTCCTTCCATAGTGGTGGTAGCTTCTCTATGATAGCAGCTACCTGGAATGACTCACTAAGAGACATTCTCTCTGCATGTATCTCATGCAGGATGATCTAGAGCTCTTGGACTTGCTCCATAACAGTTTTGTGGTCGATCATTTTGTAGTCTAGGAACCTTCCAACCACAAACTTCTTATGTCCAGCATCCTTTGTCTTGTACTTTTTATCCAGGGATGCCCATAACTCCTTGGCAGTAGCAATACTACTGTACACATTATACATGGTATTGTCCAGACCATTCAGGATATAGTTCTTGCAAAGGAAGTCTGAGTGCTTCCATGCCTCCACTGCAGCAATGACTTGCTTGTCGATCTCCCCTTCCTTCAGGACAGGCGGATCTTCATTTAGCACTCTGACGAGGTTCAGAGTTGTGAGGTAGAACAGCATCTTTTGTTGCCACCTCTTGAAGTCCGTGCCAGAGAATTTCTCCGAGCTCTCGGCTTGAACTGATGTCGTCATAGTAGCCATCTGTAGTAGCACTTCGGTAGCACGACAAATTATCTTAAGATTGTTGGTGGGTGTATGTTGGCAAATGGTGGCTACCTAATGAATCAGACTGAGGCTAGAGTTTCACTCTATGTCCTTAAGACAATTTCGTCCCGCAATGGTGCTTACAGTCAGTAAGAAGATTGTCTCCCAGGATACAACAGTCTCCTTTTGATGAAAGCAACACTACAATTCACCAAAAATATCGAACCAAGAATGCTACTCTCTTTTCAATGCACTATTGCTATACTACGATTAGGAAAGTATGCAAATGCCTAAGAGAGGAGAATACTAGAATTGATTCAAATTGAACTCAATTCAGAATGGCTTGGGATGAATGAAATGCTTAGGTCTAGGGTCCTATTTATAGGTTTTAGGTACCCTTTGGAAGCAACCCTACGAATTTAATTTAATTTAAATTCTAAAATCAAAGGATGTGAGGGTTAAGGGCTTATCACCCTTGATCTGCCCTTTAGACATTGTGATCTTCAGATCAGGCAATCGGATAAGCCTTTTCATGGCTGTGATCTGAAGATCAGCCGATCAGATAAGCCTATCCTTATCCTGATAAGCCTTTTCATCATCGTGATCTGATGATCACATTATCAGATAGGTGGTTGTATGTCTTTGATATGCCTTTTCATGATCGGACCGTTGACTTATCTCTAACCGATGATCGGACGGATGCCTTATCATCAACCGTCCTATTGACTGGTCAACCGACGGGTGTCAGCCGTTGGATCGCGATCGCGATTTGATCACCACATCTCGACCCTTCATCTGATCGATCAATGATCAATTGATCTCAGCCCCTTATCTTGATCCGATTAGTCTCCACCGTCGGATCATCATGATCTAGAAAAAATTTAAAGCCCCTCAAGCTCCTTACGACGATGATCTAAAAAAAATTTAAAGCCCCTCAAGCTCCTCGCGACGATGTGCAAGTGGTGCAAAGTGCGCCTACAAAGCACCCATTGCGTCCTTCGCAACGCGCGTGCGCGACCCTCAAGCTCTCCATTTATAGTGAGCCTAAGGAACTTAAGCTTCAAGGAAGTGGTTTCCATACAAGTGAACATTCCTTTCTTGTTCTTTCTGATATGGGACTAAATGTCCCCGTAATTTCTCATTCACACACTAAAGGGCGGTGATGGGCTTTCAAGGTCCATTAGGGTATTTAGGCGTATTTTGGCCCATTACCCAACATAAGGTTAATTGAGTGTCAGTAGAAATAGACTTGCCATCTCCAGTGGATTATTTCATTTGCTACGATAAAATTATTGAGATGATGCTTATAATCTTCCTCCATATTACAGATGCACTATTTGAGGTTACGTAAATACTCCAATTATATTGGAATTTATGCTTGAAGCTCACTAGTGTAGAGGCTTTGAGGATAATAATCTACAAGCATTTCTTCCAACTAAGGCTTTGTTCCACTGATCAATAGATAGAATACTCAGACCACCCTCCTTGTGAGATGCATGGATGGTTTCTTATTAGGAAATGGTGTGAAGGGCTCTCTTATATACATTATGAGCCCACAGAAAGCTCTGAGGATGCAAGAAAATTAGTCTACAAAACTATAAGGAACTCCCATATTAGAAATAATATGAGAAGGCATAACATAGAAAACTGACTCTATTAAAGCCACTCTTCCACAAAAGGATAAGTGTCTCCACATTTAGACATATAGTATAGCATAGATTCTATCTTTTAAGGGTTGCATGTCAACTTGATTGAGTCTTGATCGCTTAAGAGGAACCCCCAAGTATGAGCTAATTAGGCTTTGAACACATCTGACCCCTAGAAGATTAGTAAGATCAAAGGCCAAATCATCATTATTCTCAGGGATAAATATGATCAAAGGTTTGGCTAGATTAACAATGTGTCTATATTGCATACAATAAGTTTGAACAACTAATTTCAAAGCTTGATAGTTAGAAAGTCTAGTTCTAGAAAGGAGACAATCATATGTAAATATCAAATGGCTGACTTGAGGGCTAGATCTTGCTGGTTGATACCCTCTGCTTCTCCCACAAGATATTTCCTTTCTAAGCCCTAAAGTCAATATTTTTGCATATAATATAAACAGATTATGTGAAAGGGGACAACCTTGACATAGTCTTAGAGAAAATGTGAAGAAATCAGAGGGGGAGCCATCGACCAACATAGCAAATTTAGTTTGATAGATGTGTTCAAAAATTCAACTGATCATTTTTGGGGAGAAGCTCAAGGGTTGAAGAATGGCTGATAAATAAGCCTAATTAACCCTATCATACACTCTCTTCATGTTCAGCTTAATAGCCATCAATAGCTTATATTTTGAAGTTTTTGCAAGGAATGGATTGTTTATTGAGCAATTATTTTAGCTACTCATAGAAACTCTCTACTCCTCGTATACCAACTTGTGAATTACTTTATGAATCTTATTTGTGAGAATTTAGACAACAAGCTTATATATTTATTATACAAACTAATTGATTTGTAGTGATTTGAACCCTCGGGATTAGAACATTTAGGCATTAGTGCAATAAAAGCACATTTAAAAATTTGCATGGAATTAGAACGGCATGGCATTGTCAATCTAATTCTATGGGATTGGAAAACCCATATAGTGCAGCTGGTATAGCAATCCCACACTTTTTAGTCTGGGTATCGATCAAATGGTAGGATTCATAACTTACCAATCTAACTTTTGCCTGCTCAAACATGGGATTAGATTGTGAATACAATCTAAGCCCATCCAATCTATCATTCGAAATGCATTTTAAATCTAGCTTTTCGTGCCTTTTGCATTGACTCCTTGCTAGAAGAAATACTGGACTACTAAGTAGATATCCCTTCAAACAATGTACCAATATCATTTGAAAATATTGAGTGAAAGACTGGATAGATCAAAGACTTTATTTCATAGCATAGAATTTAATGCTTAGTACCGAAGTTTATATCTATCATTAGTTTCATGACCGCAATATATCCCTCCTACTCTAAAAGCAATAGATAGACAAAATGTTATGGCAAAAAAAATTCAAGATTTAAGAGTTAAAATTCTTATTGTTTTGTAGCATTTTACTAAGAAATTTGCATCTTTGAAATTAATAAATGCATCACTCCAGCTGTGTTTTTCCCTTTCTTCAAAATTATTTTAAAAAATAAAAAACTACATGAAGTTAGACTGTTCGTGGTTATAAGTTCAAGTGTTACAGCTAAATTATTTGCCAAATGGTAATCATATATTGTAATGTATTAATGCTTCTAATTGCATGCATCCAACACAAGCTAATTCCATAACAAAAACTGTGTCCTTGATGTGATTAAATGAAATAAAGTATCTTTAAACTATTCCATTTTAACCCATCAAATGCATATATATATATATATATATATATGTGTGTGTGTGTGTGTGTATATATATACATATATATATATATATATGTATGTATATATGTATGTATATATATATATATACATACATATATATATGTATGTATATATATACATACATACATATATATATATATATATATGTATGTATATATATATACATATATATATGTATGTACATATATATATACATATATATATGTATGTACATATATATATATATATATACATATATATATATATACACATATATACATATACATATATACATACATACATATATACATATACATATATACATATACATATATACATATATATATATATATATATACATATATATATATACATATAAGTAGCTTAACTTATTCCATGATGGTGGAAATATTATAATTTTTCCTCTGGTTTCTTAGGTTGTGTTGCTGCTGAAATCTATCCTCCGATTCGAGCGCGATCGGGCTCTGGGACGGGCTCCCTCCTGGGTGGACCTGCAAAACAGTCCTCACGCGAGAGGCGTTGGGGGTGGCCCTTCGCGGAAGACCCTCTGACGCTCAAGTCAGTGGGGATCGGCAATCAATAAACAAGAGGAGAAGGCTTTCGCTGAAGAATCTCTCCAATGGTGGCCTTTCGAGAGCTCTGAGCAGAGCGCTAATGGTGAAAAATGAGGGAAGCCAAGGCAGAAAGAGAGTGTGCCAATGAGCCAGTGCGCATACTTGAGGAGTCGGCAGATGACTCTATTTATAGAGGATCACCTGATTCCCTGGGGGCGTCGTGGGTCCAAAAGTCGTTAGGATTTGAATCCAGTTTGTTATGAGGTCAGTAAGATTCACATCTTGTTGGTTAGAGGATCGACGGCTAGGAGAGCTGGTTGATGCCTCAAGATTTGGCGAGTATATAGGCTCCAGGGCTCTAGGCCACTCTTGTGGATCCTAGGCCACTCTCAGATATGATTTCTATTTGGAATCTTATGAATTTGAACTCTCTCGCGCCGAATTCCGCAGAGGTTCTTGAGTGCCCGAGTCTAGGCGGGGCATAATAATGACTCGGCTGACAAGGCACAGTCGGATAGCTCGACGGGGTCGAGAGAGACGATATAGCTCGGCTGAGGCTAAGAGTATGGCTCGACTGAGGCCGAGAGACGATATGGCTCGGCTGAGGCCGAGAGATATGATCCGCGCCTTAGGAATTCTTGGCTCGGTGAGGGGCTAAGGCGCTCCGATTTAGTGAGGCTGACTTATCTCTAGTGGGTATTATTCAGCACGTGGAAGTCAGGGTTAATCCTAGCCCCCTTGCACGATTATTTATGCAATGGCGATTTTACCCCACAATATATGCCCCCCACTCCCTAGTTCGAAGCGTAGGTTCGGGCATATGGAGTATAACTCAGGGTGACATGATTTGAGTGGGTTTAGATTTGACAGCCTGTGTAATGGTGCTCTAATTATTAGCTCCGCGTGGCCGTCTTGCTTTTATGGAATGGAACCGTCGCTTCCTAAGGGCAACGGTTGGGGAAGCGCCACGTAGCAGATCCTGGTTTTCACGGCGCCTGCAGCGGCAGTTTTGGACGTTTCGATCAAGACGCCTTATCTTCTTTTTGAGGCGGTTTCCTTCGGGGGGAAGCAAAGTCAAAGCAACGCTATTCCCCTTCGTGGCGTCCCTTAGTTTCTTTCTAGAGAAATTTGTCCCCCTGTTTTCTTTGCAATCTTGCTCGGTGTTTCTTCCAGCCAGTAGAATGATGAGACCCAGCGACATGGTTTCAGAAATCACCGCTAAGGAATTGGGAAGACTCCGCCAGAAATATGGCATTCCCTCGGATATCGTTCTGCGATTGCCGGGGCCCGAGCGCAGGGTTTCGCAGGAGCTAGAGCGTGGGATCTTTCTTTATGAAGATAGCCTGAAAGCAGGCCCCCGGTTTTCTCTCCATCCCCTGGTGAAGGAGATCATGAAGTTTTATAACATTTGTCCGATAATGGTGGCTCCTAACAGCTAGCGGAGTATCATCGGGTTCATCTCGATGTGTAGCCGAGTTCAGGTAACAGCAACTCTGTCCCTGTTCCATGCTTGTTACCATCTGATGCCCGGGAGGAACTCGGAGTGGTCCTATATCGGACCTCGAAAGTCATTCAGGATGATCATGGATAAGCCGTCATCCATAAAGGAATGGAAGGTCCGATTCTTTATCATTGAAGGGAACATCGGTTCCGACTTTTCGCGGGGATGGGAAAATCCTGTTAGGGATATGGAGGCACATCCGGCCTTATTGGAACGGGAGAAGGAGGACCTAGGGGTCCTCACCAGTGGTCGAACGTTCTTGGCTATTGTCTTACTATCGGAGGAGGCCCTTTGCAATGCCGGGCTTAGCCCCATCGATAGGCAGGGTAAGCCCCTTCCCCTTTCTCTGTTTTTCCTTTCTTTGGGGCAAATATACCCAGGTTTGACCGATTGCTCCCCATATCTGCAGCTAAGAAATCTGAGATGGCGGGCCGCATAAAGAAGGAGTTGGGCAAGCACCCAAGAGAGACCAGCAGCGCAGAGAGGCGCAAGCCCGAGAAGAAAGTCCGTCTTTCCAAAAAGCACTCGCCAGAGGTTGAGCGAGTCAAAGCCAGCCTGCGCTCCTCACCGCTAAAGAAAGGGGATGTGGGAGCGCCGACGATGGAAGAAGGGTTCTCTCCGTTGGGGGAAGAGGCAGTAGCTACGATGGGGGAGCACAGAGCAGAGGAGGACTCAGAGAGGGTCACCGAGATCCCCTGTCCTCTGGTGGTGGAGATAGCGGATAGCCCGAAGGAGGCTCCGTCGGAAGTTCAGGGTGAGCCTGTTGTTGAAGGGCCTCCCTCGGATAGGTTAGAGGGTGATGACGTTGGGCCAAAGGCAGTGGATGCTTGGGAGGAGTTTCCTGCCGGAGGGGTTCCTCTTGAGGAGGCTAGAGGTGCTGGTGAACAAGTTGAGGCTTCGATGGAGTCCACGTGGGAGGAGCAGGCGCCAGCGATTGAAGAGGGGCTTTTGGGTGAAGAAGGAGGACAAGACGATAACCCTCCAGCTGAAGTTTTCCCTGTCGAAGCCTCGGGAAGATTGAGGCCGGGGCTGGCCGAGGTATCTGATGAATTGCAGGCCAAGCTTTTGCTGGAGGAGGCCAGGAGATTGAAGGCTTTTCAGTCTGAGATTGTTCGGACTGGCTCCTCGGACGGGCTGCCTGGTGGTCTGGGCTCGGCTATCGAGGAGGCATTTTTTGCCTTGATGAAGTCGGCATTACATCCAAGTGCAAGTCCCTCGATGGACGAGTTCATGGACCTGGACCTTATCAACGCCGCGTTTGGTCAGCGGAACGTAGCGAAGGACGTTCACCTTCTCCCCGATATCGATAATTCCACCTTAATGGGGTTTGCTAGGTCCTACACCTCTCGGGTGAGTTGCTATTCCAGAGTATCAGGTGTTTTCTGGTGAACTTGACCGCGCTTCCTTACTTGTTTTTTATTCCACAGAGTGCTTTGATCACTAGGGCACTGTGCTGGCGCTTGAGCCTGGCGACAGGGGCCGGCGTTCAGGCCAAGAGAGTCAGTTCCGAGCTTCGACTGCGAGCAGTGGCGTCTGACAAATTTGAGCAGATCCTAGACATTGTCAACAAGAAGTTGGAGATGGTGAGGAGATTGCATCAGGCCGCCCTCAACGACGCATCCAGATTAAAGCTCAAAGTTAAGGAACTGCGCGGGCTCCAGGCAGGGTATGATGAGGCATGCTCAACTCGAATCTCGGCATGCTGGAGAAATGAAATCCACCAAGAAATAGTTCGATGAAAGTCAAGACAGACTGAGGTGAGAGGCTGCCGAGGAGAAGAATTGCCTGAATAGGATGCTCGGTGAGTCAGAGGAGAAGATCCAGAATCTCAATCAATGCATCGTAGCCAATGATAATAGGATTAAATGGCACCAGGAGAGATTAACCCAACTTGATAGCGAGCTTTCCCAGGCCTGGGAAGAAGCTGATAATAGGCAATCGAGGATTGATGACCTCAAGAGCAGAATCGAGCAGGTTAAATCTGATAAACTGAGGGCCCTTGGCGAGGTCAAGGAGTTGACCGAGAAGTTAGCCAGGCAGGAGGAGGTGGTATGGTACTGTCCTTTAAACTTCTCCTATTAACTCGCTGTTGCATCGGCTAATCCTGCATTTGCAGATGGAGAGGGCGAAATTGGAGGGCCGAAACCAACTAAAGATCTTGCAAGAGGAACTATCGTCAAGTAAAGGGAGGAGCTTGGAGCTCGAAAGGCGGGTCGCTGAGATCGAGGAGAAAATGGGCTTGCTTTGGGGCATAGAAGATGCGACCTGCGCCGAGGCTTTCTGGCTCGGCGAGGAGGAGACCCGAACTAAGATAGCCCGGGAGCATCTGGAGTGGGACCTCTCTTTCTTGGATGTTGAGGCTTGTGAGGCATGTACCCCGGGGGCTGAAGAAGATGAAAATGACGATGTTTCAGGTGTTGATCTCGGCGCTATCTTGGGTTTAAGTGAGGCTGCAGCTTCCGAGGGACACTTCAAGCCACCGCCGAAGGAACGACGACTTTAGAAGTGGGCGAAACGAGCCGAGCCTCTCCGAGTGCTATTGAGGACATGGCTGGAACTGATCCAGCTCCTGATCCTTGAGGATCATTTGTATGCTTTTGTTTTTCAGATATATAATTTGGTCAAAATTTTCAATGAATGGGTCTTTTGTCTCCATCTGCTTAATCGCCTCTTTTGACTGATCTTCTACCCCAAGTTTTCTTCTGACTGCAAACAAGTTATGATTCATTCGCTATCTTGGGCTGGTTGGCTCGGGCTTAAGCAAATATTTTGGTTGAGGCCGAGGTATCGGGATAGCTTAGTTTGCTCGAAGTAAAGAAATTGGCACGCTTTGACCGAGGCAAAGGGAACTTCGTAAGTTCCAGCCGGGGTGCAATGTACCGCGCGGTTTGGCCGAAGTATAAAGAGTGCTTCTTTATTGTTGAGGCGTCGGCAGCTATCTCAGTCCGGATCGAAGCGAAAGATAATGTTCAGTCATGCTGTACTTAAGAGATACTTCGGTCTATTCCGATGTATAGAGGCAGTTTTGGCTTTAAGCGGGAGCATAGGGCAATGTCTCGGTTTATGCCGAGACATAATGGGCAGTTGGGCCGGAGCGGAGGATATCGAGGCACTTTATTGAAGAGTACTTGGCTTCTGCGCCTTTTTATTATTCTGCCAGCATCTTGTCTTTTCCAAGGCGAGCTGACCTTCTTTTTGCCAAAATGGATAATACGGCCCTGTAACCTGCAAAAGGTTGCCTATGTATTTTTTGGGGTCATTTATCCCATCGATCTTTTTCAAGGTACGACATAAACACTGACTTGCCATTGGAGGTTGTCGTTTTTGCTGGGCGATTTCTCAGGCCTGCCCGTATCTCAAGGATCAGCGGGCGATCCCCTGCATTTAAGGCTCTCGATTCAAGATCAGGGAAAAATCTTTTGGCGTGCGTCATAGCTCGGGCGACGCGTTTGGCGCGCATTGAAGAGCGCTCTTTTCATATTCGGAGGCCACGTGGCTGTGTGGGTAGGGCATTTAAATTTCGGAGCTTTCTGCTTTAATAGCTGCTCCCGGTCCGTTTGCCTATAAAATGGGAGGAGAGGGCTGTTTTAGGTCATCTTCCAAGGTTTTCCTCTCCGTGAGTTATGAGAGTTTTCATGATGCCTGCATCCCTTGGGCTGAGAGTGGACAACGGCGCCAAAAACCTGATGCGTGTCGTAGCGCAACGATTTAAACACCTTAATTTCACTATTAGAATAGCGAGAGTAAGGGATCGATTCCACAGGGACTTTAGCGATTATCTTGAAATAAACTTATAAATTTAATTAATTAAATAATTAGTATTGTAAAATAATCAAGATATGGTCTATCTTATAAGAGCACGGTCCGTACCTGTAGATCACGGTCCGTCCCTTTAAAGAATAGATCAGTCTAAAATTATTTCTACTTAAATATAATTTAATAACAATTAATTATGAATAAAAATTTTATTTCATAAAAGTAAAGAGTTATGACATTAAGAAAGCAACAGATTATAATAAATTCCTAAATCAAACCAGGCCCTCTTCTGCATACGCCTCCAAGCCACAGACTCTTCCTGGGAAACAGAGCAATTCACGGATGCAGGACGCAGAACAAAGCCTCCGGCCGATCCTCCAAGAAGCACCTCCACGGATGGCTGAGCAGAGTCACCAGACGAGGGCTCCTAGGAACAGAACAGCCTTCACGCACTTCTCTCCAATCGCCTGGAACAAAGCTTCCTCACATACTGGACAGCACCTTCTCACGGCATGAAATAGAGCACCTTCTCACGGCATGAGCGGATGCAGATCCTCGGATGGGCACCGCACGAGAGCTCTCCTGGATGCAACGCGCTGGATCGATGCTTCCTTGGACTCCCTTTGCGCTATTTGTAGAGGCCCCGGACGCGGCCTTGATGCGGCGAGGAGTCTGTTTCAAAACAGAAACAACGCAACGGAAGCAAGGAAAATAACAAGATAAATCTAGATAAATAATCAATAAAATTCAAATTAATTCAAAAAGAATTTAATTCGTCTAATTTTATAACTTCCAATCTAATCTATTCCTTAATTAATGGAGGAAACGATTAGATTGGATTTAGAGAAGAATCGGCGGAAACAAAGGAATTAGCTGAGAAAACGATGAAGTCGGCACTTGGTTTGCCGACTTCGCTTTAAAATCCGTGCTAAATCCTTATAAAATCAATTCCGAGCTCATCTTAACTCCGATTTGAGTGCCGTTTGCGTCATTAAATCCCTAAAATCGAGCTCTTTAAACTGATAAGGTTTATCAAAAATATTATATAAAATATTAAAATATTAAATAAAAATAGGTACGTTAAATTATTAATTAATAGGTTTAATGATAATTATTTATGCGTTTATCACTCCCCCCAACTTGAATCTTACTCGTCCTCGAGAAAATAAAAAAAAAATTTAGAAACATGTACCAAGCTAGTCCAAAAATTGATAGTTATCTTATAGTTATCTTTTTTTTTTTTTGTGATAAAGTGTAGTCCATAAGAATTTATAGAAGTCTTCCTTACCAACTTTCCACTTCTTGATTAAGCCTTCTAACTTAATTTGGGTTGGGTGTAATGTCTTTTGTCCTTTGGATTATTTATTTATTTATTTATATGTAAAGTCAGTGCAATGTCCTAACCCCTTGCTTTCTAATTAACCTTTGTAGCGAGCTTTAGGCCAATGGCTCCCAAACCAGTTGGTTTTAGGGCATTAGGTGTAAAACACCCCTCAGACTTACTTACTCAAGTTAAAAAGGCTTTAGGCAGGACTAACTTTACTTAGGTTCTTTTACATTCCCACCTTTTTACGCGAACAACATCACTTTCTTAGGTGACGGGGCCCGGTTACTCAGTGAAAAATGCTAAGAACCTAATCTATTAACTTTAAGAGAGATTTTTTTTTTTTTTTTTTTTTTTTCTTTTTTTTTTTAAATAACATTTTCACCCATACCCTTATTAAGTAGATTGTACTATTAAGATCAGTGGTCAGAAGGGTCTGAAATTATTCTAAAATTATTTTGGGCTAAACCCTACCTTTTATTAGGTTTACTTAATAATTTATTCCTCAGTATTTCAAAATAATAATCTAATCATTAATTCATTAGTAGACTGCTTGATTAACTTCAAATTGAGACAGAATTTGGTACACATCTGATTATAGTTTTACTCGAGGATTTATTTTCTTTTTCCTCCTCTCCCCCCAACTTAATTTCCATTGTCCCTAATGGAAGAAAAATAATAATAATAATAATAATTTCAAGGAAAGATACTACCTGGTAGAGTATTTGAAGGTTGGAAGTTTCATTGTTGCCATCTTCTTTCAATCTGCTTCTGTTGCTCTTCTCTGGTCATACTAAAAAAAACACACTAAAAGAAAAGAAAGTTAAAAATAACTAATAAAATGGGTTGCCTCCCAAGAGCGCTAAGTTTAAAGTCTTCAGCCAGACTGTGCTACTTATTATGATAGTGTTGGGTTCACAAGATCAATTGATTCAACAATTTCTTCATCATTAATTTCTTCTATATATGGTTTCAATCGCTGGCCATTTACTTTGAATGTATTTCCTTGCTTAGGGTCTTTAAGCTCTACAGTTCCATAGGGAAATACTTGAGTTACTATAAAAGGTCCATTCCATCGTGAACGAAGTTTTTCAGGGAAAAGGTGTAATCTTGAATTGTAAAGCCATACTTTTTGATTTGGTTCAAAAATTTTTCTACTAATAAATTTGTCATGATATGCTTTGGTTCGTTCTTTATAAATTTTTGAGCTCTCATATGCCTCATTTCGTAGTTCTTCTAACTCATTCAATTGAAGTTTTCTATTGACACCTGCATTCTTCATATCATAATTAAATTGCTTGATAGCCCAAAATGCACGGTGTTCTAATTCTACAGGTAAATGACAGGCTTTTCCAAATACGAGCCTATAAGGAGACATTCCTATGGGAGTTTTAAATGCAGTACGATAAGCCCATAATGCATCATCCAAACGTTCTGACCAATCTTTCCTATCAGGTCTCACTGTTTTCTCAAGGATATTTTTAATTTCTCGATTTGATATTTCAACTTGGCCACTAGTTTGGGGATGATAAGGTGTAGCTACCTTATGAGTAATTCCATATTTATTCATTAATGCTTCGAAGTGTCTATTCGTGAAATGTGTACCCCCATCACTAATTATAGCCCTTGGGCATCCAAAACGACTAAGGATATTATGCTGAATAAAATTGATTACAACTTTATGATCATTGGTTTGAGTTGCCATGGCTTCAATCCATTTTGACACATAATCAACTGCCACTAGAATGTATTCGAATCCAAAAGAGGAAGGAAATGGGCCCATAAAATCAATACCCCATACATCAAAAATTTCTACAACCAAGATAGGGTTTAGGGGCATCATGTCTTTTCGAGATATATTTCCTGTTTGTTGACATTGGAGACAATTACGGCTAAATTCATGTGCATCTTTAAAAAGAGTTGGCCAATAAAACCCACTTTGTAGTACCTTTGCTGCAGTTTTCTTTCCACTAAAATGTCCTCCACAGGCAAGAGAATGACAGAAGTTAAGTATACTTTTGAATTCACTTTCGGGAACACATCGCCTAATCACCTGATCCGAGCAGTACTTAAATAATTCAGGGTCTTCCCAAAAGTAATATTTGATTTGTGAGAAAAATCTATCTTTTTCTTGTTTTGTCCAGTGGGAAGGTACTTTTCCTGTTGCCAAATAATTCACAATGTGGGCAAACCAGGGAAGACTGCTATGAGAAATTGAGGATAATTGCTCATCAGGGAATTTATCTCTGATTATTTCTTTATTGTATTCTACTGAGATCCTAGAGATATGATCAGCTACCATATTTTCAGAACCTTTCTTATCTAAGATTTCTAGATCAAATTCTTGTAGTAGTAGGATCCATCTAATTAGTCTGGGTTTTGTATCCTTTTTTGATATAAGATGCCTCAATGCTGCATGATCTGAATAAACTAAAACTTTAGACCCTAACAGATATGATCTAAACTTTTCTAGGGCAAACACAACTGCTAGTAATTCTTTTTCAGTGGTAGTATAGTTCATTTGTGCATCTGAAAGAGTTTTGCTAGCATAATAAATTACATGGGGTTCTCGATTGAGTTTCTGTCCTAGAACTGTCCCTACAGCATAATCAGAAGCATCACACATGATTTCAAAAGGTATAGTCC
The DNA here is from genome assembly GCA_900491605.1 of Calamus simplicifolius. NCBI lineage: Eukaryota > Viridiplantae > Streptophyta > Magnoliopsida > Arecales > Arecaceae > Calamus > Calamus simplicifolius. The sequence continues at coordinate 393,799 of UESW01004047.1, forward strand.
AATCTGGGGGCTTGATAATGGGTGCAGTGGTCAAAGCAGTTCGAAGGATGTTATAGGCTGTTAGACAATCTTTATCAAAATTAAAAGAACTATCCTTGGTCAACAAATTACACAATGGTCGAGAAATTTTACTGAAATCTTTGATGAAGCGTCTATAAAAACCAGCATGACCAAGGAAAGATCGTACTTGTTTAACTGACGTTGGGGGTGATAGATTTGAGATCAATTCAACCTTGGCTTTATCAACCTCAATACCTCTCTCTGAAACAATGTGTCCAAGCACAATTCCCTCACGAACCATAAAATGGCTCTTCTCCCAACTTAGGACTAAATTCATTTCCATACATCGTTTCAGTACCTTAGTTAAGTTCTCGAGGCAGCTATCAAATGATGCACCAAAGACTGAAAAATCATCCATAAATATTTCCAAAAATTGACCAATCATATCAGAAAATATGGCCATCATACATCGTTGAAATGTGGCTGGTGCATTACAGAGACCAAATGGCATACGTCTAAAGGCAAATGTTCCAAAGGGACAAGTGAAGGTGGTCTTTTCTTGATCTGCAGGAAATACTGGGACTTGATTGTATCCTGAATATCCATCTAAGAAACAAAAGAAACTTTGTCCCGCTAGCCGTTCTAGAATTTGATCAATAAAAGGCAAAGGAAAGTGGTCTTTCCTAGTCACGGCATTCAACTTTCGATAATCTATACACACTCTCCAACTAGTTGATGTGCGAGTAGGAATTGATTCGCCCTTTTCATTTTTAATCACAGTAATACCCGATTTTTTAGGTACTACTTGGATTGGACTGACCCATTGGCTATCTGAAATTGGATAAATAATACCAGCATCAAGCCATTTTACTACCTCTTTCTTAACAACATCCCTCATGTTTGGATTTAGCCTTCGTTGCAAGTCTCTATGTGGTTTGGACTTCAATTTCACTATGAATATGGTGCATGCAAACGGAAGGGTCAATTCCCTTAATATCAGCTATTGTCCACCCAATTGCCTCTTTATGATCTTTAAGTACATCTACCAATTTATCTTCTTGCTCAGAGGTTAGGGTAGATGCAATGATTACTGGAAGGGTATCATTGGGTCCAAGGAATGAATATTTTAAGTTATCTGGAAGAGGTTTCAATTCTAGTTGGGGTGGTTTTTCCAAGGATGGTATTAAAGGACTTGGTTTAGTTGGAAGTGGTTCATATTTTATAGTCCAAGGCGGGATGGTGTCGATCTTAGGTGGTTCTAATAACATGTTTATCTCTTTGGTATACTCATCAATATCAAAGTCATCTATTCCAAAATGTGTAAGACATGTTTGTAAAGGATCCGAATCAATCAAACTTTGGAATTTCTTATCTACTACTTCCTCTATCATGTTTACTTCATTTAAATCATACACAGGTGGTCCTTGGGAAGCATTAAAAATATTTAATCTCATCTTTTGTTTCCAAAAGATACATCTATCACACCTGTTCTACAATTTATGCATGCATTAGCAGTAGCTAGAAAAGGTCTTCCAAGGATGATGGGAATTTGGTTAGGATTACTACTAGATTCCATATCCAACACAAGGAAGTCGACAGGAAAATAGAATTCATCCACCTTTACTAATACATCTTCCAATATTCCACGAGGTTCTTTGATTGATCTATCTGCCAATTGTAGTGTTACTGTCGTGGGTTTCAACTCTCCAAATCCAAATAATTCATATACTGAACTTGGAAGAAGGTTTACACTCGCACCCAAATCTAATAATGCTTTCTTGATTGTGAAGTTTCCTATGACACATGATATAATCGGGGTACCAGGATCTTTTAGTTTGGGTGGGGTTATTTGCTGAACAACTGAGCTGACTTGCTCAGTCAAATGTATCTTTTTTGGTATTTGTATCTTGGCTTTTCGTTTTTATGTGCATAAATCCTTCAAAAATTTAGCATAAGCTGGAACTTGCTTGATAGCATCGAGAAGAGGTAAGTTTATTTGGACTTGCTTAAATAACTCAAGCATCTCATTCATTTTTATATTCTTCTTATCTGAAGGCAAAGGAGATTCTAAAGCACTAGGGAATGGGGCTTTAGGTATGATTGCTTGATCATTGAATTCCTTTTCCTTTTCATTTCTTCTCTCTTCTGGTTTAGCCACTTCTAATTTCTGGGTTGGTTCAGGTGGGTTTAATGCTTTTCCACTTCTGAGAGTCATGACTGATTTAGCATGTTCTGGGAATTTGTCAGGACTATTAGAACCTTCAGCCATGAATTGTCCTTTTGGGTTATCGATAGGCTGACTAGGTAACTTACCCTCCTCCCTTCTACTGAATGCTGTGGCTAATTGACCTATCTGAGTTTCTAGTTTTGCAATAGATTGTGTGTGTGAGTGAAGGATTTGAGTATTCATTTCTAGCCCTTTCAATGCTTGTAACACTTTGTCTTCAAAAGTAGGCTGATTATTCGGTGGAGGTTGTGGGATGTTTGGATATTGTGAGTATGGCATGTTTCTAAAATTGGTTTCTTGGTAATTAGGTCTGATCGATGAATTGGTTATAGGTTGAGGTTTCCAAGAAAAATTTGGGTGATTTCGCCAACCAGGATTGTAAGTATTTGAAAATGGATCATTTTCTGTTCTAGGAGCTAATCGGGTTTGGGCTTGGTGGGCTTGCTCTTGAACAAGGTCAGGAAATTGGTATGCAGCTGGACATTCACCTACAGAATGGGTTGGACTCGAACAAATTATACAGACCTCATGTAATTGAGTAGATGGGGAAGAGATGTTTCCAACTTGTAGAATCCGATCAAGTTTATGGGATAATTCATCTACCTTAGTATAGATATCTGTAGAATGAGCTATTTCATATATTCCACCTCTTTTAGGTTCTACGGGAGGGTCTCGACGAGCAACTGACATATGATGTAGTGAATTCTCACTCAATGTCTCAAAGAGTTGCCAAGCCTCATGTTCATTTTTTAACATAAATGTCCCACCACACGAAGCATCAACCATTTGCCTATACTTTTCTGATAAACCATCATAAAAGCACTGAACCAGTTGCCATTTGGGTATAGCATGATGTGGACATTTTCTAATTAGTTCTTTGAATCTCTCCCATGTCTCATGGAACATTTCTCCATCTATCTGGGAAAAACTTGTTATGGCTTTTCTAATTTGATTTGTTTTTCCTATAAGAAAATATTTCTTAAGAAATTCTCTCTGAAGATGATCCCAAGTTGAAATTATAACCGTGTCTAATGAATTTAACCAATACTTGGCTTTATCTTTTAGGGAAAAAGGGAATAACTTAAGCCTAAGTGCATCATCGGAGAAATTTTGAATCTTGACAGTTGAGCAAATTTCCAAGAATTCATCTAAGTGTTTGTAGGGATCCTCATTTGTAAGTCCATAGAAAGATGGTAACATTTGGATTACACTTGACTTAATTTCATATTGGGCAACCTCTACTGGAGGTACTTGAATGCATGGAGAGTAGGTATACCTTGAAGGAGTGAAATACTCTTTCAACTGTCTTGGTTGATTATTTTCATTATTAAGATCCATAATTCTAAGTCTGTTTGCTCTAATAGTTCTTTCTATCTCAGGATCTAAGGGTATAAGGTTGGGTTGCAACGATCGACGACCAAGCATACACCCTACCAATGACTCTAAAGCAAACAATTTTTATTTATTTATTTATTTATTATAATAAAAGAAAAAGAAGGAGATTCTAAAAAAAGTATCCTAAAAGATTCCTAAAACTAAAAGCAATGAATAATTAGGGTTTAATAATTCTTAGCAATCAAGTTAGCAAAGATTAGACTCTCTATTCTAGGTTTACCCTAGATCTAGACAGCTCCTAACTTCCAAGACTGCCTTGGAGCCCTCCAAGTCAAAAATTAGCTGATCAACTAGCCAGTTGAGGATAAGGTTAGTGGGGGTCCCCCCGTTGCCTACTAGGTAAGCGAACGGAACCAATTAAGTAACCACTTTCCTTTCCTTTTCTAGACACCAGTTAAGCAGTCAATCTCGACCCGGTCCAACTCTTTTGGGTGCCTTGTCCTATTGAGCTCGAGTTCCTTAGGGGCTGATGTCTAATTAATTTTAGAATTAAAGGTTTGGGTTAATGCAGAATGAAGGATGTGGTTTGTGGGCCAAGGAAGGGTGATGAAATCCCCACCTTATCTTGATTAGGGGTTTGTGCCCTTAAAGTTAATTATGATAATGCTATGCAACAAACAGATGTCCAACTCTTGAAATTATTAAACAAAATTAATCTAATTACTTTTTTTAAAAAAGATTTTTTTTTTTGATTAAGTTTCTAATTTCCTAATAAATTATGAGATGTCAATGGAAGAATTTTGAGTTTTGCAGAAATAAATTATTTTTATTTATAATTTTTATGTTAAAAAGGAAATAAGAAATTTTAACAATTAAAGAAATAAAATAAAGAGATAATAACTATTCAAAAATTAAGAGAAAATTAATCTAATTTTTATATATATTTTTATATTTTTTTAAAATTTTTTTAAAATTTTTTAAATTTTTTTTTAAAATTTTTTTTTAAAAATTTTTTTTTCAAAATAACACACTTAAGTCCTCGGCAACGGCGCCAAAAACCTGATGCGTGTCGTAGCGCAACGATTTAAACACCTTAATTTCACTATTAGAATAGCGAGAGTAAGGGATCGATTCCACAGGGACTTTAACGATTATCTTGAAATAAACTTATAAATTTAATTAATTAAATAATTAGTATTGTAAAATAATCAAGATATGGTCTATCTTATAAGAGCACGGTCCGTACCTGTAGATCACGGTCCGTCCCTTTAAAGAATAGATTAGTCTAAAATTATTTCTACTTAAATATAATTTAATAACAATTAATTATGAATAAAAATTTTATTTCATAAAAGTAAAGAGTTATGACATTAAGAAAGCAATAGATTATAATAAATTCCTAAATCAAACCAGGCCCTTTTCTGCATACGCCTCCAAGCCACAGACTCTTCCTGGGAAACAGAGCAATTCACGGATGCAGGACGCAGAACAAAGCATCCGACCGATCCTCCAAGAAGCACCTCCACGGATGGCTGAGCAGAGTCACCAGACGAGGGCTCCTAGGAACAGAACAGCCTTCACGCACTTCTCTCCAATCGCCTGGAACAAAGCTTCCTCACAGACTGGACAGCACCTTCTCACGGCATGAAACAGAGCACCTTCTCACGGCATGAGCGGATGCAGATCCTCGGATGGGCACCGCACGAGAGCTCTCCTGAATGCAACGCGCTGGATCGATGCTTCCTTGGACTCCCTTTGCGCTATTTGTAGAGGCCCCGGACGCGGCCTTGACGCGGCGAGGAGTCTGTTTCAAAACAGAAACAACGCAACGGAAGCAAGGAAAATAACAAGATAAATCTAGATAAATAATCAATAAAATTCAAATTAATTCAAAAAGAATTTAATTCGTCTAATTTTATAACTTCCAATCTAATCTATTCCTTAATTAATGGAGGAAACGATTAGATTGGATTTAGAGAAGAATCGGCGGAAACAGAGGAATCAGCTGAGAAAACGATGAAGTCGGCACTTGGTTTGCCGACTTCGCTTTAAAATCCGTGCTAAATCCTTATAAAATCAATTCCGAGCTCATCTTAACTCCGATTTGAGTGCCGTTTGCGTCATTAAATCCCTAAAATCGAGCTCTTTAAACTGATAAGGTTTTATCAAAAATATTATATAAAATATTAAAATATTAAATAAAAATAGGTACGTTAAATTATTAATTAATAGGTTTAATGATAATTATTTATGCGTTTATCAAGGGACTGAGTTTTCCTTTTGCAAGTTGTCCTCCCCCGGATAGCTGGGGTGATGAAGGAGTCGCTGAAGAGCAACTCAGCCTCCAGAGAGGTGTTTCGGAGATCATATGGAGGGTGCACAGGAGGTCCGTAGAGATCACATGGAGAGCGCACATACGCGCTTCCTGTGTGTCCTTTGTGGTTTGCTACGGGGGTCGCAGGGTAGGAAGTGCACATGTACCCTCGTAGCATACGCGGACTTTTCCTTCTCCCTCTCGTTGGATGTTTAGCCCCTCTGCGCGGGGAATCTTTTGAAGGGGGGATGGTGTGTTGTCTGCTAGTACATTGCCTTTTGACTTTGGTGGTGACTAGTAGACTAACATCCGGCCTGGTGTAAGGATCAACAGGTCTTTTGACCTGGTTATGATCCTCCAACATATCCATCCTAGGGATCGATGGATGGGTTGCCTTGCTCAATAGGGCTCATCCACTCATTCTGATTTCTCTGATATCTTGGGTCGGATACCGAGATATCATTACTAACGAAGCTGGTCGCAACAGTCAGGCCGAGCCATTTGTTCATCTTTATTTCTTATGCTATGATGCACTTGTAACGCCTCTTTGGAGGTTGTAATCCCTTTCATTGGTAAAGAAATAAAGAAGCTTTTATTCTTTCTTCTTTTAGCACCTGCTTCTTTTTCGATGTGATTGTGCTTGAGAGTTACTACTCCCGTATCATGTTTTTGGGTCATAGCATATTTTGGCAGCATTTTTGCTACCTTGTTTTGCTAAGACCAATGTCCGGTCCTCAGTAGAGGAAAGCGTTTGTCCCTGTTTGGGTCAGAGGTGGACCTGGGCGGTCCCGGGGATTCATGCGGCAAGCATGATCCCGTTTGTAGAACGAAGCAGGTATTTCTTCGGAAAGGGATAGCTCGTATGTCTTTTCGGTTGAGTAAAAGGAGGTTGCTTACTTCTGCCGAAGTATCATAGGACATCTTAGTTGCGTCAGAGAGTTTGAGAGATTACTCGTCTAGGCCAGAGCTTTAGATAACTTTTTAAGAGTATGCCATTTGATTCGGCCGAGGTTTCAAATAATCACTCGGTTGTAGCCGAGGCTTTGGAATATCACTCGGTTGTTGCCGAGGCTTCGGAATATCAATCGGTTGTTGCTGAGGATTCAGAATATCACTCGGTCGTTGTCGAGGATTCAGAATATTGCTCGGTCGTTGCCGAGGATTCAGAATATCGCTCGGTCGTTGCCAAGGATTTTTGATAGTTTACTTGATCTTTACTGCAACTGTGGATTCAGGTGCGGACGGTCAAAGAGGATGGGGGCTACCCGAGCGATGGAGGGGGCACTTGAAGCCTATAAATTGGCCACTCTCGGAGAGGGCTAGCTATGTTGCTCAAGTGTTGGCCACTGATACATTCTTTCCTCCGCGTTTTTTTTGAGGATGCCTGATTCGAGGAAGTCTGGCAGACTCTCGAGGATATTTACCTCGAAAATGGTCCGGCAGATCAGAGGGAGTCTAGTCCTGAGAAGGGAGCTCCTTGAGCGCCTCAACGTTATTAATGATCCTCTTCGACGAGGGGCGGGACTCTTCGTTTCCCACGAGCGCCCACTGAGGTGGTGATGCATGGTGATTTTCCATGGGCTGAGATTAATGGCTCGAACGATCGAAATATTCACTAGGAGTGGTTTCAATATGGATAAGAAGGATGCCTCTGTTAGTCATCTCTTCAGCCGATCTCCCAAGAATTCCTGGGTTCTGAGATGGCGTTTGGAGGTGAGGAGCGATCAACTGTGGCGCCGAGCAGCGGCGCTAATGGCCATGAGAGGTCCCAGGGGAGCTGCGTTACGGTAACCATCGATGGGGAGGCCGTTGCGTCAATGTTCGCGGATCACGAGCGGCTCCTAAAGGCGGCCGAACAATATCTGGCCGTTTCTATGAGGAAAGTTGAGCTCCTTCGCCGTGCCAATGACCTGCTGGAGGGGGAAGTAGCATCCCTTCGACGAAAGGTCGCCGAGTCAGCTCGACGTGGGGAGGGTTCGGCGGCTCCCGAAGAAGATGATAAGGCCCAGTGAGGGCTCATGTATCTTTTTCTTTTCTTTTTTGCCCTTTTTGTGATGATTGAAAAAGAGGATTTTTACAACTTTCGTGTCTGCTGTTATCTCCAAATGTTTGTTCTTATCACTCGGCCTTGGCTGAGATTTTTGATAAGTGACGCTCTTCGGCCCTGGCCGAGGCTTTTAATAAGGAATGGAGATGCACTTCGGCTTTGGCTGAGGCTTTCGCGTTGTTTGTTCCAGTCGGGGCTTGTATGCTGCTCGAACCTTGGACAAAGTTTTTCCATCATTCGGTCTAGTCATGGTTTGTATCCTGCCCGAATTTAAACGACGTTTTGGAGACCATTTGGTCCGGCCGAGGCTTGTAAGCTGCCTGAATCTGAACGAAGTTTTGAGGACTGCTTGATCCGACCGGGGCTTGTAAGCTGCCCGAACCTGAACGAAGTTTTGCGGACTATTTGATCTGGCCAGGGCTTGTAAGCTGCTCGAATCCGAACAAAGTTTTGGGGACTGTTTGATCCGACCGGGGCTTGTAAGCTGCTCGAATCTGAACGAGGTTTTGGAGACTATTTGATCCGGCTGGGGCTTATAAGCTGCCCGAATCCGAACGAAGTTTTGGGGACTGTTTGATCCGACCGAGGCTTATAAGCTGCCCGAACCCGAACGATGTTTTGGAGACTGTTTGATCCGATCGGGGCTTGTAAGCTGCTCGAATCCAAATGAAGTATCTTGATATTTTACTTGGCCCTGCCAAGGTATAGAGATTGAACTCAAGGCTCGGCCCTGCCGAGGTACGGAGATTTAGCTCAAAACTCAGCCCTGCCGAGGTACAGAAATCTGATCTGAGGCTCGGCCCTGCCGAGGTTCGAAGATTTGATTCGAGGCTCGGGCATGCTGAGGTTCGAAGATTTGAGCTCGAGAAATAGCTACGTTGTGCCGAGAATGGATGCGTAAATGATATCTATTTTCTATTATGACCTTTCAGAAAAAATGACCATAGCGGTCGTGCCGCGGATAATAGAAACAAGATGCCAAAGCTGTAAATGGGGCAAGTCTATAGAGAGCGTACTCTATTGGTGATATATGTAGAGGTTGTCCGAACTCCACGTCCGAGGAATAAATTTTCTGTCCAAATCCTGGAGCTTGTAGGTGCCGGGTCCGATGACTTCCGCCACTTGACAAGGGCCTTCCCAATTTGGAGACGGATGCTTTCCGGAGAACGAGATCACTGGGCGAGAAGGATTTTCCTTTGACTCTAGAGGCGTGGTAGTGAGCCACTCTTTGCTGGTATGCAGCTACTCTAATTCGAGCTTTCTCTCTGATCTCTTCCACCAGGTCGAGATTGATGCAAAGCTGCTCGTCATTAGCTTCCTCTGAGTAGCTCTCCACTCGCGGAGAAGGGAGTCCTACCTCCACAGGGATGACGGCTTCCTTGCCAAAGTTTGTCCGAAACGGGTTCTCAACAGTGGGGATTCTCTGGGTAGTGCGGTAGGCCCATAGGACATGATGAAGTTCGTCCGCCCATCTGCCTCGGGCTCTGGCGAGCTGAACTTTGATCCCTTGAAGCAGGGTCCGATTAGTTACTTCGGCTTCTCCATTGGCTTGTGGATGCCCCACCGATGTAAGGCGGTGGCAGATCCCATGTTCCTCGCAGAAACCTCGGAACTTTGGGTTATCAAACTACTTGCCATTGTCAGTGATAATTGTATGCGGAAGGCCGAAGCGGTAGATAATGGATCTCCACACAAAGTCCCTGGCCCGAGCTTCGGTTATTTGGGCAACTGCCTCAGCCTCCACCCACTTGGTGAGGTAGTCGATGGCAACAAATAAAAATTTTCTCTGTCCAGTGGCGAGGGGGAAAGGGCCAAGAATATTCATCCCCCACTTAGCAAAGGGCCAAGCGGAGGAAATAGGGACTAAACTGGCGGAGGGGAGCCTCTGGATGTTGGAGTGTCTTTGACATGAGTCACAAGCTCGGACGAGATCATCAGCATCATTTTGCGTAGTGGGCCAATAGTATCCCTGGCGCAGCACCTTGTGGCATAGAGATCGACTCCCCATATGGTTGCCGCAAATTCCTTCATGTACCTCCCGAAGAGCATAATCAGCTTTAGATGGGTGAAGGCACTTGAGCAACAGCATGAAAAAGGATCGCTTACAGAGCTAGTCATCGACCAACATATAGTGGGTAGCTTGCAATTTCAGCTTTCTTGCTTCCTTACGGTCAGCTGGGAGTGACCCTTCTTTGAGATACCTCGAGATGGGGTAGAACCAGGATGGCTCGGCCTCAATCTGCATCACTCGGACCGCCTCCGCGATGCTAGGCTTTTCCAGGATTTTTAGAGGAAACTTTCGTTCGGAACTCATCGATTCCGCAGTTGCCAATCGAGATAGTAGATCGGCACGGGCATTCTCGGATCTGGGGATCTGGATTGTTGGGAATTGTATCCTAAAGCCAATCATTTGATGATTGTGCTGATATAAATTGTATATAAATTGATATATTAATAAAAGTTATTTGACAGTTTATTCATTACAAGAACATCTTCTTAATACTCCTGAAAGTAATGAAGCCCTTAGGATCTTCCTCACGATAAAGGAGGATTTATCTTAGAAGGTCCTTAAAAGAGTTTGCGACCAAATGATATACTATGACAGGGCCATAGTACTATCAATTATAGGACGTTGTATATCATATTTGTTGGTTATCCTTTTAACCAAGGAGTGTAGAGACACTGGTATGACATACAGGTGAAAGTGTAGGAGTACATTTCACCGAACGTGACTCATTTTCGGATACTCTACTGTCAAGAGTTAATCCAAGAAGATATAGGTATAAGTATCCTTCAGACCTGAAGATCACAACCAGTGGCTTACAAGCAACTCATTGTACTTAGGTGCCGGACCACCTGGATTTCTAATCCAGCTACGAAAGGTTACTGGGTGTAGTCAAGTACTTGTGGTAGTCAGTTGTGGATCAAGATGGAATTTGACCTATCCCATTAAAATGAGAAATGCTTGTGTTTCAATTTAGCAAGACCTTGGCCAAGGCACTTCATGTGAAAGTCACATGATCACTAAAGTTGAAATCACTTTATGGATTTGCTATTTAGAGTTGACAGGCTCTTAAGCCATCCTTAGCATTTGTGGTCAAGAGGATGAATTATACGGTAACTGTTTCTTAGGGTTCTTGGAGTTTGCTCGGCAACTCTTTGACCTATCCGGACGTCGGGTTCCATTGCTAGATGGGCACATCGATTAGTATAGAAAGTTGTTTCTATGCTACCGGCTTAGGTTCGAACCTAGAGAGTCACACGCATAGAAGTTTCCTAGGATGATCTATTTGCTGATCAACGATTGAGAATCGTATATGATTTAATTAATCAATTTGATTGATTAAATTATCTCAATTGGGTTAAGTACAATTGAATAAGATTCAATTTGGGTTAAGTCTATTAGAAGGACAAGTCAATTTCAAATATTGTTTGAAATTAGACTTGATTTGAATTTAAATAGATTCAGGACTAGCCAAATTTGATTTGGGCTTGGACCATGATCTATGTGGGTTAAGTCAAATAAATTAAGATCAGAACCCAAACCTCTCGAATATGGATCTCATATGATGAGATGGCTAAAATCTCATCTCATGAGATAGAATTTAATGCATGACATTTATTTACCGAACGTCGGATTTATCCTTCGTCTCTTTGGTTTTCTTCGGAATTAAACCAAGCGCCGCCCCTTCGACGTCTCTTCGCTTTTGCCAAACGATGGATTCTTAAATGTCAGAAGTAAATGTCAAGGCTAAATCTAGACTATAAATAGAGGGCATTCCCTCACCAGAGAACACAGAACAAAAATAGAACAAAAATACACGATTTGTCGTGGATTGTAATTCTAAATTATCGTAGATTGTAATTCTAAAATGTTAGAATAGAAAATCCTGGTGATTCTGGTGTTAGCGGAAGCCTGGTGGATCTTGGAGGAAGATTCAAGTGAGAGGATTCAAGATTAGCAAAGCTATTTTTTTGCAAGCTAGCACTCCCGAAAATCTGATCATTCGGGGCTTCGCATGGACGATTCTAGAGGCCGGACGATTGAACGGCTACAGAGCAATAAGAATTTACCTACTGTTCTTAAGGTAAGTGATTTGATCCCTAAATCTTAAGGCAGGCTTCAAGATAATAGTGTGACTAGTCATCTTAAAGATCAAGATATGATCTTGATGTTTTTATATGCATATTTTAGATCAAACGACCCTGAATATAGGCAAAGATATGATCTTGATGCATATTAGATAGATTAATATGTAATCTTTTAATTTCTGCAATGATAATAGTTATCAATTTTTAAAAAATATGCATGCCTCGGAGACTATTTCTCCTTTCAAATGGTATCAGAGCCATGGTTTCGTTAATGATCTAATTTATTGCATGTAAATTAATATTCTCATTAATTGTGTAATTATGGCTAAAACTTATCATAAGGCCATATGGTCACAGGTGGATTAAAAATCCGAATTACACATTCAATGAGGTATTCTGTGACATATTGCCGTGCGATTGTTTTATTGTTGATGCTTTGTTTAAAGAAAATTTAAATTATGTTTTGGCATCAAAACATAGATTACACATACTCTCAAAAGATATTTTATATTTGATACATATTGATGTTGTATAAAACCATAATATTTGCATGTTTAGTATAAAAACATAGATATGATATGATGGCATGATGTCTATGTTATAAAACATATAAATATTTATGAGAGTTTTATTTGAATGTCAAATATTAGTTCATAATTTTTTTAGATATGATCTAAATATAGGAATTATGAGTAGTAACATTATGCTTGATTGAAATATATGACATGTTAACATGAAATATATTAATCATTTGGGTTAGCTAAATCGGGTCCATAAAGGGTTAGACTCTAAGGTTTAAATCAACTGGACTAAAAGAGTATTCGTTCAAATCTAATTAGATTAGGTTAAGAATGCTCTAAATCAAACAATAGTTGTAGTTGATCAAGTCCTTCTCTTTGATTAAACCAAATGGAAGTAGATTAGGCTCCGTGGTTGAGCATGAATCTATTAGATGGTCAAATCAGAATTGGTTAACCATATGATGTCAAGGTGGATGGCAAGTTGCTCTAGGATCAATGATCGAATGGTTTTTAATTGGGAGCTACTCGTATTGATGCGTCTTTAACGAGTTAATGGCATATCCCTCCCATCGATCTCTCTCACCTGGTCATTGTGGTGAACCATTTATGATTCAGATCATTTACCTGATTCGTATTGATCCATGCCTGTAAGGATATCAGTATGACTGATTTAGGTGCCACTTAACCTGACTAATCTTGTTTCATTCTACCGATTTCATAGATTCAGTGGGAGAACTTGATTAGTCAATTTATCTTCATATTATTAAAATCCTCTAAAATTATTAGGTCCTTAAAATGAAATAGTTATATGATAACTAGATCATAGCCTCCCATTAAGGTGGGTGATAATGAGTCCGATGTCTTGATAATCATTGGAGGCACTCCATGCCTGGTGCTTGTCAACCATCGGAATTATCATTCATTATATGATAAGTCAGCGTAACTATTAAATAAACAGTTAGGTGAGTCGAGCTTCACTCGGGCTTGGTTGTCTATTGATAGGTTACACTGATTATATCATTTAATGGTTGGACCTAACCAGAACTTTCAGTGGAGGCACTTCATGCCTGTTGAAGAGGTACATGGGGCAAAACTGAACACTAAGAATTGTTTGGGGAAATAATTGGTTTTGAACCTACTCTTAGATGCATATGGGTTAGCCAAGCTTCACTTGGGCCTGTATGTAGTTTATGTAGATCTTAGTGCCCGCTAAAGAATTAAGAATAATTCTTCGAATTGGGGTGTAGAGGCTGCCAATTTAAACAAAATAGTGAAAGAATCTTTAGACTAAAGTCCAAGTCTTTAGACTGAATCAATTTATATACTAATAAACTTTAGTTTTTCCTTATGCAGAACATGGCCACTAATTTATCATTAAGGTCCCTATTGGATAGTGAAAATTGAATGGTTCCAATTTCAATAGCTGGTTCAGAAAACTTAAGATCGTCCTTGAGCATAAGAGGATTCTATATATTCTGAATAATCCTGCACCAAAGATACCTGATGCAAACACCCAAAGTTCTGAGAGAGACACTTATCAGAAGTGGCTCAATGATAGAACTAACGTGCGTTGTATCATGTTAGCAGCAATGAACGATGAATTTGGTCGCCGGTTCGAGAATGCTCAGCCAGAAGAAATCATTCAAGCGTTGAATGAATCTTTCGGCACACCCGACGATGTTGAAAGGCACAAGAATAGTTGTGCTATTTTCAATGCTCGAATGAGAGATGGATCTCCTGTCACTGATCATGTATTGTACATGATCGAGAAGATAGAACTCCTAAGCAAGCTCGGCTTTCCCTTACATGAGCAGTTGGGAAAAGATGCGATCCTGAATTTCTTGCCTCCATCCTTCCGACCTTTCCTTACTCATTTTCGAATGACAAAGCCTGCAGTCAACTACCACGGTTTGTTGGGGTTGTTACAGAACTTTGAGAAGGATAACCAGCTCTCTAAGGGTTTGGTTAATGTGGTTGAAGGATCTAAGGTAGGACGTAAACCCTTTTGGTAAGGAAAGAAGAAAAAGAATAATAAAAGGGTGCAACATGCTAGGACATCTATAAGGGGTCAGATGCAAAAGAAGAAAGTTGATAAAAGTCAAGCTGAATGCTTCACTGCAAGATGCAAGGGCACTGGAAGAGGAACTATCCTCTTTACATTGCCACACTTGATCCAAACAGGCCAAAGAAAAAGGAGCAAGATGTTGCTCAATAAGGTATTTATATGATAATACCTTGTAATTTTTCTATATATGATAATCAGACCTGGGTATTGGATACCGGGAGTCCTTTTAACATTTGCAATTCATTGCAGGGACTACAGGTCACCAGAAGATTTGAGGACAATGAGAGATTCCTAAATGTCGGCGATGGAAGATTAGTTCCAGTACTAGCATTAGGAGTTCTTGAAATAGTTTTCAATAGAAATGTCATTATACTAAATGATTGTCATTTTTTGCCCAACGTTCTTATTGAACGTAATTTCTGTAGGCCTTCTGGCCAAAAATAATTATGAAATTTCAATAAAGGATGTTACTTTAAATATCATTATGAATGGAGTCACTGTAATGACTGGGCATTTATCTAATGGCATTTATATTATCACAGTATGTGAATGTAGTGTACCAATCAAGTAAGCGCCCTAGAACAACTGATGTCATAGATATTTATCTTTGGCACCATCGGCTGGGTCATATCAACAAGAACAGATTAAACAGGTTAACTCAGGAGGGCATCCTTTGAGTTGATGATTGTGAATCATTAACTACCTGTGAATCATGTCTTCTTGGTAAAATGACCAAGTCATCTTTTACTGGAAAAGATGAAAGAGCCAAAGAGCTATTGGGTCTAGTACATACTGATGTATGTGGACCAATGAGCACTTGTGCCAAAGGTGGATACTACTACTTCATTACTTTTACAGACGACCTTTCTAGGTTCGGTTATGTTTATCTTATGCGACATAAATCTGAATCGTTTAAAATGTTCAAACTATATCATAAAGAAGTAGAAAAACAAACAGAAAAATGTATTAAGACCCTTCGATCAGATCGAGGAGGCGAATACCTTTCCAATGAATTTGTGACATATTTAAAGAAGAATGGGATTCTCTCCCAATGGACTCCTCCTGGAACACCGCAATATAACGGTGTGTCGGAAAGAAGGAATCGAACTCTGTTAGACATGGTTCGGTCCATGATGGATTTTGCAAGCTTGCCAATATCATTTTGGGGATACGTATTTGAATCATCTTGTCATATTCTTAATAAGGTTCCTAGTAAGTCTGTTTCTAAAACTCCACATGAGATGTGGTATGGACATAAACCGGTTATTACCTATCTGAGAGTCTGGGGGTGTCCGGCTTATGTGAAACGTGTAAAATCAGACAAACTTGAACCCAAATCTGACAAATGTTTTTTCATCGGCTATCCAAAAGAAACAAAAGGATATTACTTCTACAATACTAAAGAACAAAAGTTGTTCATTAGTAATAGAGTAGTTTTTCTTGAAAAGGAGTTCCTTAGTGAAGGAACAAATAGCTCTAATGTTGAACTTGAGGAAGTTCATCAAGTAGAAGGAACAACACAAACCAGTGAACCCCTAGAATCTGAGTTGATTTGATCAAACTCAAAACCCATTTTAGATGCACCATTAAGGCGATTTGGTAGAGTACCACATCAACCGGACATATACTTGGGTTTCTTGGTCCAGAACGATGATCCTGTTGAACTCGATGAGAACAACGAGGATCCGATCACCTATATGGATGCTATGCAAAGGACTGACTCTAATAAATGGCTTGATGCCATGAAATCCGAACTTGATTCCATGAAGGACAATAATGTATGGACATTAGTTGACCCATCCGAAGGGATAAACCCATAGGATGTAAATGGATTTTCAAGAGAAAAAGAGGCACAGACGGAAAGGTAGAGACCTATAAAGCACGTCTGGTTACCAAGGGGTATCGTCAACGTTATGGTATTGACTATGACAAAACATTTTCTCCTGTGGCAATGCTGAAATCCATTTGGATTATGCTAGCTATAGCAGTACACTTCGATTATGAGATTTGGCAGATGGATGTTAAAACCGCTTTTCTAAATGGTGATTTAGAAGAACAGGTGTATATGATACAGCCTGAAGGTTTTATATCTGAAGACGAGTCTAAAGTGTGCAGGCTATAGAAGTCCATTTATGGACTTAATCAAGCATCTAGGAGTTGGAACATACGATTTGATAAAGTGATCAAATCTTATGGCTTTATTAAAAATAAAGAAGAACCTTGCATTTATAAATGGGCTAACGATTATGTTATTGTATTTCTTATATTATATGTGGATGATATTCTCTTAATTGGGAATGATATCCCTGCATTACAAGAAATAAAGACATGGTTATCATCACAATTCTCCATGAAAGATCTGGGAGAAGCATCATATATCCTAGGGATGAAGATCTATAGAGATAGATCTAAGAGGATGCTTGGTTTATCCCAATCTACGTACATTGACACAGTGCTAAAGAGGTTTAGCATGAAGAATTCCAAGAAAGGCTATCTTCGGATAGGCCATGGAATTCATCTTTCTAAGAAGGATTGTCCGACAACTCCTAATGAAAGAGAACGTATGAGTCGAATTCCATATGCTTCGGTAGTGGGATCGATTATGTACACCATGACATGTATAAGACCAGATGTGGCATACTCACTAGGAGTAGTGAGTAGATACCAATCTGATCCAGGAGAAAAACACTGGCAAGTTGTTAAGACAATCCTTAAGTATTTGAGAAATACTAAGGACCAGTGGTTAGTCTATGGAGAGTCTGATTTGAAACTTGTTGGATATACTGATTCCAATTTCAATCAGATCATGATGATAGCAAAAGTGTATCGGGTTTCATGTTTATCCTAAATGGTGGAGTTGTTTGCTAGAAAAGTTCCAAGCAACATACAGTGGCAGATTCGGTGTGCGAGGCAGAGTACATCGCTGCATCAGATGCTGCGAAAGAAGCTGTGTGGCTGCAAAAGTTCATCTCCGAGCTTGAAGTGATACCTTCCATAGATGAACCAGTCCTGTTATACAGTGACAGCACTGGTGCCATAGCTCAAGCAAAGGAACCACGAGCACATCAGCGCACCAAGCACATACTGCACCGGTTTCATCTTATTCGAGAGATAGTAGACCGAGGTGACATAAATCTTCAGAAGATTGATGGAAAGGAAAACCTAGGTGACCCATTTACTAAAGCACTCAGCATCAAGGAGTTTGACAACTATAAGTTGAAGATGGGTATTAGATACTGTAATGAGTGGCTTTAGGCTAAGTGGGAGTTTGTTGGGAATTGTATCCTAAAGCTAATCATTTGATGATTGTGCTGATGTAAATTGTATATAAATTGATATATTAATAAAAGTTATTTGGCAGTTTATTCATTACAAGAACATCTTCTTAATACTTGTTGGCCCAGATGACAACCCAAGAGGGGGGGGGGGGGTGAATTGGGTTCTTTAAAAAATTAGCCTTTTTAAATTATTTAGCTTGAGATGAAAGAAGGCAAATGCAAAGTAAAGATAAATTGCAGTGAATAAACAGAGATAGAGATAGAGACAATCGATCACGGCAAACACAAAGGATTTTATAGTGGTTCGGTGTATCCAACACCTACGTCCACTCCCAAGATTCACTTGGGTCCACACTATAATCACCCTAGATTACAGCAGAGTTGTTTTACAAGCTTACAACCCTTTAACCCAAGCTTAATCAAGCTTGAACTGAGGTAAGACTACCTCCTCTAGTTCAATCCCCCAGATTGAACTAGGCACAAAGAATAGAAATATGTTTGTTTAGTTACAATGGCTCCTTAATGAGCAGATAAACAAATGTAAGAATAGAGTTTAGATAAGCTGATTTGCAGTTGGTTGGCTTTGAGCTTTTCTTCTTTTCTTCAACTCCTTGAGGTGTAGAATCAGGCCTCAGCTTGGATTCTTCACGGAAGATGTGTTGGAGTTGATTTGGGCTTTCCCTCTTTTCTTTGAGTGTTGAAAATCTCTTGATTTACTCTTGAATAGCACTTGGATTTTCTTCAGAAGCTTCCTTGGATTTGAGCTTGAACACAGAAGGAACTTCCTTTGATTTCACACTCTTTCTTTCACTCTATTTTGAATCACAGATTTTTTCAGCTAAGCTCTGTTTTTCCAATTTTTCCTTTCTTTTTCTTTGAAATAAATATCTCTCTATCTTTCTTCTTTTTGATTTGAAAACAGCTTCTCTATTTATAGATTCTGCAAGAATATAGCCGTTAGAGACAAAGAAAAATAGCCGTTAATCAAAAAACTTACCGTTGGAGCTGAGTTGGCATCCGTAAAAATTTCGTCCAGATTTGCTGGAGTCGACTCATGCTTTTCCCGAGTCGGCTCGAGCTCGTCTTACCAAAAATAGAAATGTTTATAAAGGTTAGGGGTCGACTCACCAAAAGTAAAGTGTCGACTCCTGAAGTCGGGAGTCGACTCATGAAAGGTTGGGGTCGACTCGCGAAGTGCTCAGAAAAACACCTCTGGTGTCTGAGCGGAGTCGACTCGCACAGTCATGGAGTCGGCTCGACAGAATCAGGGGTCGACTCGACAAATTTCGTGGGTCGACTCGAGACAGATGCACATTTCTGTACACTGATGGAGTCGACTCTGAAACTCAGGAGTCGGCTCCGGAACGTATCAAAAATCAGAAACTTTTCTGATTGACATTAAAATCGTTCCAGATTCATTTTAATTCATTGTTTTGACTTGAATTCAATAAAATTGACATTAAGAATTGATTCAAGAACTATTCCAAAAACTCATTGATAAAACATGAATTATAAAATTTCTTTTTGAAAGTTTAAACATTGAGCTTAAAGTTACTTTCAAAAATGATTAAAGTCAAACTTTAACATTCTCATTGATTGTTCAAAATAAATTGTTGCTCATTTAAATAAACTCATTACATCTTTTAATGAACTCAATGGCTTTTAGTAATCATCAAAATCAAAAGGATTGGGGCATATAATTTTTCAATAATCTTCCAACAATCTCCCCCTTTTTGATGATGACAAAAACATTGAGTTTATGCATGATTGATTAGTGAATTTATTTTGTTTTCATAGTTAGGCTTAGGCTCCCCCTAATGAGGTAGCTCCCCCTATGAAACTTAAATAAATATCCCATTGTTTATCTCATTGATTACTTTGATTTTTTCAAATGTATTTACAATCATAAAACTATAAAACTCTCCCCCTTTTTTGTTATCAACAAAAAGGTAGAGAAGCATAAACATTCATTCAATCAAGATAAGATTTGACAATTTCATTCATTCATTGAAAGAAGGAAATACATTGAGTAATCAACATAGAGAATTCATTTCATCAAAAGGTCTAATACATCAAGATGTTTAATACATTGATTTCAAAATGAAAGCATAACAAAAATTTCAGTACATAACAAGGATTGAAAATCTAATTAAAATGAGTTCTTACAATCCTAGTTAAATGATCTACTATATTCTTCATTCCATCAGATTGAATTTTCACATAATCTTTGAGCCTCTCATCGACAAAGGTGCAAGCAGTCAAAATCTTGTCTTGTAGCTCCGCATTGCACTTTGCATAAGTCTCTCCATCTCCGCATATATCTTTAAGTTCTTCAAATATATTTTTGAGATCACCACTTAAAGATACCGAAGAAGAGCTGAGAGTAGACTCTATCTTAGAGATACGATCATCCAATGAATAAAGAGTCTCCTCAAATTCATAAACTTATTCTCAAATTCAGATTTAAGTTTTTCAGATTGATCATCAAATAGAACTTTGAGTTGCATAAGTTGTTGATCTGAGAAACCGGCAGAAGATGATGAAGCTTGATCAAATGATGGACGGGGGCTGGAGCAGGGGCAGAAGTAGAAGGGCTCGGAGGTGCAGGTGAAGGATGTCTGACTGAAGGTCCTGCAGCCTCAACATCTGTAGCTCTATCTTCTGTCAGTCCTTTCCTTCCCATTTTCCATTTTTCTTGATAAAACCCATTCGATGAATGGTGGCCAAGCTATAAAAATCAGTGTGTCGCAGATTCCTCATAGGCTCATTGTCAGAAATCACAACTCCTTGGCTCAGAAAAATCTTTGTAAGGATCATTCCATAGGGCAGACTAGACTTTCTTTTCCCTCCACAGTCTGCTATGTACCATAGTATCATACTGGGAAGGTTTATAGGTTTGCCTGTCACAATGGCATCCATCACAAAGATATCTCTTCCGATACATAGTCAAATCTTCCATCTTTGGAAAGAGTATCCTACTGCAAATATTATGTAATAATCTCATTCTAATGAAAGTTGATTGGCAAAAACCTCTTCAAATCCGACACATCCCGGTTTAATAATCTCGATAAAGCGGGGCGCGGTCTTCAGAAGAAAAGGTGGAAGTGCCAGATAAGGTAATTCCAAAAGTCTAGAAAGAAGCTCAACAGTAACAGAGAGCCTATCCTCTCACATTGCTAACAAGGCCGTGATCTCCTCTAGACAGATTCTTGTAGAATTCCTTTACCAGAGAGGGATAGGTCGGGCAATCTAGGGAACATATTTTCTCCCATCCCATCTCTATCAATTGTCTCCCAACAAAAATCCCTCAGCTTCAAAAATTCAAAATCTACCTTTCTACCCGTTGTTATGATCCTATCCGCTAATCTATCTACCTGAGTAGAAGTAGCAGCAGGAGAAGCATTCGGAGTAGAAGAAGAAGTGAAGAATCCGAGCTGGTGAGGCTCACGCACCGGACGCCTCACGGTTTTTCTAACGGCTCGCTTCCTCTTGACGCCGGCCGCAGCAAGATTGGAACGAGTTTTGGGGGCCATTTGTCGATTGGAAGTGTAATCAGGGATTCTAGGAAGTTTGGAAGGTTTGGAATTTTGGAGAGAGTATTTTGAAAGATTGAATGAAATGAACGGCGAGTCGACTCTGCCCTAGATAAATCAACCTGGGACCACTTCGAGTCGGCTCGCGCAAAGCCAGGGGTCGACTCCGGACAGTCACAGAAAACCATCCCGACTTGGAGTCGACTCGCGCCGAGAGGGGTCGACCCGAGAGTTTCAGTCGAAACCAGGAGTCGACTCCGATACGCACCGAGTCGGCTCCGAGACCATTTCAGAGCAAAAACATGAAATTTCTGAAATGTGTCCGGAATATGATCATAAAAATTGATAAAATAATCATTGATATGAGTGAATCAATTAGATATGAATTCTAGATAAGATTTCCTTAAAGATCAAGGATTTGAAAGAATCTTAGATAAAATTTCCTTAGGGGTTTCAAATTCATTCTAATGGATCACAAATACCTAACTCTCCTCTAAGATAACAGAATCTCTCTTCATTTAAAGGTTTAGTAAATATGTCAGCTAATTGTTCTTCAGTGTTAACATAATCAAGACATATTTCATTATTTGCTACATGTTCTCTTATAAAATGATATCTAATTTCTATGTGTTTAGTTCTTGAATGTTGAATTGGATTCTTTGTTAGATTGATTGCACTTGTGTTATCACATCTTATAGGTGTTTATCAAGTGTGATACCATAGTCTTCAAGTTGTCGCTTAATCCATAGGATTTGAGCACAGCAACTTCCAGCCGCTACATATTCAGCTTCAGTAGTTGATAATGCAACTGAATTTTGCTTTTTGCTAAACCATGAGATTAAGTTACTTCCTAAGAATTGGCATGCACCACTTGTGCTTTTTCTATCTAACTTACATCCAGCATAATCAGAATCAGAATATGCAATCAGATTTAATGTGGAGTCTCTAGAATACCATAAACCTACATTTTTTGTTCCACTTACATATCTTAGTATTCTTTTAACAGCAATTAAATGTGATTCTTTAGGTTCTGACTGAAATCTAGCACATAACAAACAGCAAACATAATGTCTGGTCTACTTGCAGTTAAATAAAGTAGGGATCCGATTATACCTCGATAATATTTTGATCAACCTTCTTACCTTCTTCATCTTTGTCCAGCTTGCATGAAGGACTCATTGGTGTTCCGAGGGGTTTCATTGATTCCATACCAAACTTCTTTAGGATTTCTCTTGTGTATTTTGTTTGGTTGATGAAGATTCCCTCTTTGCTTTGTTTGATTTGGAGTCCAAGGAAGAAGTTGAGTTCTCCCATCATGCTCATTTCAAATTCTCCCTGCATCAACTTAGCAAATTCTTGACATAGAGAATTGTTAGTAGCACCAAAAATAATGTCATCAACATATATTTGAACTACAATAAATCTTTACCTTTTCTTTTCAAAAACAAGTTTTATCAACATTTCCTCTTGTAAAATCATTTTCAATTAAGAATTTACTTAATCTATCATACCAAGCTCTAGGTGCTTGTTTCAAACCATATAAAGCTTTGTGCAATTTAAAAACGTGATTTGAAAATTCGTGATCTTCAAAACCTGGTGGTTGTTCTACATAAACTTCTTCATTTATAAATCCATTTAAAAATGCACTTTTACATCCATTTGAAATAAGTTAAAATTCATATGACATGCAAATGCAAGTAATAGCCTAATGGCTTCTAATCTAGCTACAGGTGCAAAGGTTTCATCAAAATCAATACCTTCTTCTTGATTATATCCTTTTGCAACCAATCTAGCTTTGTTTCTAATTACTATGCCATTTTCATCTAGTTTATTTCTAAAAATCCATTTTGATCCTATAACTGAATGATTTTTAGGTCTTTCAACTAAAGTCCATACATTATTTCTTGTAAATTGATTTAATTCTTCTTGCATTGCTAACATCCAATTATTATCTTTTTCAGCTTCTTCAATAGTTTTAGGTTCAATTTGTGATACAAATGCAAGATGATTACTAATATTTCTCATAGATGATCTAGTTCTTATTCCTTGAGATGGATCACCTATAATCAATTCCTTGGGATGACTATAAGCATATCTCCAATCTCTTGGTAGATCTACATCATTATGATTATTAGTATCATCATCCTTAGGTGAATCATTATCTTTAGCTTCTTGCTCATGATCTGAAGATACATCAATATTAAGTTTTTCAAGATCTTTTCAATTATGTTTGTATCTTCCTCATCATCAAATTTTTCAGAATGAGTTGCTAAAGATTCATCAAAAACTACATGAATGGATTCTTCAACAACTAAGGTTTTCTTGTTAAATACTCTATATGCTTTACTAGTTGTTGAATATCCTAAGAATATTCCTTCATCAGATTTAGCATCAAATTTGCCTAAATTGTTTTTACCATTATTATGAATAAAACATTTACAACCAAATGCATGAAAATATTTTATATTGGGTTTTCTTCATCCATAATTCATAAGGTGTTTTCTTTAAAATAGGTCTTATTAAGGCTCTATTTAGATGTAACATGCTGTTAATAGCTTCCGCCCAAAAGTATTTCGGGAGTTTACTTTCACATAGCATGGTACGGGCCATGTCTTCTAGAGTCCTATTTTTCCTTTCAACTACACCATTTTGTTGTGGGGTCCTAGGTGCAGAAAAATTATGATTAATTCCATTTTCATTGCAAAAACTTTCAAATAAGTGATTTTCAAATTCAGTTCCATGATCACTTCTTAGAGACACTATGGTAGTGTTTTTCTCATTTGTTACTTTCTTGAAGAATTTCAGGAATATCGAGAAAGTCTCATCTTTGTGAGCTAAAAACATTACCCAAGTGAATCTAGAGTAATCATCTACTATCACAAGACCATATTTCTTTCCTCCTAGACTTGTGGTTCTAGTTGGTCCAAAAAGGTCCATGTGAAGTAGCTCTAATGGCCTAGAAGTTGAAACAATGTTTTTAGATTTGAAAGAACTTCTAGTTTGTTTTCCAAACTGACATGCATCACATATTTTGTTATTTTCAAAATCTAATTTAGGTAACCTTTTACTAAATCCATTTTAATTAGTTTTGAAATAAGGTGTGTGCTTGCATGACCTAATCTTCGATGCCACAACCAACCAATCTCATTCATATTAGCATTATCAGCAACTAAGCAATGATTATTAGTAGACAATTTGTCTAAGTCAATCAATACATTGCCATTTCTATTCCAATAAAAACAATGCTATTATCAATGGGATTAGCTACAGTGCATAAAGAAGATTCAAATGAAACTTTAAAACCTTTATCACATAATTGACTTATACTAATTAAATTATGCTTTAAACCATCAACATAAAGTACATTATCAATAAATGTGGATGGAGTTATTTGAATGTTACCAAACCCCAAGATTTGGCCTTTGCCATTATCGCCAAATGTAACAACTCCTCCTTTCTTTTCTTCTAGGGTGATGAATTCTTCTTTGTCACCCGTCATATGTCTTGAGCAGCCACTATCAAGATACCACTTTCTCTTTGATCTTTGGCCACAAGACATTCCTGCAATGAAATCAACTTTATGTTTAGGTACCCAAGCTTTCTTGGGTCCTTCATGGTTAGTAGCAACAAAATTGTTCCTTTCGGAACCCATATTTTCTTTCCTTTAATATTTAATTTTTATTGGTTTTAGAATTTTACATTCATAGATTTATGTCCTTTTGATTACATTTAAAGCATGTAAATTACTTTGGCCAGCACTTACAAAAATATTTTTAAGTGATTTTTGTTTCTTAAAGTGTTATACCCTAATCCGGCTTTGTCAAAAACAGCTTTTTGACTATTTAAAACATGTCTAATTTAGTTGAGCTTAAGTAAACTTATCAACTATGTTTTATGTTTTTCAACCTCTTTCTTTAGTTTATCATTTTCATTTGAGATTGATTCTTTTTCTTTCATTAAAATTTTATTTTCAGATTTAAGTTTCTTAATTTCATTATTAAGATTTTCCTTTTCTTTAATGAACTAAGTTTTCATTTTTCAAAAACTTGTATTTCTTTTTCAAAATTTTGAAATCAACAAGTTCATTAAAAGCATCAAAAAGTTCATCAAAGCAAATTCATCGCAAGGGTTTCGGAACTTACCTCATCGTTGTCGTCCGCCATAAAGCATACGTTTGCGACTTCCTTTTGTTCTTCTTCTTCGGAAGAAGATTCCTCGCTGTCACTCCAAGTCGCCATATAAGCCTTCTTTTTTTTGTAGGCTTTCTTCAATTAGGACATTCATTTCTAAAGTGCCCGGTTTATTACATTCATAGCAGTCAAGGGGTCTTTCTCTTTTCCTTTGTCCTTGTCCTTATCTTATCCTTTTCTCCTTCCCACTTAGCTCCAAATTTTTTCTTGTGGAAGGGTTTCTTTTTCCTCATAAATCTCTTAAATTTCTTTGCTAAGAGAGCAGTCTCTTCATCATCATCATCATCATCATCACTGCTGCTCTCTTCTTCTTTTGCAGCTTTGAGGGCAATTACTTCTTTTTCTTTGAATCCTCCTCAACATGCTGCCTCATGTCAGCTCATGGGTCATAAGGGATCCTAGAAGCTCCTCTAAGGGTAAAGTGTTGAGGTCCTTAGCTTCTTGGATTGCAGTCATTTTTGCTTCCCATGATCTTGGTAATGACCTAAGAATTTTCGAACAAGTTCAGAGTTAGTATATGTCTTACCAAGACTTTTTAAACCATTTACAATATCAGTGAATCTAGTGTACATGCATGCAATGGTTTCAGATTGTTCCATGCTAAACAATTCATATTTATGAACAAGAATATTTATTTTAGATTCTTTTACTTGGTTGGTACCCTCATGGGTAACCTCTAATCTATCCCAAATCTCCTTTGCGGAATTACATGTGGAGATTCTATTGAATTCATTAGCATCTAAGGAGCAATATAAAACATTCATGGCTTTAGCATTAAGCTGTGCCATCTTCCTATCATTATCATTCCAGTCCCTTTCGGGCTTAGGAACAATAGTGCCATCAATAACGTGTGTGGGTGTACTAGGTCCATTTATTATAACACCCCAAAGCTCATAATCAGAAGCTTGAATGAATATCCTCATTCTAGCTTTCCAATAAGAATATTTGAGCCATTAAAAAGTGGAGGTCTATTCGTAGAATGACCTTCAGCAAATGAACCAACTTGTGTTGCCATTTGGATCTTTAGCTCTTGATCGTGTGATCAAAATCTAATGAGCACTAGCTCTGATACCAATTGTTGGCCCAGATGACAACCCAAGAGGGGGGGGTGAATTGGGTTCTTAAAAAATTAGCCTTTTTAAATTATTTGCTTGAGATGAAAGAAGGCAAATGCAAAGTAAAGATAAAACAGTGAATAAACAGAGATAGAGATAGAGACAATGAGCACGGCAAACACAAAGATTTTATAGTGGTTCGGTGTATCCAACACCTACGTCCACTCCCAAGATTCACTTGGGTCCACACTATAATCACCCTAGATTACAGCAGAGTTGTTTTACAAGCTCACAACTCAAACTTGTTGTTTTTCCGGGATCACAACGAACCCAGCTGGTTTTCAAGGGCTCACCAGCACAAAAACCCTAACACAAGCTTAACCAAGCTTGAACGAGGTAAGACTACCTCCTCTAGTTCAATCCCCCAGATTGAACTAGACACAAAGAATAGAAATATGTTTTTTAGTTACAAGCTCCTTAATGAGCAGATAAACAAATGTAAGAATAGAGTTTAGAAAGCCTGATTTGCAGTTGGTTGGCTTTGAGCTTTTCTTCCTTTTCTTCAACTCCTTGAGTGTAGAATCAGGCCTCAGCTTGGATTCTTCACGGAAGATGTGTTGGAGTTGATTTGGGTTTTCCTCTTTTCTTTGAGTGTTGAAAATCTCTTGAAATACTCTTGAATAGCACTTGGATTTTCTTCAGAAGCTTCCTTGGATTTAAGCTTGAACACAGAAGGAACTTCCTTTGATTTCACACTCTTTCTTTCACTCTATTTTGAATCACGGATTTTTTCAAATAAGCTCTGTTTTTCCGATTTTTCCTTTCTTTTTCTTTGAAATAAATATCTCTCTATTTTCTTCTTTTTGATTTGAAAACAGCTTCTCTATTTATAGATTCTGCAAAATATAGCCGTTAGAGACAAAGAAAAATAGCCGTTAATCAAAAAACTTACCGTTGGAGCTGAGTTGGCATCCGTAAAAATTTCGCCCAGATTTGCTGGAGTCGACTCATGCTTTTCCCGAGTCGGCTCGAGCTCGTGATACTAAAAATAGAAATGTTTCATAAAGGTTAGGGGTCGACTCACCAAAAGTAAAGTGTCGACTCCTGACAGTCGGGGGTCGACTCATGAAAGGTTGGGGTCGACTCGCGAAGTGCTCAGAAAAATACACCTCTGGTGTCTGAGCGGAGTCGACTCGCACAGTCATGGAGTCGGCTCGACAGAATTAGGGGTCGACTCGACAAATTTCGTGGGTCGACTCGAGACAGATGCACATTTCTGTACACTGAGTGGAGTCGACTCTGAAACTCAAGAGTCGGCTCCGGAACGTATCAAAAATCAGAAACTTTTCTGATTGACATTAAAATCGTTCCAGATTCATTTTAATTCATTGTTTTGACTTGAATTCAATAAAATTGACATTAAGAATTAATTCAAGAACTATTCCAAAAACTCATTGATTAAAACATGAATTATAAAATTTCTTTTTGAAAGTTTAAACATTGAGCTTAAAGTTACTTT
The DNA here is from genome assembly GCA_900491605.1 of Calamus simplicifolius. Taxonomy (NCBI): domain Eukaryota; kingdom Viridiplantae; phylum Streptophyta; class Magnoliopsida; order Arecales; family Arecaceae; genus Calamus; species Calamus simplicifolius. Next base: position 421,975 of record UESW01004047.1, read on the forward strand.
CAAAAATGATTAAAGTCAAACTTTAACATTCTCATTGATTGTTCAAAATAAATTCATTGCTCATTTAAATAAACTCATTACATCTTTTAATGAACTCAATGGCTTTTAGTAATCATCAAAATCAAAAAATTGGGGCATATAATTTTTCAATAATCTTCCAACAATACTCCTGAAAGTAATGAAGCCCTTAGGATCTTCCTCACGATAAAGGAGGATTTATCTTAGAAGGTCCTTAAAAGAGTTCGCGACCAAATGATATACTATGATAGGGCCATAGTACTATCAATTATAGGACGTTGTATATCATATTTGTTGGTTATCCTCTTAACCAAGGAGTGTAGAGACACTGATATGACATACAGGTGAAAGTGTAGGAGTACATTTCACCGAACGTGACTCATTTCTGGATACTCTGCTGTCAAGAGTTAATCCAAGAAGATATAGGTATAAGTATCCTTCAGACCTGAAGATCACAACCAGTGGCTTACAAGCAACTCATTGTACTTAGGTGCCGGACCACCTGGATTTCTAATCCAGCTACGAAAGGTTACTGGGTGCAGTCAAGTACTTGTGGTAGTCAGTTGTGGATCAAGATGGAATTTGACCTATCCCATTAAAATTAGAAATGCTTGTGTTTCAATTTAGCAAGACCTTGGCCAAGGCACTTCATATGAAAGTCACATGATCACTAAAGTTGAAATCACTTTATGGATTTGCTATTTAGAGTTGACAGGCTCTTAAGCCATCCTTAGCATTTGTGGTCAAGAGGATGAATTATACGGTAACTATTTCTTAGGGTTCTTGGAGTTTGCTCGGCAACTCTTTGACCTATCCGAATGTCGGGTTCCATTGCTAGATGGACACATCGATTAGTATAGAAAGTTGTTTCTCTGCTACCGGCTTAGGTTCGAACCTAGAGAGTCACACGCATAGAAGTTTCCTAGGATGATCTATTTGCTGATCAACGATTGAGAATCGTATATGATTTAATTAATCAATTTGATTGATTGAATTATCTCAATTGGGTTAAGTACAATTGAATAAGATTCAATTTGGTTTAAGTCTATTAGAAGGACAAGTCAATTTCAAATATTGATTTGAAATTAGACTTGATTTGAATTTAAATAGATTCAGGACTAGCCAAATTTGATTTGGGCTTGGACCATGATCTATGTGGGTTAAGTCAAATAAATTAAGATCAGAACCCAAACCTCTCGAATATGGATCTCATATGATGAGATGGCTAAAATCTTATCTTATGAGATAGAATTTAATGCATGATATTTATTTACCGAACGTCGGATTTATCCCTCGTCTCTTTGGTTTTCTCCGAACATCGGAATTAAACCAAGCGCCGCGCCTTCGGCGTCTCTTCGCTTTTGCCAAATTCTTAAATGTTAGAATTAAATGTCAAGGCTAAATCTAGACTATAAATAGAGGGCATTCCCTCACCAGAGAACACAGAACAAAAATAAAACAACAATACACGATTTGTCGTGGATTATAATTCTAAATTGTCGTGGATTGTAATTCTAAAATGTTAGAATAGAAAATCCTGGTGATTCTGGTGTTAGCGGAAGCCTGGTGGATCTTGGAGGAAGATTCAAGTGAGAGGATTCAAGATCAGCAAAGCTATTTTTCCACGTGCTAGCACTCCCAAAAATTTGATCATTCGGGGCTTCGCGTGGACGATTCTAGAGGCCGGACGATTGAACGGCTGCAGAGCAATAAGAATTTACCTACTGTTCTTAAGGTAAGTGATTTGATCCCTAGATCTTAAGGCAGGCTTCAAGATAATAGTGTGACTAGTCATCTTGAAGATCAAGATATGATCTTGATGTTTTTATATGTATATTTTAGATCAAACAACCCTGAATATATAGGCAAAGATATGATCTTGATACATATTAGATAGATTAATATGTAATCTTTTAATTTCCGCAATGATAATAGTTATCAATTTTTAAAAAAATATGCATGCCTCGGAGACTATTTCTCCCTTCATGGATAACTTCAAATTCAGAGAAGTGGGAAAGCAAGTCCCGCACCTGCTGGAGATACAGAATCATGTTTGGCTCCCGGGCCTCAAACTCACCCCGCACGTGACCAGCCACCAATTGAGAGTCGGTGAAGCCATTTAACTTCTTCACTTTGAGGTCACGGGCGATTCGAAGTCCAGCGAGCAGAGCTTCATACTCGGCTTCGTTATTGGAAGCTGGGAAGGAGAAGCAAACACCATACTCGAAGGTAGCCCCTTCTGGGCTAGTGAGGATTAGGCCAGCGCCTGAGCCACCGGCATTGGACGATCTGTTAACATGGAGTAGCCACAGGACGTTAGATTTTGATTGCTCAGGGGAGTCTGGAGTGGAACCATCCTCCAGGATAGTACATTCAAGGAGGAAGTCAGCTAGAACCTGGGCCTTGATGGCTGGGCGAGGCTGGTACCGGATGTCATGCTTGCTTAGCTCGACGACCCATATAGCCATCCTTCCTGATGTCTTCAGGCGATGAACCACCGCCTTGATGGGTTGGTCGGTGAGGACCGTTACAGAATACGACTGAAAATATGGCCGTATCCTCCGAACTGATGTTACCAAGGCCAACACCAGCTTTTCGATCCGAGTATACCTTGTCTCGGCGTCCCGGAGCAGTTTGCTGATATAGTAGATCAGCTTTTGAGTCTTTTTCTCTTCTCTGACCAAAACCGAGCCAATTGCGCCTTCTGAAACCGCCAAGTACAGGAATAGCATCTCTTCCGAGTTGGGGCTGCTGAGGAGAGGTGGCAAGCCGAGATACCTCTTGAGGTCCTCGAATGATTTCTGGCACTCGGGAGTCCATTGAAAATTCTTGGCAGATCGAAGAGCTTTAAAGAAGGGAAGGCACCTTTCGGCCGATCGAGCTACGAAGCGGTTGAGGGCCGCGATTCTTCCCGTCAGGCACTGGACCTTTTTGATAGATGTTGGGGGTGTCATTTGCTGAAGGGCTTGAATCTTCTGCGAGTTGGCTTCAATGCCTCGCTAAGAAACCATAAAGCCCAGAAACTTCCCAGAATTGACACCGAAGGCACACTTTGTTGGATTGAGCTTCATCCAATATTTTCAGAGCGTCGCAAAGCTCTCAGAGAGGTCCTCAATGTGCTGGGAAGCTTCTTTGCTTTTGACCAGCATATCGTCGACATATACCTCCATGTTTCGGCCGATTTGCTCCTTAAAGACCTTGTTGACCAGCCTTTGGTAAGTTGCACCTGCATTCTTCAGAACAAAAGGCATGACAGGTAGCAATATGTACCTCGATCGGTTACAAAGGCAGTCTTTTCTTCATCCTCAGGCGCCAATCGGATTTGATTGTAGCTGAAATAGGCGTCCATGAAGGTTAGCATCTGATGCCCTGAGGTAGCATCTACAAGTTGATCGATCCGAGGGAGAGAGAAGCTATCCTTCGGGCAGGCTTTATTGAGGTCGGTGAAGTCGATTTAGATCCGCCATTTGTCATTTGACTTCTTTACCATGACGACATTGGACAACCAGCTCAAATAGTTTATATCCCGAATAAAGTTTGCCTTAACAAGTTCGTCGACTTCTTCCTCAATCGCCTTCTGCCGCTCAGGGGCGAAGCTCCTCTTCTTCTGCTTTATGGGCCGAAACATCTCATCCACATTAAGACGATGGACGAGGACATCCGGGCTGATTCCCAGCATATCGGAAGCTGACCAGGCGAAAATATCAGCATTCCTTCGAGGAAAGTCGATCAGCTCCATCCGAGGTTTCCCTTTTAGCAGCGACCCGATCTTTATAGTTCGGTCTAACCGGGCTTCGTTCAGCGGCACCTCCTCCAGCTCTTCAGCTGGTTCTCTCCGTTGCTCAACAAAATCTTTCCGAGTGTCCAATCCATCAACCTCAGGCAATTTGGATTGCAGGCTGGTGACGAAACACTGCCGAGCTACAGCTTGGTTTCCTCGGACTACTCCCACTCCCCATCCGGTAGGGAACTTCATTGCTAGGTGCGGGATGGAGACAGCGGCTCTAAGGGACATCAGGCCAGCTCTCCCGAAAATTGCATTGTAGGGCGACCAAAGCTTGGTCACCAGAAAATATGTATGGATCATGGCAACGGAAGGCCAAGTTCCCGTGCGGACCGTCAAGGTCACGACCCCCTCGGGGGTGATAACATCGCCGATGAACCCCATTAGGATGGAGTCCACAGCTCGGAGATTCTCCATAAGCAGTTTCATCTTCAGAAACACATCAAGGTACAGAACATTGATGGAGCTTCCACTATCAATGAGAATTCGATTTACATCACAGTTGTTCAGATTAAGGGATACAACCAACGCATCATCATGCGGGAACTGTATTTTTTGGAGGTCACTGTCGGAGAAGGAGAGCTCATTTGTTCGTGCTTTCTTCAGCGCCGAATCTTCTTCATCGTTCTGCCCGCTCGACGAACTGCCAACTGCCTTGATCACATTAATGTGACCAGTGACCGGAGGATTCGGGGGAGGAGGTTGCTGAGGCTCAGGTTGACGATCGCCCCTGTTCCTTGGCTCGGGTGCTCTTCTGAATTGGTCCAGCCTACCCCGTTGGATGAGCCTTTCGATCTCATTCTTCAGCTGCCAGCACTCCTCAGTGTCGTGGCCATGATCCCGATGGTAGTGGCAGTATTTGGTGGGATCTCTCCGGGCAGCATTCCCTCGGAGAGGAGGTGGTCGGGGGAGCTGGTGCTCTATCGCCATGAGGATCTCCGCCCTTGGGGCAGTGAGCGGAGTGAATCGGTTGAACCTCCTTGGCGGGCTCTGGGTGCGGTTCCTTGGTGGGGGCGAAGGCACCCTTTGGCGGCGAGGCGGACTTGGCTGGCGGGCGGATCGGTGCTTGTCCGAGCCCTTGGGCTCCTTTTTCCTTGTCAGCTCGGTGCGGATAGCTCTTTGCGATTCATCGACTCTGGCATATTTGTCTGCCAGAGCCATCATGTCGGAGAGGTTCTGAGGGTAGCTGACCTCCAGCGCCAGGTAAAAGTCACTCTCCTTCAATACTCCGCCTGTTAGGGCAGACATGGCCATCTCATGATTAAGGTGGTCCACTTCCAACATGGCCGTGTTAAAGCGGCCGAGATATTTTTTCAAGGACTCCCTCTCTCTCTGCTTAACCTCAGAGAGGGAGTCGGATCTCCGCCGATAACGATGGCTACCGATGAACTGGCTGATGAAGAGGCAACTCAGCTCATCGAACGAACTAACGGAACCTGGTTTCAAAGCATTGAACTAGGTTCGAGTGGATCCCCTGAGGGTGGAGGGGAAGGCACGACAGAGGATCGCATCTGATGCCCCATGGAACATCATGATCGATCTGAAGCTACCGAGGTGGTCGTTGGGATCAGAGGCTCCATGATATGGCTCAATGGCGGGCAGCTTCACGTGGGAGGGAATCACTTCCTCCATAATTCTCTTGGAAAAGGGAATGCCCTACTCCATCTGATGGTGGAGCGGATGGGCCTGCTTGGCAGCATCTAACTCCTAGCGCATCTCCCGGAGTTGCTGGCGGATCTCCTCAGGCACAACAGGAGGGGCCGGATGAGGAGAGAAATAAGATGGTGTCGAGTCGTGGCGAGAGAACACTGGAGAAAGGGATCGGGCCCGCCGAGATCGGGGAAGGTCTTTGCCATGGCCCCCTTAGGGGGCTGGCTCAACTTCCCTAGGGCGGCGAGGGGAGTCTGCAAACCTATGCGGGCCGGAGGAGGAGGTCGCCGGATGAGCGGGGGCTGCATTCTCCTCAGGAGAATGTGGGGCAGGAGCGGCTGGTCGGGGAGCTTCAAAGCGCCCCTGAATCAAGTGGGTTAGAGCCTGGACTTGCTGGACCAGCGAGGCAAACTGGTCCTGGGTCACTGGGGCCGCCGGTGGCGATGGAGTCGTAACTGGCAGCGGTGGTGGCGCTACGCTGCTCACCAGATCAGGTCTTTGGGAGGCGACCTGATCCCGGGCTTCGGAGGTAGCCTTTCTTCGGTTGGCCATGGGAGGAGTTCTCTTTCAGATCGAGATCATTGTCTCCTGAATCACAAGTTTATGGGACTTGAGGCCCTTCCTCTAGTGCCAATTTGTTGCTGCTGAAATCTGTCCTCCGACTCGGGCACGATCGGGCTCTGGGACGGGCTCCCTCCTGAGTGGACCTGCAAAACAGTCCTCACGCGAGAGGTGTTGAGGGTGGCCCTCCGCGGAAGACCCTTCGACGCTCAAGTCAGTGGGGATCGGCAATCAACAAACAAGAGGAGAAGGCTCTCGCTGAAGAGTCTTTCCAATGGTGGCCTTTCGAGAGCTCTGAGCAGAGCGCTAATGGCAGAAAATGGGGGAAGCTAAGGCAGAAAGAGAGTGTGCTAGTGATCCAGTGTGTATACCTGAGGAGTCGGCAGACGACTCTATTTATAGAGGATCACCTGATTCCTTGGGGGCATCGTGGGTCCGAAAGTCGTTAGGATTTAAATCCAGTTTGTTATGAGGTCAGTAAGATTCGCATCTTGTTGGTTAGAGGATCGACGGCTAGGAGAGCTGGTTGATGTCTCGAGATTTGGCGAGTATATAGGATCCAGGGCTCTAGGCCACTCTTGCGGGTCCTAGGCCACTCTCAGATATGATTTTTGTTTGAAATCTTACGAATTTGAACTCTCCCACGCCGAATTCCACAGAGGTTTTTGAGTGCCCGAGTCTAGCCGGGGCATAATAATGACTCGGCTGACGAGGCACAATCGGATAGCTCGACCGGGGCCGAGAGAAACGATATTGCTCGGCTGAGGCTGAGAGTATGGCTCGGCTGAGGCCGAGAGACGATATGGCTTGGCTGAGGCCAAGAGATGTGATCTGCGCCTTAGGAATCCTTGGCTCGGTGAGGGGCTAAGGCACCCCGATTTAGTGAGGCTGACTTATCTCTATTGGGTATTGTTCAGCACGTGGGAGTCAGGGTTGATCTTAGCCCCCTTGCATGATTATTTATGCAATGACGATTTTACCCCACAACACATGCCCCCCACTCCCTAGTTTGAAGCGTAGGTTCGGGCATAGGGAGTATAACTCTGGGTGACATGATTTGAGTGGGTTTGGATTTGACAGCCTCTGTAATGGTGCTCTAATTATTAGCGCCGCGTGGCCGTCTTACTTTTATGGAATGGAACCATCGCTTCCTAGGGGCAACGGTTGGGGAAGCGCCACGTAACAGATCCCGGTTTTCACGGTGCCTGCAGCGGCGGTTCCGAGCGTTTCGATTAAGACGCCTTATCTTCTTTTTGAGGTGGTTTCCTTCGGGGGGAAGCAAATTTGAAGCAACGCTATTCCCATTCGTGGTGTCCCTTCGTTTCTTCCTGGAGAAATTTGTCCCCCTGTTTTCTTTGCAATCTTGCTCGGTGTTTCTTCCAGCCAGCAGAATAATGAGACCCAGCGACATGGTTTCAGAAATCACCGCTAAGGACTTGGGAAGACTCCACCAGAAATATGGCATTCCCTCGGATATCGTTCTGCGACTGCCGGGGCCCGAGCATAGGATTTCGCAAGAGCTGGAGCATGGGGTCTTTCTTTATGAAGACAGCCTGAAGGCAGGCCTCCGGTTTCCTCTCCATCCCCTGGTGAAGGAGATCATGAAGTTTTATAATATCTGTCCGACAATGGTGGCTCCTAACAGCTGGCGGAGTATCATCGGATTCATCTCGATGTGTAGCCGAGTTCAGGTAACAGCAACTCTATCCATGTTCCACGCTTGTTACCATCTGATGCCCGGGAGGAACTCAGAGTGGTCCTATATCGGACCTCAGAAGTCATTCAGGATGATCGTGGATAAGCCGTCGTCCATAACGGGATGGAAGGTCCGATTCTTTATCGCTAAAGGGAACATCGGTTCCGACTTTCCGCAGGGATGGGAAAACCCTGTTAGGGATATGGAGGCGCATCTGGCCTTATTGGAACGGGAGAAGGAGGACCTAGGGGTCCTCACCAGCGGTCGAACATTCTCGGCTATTGTCTTACTATCGGAGGAGGCCCTTTGCGATGCCGGGCTTAGCCCCATCGATAGGCAGGGTAAGCCCCTTCCCCTTTCTCTATTTTTTCTTTCTTTGGGCCAAATATACCCAGGTTTGATCGGTTGCTCCCCATATCTGCAGCCAAGAAATCTGAGATGGCGGGCCGCATAAAGAAGGAGTTGGGCAAGCGCCCAAGAGAGACCAGCAGCGCAGAGAGGCGCAAGCCCGAGAAGAAAGTCCGTCTTTCCGAAGAGCGCTCACCAGAGGTTGGGCGAGTCAAAGCCAGCCTGCGCTCCTCACTGCTGAAGAAAGGGGATGTGGGAGCGCCGGCGATGGAAGAAGGGTTCTCTCCATTGGGGGAAGAGGCAGTAGCCACGATGGGGGAGCACAGAGCGGAGGAGGACTTAGAGAGGGTGGCCGAGATCCCCTTTCCTCTGGTGGTGGAGATAGCGGATAGCCCGGAGGAGGCTCCATCGGAAATTCAGGGTGAGCCTGTTGTTGAAGGGCCTCTCTCGGATGGGTTAGAGGGTGATGACGTTGGGCCAAAGGCAGTGGATGTTCAGGAGGAGTTTCCTGCCGGATGGGTTCCTCTTGAGGAGGCTAGAGGTGCTGGTGAACAAGTTGAGGCTTCGATGGAGTCCACGTGGGAGGAGCAGGCGCCAGCGATTGAAGAGGGGCCTTTGGGTAAAGAAGGAGGATAAGACGATGACCCTCCAGCTGAAGTTTCCCCTGTCGAAGCCTCGGGAAGATTGAGGCCGGGGCTAGCCGAGGTATCTGATGAATTGTAGGCCAGGCTTTTACTGGAGGAGGCCAGAAGATTGAAGGCTTCTCAGTCTGAGATTGTTCGAACTAGCTCCTCGGACGGGCTGCCTGGTGGTCCGGGCTCGGCTATCAAGGAGGCATTTTCTGCCCTGATGAAGTTGGCATTATATCTAAGTGCAGGTCCCTCGATGGACGAGTTCACGGACCTGGACCTTATCGACATCGCGTTTGGTCAGCGGAACGTAGCGAAGGACGTTCACCTTCTCCCCGATATCAATAATTCCATCCTAATTGGGTTAGCTAGGTCCTACACCTCCCGGGTGAGTTGCTATTCTGGAGTATCAGGTGTTTTCTGGCGAACTTGATCGCACTTCCTTACTTGTTTTTTGTTCCGCAGAGTGCTTTGATCACTAGGGCACTGTGCTGGCGCTTGAAACTGTCGATAGGGGCCAGTGTTCAGGACAAGAGAGTCAGTTCCGAGCTTCGACTGCGAGCAGCGGCGTCTGACAAATTTGAGCAGATCCTGGACGTTGTCAACAAGAAGTTGGAGATGGTGAGGGGATTGCATCAGGCCGCCCTCAACGACGCGTCCAGATTAAAGCTCGAAGTTAAGGAACTGCACGGGCTCCAGGCGGGGTATGATGAGGCATGTTCAAAGCTATCACAAATCGAATCTCGGCATGCTGGAGAAATGGAATACGCCAAGAAACAGTTCGATGAAAGTCCAGACAGACTGAGGTGAGAGGCTGCCGAGGAGAAGAATTGCCTGAACAGGATGCTCGGCAAGTTAGAGGAGAAGGTCCAGAATCTCAATCAATGCATCGTAGCCAAGGATAATAGGATTAAATGGCACCAGGAGAGATTAACCCAACTTGATAGCGAGCTTTCCCAGGCATGGGAAGAAGCTAAAAATCGAGGATTGATGACCTCAAGGGCAGAATCGAGCAGGTAAAGCTGATAAACTGAGGGCCCTTGGCAAGGTCAAGGAGTTGACCGAGAAGTTAGCCAGGCAGGAGGAGGAGGTATGGTACTGTCCTTTAAACTTCTCCTATTAACTCGCTATTGCATCGGCTAATCCTGCATTTGTAGATGGAGAGGGCAAAATTGGAGGGCCGAAACCAACTAAAGATCCTGCAAGAGGAACTGTCGTCGAGTAAAGGGAGGAGCTTGGAGCTCGAAAGGCGGGTCGCTGAGATCGAGGAGCAAATGGGCTTGCTTCGGGGCGTAGAAGATGCGACCTGTGCTGAGGCTTTCCAGCTCGGCGAGGAGGAGACCCGAAGAGACGATATGGCTCGGCTGAGATCGAGAGATGTGATCCGTGCCTTAGGAATCCTTGGCTCGGTGAGGGGCTAAGGCGCTCTGATTTACTGAGGCTGACTTATCTCTAGTGGATATTGTTCAGCATGTAAGAATTAAGGTTGATCCTAGCCTTCTTGTACGATTATTTATGCAATAACAATTTTATTCCATAACAGATTGCTTACCAAAGCTGTTGGCTGTTCGTGTGTATTCTATTGTTGCGTGAGCTGTGCCCCGTCCCCTACCCGTCCGCTCTTATTTCTCCTGACGGAATTCGGCAACGACGTGTCAGCGTCGCCGAATCCCCTGAGAGCGTCGCCATCATGCCCGGAATGACAGCCGTTGAATCACGACCGTCAGATTTCGAACAGACGAGACAGTAAAATGGATGGTCATCCAGTTATCGACGTGGGGCCCATTCTGAGACATATAATTCCGCGGGACGCGACCTCTGCACCCCAATCTCTGACTCCACGTGTCCTATAGAGCGGGATGCCCGTGATTTCAGCTTACGTGTCGGTCATTTATTGGTTGGAGGCGTGGGCCTTCCAGGGAGTGGAGCCTGGCCGTCCCCTCTCACGGGAGTCCTGCCCTTCGTCCGGTCCGGGCCCACTCAGCACATCGTCAGGTACAAATAACGATCGTTATAACAATGTAACGGCCGTTAAAATAATTTTGAAATTTATCCGTTATGGTGTTTTATATAAAAAAACACAGAAAAGAAAATAAATAAATAAAAAATTCCCTCCTTGCCCCCTAAAAGATAAAAAACTTTTAGCCTTTGTTTGGATTAAGACAAAAGTAGGAAGGAAAGAAAATTAAAGGAAAAAAAAAAGTGATGGCCTCACGTAAAGAGATTTCGAAGAGAAAACTCAAAGTGCTCTTTCATTTTTTTTTCCGTTCTAATATTAATCCTTAAAAAAAATGATGTATTTTTTAATCATTTATAATAAGGACATTATTATCATTGTAAATTATCAACTTTTCTCTCTTCTCTATTTTCTTTTCGCTCATCTAAATAGCAAAAAAGAAAATATTTTCTCTCTACTTTTCTTTTCTTTTCATTTTCTCTCCCCTTATTTTCTTTCCTCCCACTTTTCTCTCCTCTTCATTTTCTTCACTTATTTATTTATTTTTTATCTTTTTTTTAACTTTTAAGGCCTTGTGTTTATGTGCCTAAATAAATAAATAAATAAATAAATAAATAAACAACTCTTCTCTTGCTTTTCAACAACTATTCCAAATAGAGCTTAGGATCCTATTTCGAGTAACGATTAAAAAATAGCTATCATAGATAATTGATGGTAAACCATTGTTGTTAACTCCTTTCAATCCCAAATAAAGCTTAAGATTCTTCGATGGCCATGAATTATATCATCTAAATTCTAAATTTAGGGATAAGATAAAACATTTTTATTAAAATTTAGTATTTTAATTAATGGCTCATTAATCTTATAATTTTTTTTTATGCCATAATTTTCACTTGATAATTCTCAATGATAGATCTTTATTGCTATATAGAATGATGGAATATGTAATTAAGACCTAAAGAAAAAAAAACATTATTGATCTAGGGGATGACAAATTTCATTATTTTCAAAACTTAAGATAAATCCTAATTTCATCAAAATGACCCATTTGTCTTTAGGAAAGTTAAGAACCTCCTTGATCTATGTGGTTTTCTTAATTTTCTTACTCGATAACTACTTCTCTCTAAACCTAATAGGAATATAAGTTATTGCTGGATAAACTGCTTCAGCATAACATATTACGACAATCGTTTCCCCTTTTTATTTAAATAAAATATTAGCATAGAAGAGAAGCTCCGATTATATTACTCTTGTTATTTTTAATTATCATCCATTATTTTTTTCATTGCAAAAAATGTCTCACTTAAAATAAATATGTATATAATGGAAATAACATAAATATAAAATAAGTTAAAACTGCTAGTCCAAGTATTAGAGACAAGCGCTATTCCACCATTAAAATTTAAAAAATATAAAACCAAATTTTGTTTGTATTTAGAAAATTATTTAAAAGAATAAGATTTAGCAATATTTTGAGATTTTTTTTATATACTAAATTTAAAATAGCTTTTATTTTTTCAAAACATATACTTTTAGTTAAAAAAAAGGAGCATTTCAGTACATGCAATTAATTTTGATAATTCTTTTATATTTGCTTCCTAAATATAAGAAAATTTTGATTACTCATCTTCATCGAATTTAATTTAGGTATGGATAGAATCATTAGCATTTCATGTTTCTTCCAACGAGCTAGGTGACCTATTTCTATTAAAGTATCATAACTATAATTGTTTTTGCAATCCCCTACCAACAAACTCTGTAATGATGAAGTGCCACAAGATTTCAAAGGTCTTGATCTAACCTTGGACTTGATGCTTAAGGTGGCACTAGTGGCAATACTGAACTAGAGACATTGGTTCTAGTTTGTAACTATGGTATGCCAAGACCAACACCATAATAAAAGAACAACTTCATATGGGTGCCGAGCCTAAAAATCTCATAGACTAGACAAAAGCTATTAGCACCGGACATTGTAGAAACTAAAGAGATTATGAAATATTGTAAAGAAATTAGGAAAGCTTGTAGAGAAGATTAAAAAAGTTTGTAAGATATTAAAAGAGTTTAAGAGAGTTTGTAGGAAGATTATGAGAGCTTAAGAAGGCTTAGAAAAGCTTAAGATTCAGTGTAAGAGGAGTTAAAAGGTATTTATAGGGGTTAGAGAGTCTTCAAATATCCAAAGTAACCTTTAAAATTATTCTTTACCAGCTACTAAAAAAAGGGCAAATAAGTCTCTTTAAGTAGTAAATGAAGATGCCCTTCAAAAATAACCATTTTTTATTATTGAAAAGAATTATTTCTAAGGAAATTGATCGAAATGCCATCTAAACTAGCCATTTATGGCTCTCGGATGGGTGCTTTGGGAATTTGGCAAGCATGCCTAGCCTAGCTCATCACATGCAGGGCCAACCTAGCTTGCCATTGTGTGGCATGACATAGACCATGTTGCGCTGCAGGCACACATGGTTTGGATTGGCTGAGTCAACCCAAGCACACCAAAGAGATCTCTCACAATGTATTTATGAACAATCTAGATTCCCAAAACTCTTTCAGTTATCTAGCTCCAATAGTTATCCAAAACAAAACCTGGGTTAACAGAGGCTAGATTGAGAACTTGCATCATGTAGAATTGAAGAGGTTGTACCATTCAAGCTAAAGTTTGATAGTACATTATTAGAGTTTGTTTTGGAACTCACATGCTCAAGAAGGAAAATATTTCATATATGAGAAGAAGTTCAATTATAGTTTGTGTAGGTTTGGAATTTAGAAAATAAAAAAAGAATATGTTTCCATATCTTTATAGTTCTCTAGTTTTAGTTCATATAGAACACTATATATTCTTCTTCTGTATAAACGTTTGTAGTCTTACCTTTCAAGAGAATTTTCGATAACTTAGAGAATTATTGTGAAAGTTGAGAAGAAGATCTTATTGGGTATATGTAGGTCTAGATATTTATGAAAGAGAATTTCTACTGCAAAAGAGAACCTCACAATTCTAAAGTTTGGTGACGAACAATTCTTATTATCCCATCATAAAATTTTCTGTTCTCCATCACCTGAGAAGGTAGGCCAATGAGCTGAACAATGTAATCCCTATATGTTTGCTCTCTTGTTTTATTTTACTTTCTTATCTTCTTTATTAATCTTTTATTTTCCGCATGCCTTTATCATGCTAACTGATATTAAAGCTTTCATCGTTGCAACAAGTGGTATCAAAACCTAAGGTTTTTTGAGCCTGGATTTCTTGAACCTAGGGTTTCTTAGATCTGAGCTTTAACCTTTTGGTCCCTAAGGTGTACAGCACGACTCATAAAGCAGCATATTTCTTAAAGCGGTGTTGCTAATTTGCATGAATCTCAAAGTTTGATTTAAGTTTCAAAACAGCACGGCTTTTAAAGCATGACAGATATCAGATTTGTTCTGTCATGAACCTTGGAGTATGGATCTTAAAGCCTGCCTAACCCAGCCACTGTTCACTGAAACAGGGGCATTCGAAGATTATGTCGTCCCCTTCTCCTTTGCCAGGGCCGGAGAAGGGGCTCTTGAGCGCCGGCGGTATGTCAATTGTGTTGGGTTTTATTCATATTAAACTAAGCATGCGTGTCTTAGGTGAGAGTCACAGACTTTCTCTCGGTAATTCTCACAACAACAACAAAATATTACGAAGTATCGTGACGCTCCGATGAATCAACGCATCCTAGACTACAGCGCTCGATTTCAAAAGGTATTCCAAAAAATCTATATATATTGCCTACGATCAAGGGTTCATTAATGCTTTTATGCATCCTTGATCAAGGCTTGTTAAATCTTACAAACTTATTTGTGGTTGGCTCAAAAGTATTCCAAAGAGTGCAAATAAACATTTGAGGACAGTGATTCAATCGTGTTCAAGCATCGGTTCTTATCCTTATCTTTATTTCTCTCAGTTCTTATCCTTATCATCATCCTTACTTCCCTTATTCAAATTCTTAACATTCTCAAACATTTATCTGAATGGAGATTGAGAATACCGTGTCCACCATCAAACTCATGAACCAATACCTCATGAGATTGGATCATTTTGATGGCACTAATTTCATACGATGGCAGGATAAACTTAAGTTCTTACTCACGGCATTGAAGATATTCTATGTATTGGATCCAGATTTGGCACCTATTCTCGAGCCCACAACCTAGGACTCTGATGAACTCAAAGACGAAAGAAAGAAGAGGCATGAAGATGAACTCATATGTCGTGAACACACTCTCAATGCAATGTCAAATCGCCTTTACGACCTCTACACCAACATACAATCTCCGCAGAAGATTTGGAACATGTTTGAATTCAAGTATAAGGCCAATAAAGAAGGTACTAAGAAACTTCTCATCTCTAAATACTTTGATTTCAAGATGATTGTTGAGAAAGCAATTCTTGCACAAGTACATGAATTACAAATTATTATCAACAAGTTGGTGGCTATGAAGATAGAAGTTCCCGAACCTTTCTAAGTCGGTGCAATTATTGCAAAGTTGCTACCATCTTGGAACGGATTTAGGAAGAAACTTCTTTACAACTTCGAGGATTATTCCTTGGAATAATTACAAAAACACCTTCGAATCGAGGAGGAATCGAGGGTGCATGAAAAGCTTGAGAAAGTATATATTGGAATTTCAAAGGTAAATGTTGTGAGCAATCATAAGAAGTTTAAGAAAACTAAATAGAACAAACTTGGTCTTAAAAAGGATCAAGATAAGTTCAAGAAATCCAACAAAAATAAGCCCTATGTGAGTTGCTTGTATATGGCAAACATGGATACTTTGCTCGTGATTGCAGGCACCGAAAGGGGCAAACCAATAAAGCAAATACAACCAAAGTAGACGATGAGATCATTGCCACTATGAGCGAAGTCATGGTGGTCAGAAGTAGGGTTCTCAATTGGTAGTATGATACTTGTGCCACCGTCTATGTTTTCTATGACAAGTCACTTTTCAAGACTTATGTGAATATCATCAATGGATAAAAAATTTAAATGGGCAATGAAGGCTGATCCAAGGTGCTTGGAAAGGGAAGCGTGAATCTTCACTTCACATCCGATAAGAAGATCACTTTGATCAATGTGCTTTTGTGCCGGATATGAATAGAAATCTTGTTAGTGAGGATTTATTTGGCAGACTGGGGATTAAAAGTGTATTTGAGTCGAAAAAACTTATACTATCCTGCAATGGTATTTTTGTTAGAAAAGGCTATTCTACTGATGGAATGATCAAGTTTTATATTGTTGGCAATAATAATAATAATAGTATGTCTTCTGCTTATATTGATAATTTCGTTACTTTATGGCATGATAGATTAGCACACATTGATATTAGCACTATAAAAATATTAATTAAATATGGCATAATTTCTTGCAATGTTGATAAGTTTAATAAATATAAAATTTGCATTAAATCAAAGATGACTAAGAAGTTATTTCATAGTGTAAATAGAAATACTAATTTGCTAGAACTTATACATGGTGATATTTGTGAGTTAAATGGTATGTTAACTAGAGGTGGTAATAGAGATTTTATTACTTTTATTGATGATTGCTTTAGATATACATACATTTACTTAAGCATAAAGATGAGGCTTTCCATGCTTTTAAAGTTTATAAAGTAGAAGTTGAAAATTAATTAGGTAGAAATATTAAAATCCTTAGAAGTGATAGGTATGAAGAATATTTTTCTAGTAATTAATGTATTTTATGAATAAAATGGAATCATACATGAGTGTTCCGCACCATGCACATCCGAACAAAATGGGTTAGCAGAACGTAAAAATAGAACATTTCTAGAGATGATAAATGCTATGTTGTTGCATATTGAGTTGCCTTTTAATTTATGGGGTGAAGCATTATTATCTGCATATTATATTCTTAATAGAATTTCTACTAAAAAGAATAAGACGTCTCCATATGAGTTGTAGAAAGACAGAAAGCCTAATATATGCTAATTTAAAGTATGGGGGTGTCTTGCTTATTGCAAGAACATCGATCCTTAAAGGTCCAAGTTGGGTTCTCATGGAATTAGGTGCATTTTTGTAAGATATGCTACAAATAGCAAAGCCTATAGACTCCTTAATTTGAAGTCCAATGTGATAATAGAATCTATAGATGTAGAATTCTTTGAGAATTTGATCACTTTCAGAAAGAATTCTCAAAGTCTCACAAATGAAGATTCTTGCGAGGAGAATACTTCAAAGGTTGTTGAAGAAAAATAACCGAAACTTCAAAAAAGTAAGAGAATTCAAAAGGTTAAGGATTTAGGACCTGAAGAGATAGATTCTCAACTCATTTCTTTCTATTTGGTAGAAGAAAGTTGAGAGAATTTTATTTCTACTGTACCTATTATTCTTCAAGTGAAAGACGATCCTAAAACTTTTAAGGAAGCAATAGCTTTTAGAGATTCTGCTTTTTGAAAGGAAGCTATTCAAGATGAGATGGATTCTATTATGTCAAACCACACTTGGGAGCTTGTCGATTTACCTAAAGGGTCTAAGCCCTATTGGTTGTAAATGAGTATTTAAGAAGAAGTATCATAGTGATGATACTTTAAACACCTATAAGGCTAGACTAGTAGCTAAATGTTTTGGACAAAAAGAAGGAATTGACTATTTTGATACATATGCACCTATAGCTAGAATAACAATAATTAGAGTATTGTTTGCATTGGCTGTATTGCACAACCCTTATGTTCATCAAATGAATGTCAAAATGACATTCCTAAATGGTGATCTTAATGAGGAGGTCTATATGGAGCAACCAGAGGGTTTTGTTCTACCGGATAATGAACATAAAGTTTGCAAGCTTGTTAATCCTTGTTTGGATTGAAAAGCGCCCAAACAATGGCATGAGAAGTTTGACTTGTCATACTCTCAAATGGATTTGTTCACAATATTTTTGACAAGTGTTTATATACTAAAGTGCATGGTGACTTTGTGGTATATATATGCCTTTATGTTGATGATATATTGATTATTAGCAATGAAATGAAAGGCATACAAGAAACGAAAATGTTTCTATCATCCACTTTCAAGATGAAAGATCTTGGATAAGTTGACACTATTTTGGGCATCAAAGTGAAACAAAATAGTGGAGGTTTTGAACTTGGTCAACCACATTATGTTGAAAAAGCGTTACATAAGTTCAAACATTTGAAGTTCAAAGAAGTGAATACCCCATTCGATCCAAGTCTTAAGCTTGAAAAGAATAGTAGACGAGACGTGGCTCAACTTGAGTATGCAAGTGCTATTGCTTGTCTAATGCATTTAATGCAATGCACTAGACCCGACATAGCATTTACAGTCAGTAAGCTGAGTAGGTTTACTAGTAACCCGAGTGTAGAGCATTGGAAGGCTATTGATAGAGTCTTTGGTTATCTTTTGAAAACCAAAAGGCTAGGCTTACAATACTCTAAATTTCCTATTGTATTGGAAGGATATACCGATGCAAGTTGAATATCGAGTATAGGAGATAGTAAATCTACCATTGGTTAGATGTTTACACTAGCGGGTGGTGCAATATCTTAAAAATCTAAGAAACAAACTTGCATTACACACTCAATAATGGAGTCAGAGTTTGTGGCTCTAGCTTTAGCAGGACATGAGGCTGAGTAGTTAAGAGATCTTCTAATGAAAATTTCATTGGCTTGTAAGAATATTTCAACTATATCGATGCATTGGATAGCCAAGCTACTTTAGGCAGAGCGTACAATAAAGTGTACAATGGAAAGTCTAGACACATTAGTCTAAGACATAAGTATGTGAGAAAATTAATCAAGGATGGAATAATTTCTCTTACTTTTGTGTGATCAAGCTATAATCTAGTTGATCCACTTACTAAACCTCTTACAAGACATTTAGTGAAGGCGACTTTCAGAGGGATGGGTCTAAAACTCCTTAAGTAAAAGTCCACCAATGATGGCAACTTAACTTAATACTAGGAAATGACTAGTCTTAGGTTTAATGGGTAACAACAAGTTATTGATAAGTTGATTGTAGCTGCACTTAGTGTATAGTGCTGACTGTTACAAGTTGGAGGGTTGAGTTTTTTAAACTCTTAATGAAGTTTAGTCATGTGGACAAGTATCTGTTGTAATAGAGATACTGAAAGACTTCACCTATGTGAACCTTGAGATGGTGACGTCTTAAGTGAGAGTTGAAGTTTCTCTTATGAAAAGGTTCATAAATAGGATAAGCACATAGCCATAACAGTCATGTGGATAAGTATCTGTTGTAACATAGATACTTAAAGAACTTCACCTATATGAACCTTGAGTTGGAGCCATCTCAAATGAGAGTTGGAGTTTCTCTCATGAAAAGGTTCATGAAACAGGATAAGCATATGGCCATAGATTGTGCTGAGCAAGTGGTGTAGGCAAAGAACTCTAAGGAGTGTATATGGAGTGTCATCGATCTTGACACAAGGGATAACGGTTCAAAGCTCTCATGCTATCGGTGATCTCGTTAAGACTTTATGATGCTTTCACTAAGGTTAGGTTCAAATCGAAAGATACCTAACTGTATTAATGCTTCTTTAGTCTATTCTGGATTGTACTTAGTCTAATATGATCAAGTGGGGGATTGTTGGGTTTTGTTCATATTAAACTAAGCGTGCATGTCTTAGGTGAGAGTCGTGGACTTTCTCACGGCGATTCTCATAATGGAAAAAAAATATTACCAAGCATCGCAGCACTCCGATGAATCGATGCGTCCCAAACTGCAGCGCTCGATTTCAAAAGGCATTCCAGAAAATCTATATATATTGCCTATGCTATCAAGGGTTCATTGATGCTTTTATGAATCCTTAATTAAGGCTTGTTAAATCCTATAAATGTATTTATGGTTGGCTCAAAAAGTATTACAGAGAGCGCAAATAAATGTTTGAGAATAGCGATTCAATCGTATTCAAGCCTCAATTTTTATCCTTATTTTTATCTCTCTCTCTCTCTGTTCTTATTCTTATCATCATCCTTGCTTCCTTTATTCAAATTCTCAACAAATTGAAGACGGCGGTGAATCCGTTTGATGACGCCCGATCACTGGTCCTGAACGTCGGGAAAAGGAAATGGATTGATTCTTGAATCTTTGCTCCACCAGGTTGCCTGCAAAAAGTTCTAGGACCGGAGGGATTCTCCGGTGGGACCCTTCGACGCTCAAGTTAGCAATCGAGGTCACAGCTGAGGAGGAGCTCGAATGAGCTCTTTTTAGATGAAAAGTGTTCCCAGGGAGGAGGGATTCCTATCTGAGTGTTAAGATAGCGATTCCTTAGGGTTATCGCTTATACCTGATTATTGAGTGGATTCACCTTCTTATAGGGGTTGACACTTGCATGACCACGTGGAATTCCGTGAAAAAGGAATGTCCGCGGAGTTCTTGGGAGTTGTATGAATCTGGGCTGGTTGGTGGGTCCTGTCCCATTGGAGAGAGAGAAAATGGTGGTTGGTGGGCTACGTCCCATCAGCCAGTGGGGCTATTGGGTAGTTGGGTCCAGTCCCATCAGCGGCATGGCGAGTGGGTAGTTAGATCTGGCATTGTCAGGCGGCGTGGGTAGTTGGATCTGGCTGATTTGGAGGAAACGGGGGCATTTCGACTCTTCCGAGGGAGTCGAGGCAGAGCCGGATCGACCGGGGATGGCCGAAGCCAACCTCGCCGACCATGAAGTGCAGGGGTGGCACCGACCAGGAATGGTCGGGGCTGACTCGGCGGGCTGGAGCTGCCGGGGCCGAGCGGGACCGACCAGGAATGGTCAGGGCCGACTCGGCGGGCCTAGGGCTGCCGGAGCCGAGCATGGCCGACCAGGAATGGTCGGGGCCGACTCGGCGGGCCTGGAGATGCCGGGGCCGAGCGGGGCCGACTCGGTGGGCCTGGACCTGCCGGGGCCGAGCGGGGCCGACCAGGAATGGTCGGGTCCAACTCAGCGGGCCTGGAGATGCCAGGGTCGAGCGGGGCCGACTCGGCGGGCCTGGAGCTGCCGGGGCTAAGCGAGGCCGACCAGGAATGGTCGGGGCCGACTCGGTAGGCCTGGAGCTGCCGAGGCCGAGCGGGACCGACCAGGAATGGTTGGGGCTGACTCGGTGGGCCTGGAGCTCCTGGGGCCGACTAGGAATGGTCGGGGCCAATGCGGCAGGCCTGGAGATGCCAGGGCCCAGCGGGGCCGACCAGGAATGGTCGGGGCCGACTCGGTAGGCCTGGAGCTATCGGGGCCGAGCGAGGCCGATCAGGAATGGTCGGGGCCGACTCGGTGGGCCTGGAGATACCGGGGCCGAGCGGGGCCGATCAGGAATGGTCGGGGCTGACTCGGCGGGCCTGGAGCTACCGGAGCCAAGCGGGGCCGACTAGGAATGATCGGGACCTACTCGGTGGGCCTGGAGCTGTCGGGGCCGAGCGGGGCCAACTCGGTGGGCCTGGAGCTACCGGGGCCAAGCAGGGCCGACCAGAAATGGTCGGGGCCGACTCGGCGGGCCTGGAACTGTCGGGGCTGAGCGGGGCCAACTAGGAATGATCGGGGCCGACTCGACAGGCCTGGAGACGTCGGAGCCGAGCGGGGCGGACTAGGAATGGTCGGGGCCGACTCGGCGGACTTGGAGCTGTCGGGGCCGAGCGGGGCCAACCAAGAATGGTCGGGGCCGACTCGGCGGGCCTGGAGACGCCGAAGCCGAGCGGGGCCGACCAGGAATGGTCGGGGCTGACTCGGCAGGCCTGGAGCTACCAGGGCCGTGCGAGGCCGACCAGGAATGGTCGGGGCCGACTCGGCGGGCCTGGAGCTGCCGGGGCCGACCAAGAATGGCCTGGGCCGACTCGGCGGGCCTGGAGCTGCCAGGGCCGAGCGGGGCCGACCAGGAATGGCCAGGGCTGACTCGGCGGGCTTCGAGCCATCGGGGCGCATTAATGTTTTGGTTTTTTTGAAATTACCCTTGTGGCTACACCAGCGACATCAGATGGCCCCCCGCTTTTGAGCGCTAAGGACCGTGCGCCTGCGATCCTTTGGGCGAAAGGGGCACGAAAATTCAAAAAGAATGATTGCCTCTTTAGTGCACTTTAAATGGCTTGATGAGTTGGTGCTTTGTCCCGAGGCAGTGTCGCTTCGAAGATCTCCCGCAATCATGCAGTAGGTGGGGTTGATGTTGGCGCCGGATGCTCCGGGGAGGGAGCTCATTGGGGAATGGAAAAAGGCGAGGATCATCATTGCTTCTTTGTTTTCTATGCCCCATAATTAGCCGGGGATCATGCCCCTTGGGATGGATCGAGGCGGCTTGTCCTGGGCACAGGCGAGATTTCCGGCTGATAGCTCGTGGCGTGATAGATGTTTGCCACGTGGCGGGATCTCGAGCGTCGCTGATGGAAGGTGGAGGGTATAAAAGCGCTTCTAGAGTCTGGGGAAAACTTTTACACCGCTATTGCTTTCTTCCACCTTCTTCCTCCTTGAGCTTCTTCTGCGACCCGAGCCCTTCCAACTCCTAGGTTAGTTTCATCCTTTACTCCGCCCATGGACCGTAGTGCCATTAGGGAGGGTAAGAGACCCGTAGAAGAGTCTTCCCAATCTAGCAATGAAAACCAGGCCCCTGTAGCTAGCCAAATGCCTCGGCCGATGGGTGGCATCACCACCCGTGACCGATCGAGGGCGATAGGACCTCTGTCCACCTCCGGTTCTCCTATTAGGGCAGCCCCCGAGATCGACGTTTCTGAACTCGAAGAAATCCGGCCTGGGGAGTCTGACGAGGAGCCAGCAGAGAAAGAGGACGAGAAGAAGCCCGGCCCCGGCGAGCCTTGAGGATCAACTGTCCGTTTTTCTTTTCTTTATCTTGTGTAACCGGCCTCAGGCCCAATTTTGTACTTCTCCCTGATTGCTAATAAAGAAGAAAATTTTTTCAAACTTCTCTACGTTTTGTTCCATCTGTCCTTTCTTCTTTTGGAAGAACGTCTTACTGTGCCTTACTTCCCGCGGCCGAGTCGCATTTGTTGACAATATCGTAGCCGAATGTTGCACCTTCTGAAATGTTTTCTTAGTTTCAAATGTTGCACATGTTAACAATGCCGTAGCCGAATTGCGACTTTGGACCGAACGATGTTTGAGTGCACCCCAGAATGTAAGCCGGCCATGTGGAAGGTTACTCAAAATTCTTCATGTTGTTGCAGACTGTTTGAAAAGAAACTCATCTACGTATGGATCCTCCAAAGGCTTGGAATGATCCACGGGTGACTCGACGCCAAGATTAATTTTGGAGGCATTGGGGTAGAGCTGAGATGGTTGAGGCTGATTCGGCCATCATGGGGACGCCGAGGCCAAGTGGGGTTGACCGAGGGGGCCTACATCGACTCGGTCAGTGATGAAGATGCCTGGGCCGGTCAGGGATGACCAGGAAAGGCCATGGCTGTGCCGGCTGGCACGGAGTCTGTGAGGGCCACACGGAGCCTTCTAGAGCTATCTCCATGGTCTGGGTTCCATGTGAGGGGCGATCCGGCCAGATACACAGTCATTAGGGACTTAACCGACTTATAGGCATCATCGTGCTAGGACCAAGTGGTACTCTGTTGGCCGTCGTGCCGGTGATCTTTTTGAACCACCTCAGGGGTTTGTGCGCCACCTGAGGGGCAACTCGACAGGGTACGAAGCTGTTAGGGTCTTAACCGACTTGGAGGCACCGCTGTGCCGGGGCCAAGTGGTGTCCCGTTAGCCGCGATGCCGGTGAGCTCCTTTTGAACCGCCTCAGGGGTTTGTGTACCGCTTGAGGGGTGACTCGATCGGGTATGAAGCTGTTAGGGTCTTAACCGACTCGGGGGCACCGCTGTGCTGGGGATGAGTGGTGTCCCATTAGACGCAATGCCGGTGAGCTCCTTTTGAACCGCCTCAGGGGTTTGTGTGCTACCTAAGGGGTGACTCGATCAGGTACGGAGCTGTTAGGGTCTTAACCGAATTGGAGGCACCACCGTGCCGGGGCCGAGTGGTGTCACGTTAGTCGTGATGCCGGTGAGCTCCTTTTGAACCACCTCAGGGGTTTGTGTGCCGCCTGAGGGGTGACTCAACCGGAAACGGAGCTGTTAGGGTCTTAACCGACTCGGAGGCACCACCATGCCAGGGCCGAGTGGTGTCCTGTTAGCCGCAATGCCGGTGAGCTCCTTTTGAACTGCCTCAAGGGTTTGTGTGCTGACTGAGGGGTGACTCGACTGGGTACGGAGCTGTTAGGGTCTTAACCGACTCGGGGGCACCATCGTGTCGTGGTCGAGTGGTGTCCCATTAGCCGCGATACCGGTGAGCTCCTTTTGAACCACCTCAGGGGTTTATGTGCTGCTTGAGAGGTGACTCAATCAGGTACGGAGCTATTAGGGTCTTAACCGACTTGGGGGCACCGCCGTGCTGGGGCCGAGTGGTATCCCGTTAGCCATGATGCCGGTGAGCTCCTTTTGAACCGCCTGAGCGGTTTGTGTGCCGCCTGAGAGGCGACTCGATCGGGTATGGAGCTGTTAGGGTCTTAACTGACTTGGGGGCACCGCCATGCCGGGGCCGAGTGGTGTCCCGTTAGCTGCGATGCCGGTGAGCTCCTTTTGAACTACCTCAGGGGTTTGTGTACCGCCTGAGGGGCGACTCGACCGGGTATGGAGCTGTTAGGGTCTTAACCGACTCGGGGGCACTACCATGCCAGGGCCGAGTGGTGTCCCGTTAGGCGCGATGTTGGTGAGCTCCTTTTGAACCACCTCAGGGGTTTGTGTGCTGCCTGAGGGATGACTCGACCGGGTACGGAGCTATTAGGGTCTTAACTAACTCGGGGGCACTGCTGTGCCAGGGCTGAGTGGTGTCCCGTTAGCCGCAATGCCGGTGAGCTCCTTTTGAACTGCCTCAGGGGTTTGTGTGTCACCTTAGGGGAGACTCGACCGAGTACGGAGCTATTAGGGTCTTAATCGACTCGGGGGCACCACCGTGCCGGGACCGAGTGGTGTCCCGTTAGCCGCGATGCCGGTGAGCTCCGTTTGAACCACCTCAGAGGTTTGTGTGCCGCCTGAGGGGTGACTCGACCGGGTACGATGTTATTAGAGTCTTAACCAACTCGGGGGCATCGCCGTGCCGGGGCCGAGTGGTGTCCCGTTAGCCGCGATGCCGGTAAGCTCCTTTTGAGAGACCTGGTCCTTGGATGCAAGGGAGAGTAGGCTATGGCGTCAGAAGGGACCTGCTTTATTGCTTATGCCCCAAGGGGATACATCATTGATAATATTGGCGGAGGTTATCCGCATTCCAGGTACGCAGAATGGGTTGTCCGTTGAGTTCTAGTATGTATGCCCCCCGGTGGAGTGTCTCGGCGACATGATAAGGACCCTCCCAGTTGGGGGATAGCTTGCCTCCCTCTGTAGGCTTGGAAACCTCAGCTTTCCTTAGAACCAAGTCTCTGCGGCGAAAAACCTTGAGACGAACTCGAGCATTGTAGTACTTGGCCGCTCGCTGACGAAAGGTCGCCATGCGTTGCCTTGCCCGATTGTGTGCCTCGTCGATGAAGTCCAAATTAGCCCAAATCAGTGCGGAGTTGTTTTCCTCGTTGAATGACTCCACACACGGACTGGGTAGTCCAATCTCGACAGGAATGACGGCCTCGAATTCAAAGGCAAGACTGAAGGGAGTCTCGCCTGTCGGGGCCCTGGGGGTCGTGTGGTAGGCCCATATCATACTGGGGAGCTCCTCCACCCACCGACCTTTGGACCCGTCTAGCTGAGTCCTGAGTCCTCTGAGGATAGTGTGGTTCATGACCTCGGCCTCTCCGTTGGTCTGGGGGTGGCCAACAGAGGTGAATCGGTGATGAATGCCTAGCTCATCACAGAAAGCTTTGAATGCTTCATTATTAAATTGGCGGCTGTTGTCGGTGACGAGGGTATGAGGTAGGCCAAAACGGCATATGATCGACTTCCAGAAGAAGGCTTTGACTTTGCTTTCAGTGATCTTGGCCAATGCCTCGACCTCGACCCATTTTGTGAAGTAGTCGATGGCGACTAGCAAGAATCTCCGTTGCCCTGAAGCTGGGGGGAATGGCCCGAGGATGTCCATTCCCCATTGAGCGAAAGGCCATGGAGCTGAGAGCGGATTCAGCGGGATAGATGGTTGATGTTGGATGTGTGCGTGGCGCTGGCAACCATCGCATTTTTGAACTAATTTAGCCGTGTCCTCCCTCATAGTGAGCCAGAAGTATCCCTGACGGAGAGCCTTTTGGGCTAAGGATATGCCCCCCAGATGATTTCCACAGACGCCCTCGTGGATTTCTTTGAGGATGTAGTCGGCGTCGGTGGGTCCTACACACTTGAATAGGGGATAGGAGAATGACCTTCTGTATAGACGTCCGTCGAGGAGGATGAATTTGGAGGCCCTCCACTTGAGCAGTCTGGCTTCGTTTCGGTCATTAGGGAGAGTGCCATCGATGAGATAGCGGACGTAGGCATCCATCCATGTGGGCTCTTGGGTGAGCGGGAGGACTTCCTCGCTACCCTCTATGCTGGGCCTTTCTAAATATTCAATGTAAGCATCCCTTGCCATACCGTCGGCAGAGGTAGCCAGACGAGAAAGGATGTCGGCCTTAGCATTTTCACTCCGGGGAATGTAACTGATACTGAAGTAAGGTTACGGGGAGGTCAGGAGCTGAACCTTGCTCAAGTACTGAGTCATAACAGGGTCACGCGCCTCGTATTCTCCGTTGATTTGCCCGAAGACGAGTTGCGAGTCCGTGAAAGCTCTGAGACGCCTTATTCCAAACTCCTGGGCTAGCCTTAATCCGGCCAGCAGGGACTCATACTCAGCTTGATTGTTGGTGGCTTCGAATAGGAACTGCAGGGCGCACTCCGTCCTCTCTCCTCCTGGCCTGGCAAGAATGAGGTCGGCGCCGCTTCCCTGAGAGTTTGATGCACCATCCACATGAAGGATCTAAGTTTCTCCATCGCTGTTTGGTTCGAGTTTGAGTTGTTCCTTGGTAACCTCCTCAGTTGCCTCCTCCGCCCAAGTGCATTCAACTAAGAAGTTAGCTAAAACGTGGGACTTCAGAGCCGATCATGCCTGGAAGGAGAGGTCGAACTCTCCTAGCTTGATGGTCCACTTGGCAAGTCGGCCCGAGGTATCCGGACAAGCCAGGATGGCTCGAAGGGGTTGGTCCGTGAGCACCACGATAGGATGGGCTTGAAAGTACGGGTGGAGGCGTCGGGCAAAAATTATCAGGGCGAAAATAACTTTTTTTGTCTTGAAGTACCTAACTTCTGCATCATGGAGGACCTTGCTCGCATAATAGATGGGTCTCTGGGTTCCGTCGGCGTCGAGACGCACTAGGACTGAGCTAACGGCTTCCGAAGAAGCAGCTAAGTAAAGGAAGAGACTTTCCCCGTCTCTTGGCTTGGATAGGAGCGGTGGAGAGGACATGAACGCCTTCAACCCATCGAAGGCTCTCTGGCAGTCGTCCGTCCATTCGAAGCTGTTCATCTTCCACAGGGCCTTGAAGAAGGGCAAGCATCTCTCGACCGATTTGGAGAGGAAACAACTCATAGCCGCCACTCTCCCCGTCAGTCGTTGCACTTCCTTTTTGCTGGACGGCGGCCTCATGTCGAGTATGGCGCTGATCTTCTCCGGGTTTGCCTCGATCCCCCGCTGGGTCACCATGAAACCCAGGAACTTGCCTGCCGTGACCCCGAAAGCATACTTCTTGGGGTTCAGCTTGACTTGGAAATGACAGAGGTTGTTGAAGGTTTCCTCTAAGTCGGAGACGTGATCGGAGGTGCGAGTGCTCTTTGTCAGCATGTCATCTACATAGACCTCCATATTCCAGCCTAGCTGATCCTAAAACACTATGTTCATCAACCTTTGGTAAGTTGCCCCCGCATTCTTGAGGCCAAAAGGCATCACTTTGTAGCAATAAATGCCTTTCTCCGTCACAAAGGATGTGTGCTCCTCATCGCTGGGGTCCATCCTTATCTGATTATATCCAGAGAAGGCGTCCATGAAGCTGAGGAGCTCATGCCCAGAGGTGGAATCCACCAACTGATCTATCGTTGGCAGGGGAAAGCTGTCTTTCAGACACGCCTTGTTGAGGTCGGTGAAGTCGATACAAATTCTCCAGCTCCCGTTTGCCTTTCGCACCATGACCACATTAGCCAGCCAGCTAGGGTAGTGTGCCTCCCGGATGTGACCAGCGCTGAGCAGCTTGTTGACTTCCTCATCGATAGCCTTTTGTCGATCAAGAGCGAAGCTTCTCTTCCTTTGGTGGATTGGACGGTGCCGTGGGTCAATGTTGAGCTTGTGGGTGATCACCTCCGGAGGGATGCTGGGCATATCAGATGCTAACCAAGAGAAAACGTCCGAATTAGCCCGCAGAAAAGCCAAGAGGTGCTCCCGATCCTCTGGGGGAAGGAGTCCGCCGACCCGGATGGTCTTCGTCGGGTCGTCTCCCGGAGGGAAAGTTAAGAGGTGCTCGGCTGGTTCTCCTCCCTTGTTGGAATCTCTGGGATCGGGTGCTTCTAAAGTTGATTCAGCTTTCAAAGGACTTGATGCCGCGTGATAACAGGGCAGGACCAGGCTGGTCTCACCATGCATCTCTCCGACTCCTTCACTAGTGGGGAACTGCACCAGTAAATGCCGGGTGGAGATAATTGTGACCAAAAAGTTAAGACCTGGATGCCCGAGAATGGCATTGTAAGCCAAGGGGACCCTTATGACTATGAATTTCATGATCACTGTGCTTTGGCATGGCGGTGTTCCAGCTGTACAGGCAAAGGTATCTCGCCTTCAACCCTCACTGAGTCCTCGGTGAACCCGACCAATGGGACCGCCACAGGCTGAAGGGAGTCTAAAGATAATCCCATCCGAACAAAAGTGTCATAAGTAAGGATGTCAGCTGAGCTGCCACTATCAACTAATATCCTTTTTACAGGGTGCTTGGCGATCGTCATGGAGATGACGATGCCTTCATTGTTTACATTTTCCACAACAACAGATCCCCCCTCAGGAATTACATTATTCATCGCCTCCTCCCCTCTCGGCCGCTTAGATGCGGAGGTCGTTTCCCAAGACACCATTCCGACTGTCCGCTCAGTGGGGGCGTTATCGACCGTGGCCTGAACAGGTGGAGGCCCTATGAGGGTCGACTGTGGCTGCGGCGCCTTCTGAACATACTTGCTGAGGTAGCCCCGCTGAATGAGCTCCTCGATGGCCCGTTTTAAGCTGTAGCAGCTGTCGGTGTCATGGCCATAATCCCGGTGGAATCGGCAGTAACATCTTTTGTCGCGGGGAGGACCTTTCTTCATGGGAGGAGGGCGCTGGAGGTAAGGCTTTCCCTCGATCTCCATCAGGATGTGGGATCAAGGGGCGAGAAGAGGTGTGAGCTTGCTCTTGTCGGGGACGGGACTTCGATGCCTATTATCGGATCGACGAGGCGGGTCCGACCGCCGGTGTCGAGGAGGTCTACTCGGCTCAGGGCGAGTGGGCTTGTGGCTGGAGCTCCTTGAAGATTCTCGGCGGGTGAAGTCAGCTTCATCCGCACGGATGTACTTTTGAGCCCGAAGGAGGATGTCGGAGTAAGAGCTCGGAGGCTTTTTATCCAAGGAAAAGGTGAAGCGGGATGGAAGGAGTCCCCGCTTTAGCGCCAACGTCGCTACCGCATCATCGAGATGATAAACTTCGAGGGTAGCAGCCTTGAACCGGGACACAAAGTCCCGCAGCGATTCCCCCTCCTTCTGGCGCACGGAGAAGAGGCTGTCCGCTACCCTTGGAATCCATCGGCAAGCATCGAAATATGCCAGAAAGGCCTTCTCCAGCTCTCGGAAGGAGTCGGTGCTGTGAGGGGGCAGGCGCGAGTGCCACGCGCAAGCGGCCTTCCGTAGAGTGGCGGAAAAGGCCTTGCAGAGAAGGGCGTCCAAAGCGCCCTGGACTTGCATCATTGTTTTATAACTCTCGAGATGATCGAGAGGATCTGTCGTACCGTCGTACGGGTCTACTTGGGGGAAGCGAAATCTGGAGGGGACAGGTTCCTCCAATATCCAGCGGGTGTAAGGAGGACGGGTGTCAAACTCTTCCTCCGGTTGATGATTGATTTTCCTGGTGAGCTCATCCAGCCGCCTATTGTACTCGTCCAGGCGCTCCTCCGCCTAGTGGCTGATTGTCGGGGCCCTCCGAGATGGCTCGGAGGAGGAAGAAGAAGAAGAAAAAGAAGAGGAAGGACGCAAGAGCTAGGACTTCCGCTTTGGTTCCTCCTGATGATGCGGCTCGGGAGGAAATTTGCTGGGGGCACGATCAGGGGACCATGGCCGTTTAGGGGGCTCACGGCGAGGCTTCCTAGGGGAAGCCGGATGATGACCGGCCTCCCGCCGAGGAGAGCCTCCTCTTGCCGACTGTTGACTGGCGGAGGGAGCGGTCTGGTGTTGGGTGGCCACGGACTGTTGCTGCTGGAGTCCGTGAACCATAGCGGTGAGAGTTTGAACTTGCTGGGTGAGAGTCACTAGCCACTCCGCAGTTTGGACGGCTGCATCCGGTGGTGGGCAGGTGATGGGAGGATCGGTAGCAGGGGGATTGGCCTCCTGCTGCCAACTGGTGGGGGGAGCCCCGTTGGACAGCTGACGGAAGCGTCCTGAGCTCGTGTCACCACCATGGCTTCAAGAGGAAAAGAGGGGGGGAGCAGAGTTCGCTGAGATGTAGCATAGGGAAACCCTAAAATACTTGCTGCGTTAGCCCCGGCACCCCCTACCTGGCACGCCAATCTAATGATGCCCGATCACTGGTCCTGAGCATCGGGAAAAGGAAATGGATTGATTCTCGAATCTTTGCTCCACCAGGTTGCCTGCAAAAAAGTCCCAGGACCGGAGGGATTCTCTGGTGGGACCCTCCGACGCTCAAGTTAGCAATCGAGGTCGCAGCTGAGGAGGAGCTCGAATGAGCTCTTTTTAGATGAAAAGTATTTCCAGGGAGGAGGGATTCCTCTCTAAGTGCTAAGATAGCGATTCCTTGGGGTTATCGCTCATACCTGATTATTGAGTGGATTCACCTTCTTATAGGGGTTGACACTTGCATGACCACATGGGATTCCGTGAAAAAGGAATGTCCGCGGAGTTCTTAGGAGTTGTATGAATCTGGGCTGGTTGGTGGGTTCTGTCCCATCGGAGAGGGAGAAAACGGTGGTTGGTGGGCTACGTCCCATCAGCCAGTGGGGCTATTGGGTAGTTGGGTCCAGTCCCATCAGCGGCATGGCCAGTGGGTAGTTGGATCTGGTGTTGTCAGGCGGCGTGGGTCAGGAAGGTGGCGTCCTGAACTACCAGGGCCGTGCTAGGGCTGATTTGAAGGAAACGGGGGCATTTCAACTTTTTAAAGGGAGCCGAGGCTGAGCCGGGTCGACCGGGGATGGCCGGAGCCAACCTCGCCGACCATGAAGTGCTGGGGCGGGGCCGACCAGGAATGGTCGGGGCTGACTCGACGGGCTGGAGCTGTCGAGACCGAGCGGGACCGACCAGGAATGGTCGGGGCCAACTCGACGGGCTTGGAGCTGCCGGGGTTGAGCGAGGCCGACTTGGCAGGCCTGGAGACACCGGGGCTGAGCGGGGCCGACCAGGAATGGTCGGAGCCGACTCGGCGGGCCTGGAGCTGCCGGGGCCGAGCTTGGCCGACCAGGAATGGTCGGGGCCAACTCAGCGGGGCTGGAGCTGCCGGGGCCGAGCGGGGCCGACCAGGAATGGTCGGGGCCGACTCGGCAGGCCTAGAGCTGCCGGGGCTGAGCGGGGTCGACCAGATATGGTTGGGGTCGACTCGGTGGGCCTGGAGCTACCGGGGCTGAGCGGGGCCGACCAGGAATGGTCGGGGCCGACGCGGTGGGCCTGGAGACACCGGGGCCGAGCGGGGCTGGCTAGGAATGGTCGGGGCCGACTCGGCGGGCCTGGAGACACCGGGGCCGAGTAGGGCCAATCAGGAATGGTCGGGGCCGACTCGGCGGGCCTGGAGCTGCCGGGGCCGAGCGGGGCCGATCAGGAATGGCCGGGGCCAACTCGGCGGGCCTGGAGCTGTCGGGGCCGAGCGGGGCCGACCAGGAATGGTCGGGGCCGACTCGGCGGGCCTGGAGACGCCGGGGCCGAGTGGGGCCGACCAGGAATGGTCGGGGCAGACTTGGTGGGCCTGGAGCTACCGGGGCCGACCAGGAATGGTCGGGGCCAACTCGGTGGGCCTGGAGATGCCGGAGCCGAGCGGGGCCGATCAGGAATGGTCGGAACCGACTCGGCAGGCCTGGAGCTGCCGGGGCCGAGCGGGGCCGACCAAGAATGGTCGGGACCGACTCGGCAGGCCTGGAGCTGCCGGGGCCGACTAGGAATGGCTGAGGCCGACTCAATGCATTAATGTTTTGGTTTTTTCAAAATTGCCCTTGCAGCTATACCGGCCACATCACCGTTCGTGGCCACAAATGGTACCCGAGCAAAAGGTGGCTCGACAGCAGAAAAGGAGTGATCCTGTGTCTTTTTTGGATCCATTTTGGTGTTCCTTATTCAAGAGTAGGCCAGCCAATTCCAGCCAATTGATGCCGCCGGAGAAAAAAAGCAACGGGCGGTGGTAGCCGGCGCTGGAGGAGGACGTCAAGGCTTTCATCAAGGAAGGAAGGCCATGAAGGTGCAGGTGATGGCGGAATTGACCTGAGCATTGGCAACCCCATGGTGGAAGCCACTGGAGGGTCTGAAGTCCATGACGGGCTGAAGAGGAATTGCAAGGAATGGAAAGAACTGGTGGCAGAAAGACAATCTCGTCGGAGAAGAAAGCCCCATTTACTCTTACTTGGAGAAGAGCCGGTTCACTAGAAGGAGGAGCGTGTAACCACGCCAATCTAAGCCCAGAGCACCCCTTTTGAAGGGAAGCTCACAGTCGGGTGGAGAGGATTGTATTACTTAAAGAAGAGAAGCCCTAATTGGAGCGATGGAAGCGATCCCGAGCCATCGACTGGCCAGTCCGGTGAGGGAGGTATGCAGCGTTGCAAATTAAGAAGGGCTCGGGCCTCAGTTTCTTGGGCTGATTAGGCTCCATGGCTGACCAAATATGAAAGCTTTTTCTTCAATATGTTTTTAGCCAGTAGAGGTGGAGCCAGTAGAGGTGGCCGAACCTTGTCGGCGAAGGTCACGTTCAAACATCGATGGAGAAGGAGCTGAGTCACTACCGGTGAGATGGTAAGTGTTGAAAAAATATTTTTGATCTTACAAAAAATTTCTTTCTAAAATTACTAAAAATATGTTATAGAAATTTAAATATATAAATAAAAAAAACAAAAAGATTAGATGGATCGAACCATGATCGAAACGTGTTAGACACTGTCCAAAGGATCAGATTTTTGTCCCTTCATGCAGGTTATTGGCGATCTGTCCCCAAGGTACAACGACCCGACCCGGCTCGATCCGATCTTTTTACTACGAGCATGATCGTGTGAAGGTGCAAACCCAACGATTACCTTCAGATGCCCAAAAGATCAATAAAATATATAAAAATAAAATGAGATAAAATAAATCATATATGCTACTCCAAATTATTCTAAATTGATTCTTCCCTCAATCTGAATCCCTAAGCCTATTTATAGGCTCGGCCCATAAAAGCTCCAACGGCTCGGCTCATAATGGCCTTAAAGGCCTAATGGCCGTTAGCCCCAAATTACGTCAAAAACGGCTTATAAATTAAATTATTTGGGCCGTTTCTGAAACGTTGGCCTTCCAACTTCACGCAACGTCAAAAACGGCTTACAAATTAAAAAAAGAAAGGAGCCTCATTGAACTAGGTCCTTTGACTCAGACTTCTACTAATCACACACACAGTATGAATCAATTGGTTTTAAGCGGTCAGTGCATATTAAAGGCCTTGCACTTAGTACCTTGATTTTTCATGAGAATTCTTTAAGGTTAGCACAAATCTTTAGTCACAGCCTAATACGACGATTCTCATATAGGTGAATCCTCCAAGGGTATTTGTGATAATACCCTGCAGATAACCTACCTCGGATCTATTAAGAGTATGACTCAACCTTACACGAATTTACTTTGTCACTTTATAAGAGCACTCATCATAGGGATGGGATGAAAAATTTTTCAAAGATTTGTGCTCTAACACGATCACTTAATCAGCTTTGTTTCTACCACATTGAACCTCATTCATGGGATCTCCAATCACAGAGGTTGGGTATCCACTGCTGGTGACCAAATAATGGGCTTAAGCCACATCCCCTCGATGAATCTAGGACTAAATTCCTAGATAACTCCTTGGTTAATTAGTCTGCCAAAATCTTTTCGGTAAATTTCAAAGAGATAATATTATTTTTGGACTAGACCTCAAATAAAAGAAGCATGCAAAGATATATTAGAATTGAATATCCAAATATAAGATAAACAATAAGTTGGATATTCCAACAGTCATGAGTAAATTATAAAAATTTTTATTAAATCTCATGGCAATAGATTTCAAGAGACTCAAAATAGAGCATTTATATGACATACCTTGTCACAGCATCCAAGTTCATCCATTCTTTGCCATTTGGTAACATAAAAGATTCACAATAGTAGGTAAGCAATAAGTATTTGCCCAATGCTGTCACTTTTGTCTAGCAACTTCAACACAACAAGGAGATATTAAATATTGATCACTATACCAGAAAACACTTATTTGGAACAGAAAAACTTTTGCATTTATGTAAGAATGCAAATATATGCTAGTAGCTGTACTTGAAAGTTAAATAATAAGATGATATAAAATATATCTATATACAAGCACGCATATATTATGTGCACAAGTGCAAGCATGTGTGTTTTTCAATAAGGCTTTGTTTTCATGCTGAATGGTTAACCACCTTATTGATGACTTCACCCCTTGTCCATCTATCCAGTTAACAAAGTAATTCACTTTCTGATTAGCACTTCAGCTTTATATTTGTTAGCTTTGTTAGTTACTACACCAACTTGAGGAGAGAATAAGTATACATATTACATATGTACTTGGGCACTAAGATGTGACAAGCCCCACCTGATTTGCATACGTTTGTGTACCTATATGCATACATGTATAAATGCATATGTATTTATATACATATAATTAAACATGTGAATGTTCGGTGAATAGAAAGAAGCCTCTGACATGTTGAACAAACCATATGCACACACACCAAGATTCAAGCTTCAACTTCTAACAAGTCAGAAGACAAATGAAGCTCAACAGTGTCTAACATTTAGAATAAGACAACAATGTCATATGTTATTATTTTTATTATGTCTTATTTATCAGTTTAGTATATTTTATGCTCACCATATATCGCCCGAGGCATATCAAAATGTATTAAAATCTGATACTACAAATGAAGCAGATAAACCAAATAATGATTGTTTGTACTAAAATAATTGCATAGCAAATTACAGAGATAGCTGGACAGTCACTTTTATTATAGGCTAAGTACATGACCATGATTGCCCAATCTATTTAATAATCAAGATTTGTTACACCAATTTCTGTCCATGTATGTGCATGAGCACTTAACCGTCTGATGGTGAAGATAAACTGGGTATTCATTTTACCATATATTTAACAAAAATTAGTAAGGAAGAAGAAAAATGGCGTGTATCAACTAACTCTTTTAAAGCAACATAGCACAACAATCCCTTCCAACGGTAAAAAGATCAACTTATGAAATATAAGTTAAAGCATTGCAACAATGTTAATATTTTGCCCAAGGAAAATAATAAGTATTCAAACCATATTTTTCCCCCTTAAATCTTGGGCCCAATGGATGATCATAATTTAGCATAGCAACATTTGCACCATTAATTTCATGCATTTCAGAGTGGCATGAAAAATTTATATGTTGAGCAAATGCAAAACAGAATAAGAAGATGGAATTGAAAATCTAGCAATATCTAGAAAAGAAGGAAAAATCTGATCCTTAGCTGTTGGAAAAATATTGTTGATCTTACAAAAAATCCCTTTCTAAAATTGCTAGAAATATGTTATAGAAATTTAAATATACAAATAAAGTAAAACAAAAAGATTAGATGGATCAAACCAGGACCGAGGCGTGTTAGACACTGCCTAAAGGATCAGATTTTCGCCCCTTCGTGCAGGTTATTGGCGATCTGTCCCCAAGGTACAACGACCCAGCTCGATCCGATCCTCCTACTACGAGCATGATCGTGTGGAGGTGCAAATCCAACGATTACCTTCAGATGCCTAAAAGATCAATAAAATATATAAAAATAAAATGAGAGAAAACAAATTATATATGCTACTCCAAATTATTCTAAATTGATTCCTTCCCTCAATCTGAATCCCTGAGCCTATTTATAGGCTCGGCCCATAAAGTTCCAACGGCTCGGTCCATAATGGCCTTAAAGTAGGCCGTTAGCCATAAATTACATCAAAAACGACTTACAAATTAAATTATTTGAGTCATTTCTGAAACATTGGCCTTCTAACGTTCACGCAACGTTCCAACGGGACGCGTTGGAACGTTGCGTCAATGTTGCTCGCAAGCGTTCTTCCTTTTTTTTTATTATTATTTAAACTTTTTTTAACAGTAAGAAGATATTGTACAGGTGCCAGGGTGAAAGAATTAAAAAAAAAAGGAAGAAAGGAAAAAAAAATCTGCTTTCCATTGAAAAATTGCTATTCAAATTGGAATAAGTTCAGGATTAAGTTGGAATAACTTGGAATGAGAGGAGTAATTATTTCAATGAGGTTGTTTTGATGAGCTCAATTGATTTGGTGGTATCCAGCTGTTGGTGAAATACTCGTTTAGAAAGCCCAATTTCTAAGAGGTGCATTTGAAAGTACAGTTGGTGAGAAGCTTATTTGTAAAGCCCAATGGATGAGAAGCTTATTTGAAAGGCTTAATTGGTTCAGAATTTAGTTTGGTAAACTCAATTGATTAAAAAGCTTACTTGGTCAATTTGAAACCTTATTAAGTTTACTTAGTCCATATGCCTATTTGGTAAGCTTAATTGCTTGTAAAACTTATTTAATTTGGCAGGCTTAGTTAGTTGAAAATCTTATTTGGTGAAGTTTAATCAGTTGAAAGGCTTATTTAGTAAATTCAAAAATTCTTTTGTTGTTTTTGTGAAAGGCTTAGTTCTTCACCAAAGATAATGATAAAGTTTGAGATTAAAAAGTTTAATCGCATTAATAGCTTCAACTTATGGCAAGTTAAGTGAATGCTATTTTGATGCAACAAGGAGAGGATAAGGCATTTCTCGAAATATGTCTCTTAAGCTAAACGAGGAGAAGTAAGAGATAGATGCTAAGACCTATATTGCAATACAATTATGCTTGTTTGATGAGATATTGCATTAAGTTATGAATGTGAAGGCGGCTACTTCATTATAGCAAAAGTTAGAATCATTGTATCTGATAAAATCCATATCTAATAAATTGTATCTGAAGCTTCAATTGTTCATGCTATGCTTGGCTAAAAGTATGTCCATTAAATCCCATCTAAATGAATTTAATTCAATTATTACGAATTTGCAATCAATCGATATTAAGGTGGAGGAAGATGAAACTCTCTTGCTTATACTCTTTACCTCAATCATATAGATATTTCATAGATATTTGCTTTATAGTCAAGTATTCTCTTTCTGTAGAAGAGGTTAAAGCAATTTTACTCTTTGAGACTTAATAATTAGGTGGGAGATAATGAGTAACGTAGGTGATAGCCAAAGAGAAGTCTTGATGATCAAAGGGCGATCTAATGAAAAAAAAGCTAAAGTGATAATAAAAAGTTTAAATCAAAGTTAAAGTACAGAAAATTGACCTAAAACTATTATAAGAAAGGATACACCAAGGCTAACTATTATAATTCAAAGAATAAGCAGTAGAATAATGATTATCAGGATTAGAAGAAACATGATAAGAATGTTGAAGCTAGTTTGGCAGAAACATATTTTAATAATTTTAATCATGTTCTCTTTATGAATGAAGAAGCCAGATTAAAGGAGAATGGATTATAAATTTAGCCTATTCATGGTGGAGTTGTGATGATAGGAAATAATGCAAAATTCTCTTCCTTGGAATTAGAACAGCTCAAATCAAGATTTTTGATGGCACACTTAAGAACTTTGTCAGATGTTCTATATGTTCCAAATTTGAAGAAAAATCTTATATTTCCGGGTACCCTTAATAAGAATAGATTTAAATATTCGATTGCAAATAAAACTTTGAAAGGGCTTTATGATAAAAGTCAAGTGGTCTAAGAAACTATATGTATTGCAAGGTTCTACTATTACGGATATTGCACCGTCATCTTCTATATCGGATTCAATGTACATAACATACTTCTCTGGTTAAAACTCTAGGTACTTCTATAGTTTAGTAGTTTAGTATTGGCAGGGATGACCAAGAAGAAAAATAAAGCCACCATAGAAATATGGTTATGAAAATTTAGTAACTTATGTTTTGTTAACAGTACAAGAGAATCGATTTTGGTAAGTCTCTTTTGATAGCCAAGTTCAAGCATTATTTGGACTTGATTGGCATTCGCAGCATGTGAACGATAACCCATTATGAGTATCTAAAGAAGGTGAAAGAGATTTTAACTATCTTTTCAGTATTGTTTGCGAATTCAAGCCAAAGTGAAGATTTGTTAGAGTTAATTTATCTTAGAATTCATAAGCTCAAGAAAGAAAGATTTTTTATATCTAAGAAGGTATTCAGTCTCAATTCATATAAGCTTAAAATTCAAAAGATAAAAAACACATTTCTATGTTCTTATAAAATTTTAGTTATAGTTTATATAAATATTATATTTCTTTTTTATATAAGCATATGTAGTTTTAATTTTTAGAAAAATTTTAGTAATACGAAGGATTATTATGAAAGTTTAAAAGATAATTCGGTTGGATGCATATGGGCCTGAGATTTGAGAACTTGATGACAAATATAGTTCTTTTAATAATTGAATGTATATGAAATTAAAAATTTAAGAACTTGATGAGGAGCAGCCCTTGTAATTTTTAATTATTTGGATAATAAGATTCTTGACATTCATTCATCAGTGAACATAAATTAATAAGCTGAATCATGTAATTACTGTATATTTACTCTATTATTATACTTGAAAGGTATTTCATGCTGCGGCTGATTATGTTGCTTATTTTATCATCCGTAATCTTGGTCGACGGATTTGGCATACTGAGATTCTTTATTCTGTCTTATTACAGTAAATTTTATACTCAAATGTTTCGGACTTGATTCACATCAAAATGATGTGGTCGTTTATCTGTAACACAAAAAAAAAAAAAAAAAAAAAAAAAAAAAAAAAAAAAAGGCATTTCATGCTCTAGACAGAGGCAGCTCTAGATCTCTCCGTCATCAGCTGGGATCACCCTCGGACTGACAAGATCTCTAAAAGAGGCCTCTTTTTCTCTATCCTAATCTTCACATTCCACCACCTTTTTATCGTTTGCCAAAACTTTCACGTGGCTCCATCGTGCCGGAAGCCACACCCCACTTTACGCATCCCTTTTCCGTGCACCCACCTGCCTTCGTTTATCTTCGTCTCGAGTTTGCTCTCCAACGTTTTAATATTAGTTTTCCATGGGAGCACGTTGGCCATCCCAAGTCACAGGGCCCACGTTGGAGGAAAAGAAGACATGGCTATAAAGTGTCGGAATATGGTATGGTATGGGTTTTTCCTTAACCTTTCCATGTATCGCCAGGAAATCCATGTACTCTAACCGTGCCATAGAGCAAAGAGATATCCTACTACCTTGCACTTTCATCACCTCACATGTTTGATGCTCCATTAGAGATATGTATAACTATTATAATAGGCATTCAAATTTATATTTTATAATTATACATACACAATAATTATGATATAATAAAAAAAATTTATTTAAGTTAATCATAAAATGATAAGAATCTTTATTTAGTTAAAAAGATCTTGTTTTATATGAAACTAGAACTCTTATCTAATAATCCTTAGAAATAGAATAGAAGATGAGCTGACCACTTCTAATAACGAAACAAATACGTGCATTCTCTTCATATATGAAAGAAGATCTGTCTTCATTAATTTCCTAGGCTGCCATCTTTGGCCTAAGATTTAAGGTGTGGAAAGCTTGTGAATGACTCTGATAGCCATTGTATAAAAAGAGAAAGATATTACAAGATTCGTAATACAAACTAAGAATTCTAATTCTTTTTATTTAATCTCAGAGGTATTTCGTTTACCCTATATTCTTTTATAAATTAATTAATAATGGTATCTCATTATTTTTATTTCTTATTTGATGATGCTACTATAGATTATGGATATTTTATTCTTGATTAGTTGGACATATTATTTTGCCTTACATATTAAGAGATGATAATTATCTAAATGTAATATTTTTTTTGATTTTAATATATAGGAAAGAATTTTAAGGTTCTACTTGAATTAGAATAACATATAAGATGCATGCCTAATTTAATATTTTCACAACAATGTAGTGAAATAGCCTCAAAACCTTAATTGTTTATCTAACCGAAATTGATAAACTTGAAAGAAAGAATTACGATATAAAGCATAGAAAATTATAGTACCTCTTTAATGAGAAGAAAGTGCTAGAAATTTTAACCAACAACATGAACCCACCTATAGAAGGGCAAATGGCCAAATATCACCATGATCAAAAAGTTTATCAAAATTAATACAAGAAGGATGGAAATACGCGCTTTACTATGTTGAGTTACATGGAAGATGATCTAATTAAAGAGTTTGAGAACTTACAACTGCCAAAGAAATGTAGGAACAACTTAAGCTAAAATATTGAGGCATAACAGCAACTAGGCTGCAAGCTTTGAACTTAACATTCAATTAGTATATTCTAGACCCAAAACATTCCATGGTAGAGCACTTTAGGATGATATCTTTAATTATTAGAGAATTGAAGGATGTTAGTAATGATCTCCTTGATGAGCAGTAAGTTTAAGCTGTTATTAGGTTACTTTCTAAATTTTTTTGTGGCTAAGTGAAATTAGTGCTGACACACAATGAGAGTATTATGACCTTCGAGAATATTGTATACCATCTTGAGCTTGAAGTGAAACTATGAAATGCAAATTGCAGTGCAGCACTAGTTGCTTAAGCTATACAGCACAAAGGAAATAGGCTTAAGCATAAGAGACAGTAAAAAAGAGCAAGTCATATAAGCGTAAAAATAGTGGAGTAGCCAAAGTCAAGTGCTACAAATGCCAAAACATGGGTCACTTCGCTCATAATTGCATTGAGCCGAAGAAGGTAAACCCATATCCTTACTCTCTCTCCCTAATTATGTATGTTCACATATATTTGCTGCTCATCTATGCTCTAATTGGATTGTAGACTCAGATGTAGCTTGAGATCGAGTAGGATATGAAGATTATCGTCGAGTACCATTAGGTAGCCACTATATCACTATGAGCAATAGCGCACAAGAAAATGTGCTTGGCATTGGCATTTATCAACTAAGGATGCGTACGAAACATGACCTATTATTGTATGATGTGTCGTATGCAATCTACTTTCAATTCTAGCATCTTTAGAGTTAGATTTTTCTTTCCATTTTGAAGGGCCTCTATTAGCTATCTATTTGGATAGGAACTTTTATGGCTATAGCCATTTGAATAACAATTTCTTTGTAATGGATTTGGTTTTAAATGATTATTCTACTTCTTTAGTTATATCTTCTTTGGATGTTATGTCTAATTTTATTAAATGGCACGCGAGATTGGATTTACATAGGACAAAAGAGAATGGCTAGACTAGATAGAGAAGGCTTGTTGGGCTCTCTTGCTAAAATCAATCTGCCTTTGCATGAATAATGTTTATTAGAAAAGGCTGCAAAAAATCTTTTGGAAAAGCTACTAGAGCATCTCAACCACTAAAATTAATCCATTCAAATATTTGCAGACCTATGAGTGTTAGGGCACGCTATGGTGCCTCTTATTTACTTTTATAGATGATTACTAATAATATAGTTCAGCGTACTTGTTGTCTCATCGATCATAAGTCTTGGATTATTTCAAATGCTTTCTGACTAAAGTTGAAAATCAAAAAGAGAAGAGCATAAAGATTCTTCACAATGATAGAGGCTAAGAGTATTTGTCTGACAAATTTAAGGAATTATGTAAGAAAAAGGGGATACATGAGCAATTAATGATTCCTGATACTTTCATAACAAAACGGTATTGCAGAGAGGAGAAATTGTACACTCTTGAAAATGGTTAGGTCAATGATGGTATATACCAACCTCCCAATAAGCATTTAGGGGATGCACTTTTGACTGTTGCCTATAATTTTAACTATATACCCTTTAAGTCAATTCCTACTACTTATGAATTGTTGAACGACAAAAAGCCTAATTTGTGAGGGTTTTCCCATGGGAATCAATAGGATATATTCATAATCATTTTTATAAATATGAAAACTTGGGTCTTATAAGATATCCAGATCACTTGAAGGACTATATAATGTATGGTAAACATTTTGATGGAGGAATGACTGATTTAGAGTCTAACGATGTAGATTTAAAGGAAGGATTTCTCAAGCAATGATGAAGTAAAGAGGGATCTTAGACTATACGAGTTACAAGAACCTTAAGGAGACACTTTTGTCTTGAGAACATGATGAGAAATAATGTCCTCATCCAATGATTTATGGAGACAGTGAGAGTGATCCTATAGCTAGTGGAAGTATTACAATCAGTAGGACTATACCACTAGAACACTCTCAGGATCCATAGCTTCAAGGAAACAAATGAGGAATAGTTTTCAATATTGATTTAATATTGAAGGGGAATCCTTCTTTTATGCTCTGTTGAATGCTGATGAGTTGGTTTCTTACGAGAAAGCTATTAATTCACTTCTAAAAAATAGATGAATGCCATAAAGGATGAGATTAGCTTGATCGCTAAGAATGATGTATGGAAATTAGTTGACCTTCCACCTGGGTGCAAGATTATTGGAAATAAGTAGGTCTCAAAAATTAAACACAAGATAGATGATTAAATTGGCAAATATAAGGCCTGCCTTGTAGTGAAAGTATATATTCTTAAAGAGGGCATAGACTATGAAAAGGCATTCTCCCTAATGATGAGATTTGCCTCTATTTGCCTAATTCTAGCTATAATCGCACATTTGGACCTAGAGTCATTCTAAATAGATATAAAGATGGTATTTCTCAATACAAAACTAGATGAGAAGATTTATATGTATCAATCATTAGGTTTTATAGTTAAAGGATAGAAACGTAAAGTGTGTCACTTAAAACATTCTATTTATAGCCTAAAACAATCATCGATTCTATTAAGCTATCACTTTGGTAAGCTTGTGTAATTGTGGAAGACCATTTCATGTATGTCAAGAGGATTGAGAAAAGAATTCTTATCCTTTTACTATACATAGATGACATTTTTCTAGCCACAAATGATATGGAGTCAATCACTACCACTAAGCAGTGGTTGTCCTTCACATTTAAGATGAAGGACATGGATCAAGCAAATTATATGTTAGGATTTAAGATTTATAGAGATTGTTCTAAAAGACTCCTAAGTTTGTCTCAAGAGACCTACATAAGGAGAATTTT
Organism: Calamus simplicifolius; assembly: GCA_900491605.1. Classification (NCBI taxonomy): domain Eukaryota; kingdom Viridiplantae; phylum Streptophyta; class Magnoliopsida; order Arecales; family Arecaceae; genus Calamus; species Calamus simplicifolius. The sequence continues at coordinate 465,177 of UESW01004047.1, forward strand.
AGAACATTTTTGAATGCATAATAAAAGGCTCATTGATACTCCAATGGAAAAGGATCGTATTTTTAGCACCGAACAATGCCCAAAATCAGAAGAAGAGAAAAGATAGATGGCCAAAGTTCCTTATGCTAGTGCAGTTAGGAGCTTAATGTAAGCAATGATGTATACTCAACATGATATATCCTTTGCTATTAGGATGGTGAGTAAATATCAGAGTAATTCTGGTAATGCTTATTAGCAAGCAGTTAAGAGGATTTTTTCATCTCTGTGAGATATAAAGAACCTTACCTTATGCTATCATGGTGGTATCTAGGGTTGATTAGATATAGTGATGCTAATGAATTCTTTGACATGAGCGCAAATCTATATTAGGATATTCATGCATATTAGATAGTGGAGCCATTTTATGGTGCAATAAGAAACAGTCCTGTATCGCTTTATTTGTGATGGAGTTAGAGTACATTGCTTGTATAGCTATAGTTCAAGAGGTTATCTAGTTAAAGAGATTCTCGCAAATCTTAAGCCTAACGATGAATACAAATGATACCATTATAATTTATTGTGATAACACAGGTGCAATAGCTTATGCAAGAGATACCAAATATCATAAGAGGTTGAAACATAAGAACACCAAATATCACTTCATTTGAGATGTAGTTATATAGGGATAGGTGGTCCTTAAGTATATCTCGATTAGATATATGATTACTGATCCTTTTACTAAACCTCTTTCTAGAAATATTTTTATAAACATATTAAAGTTTTAGTTTGTATAGGATTTGATGTTTTGTCGACACTATGAATGTTATATGATGTGGATATTTTTTTCATATTTTAATACTTAAATTAGTGCATTATATTTTACAAAGTAGAATGTCAGTAGGATTTGATTGTTCTACTCATATAGGTGATTACACTGGCACTGAGAGAGCAAGCAGGATGAGACATTTTGATCGTAATAGTTCTTATAGCAATGTAATGGTGATCATCTTGGCGCTTAGTTAGCAAGCAAGATTTAAAATATATGATGCCTTAATAATGTTATGATTAGACTATATGAGTCAATATTAAGATAATTTATATTTTTATTTATCTTATAAATAGCCAAATATGAAATTTTAAAGAAGGCACTGTGAGAGTGATTGCCTTGAGATGCTCAAGTCAGATGCTTGAAGAGCGATTAAATCAAGATTTGTATGGTATTGTAGCATGGCATGTCCTAAAAAAAGCTCCACTATTGCATACATATCATACGTATATGCTATAAATCAATCATTTAAGGAGTGGCTTAATGGATTCCTACTTCGTCACTATGTGAGCCTTATAGACTTAAAGTTCTTTCTTGTATGTACCGTTTGAGACTTAGAACTATGTCATAAAGTGGATACTTGATGATGCTACTTTAGCATATCATTTAAGGGCCATGAATCATGCATTCTAGCAAAGAAAGTCTAGAAAAGCAATTGAGGATAAATGGATTGGTATAAGGGGCTAAAGAAAAACTAATTAGTATTATACTTATCATTTGTGACTTATTGCTCGAACAATTAAATTGGATATGACATTCGATTAACTATGACCACAAATGCATTAAGCGAGAGGTCAAACATAGTTTTATATTATTTTGAGGAATAAGAGATGCTTAATCTAGTGTGACCAAATAATTTATGGTACGTGACGAGATATTGAGTTGTAGTGCTATATTAGTAATAAGCATCCATATTCGCATTTTATGATTATCCATAAGGGATAATTATGATTCAGTAAAGGTTTCTATCTAAATTAATCATGGAAGGATGAGAATTCTTATTTAATTATGAGGGAATAAAAATAAAGTGGTCAAACATGCCTTATTTTGTCGAATTAGGACTCTTATATAATAATCCTTATAAATAGAGGATGAGATCGATCACTTACGATAATATACAAATATTTGTGTTCTCTTCATGTGATGAAGAGATTTCTCTCCATTAGTTTCCTAGACTACCATCTTTAGCTTAAGATTTGGGATATGAAGAGCTTGTGGATAACTCTGATAGCCATTGTATGAGATGAAAAATATAAAATAAGGTTTGTAATATAAGCAAAAGATCATGATTCTTTTTATTCAATCTCAAAGAGATATTTTGTTTTCCTTATATTCTTTTATATATTAAGCAACAATAGTCTTTAATAATAAGCCCCCTTACAATGCCTAGGAGTTTAGAAGAGAGTTTTGTCAATGTTCTTTAATTAATACATTAAGCCTTTTAGACAATGTTCATTGCTGACTTCTTTTTTTATGATAATGAAGCCTTTAAGGCCTAAAGAAAGTAGCATCTCAAACATCAAAAGAAGGAAGAACCCATCCTTTTAAAATATACAACAGTATCATTGCTTATTTATCATGAAATCTACCATTTGATTGGCCTTAGAGAGCACATGATGACAATGGATTAGAACTCAAGTTTGGAGAAGGGTTAGGTCTAAAGAGCAAAATGAAAGCAATTTATCACCATGAAGAAATATATCACCGACAATTTAAATGCACCTCTAAGCTGCTATAAGTTCAACTAATGACATAGACATGCAGAGAAAATAACATCTTTTTATGCAACTTTTTGTTTAATTAGAGGTTGTATTCACTTTTAAACTATTTATTGTTAGTAAATAATTTATAATAAAACTTTTGAGTTTGGTAGCCGATAATCTATCCGGATTATCAGTAATTTAAATAGGGCTACTAAATAACTATATTTGGTATATATTTTGAATAGCAATATATCTTGTAGTGGTTTTCTGGATTACCTTAGGAAGGGGTGGTTATCCACATTATAAGTGATGTAGTAATCTAATATTTTGCTTTGACAAAATTACCTCTACTTCCTTTGATCGCTTTTTACTCGCCTTCTTCCCTACCGATCTCACTAGAACCTTGGTATCGAAGGTCTTGAGCTATACCCTTTTTCATCGAGCCGGATCGCGGATCTCCATCACCCAGCGGCTCCACGGCCGTCTTCAGATGCCGTGAAACTTCTTCCAATCGATGGCATCTGGCAACCACTTTAAATACAAATATTTTTAAACATATCATTTATAAATATAAATTTTTAAATCAAATATATAATAATATATAAATTTTTAATAAATTTAATTTAGAAGTATTTTGAGAATTTAATGTTATATGACTAGTAATCTATTTGTCATACCAAATATATTAATCAATATTACTATAGCATTACTTGTGTATACCAAACACAGTAATCAACATTACTTGTATTCTATCAAGTGGTCATCCATTTAGCAATGCATTAATGATGCAATTTAGGCATTGTTGTGAACTTTGTCGCAAACAACAATCCATCGTAATTGCGTCACTAAATAGCGATGCCTAGCGACAAAAAAAAATGCATCACTATTTTGTGACTAAACTGAAGTCCTCACAATTTAGCGATGCATTAGCGACTTCCAATTGCGTCACAATATTACGACTAATTGTATCGCAATATTGCGATGCAATTTGCGTCGCAAAATTATGATGCATTTAGTTGCGTCGCAATATTACGACACAATTTGGCATCATAATTTTGCATCGCAATATTGCGACTCCTATAATTGCGTCGCAATATTGCGACGCATATATTTTCGTCGCAATATTGCGACACAATTTGCATCACAATTACATTGCAAAATTAATAATTTAATTTTTTTAAAATAATTACGGCAAAAAACTTTCATCGTAATAGCGTCGCTAATTAATTTTTTATTAAATTTAAAATATTATAAATCAAAACTCTTAATACAATTTCATTGCATTTAAATATTGATCAAAATATTATCACTAAATATCCAAAAATATTCATCAAAACATTTATCACAAAATTTCCAATAATATATAAAAATTTAATATATTAATAATTTAAAATTTTTATATACAAAATATAAGAAGTAAAGAAAAAAATACATCAAGAATCTGCACTATCACGATCACGGAAAGGCTACAGAGGCTGGAATGAACCCTGTGACATGAGGCAAACCAAATCTGACGCATTTGCTCTCTCATGTCTGTAAGCTCCTGCCGAACCTCCTCCGTAATAGATCTTCGAATGTCGTCTAAATGCTCGGTAGGAATATCGCCAGGTTAGTAAAACTGAAGCCCTGATGGAAAAAATATCTAGAAGCTTTAGTGCCCAGACTGTGGACCCTACGGTCTCACGGCTGGGCACCAATAGCTTCCAAAAATATACGTCGAGTCTCCTGTGGAGTCCGACGGGCGGCCCTCCATCAGTGGAGTCGATCTGCGATGCTTGTGACTGAAGCTCCTCGACTCGTGCCTTTGAATTATAGAATCAACAATAAATGAATCATTATATGAACCTGAATAAAATTTTAAAAATTAAACAGATACAATATAAGGCTAATTTCTTACCGCAACCTCTTATGATCGTACATCGACCCAGGAACCGTCCTTCCTGGTGTGTGTCGTCCTGAATAAGCAAAACTCACCAAGATCTCTGCCCTCCTGCTCAGACTATAAAAGCAGAAGAAATGATATAAATATAAGTATTTATAAATAACTAAATTAGTAATTATATTATTTATGTTTTCTTATCATACGGCGTCTCCTGAATTGAAATGGATCCCGTAGTATGGCAGGAGAGACCCGTGCCATGACCACCCTTCTCGAATTGACGGTTCATGGTGACTGATGTGGACCTCCTTTACCAGACCTCAGACTGCTATACCTGCTGCCAGTCGTACCAAATACCCTTCGGCATATGCACAGAACGCTCACCCGATCTCCTCCAATGATGAAGCATGTCGGAATATGAGCGTGCCGCAAGAGCATTCTATGCTGCCCTAATGGCATCATTGATGGCAGGGTCCCACGTAAACTTTTTTTGCATTGAAATAAACTATTAGTTTAAGAATATATTAAGATTAAAAAATTTTATATCAGTGATAAATTGTATTTAATAAGTTTACCTGAAACTCTGAAAAATAAAACTCCCTCATGGCTACAGATACATGATGCCAATCGTAGCCAGTGTGATCAGCACGCCTTTGGAATATGGAGTTGATCCGGCTCGATACAGATTGCTGCTCAATAAAGCTATTAAAAAAATGCATGTTTATAAGTAATTGACTTTAAAACATAAACATATATTTACAATTAGTATATACTTACAGCCCATCAGCATCAAGTCAAAGTATGGTGCGGCTAGCGTAGGAAGAACTCTCAGAGGTCTATGCCGATTGGCTATGAGACTTGAAGGCTGTAAATTTGAACTCTTCATCTCCAATACTCATGATGTGATCTGATGTGATAGGGCTATGTCCCTACTCACTCTGTCCGTCGGCGGTAGATCTATCTCGGCCCGACATACTGAAAATACTAAAGATTCATGCAATATAATTATGAATAATGATTGAATATGTAAAAATTTAACACTTATAAAAATAAATTGAAATTGAATAAACCTCTATGTTTAATCAGTGTCATTTGTTTCGTCAAATGTTGATTCAATATCCGATGCCGTAACAGATTGTGATTTAGTGTCATTATCATCGAGAGGAAATCGAACATTTGCATCCTTAATTTCTTGGACATCACCATTTGGATCTAACTGATGTTTCAGGAGCCCTTATGTCGTCCTCAATTGCATGCATTTCCATCTTATCCTTTTGAAATATAGGGCACTCAGTTGATTGACTTGATGAACTCTCGTCTAATATGATTGCTGAACGTGGGACAATTTTAGAAACATCCTACCAATCTCGCTTATCATTGCGCAAACTTGGATATCCGCAGTAAAACACTTGCTGAGCTTGGAATGCAAGGATGAATGGTTCATATTTCTGCAATCTTCGGTGATAGTTGACTTCAACTAGATTGTAGTCGTTATGAACCCTTTTACTCATAGGAACTGTCGGATCAAACCAATCGCAATGAAACAATACGAGTTCATTTTATAGGCCAACCGGGATATTCAACTTCAACCACCTCTACTAACTTTCCAGAATAATCCTGCATATTTGCTTCAACACTTTCTTCTTTGACATACACACCCTAGTTCTGCATGCCTCTTGAAGATGATAGTCGTTCAATTTAAAATTTGTACCCATTAACAAAATAGCCAGTAGAGGTTGTTACGGTCTTCAATGGCCATTGCGCTAGACATTTAATGAAAATATTGTTAGTTGTGAATCATGGACCGTTTACCTATAAATTAATAAGTTATTCACAAGCAATTCAAAAAATAAAAGCCATTATTGCAATTGATTGAGTAATACTACTCACATATTCATAAAACCAGTAAGCGAACTCTCCGTTTCTAACTTCTGCCCAATGGCAATTTGACTAATGTTGGAATTCATCTGTCGTTGTCTATCACAATACATCCTTAAGGGATGATAATAATTAAAACTTCTGTTAGCAATTAAATAGTGTGGTATATTATAATTTAAAGTAGTGAAGTTTATACTTACTCAATGTATGGATCGACTTCTCTACGGTTCATTAGGATGCAATAATGTACTGCATTATACTCCACATCGCTCAAATCTCTTGACTTCTGCCTCCCAAATGAACGATCGATACCTTTAAAAACTGATATTCTACCATCATTAGGTTCTCCTTCGTCCACACATACGTCATCGTTACGACCAAGATTTTGGCTCCTCATGTAGACGTGACTCTCAAAGTAATGAGAGGCAAAAGCTGAAACTTCTTCAACCAAATGTGCATTGCATATTGAACTTCAACCCTTGCCTTATTACGCACATTATTTTTTAACTTCTTAAGGTACCTATATGTAAAGGTAAGAAATAAAATAAACCAACTTTCTCGCAATGAAATAATATTCGAAATGTCAACATGTACTACTGATTATTAATATATTTACCTCTCGAAAGGATACATCCAGTGATACTGCACGGGACCAACTATACTCGCTTTGTATGGCAAGTGAACTGGTAAATGCTCCATTGAGTCAAAAAACTTGGAGAAAATATTCGCTCCAACTTGCATAAAATAATTAAAATTTTTTCCTCAAGCCTTGCCATAGATGCAGAAGTAATGACTGCAGCAGATAACTCCTTGAAGAATAAGCTGAGCTCCGTCAATGCCTTCCACACATGGTACGAAAGCAACTCACGAAAAGCTATAGGCAATAATCGTTGCATGGAAACATGGCATTCATGACTCTTCATGCCAAACAACTTGAGTTTATGCATATCCACATACCTACTGATATTTGAAGCATAACTATCTAAAAATTTTAACCCTCTAACCCAGTTACATAAAACTTCTCATGAATTTCTATCAAGAGTGTAACACGCTTTAGGATAGGTCCCATCAGCATTCCTCCTCAAATCAGCTCTTTTGCAATACTGATTAAGTTCTTCTCTCAACTTTGCAGTGTCTTATGTTTTTTCTGGAATGTTTAGCATCGTGTTAAATATGTTATCAAAGAAATTTTTCTCAATATGCATAACATCCAAGTTGTGCCGGATGAGATTTGTACTCCAATACGGTAGATCCCAAAAAATACTCCGCTTCTTTCAGTTATGTTCTTTACATATACGACCATTTATTCTATCTGCATCTGCTTTCCAAGCATACCTCAACCCCAAATGCTCTATAGTATCAAATATATCTATGCCAAACCTAACCGGTTCGGTGAATTTTATGACTGCTTTGTTCTTCCGAAAGGCTATCAAGTTTTGCCTATAAGGATGATTTGGAGTCAAGAACTTTCTATGATTATCAAACCATGACTGCTTACCACTCTTCTGCAATGAGAATGCATCAGAATCATTCATGCAATAAGGGCATGCCATACGCCCAGCAGTGCTCTAATCAGACAATATTGCATATGCCGAAAAGTCACTGATTGTCCACATCAAAGCATCTCTCATGATGAAATTTTGTTTCATAGAAATGTCATAGGCTATGACTCCTGTTTCCCACAATATTTTTAATTCGGCCACCAACGGTTGCAAGAAGACATCAATCTTTTCCTTTGGACTTGATAGTCTTGGAACCAAAACTATCAAAAATATTGTAGTATCTTTTATGCACTTCCATGGAGGAAGGTTATATAGAGTCAGTATCACGGGCCAACATAAATACTGTTGGCCCGCTTGACCAAATGGTTGGAAGCCATCGGTACAAAGATCTAATCTCACATTCCTTATATCTTCGGCGAAATCAAGATGATTCTTATAGAAATGCTTCCAAGCTTTTGAATTTGATGGATGTCGCATTTCATCTTCTTTAGATTCATGTTTGGCATGCCATCTCATATCAGCAGCTGTAACCTCAAATCTGTATAATCTCTACAGGGGTAAAGTAAGAGGAAAGTAATGCAACCTCTTGTAAGGCACACTTTTTTTCCTACTTATACTAGCTTCTCCTTCATCGTTGGTGTACCTCGATTGCCCACAAATCTTACAATATCTCATGTTTGAGTCTTCACCCCAATATATCATACAATTGTTCAAGCAACAATCGATCTTATTAACTAGGAGCCCAAGGCCATGCAATAACTTCTTCGTTGAGTAAAAACTATCTGCTACAACATTATCATTTAGCAAAACTTCCTTCATTAACCCAGCTACAGCATTGAACACCTTTTCTGATAATTGATGTTATACCTTAATATTCAACAACCAAGCAGCCATAGACAATTAGGAATGATTCTCACAACCAGAATACAATTCTAGATTTGCAGCACGTAGTATATCATAAAATTATTGTGCATCTGGATTTGGTTCTTCCATAAATGTATTATGATTGAATTCATTACCCGATGCATTCATCACCATTTCTTCATATCTGTTTAAATTCACAAATGATTCATCAACGGGAATTGAAACTTGTTGGCTTGTGACAGCTGCACCCATTTCCTTTGTTTCACTATAACAGTACCAAACATCGTACCCAGGAACAAACCCCTTTTTACACAAATACCTTTACAGTTTCAACATCTCTGTAGGCTTTATTCTGACACCTGTATAAGTTGCAGGGGCACCTAATCCTAGGCCCATCCATCCATTCAGGTTGGCTACATGCAAATGCAATAAATTCTTTCAATCCATTAAAAAGATCTAGATTAAGCAAGCTATCTTTTATCCTTACATACATCCACGAGCAAGCCCCGCTCATTTTTGACCAACTTATATAATTTCTGTTAAACTATTAAAGAAAACCACAACATAAAACTATATTAGTATTAATAATATATAATTAAATTATTTTTTTTACACATCTAAGGTAAATAATAACTATTTAAATAATATATAACGAAAAATTAATTTTATTTTTAATGATTGCAACCAATTGATTAGGCCAGGCCCTAAGGTCTCTGCCCTGCAAGGCCATGCCACGTGGAGTTCGTGAGACTTCACAAGTATGCAAGTGTCCTAAATTAATTCTACCTTCACTTCATAACTAAAAGGTAAGGCCCTATCCCATTCAAGATTATTTTCTGTGATATATTATTTTGCTATTAATTATTATTGCTTACGTTGAAATTTTAGCAACATTTCTCCATATGTTCTCCTAAGTGTGTGGCATATATGCCATACTAGGAGAACGTATGAGGAAATACAAACCGCAATATCAACCAACGATAACTAATAGCAGACTAACATATCACAAAAAATAATCTCAAACTGTCCACTAGGACAATTTGAGAATTTGTTTGCAAGCCTAAGTCTTGCAAATTTTCAAACGGGTCTAAAGTTTATAATGCTGCGAGAAATAATATGCAATTCCAAAAATAATCAAACTTATGCTTGTGAAAAAAATTTCTTGACTATTATACATATTTTGATTGTGGTCCATAGTCACTAACTTCGAAAGATTATTATGTCCAAGATAATAACCTTAATCCAATATTTATGCAAAGTATTATCTAATAATACTATGGTTTTAATATTGAACAGGCTGGACCGGATATTTTATAACACATCAACCGTGAGACATATGATACGCCACGAAACCCTTAAGTGTAATACCTCAATATGCTCACATCATACATCTATTAAAGCCATACCTAATCTCATAACCAAAATAACATATCCCAATATATCATGTTCTTGTAACTTAAATCAAAGTCAAAGTCAAAACCATTTCATAACAAAATAAGATGCAACAATATATGTAAGAAGTTCACCAATAAACTATCATGCATAGTTTAACATGCTGAGAAATTCAACAATAAATATATAAAAACCACTAATTAATCATGGCTTAATTAACTTACTATAAAAATACTAATTAATCATTTAACAATTTATTTAATTAATTTACTATCAGAATCACTAATTAGCTTATATTACAAAGATGTTATATTGTAATCATTATTTATTAGAATACTATAATTTATTATATTATATTATAATATTATAAACTAATATATATAATATTATTATATGACATTATTAATATAATAGTACTATATTATAATATAATTATTACATAATAATTATATTATGTAATAATATTAATAATATCATATATATTATTAATAATTATATTATAATAAATGTATATAGAATTATACTATTTTATAATTATTAGTTTATTAAAATGAATTTTTTTTGGCCGTGGTTGGATTTTTTTTTCTCTGGCCTGGCCACATGGCTGGGCCAGAGGGGGGGGGGTTGGGTTTTTTTTATGCCCGTGGCCTGGCCAGGCCGCGGTCGCAGCCACGGTCGCTCCCACGGCCGGCTAGAGAGAAGGGTAGCGGGAGGCGAAGGGGGGTGGGGGGGAAGGGGTTTTTCCTTTGTTTTAATGCTTGTGGCATGGCCACGGGCTGTGGCCAGGCCGTGGTCGGCCGCCAGGCCACGGTCGCGGCCGTGGCCGACGAGAGGGGAGGGGGGGGGGGGGGGGTTTTGAATTTTTTTAAAAGCTTGTGGTTTGGCCACGGGCTATGGCTAGGCCGCGGTTAGCTGCCATGCCACGGCAGCGGCCGTGGCCGGCGAGAGGGGGAGGGGGAGGGGGGACTGGGGGTTTTGAATTTTTTTTTAAGCCCATGGCTTGGCCACGGGCTGTGGCCAGGCAGCGGCCATGGCCGATGAGAGGGGGAGGGGGAGGGGGAGGGTGGAGCTAGCTGGGGGGTTTTGATTTTTTTTTTAAGCCCAAGGCCTGGCCACAAGCTGTGGCCATGCGACGGCCGTGGCCGTGGCCGCCGAGCAGCCACGGCCGCGGTCGTGGCAGGCGAGAGGGGGAGGGGGAGGCAGGGGGTTGGGGGTGGGGTTTTGAATTTTTTTTAAAGCCCGTGGCCTGGCCACGGGCTGTGGCCAGGCCGCAGCCAACCGCCAGGCCACGGCAGAGGCCGTGGCCGGCGAGAGGGGGGGGGTGGGGGGGGTTTAAATTATTTTTAAGCCTGTGGCCTGGCCACGGGCTGTGGCCTAGCCACGGGCGTGGCCAGCGAGGGCAGCCGTGGCCAGCGAGGACAGCCTTGGCCATGGCCATGGCCATCGAGAGGGGGAGGGGGAGGGGGAGGGGGGGCCGTGGGGGGTTTAATTTTTTTTTTAAGCATGTGGCCTAGCCACATGCTATGGCTACGGCCACGACCGCGGCCGTAGCCGGCGAGGGCAGGCATGACCATGGTCGTGGCCAGCCAGAGAGAGGGGGAGGGGGAGGGGAAGGGGGTTTACCTGATGGAGGCATCAGTGAGGAGATCGGGGTGCCGGAGGGCCGCCGGAGTACCACCGAAGGTGGGAAGAGGGAGGGAGGAAGAGGGAGGTTGGGGCGCCACCGGGTGTGGGGAGGAGAGAGGGAGGAAGGGAGGGTTTGCCTTAGGGGGTGTTTTATATTAAAGGATTAGCGATGCCAAATGGCATCGCTAATCCGCGCTAATTAGCGATGCAATGTCGCTAATTGCATCGCTAATTTGTGACGCTAACTCTATGCGTCGCTAATTAGCAACGTATTTACTAGCAACGCAGAGTTGCATCATTAAATTGGTGGGATAAAGTTGGGTATGGCGAAAATTTAGCAACACATTATTGCATCGCTAAATAGCGACGCATACTATATGCGTTGTTATTTAACCATGCATAATTGCGTCGCTAAATATTAATATTATATAATGTTGACTGTATATATTAATTATTATAGTGTATAATAATTAATATTATATAGTGATAATTTTATATATTGATATATATAATATATGCCCCTCATTTTGCTGGAGCCCCCGGGGTGACGTGGGTGGCCGCGATGTTACATGTCCGCTTCCTTCGGGAACATTCTGTGGGCAGCGCTCCTGCCCCTTTCTCCCCTCCTCCACCTTCGGCGGCGCTTCGATCTCTTGTCACGGGTTACCTCCCTGGTGGCCGATTGGAGGGTCGGGCTTAGCCTTGTGCCGCTACCGTCTTTTCTCGAAATCCGAAGATGGGTAGGGGCCTACCATGGTGGTGACGGGTGACGGAGAAGTTCGATTCCGAAGAGGGAGCCTGAGAAACGGCTACCACATCTAAGGAAGGCAGGAAGGCAGCAGGCGTGCAAATTATTCAATCTTGACATGGGGAGATAGTGACAATAAATAACAATACTAGTCGGCTCTTCGAGTCTGGTAATTGAAATGAGTACAATCTAAATCCCTTAACAAGGATCCATTGCAGAGCAAGTCTGATGCTAGCAGCCGAGATAATTCCAGCTTCAATAGCGTATTTTTAAGTTGTTGCAGTTAAAAAGCTCATAGTTGGATATTGGGCTGGGCCAGCCAGTCCGCCCTACGGAACGGTGTGCACCGGCCGCCCCACGGTGTGCTTGGGTGGCCGACTACAAGGTCCTATTCGGGACCGACACTGCCTTCAGTCCGATCCATGCCTTTGTGCCGAGAATGCAGCCTAAACCCTAAAAACCCTAAACCAACGATAACCCCTAAAACCCTAAAACCCAAAACCCTAAAACCTAAAACCCTAATCCTAAACCCTAAACCCTAAAACCCTAAAACCCCTAGAATCTTAAAACCCTAAAAACCCTAGAATCCTAAAACCCTAAAATCATAAAACCCTAAAACTCTAAACCCTAAACCCCTAAACCACTGAAACCCTTAATCCCTGAACCGTGAACCTCTGAATCCTTAAACCCTGAATCCCTAAACCCTGAATCCTAAACACCCTAAAACCCTATTTAGTGACATATGCTAATGCGTCACTAAATAGTGATACATTAAAATGCGTTGCTAAACAGTGATGCATTAAAATGTGTCGCTATTTAGTGATGCAATTGTGCATTGCTAAATAGTGATGCATAGTTATGCGTCGCTGTTTAGCGACTCATAAAATAGCGACGCATTTTTATGAGTCGTTATTTAGCGTCGAAAATTTTTGGGAGTCGCTAAATCCGTCGCTATATAGCGACTGATTTACTGCATCGCTAAATTACGTCGCAAATTTCATGAATCGCAATTGCGTCACAATTCTGTCGTTATTTGCAATGAATATTTGCGTCGCTAAATTACGTCGCTATTTCATGAATTTCTTGTAGTGGTAGTGATGCATCAAATGAAACCTAATAGTTATTGTATATAACTATTAAAAATTAGTTCCAAATAGAGCTTAGGGTTTTATTCAGAGCAGTTATTAATTTTAATTTTTAAAATATAACTATTTCAAACAGATTAATGGGGCAAACCGCTGCTGTTAGCTTTCTCTCGAGGTTGTCTGAAATAAGAATAAATTTAGCGTCATGGTGAGGCGAGGGGCGGGACAGGGAAGCCGTTGCCGTTCATGGTTGCGTAGATCCCTGTCCCCAGCTTGCCATGTCTTTTAAAAATACGTCCACGTACGGTTTCAGAATTTAACTAACCAAGGCCAGCGTCGAAGTGCGAGGGACGGGTCGCAACGATGGCGAGCAGGACTCGTTGCGCGCTGGGAAACGAATCATCGTAATCTCGGGCCAGTATTATTGGCGTTGTGAACTTTATTGGTACGGATTGCACTTCAGCTGGCTTTTCTATTAAAAACAAAGTCTTGTTTGGCCTTTCTATGTTATATATATATATATATATATAGCTGGATGTATGGTATGGTTGTTGAGGCAATGCTTGTCGTCGTCCAAGGAGCAGAGTGGCAAAGAACAGCCAACGGCCATTACTCTTCACCCTTTTGTCACGTGAACATGGCCCCCTCTTCTCACTCTCACTCTCACTCTCACTCTCACTCTATATATATATTTATATTTATATATATATATAGAATATAGTCTACACTTCTGTCTTCTCTCTTTCTCACTCTCTCGGAGGATGGATGGATGGATGGGACTAGCATCGCTCCAACATGTCGCTTGTTTTCCCAGCACCAAGAAGTAGTTGAACACTTGGCAGCGAGCGGAAATATAGCCGTGCCAGGTAGTGGGACAGAAAAGAGATCTTACCTACTATATGCTCAAAGGTCTCCTCTCTTGTTCTTTTTTTTTAAAAAAAAAGAAAAAAAGATAATTTATACTATATACCCATCATGACAATTGATGTTTAATATTTTGTTCCTTAAACTCTGGATGATATTTGTGTTTACTAAAAAAAATTCATTCTTAACACTCTTTGTCGGTCATATAGGACAAGCTAGCTCCATCAAATCTTTCAATAACAAAAAAGTTACGGAGTAAAAAATTGCTTCAATTATACTATGTAGAATTTTCATTATCTATAGATTTACATTGTGATTAATAAATGCATCGCTTAAGTTATATTCTCTCTTTCTAAAAAAAATATTTTAAAAAACTAATAAAATATACAAAATTAGAATTAATAAAAATAAATATTAGCATCAAAAATTATACATATATTAGGCATGATTAAATCGCTAAATAGAATAAAATATTTTTAAACTATTCCATCATAATCCATCAAAGCTTAATTTATTTTCTGGTGGTGAAAATATTATAATTTTTAAATAAAACTTGAGACTTAAGTTTTATTAAGCCGATTTTATGTAGTTGGGAAAAGATTTAGCTGGGTTGAGTCGCGTACTTAAGCTCTACTACTTTTGAAGCTTTGATTTCAGCAAGGGATCTTTTTCCCTGTGGCTTATCAAAGCTGTTGGCTATTCGAGCTAAGGTATATTCTATTGTTGCGTGTGCTGTGCCCCATCCCCCTGGCCGTCCGTTCTCATATCTCCGGTCGGACTTCGGCAACGACGTGTCAACGTCGCCGAATCCTCTGAAAGCGTCACGATCCCGTCCCCGAAATGACAGTCGTTGAATGACGACCGTCAGATTCCGAACACACGGGAGAAGAAAATGGACGGCCATCCAGTAATCGACATGGGACCCACTCTGAGACATATAATTCCGTGGGACACGACCCTTGCACCGAATCTCTGACCTCCACGTGTCCTATAGAGCGTGATGCCCGTGATTTCAGCTTACGTGTCGATTATTTGCTGGTTGGTAGTGTGGGCCTTCCAAGGACTAAACTGAGGCCCTCGGCCGTCCCCTCTCACGTGAGTTCTGCCCTCGTCCAGTCCGGGCCCACTCTGGCAAAAGGTCAGGTTCAAATAACGACCGTTATAACATGGTAACGGCGGTTGCAATAATTTTGAAATTCACCTCTCATTATGTTTATTTAAAAAAATAAATAAATACATAAACAACGGTCTTAAAAAGCTTTTCAGATTTCAAAAGATTTTTTCAAAAAAAAAATAAGATCCTATTTGAGCATCTATTAGTCTCAATTAGCAAATACTTTTTTTTTTTTTTTGTGTTGATCCCTCTTGTTTGGGATAATCATTAGAAAATAGTTATCTTAAATAGTTGATGATAATAAGTTATTGTTGGCCTCACTTAGTAGCGAAGATTCTTCAGTGGCCTTGAATTTTAACATTTCATCTTTAAATTTAGAAATAGAATAAAATATTTTTATTCATATATATATATATATATATATGTAGAGAGAGAGAGAGAGAATTTTTTAGAACTCATAACCATTTTCTTTTTTTATTCAAATAAAAATTGGCATAGAAGAAAAGTACTGATTATATTACTCATATATATATATATATCATTCATTATTTTTTGGTATCACAATAAATGTCTCACTCCAAAATAAATCTAGTATATAATGCAATTTCACATGTTAATTGTTACTCATATATTTTCCACCACCTAACTAATACATAATATTTTTTAAGAATTAAGTATAACAATACTTTTACCTCATAACCAATATATTGGCCTTAAAAATTACATTTTCTAATAATCAATATTGTTATCATCCAACAACTTAAATAGTTTTTCCATAATTTTCTTAGTCAAAATCATAACAACATATAACAATAATTAAGAAGGATCAGCATCTTAGAAACTCAACACCTTCGTCCCATAATTCTTCCTAACAAAAAAAAAAATCAAATCATGATTAACTCCTCTAAAAATATGATTCAAAAAAAATATAAAAAGTTAATTATCTTGTACAGTACTCCATGGAGCAGTGTAAAATATATCTATAAGTAAATGTCTTTTTTTTTCAGTCTCTAAATAAACCAACTGTACTACGGCTGTTGATTGATTATGATGATAAATAAATATAAACCCAAAATAATTAAAAAGACAAAGGATAAAAATTGAAACGTCCGGTCACTCACATGATCAACCGGCTAAGTACCAAAATTTGGGACCACCGAGAAGCCGAGCCCACAAAGCACGAGTCCACAGTACTAGAATTTCCATCCAGTCGTAAAAATCTTTGTTACTGCCGTCCAGGTGCCATCATCAATCACGACCATCCGATGGAGTGGGACTACCGTTTGTTCCCGTAGTCCAGCGGACTTCCTTGTGGGGGACCAAACCACGGACCCCAGCATCTCTGGACCGTGCCGAACCGCGTCCCGAGCCCCCATCCGTCCGTATCGGTTTCCCTCAGCCACCGACAGCGAGTGGTCCCGGCCCGGACCGGCCGCCAAAATGGGAAGAAAAAAAAAAAAAAAACCGGGGAGGATCCAGGGTTGTCTCCATGCGACCCATCACGTGCGATGGCTGTCAGGTAAAGCAGAGGCAGCTGGGTGCGGGGCCCTGGGTTTAGGGTTAGGGTTTCGCTTTTCTCCACTCTCCCTTGCTTGCTTCTCGACTTTAGAAGTTGGCACTGAGTAGAAGAGCTGGTGGGTTGGGACTGGGCTGGGGCCGAGAGAAGGGTTGTGGGTGAGAAAAGCTGGCAGTTAGAAAGGAACCAGGGATTAGAGGAGAGGATGGATGAGTGTCAGTTAAGCTAGTGCTTTATTTTGTTGGGTGCGGTCCAAAGGAGCACCAAGAATTGATGATCGAGAAAAGTCTTGGGTGGTGGAAGCCTACACAAATGATTTCTCCCATCCAAGGAAGAGAGAGAAATATTCCATTCATTTATTTATAAGAGGATTATGGTTGACTCAAGGTTTAATTAGTTTAGGCTTTAAAAAAACATTAACCCTATTAACCACCAGTGCAATGGTTTGACCTACTCCCCTATATCATGTTATACTGCTTAGATATTTAAACTTAAAGAATATTTATTTTATTAGTTAGTATACATATTTATTTATGTACTATATATACTTATTTTATCAGTATGTGTGTGTATATATATATATATATATATATTTATCTATCTATCGAGATGGTTATTGATTAACAAAAAATAGTGCATATATATATATATATATATATATATATATATATATATTAAAGCACGTCCGTGGAAGGATCATTAATGGTCACGTCGTTCTATTTAACCAAGTGAATATATAGTAGTTTGATGAAGTAATATTATTGTTTTTTGTGTTTTCTTATAAAAAATGATCATGAGACTGAGCTACTGTAAACTAATGGGGTTGGTTCAAACCTTGGGAGAAGAAGCTATGCAAATGATTGCTCCTGATCTTGTCCCAAAGATCTCACCCTGCAACCTTGGAGAGAGAAAGAAAGCGCGAGAGAGAGGGAGAGATCTTTTTCTTTTTATTTATATGGCTTCCGGAGTGTTTGTCACCCAATGTGAGATGGAGAACAGTGGGCAGAAAAGAAAAGCAAGCACCCTCCGCACAAACAAGGAAGGTTCCAACAGGGCTTGAGTGGGGGCTATGAGTACTAAAAGTAAAAGAGAAGGGAATTCTTGGACTGATGACCACCACTTAATATTGCCTACAAAAAGGTTGGTCATTCATTTTGAGGCAAGGGGATTCACCACTGGCATCCACTCGATCAGCTATGTAGCCTTAAAGCCAAGAAAGAGAGCGACCTTGGCATCCACTCGGCTTAGCCTTTTGTGGTTGCTTATACTCAAGATGGGATTCTATCTCCTTATGGGCTACTACTCTTGCTCGGCTTCATGTGGAGCCATTGATCTAGAATTCATGCATGTGGACTCAGTATTTGGATATAATTCTGCAGACCTAAGAATATTCACAGAGAACAGGAAAAAGAAGTCCCTGAAATTTGAATTAGTGTGGTAGAATGGAGCCTGAATATCTGCTAAGGAACAATTAGGTTTTATTTTTTAAAAAAAAAAAGAGTGAACAAATAATTACTGTTCTCTGCATTTATTGTATTATTTTTAGCACAAAACTTAGGACCAATTTGATAGTTATTTTTTTACTCACATATTTTCTACTTAACAAATAACACGTATAATATTATACTTTATTAGGTATTTAAGTTCGACCTATCAGAAAAATGATAATAAACATATATCACTAGGTGAGCATGGTGATTGCATATGTGTCACTTATTAAATAAAGTTGATGGGGCCAATGAGCCCCATGGACAATGGTAACCTTATCAGGATCAGATCATCATTTCTGGAGTCGGCCCTCGGCCTCAGCAAGACAACCAGTCGACCTCGGCCTTAGCCACTCGACCTCAGCCCTCAACCTCGGCCTCAGCCACTTGGTCTCAGCTACTCGGCCTCGGCAAGACAGCCACTCGGCCTCGGCCCTCGGCCTTGGCCTCGGCAAGACAGCCAGTTGGCCTCGGCCTTGGCCACTTGGTTTCAGCCACCACTCGGCCTTGGCCCTCGGCCCTTGACCTCAACAAGACAGCCACTCGGCCTCGATCTCAGCCAGTAGGCCCTGGCAAGACAGCCTCAGCCATCTTTCAAGGAGTTCCTTAGTAGCCATATTATGGGGCCCACGTGCCTAGCTCCATCATTCACCACTATCCGCACAGGACAGCAGAGGTGTGGCATAGAGGACACATCTGGCAAATATCGTAACGGCCGCCCATGCCCTGCAACAGCCTACAACAGTTGTCCAAGTCAAGCAACACCCACCAACCAGCTGCAGCCTCCTACTCTGACGGGACATGGCCTGCAACTCTAAAATGCCAAAAAAGGAAGCAAGCCTTGCCATTGCTGTCATTGCTGCCATCATCAAAAATGCTCTGACAAGTGACCATGCTCCAAGCTAGTCTCACAGACTCCAAGCACTAATAAAATGGGTAAGAGGGACTCCCGATCAGGTAACTCAACACACAACTCCTAAACGCTCATACGCTCACAGAGAGTAAGGCTCTAAGCCTCTCTCTTCTTCTTCTCTCTTTCGAGTTTTCTCAAGCTGACGGTTATTGCCCAGAGCACTGACTTGAGTGTCGGAGGGTCACCGTCGAAATCTTTGATCATCAGGACTTGTTTGCAAGCTCCCTGGCACGAGAAGCTCACCGAAAGATCCTGGGCTCGCTAGAGAAGGCGACCGGACGCTCGAGAGGGGTGATTTGGCAGCAATAGATTGGCACGCCAGGTAGGAGGCAGAGCAATGGATCGTTTGCGATGCTAGCTTGTAGATCCTCGTCCCCCTTAGATCGAAATGGTGGATCAAAATGATGGTGATGACAAGAGCCTAAAAAGCTTTTGCCAGTCATGCTTGGGGATCATCCTCAACGAACTGAGCAGTAGGGAGCCATTCTCTCTACTCCACCATCATCACTATCTCAAGCCACTCAAGCAAAATAGCATGCCACCCTCGTCCTACAAATCCAAGCATTAGTAGCAACTGTCCAAAAGCTCCAGGAGCAATATTTCATTGCCACACAGCAGCAAGCAAGAGCTTTCGCTCCCTCTTTAGTTGCTGCTCAGGCCAGCCAATATTTCATTAGCAGAAGATCTCCCCGCCAAGAGATCCACCACCATCAAGCTCAAGAGCAACCTCAAGCTCAAGCTCATTAGCAAGAGCAGCAAGAGCAAGAGTTCACTAGTAAGAGCGCCACCACTCGCCGTCCAAATGGCCCTCTTCTTCAACTGGCACTTTGTCTTCGGGAATCCAAAAGTTGGGAAGAGTCAAAAAAGAGAAAGCCTTTTCTCATCAGATTTTAAAGGTATTTATCCTCTCTTCAGAACTATAGATCTTCAACGCTTGTGACCATTCACAGAAATGATTGAGGATCGAGATGGTGGAGAAGGCTTTTTCTCCAGGATGGACAGCGGCTCCTCTAGAGTCAAAGGAGGCTTCTCCCAATCGCCCAGCCGCCTCCAACTCTTTGCTCCCAACCTCTGTTCCACAAGCAGCATGAGGTGGCAATCGACTTTTGGCCTCGTCTCCCGATAGCTAGGACAGGACTCCGAAAGTTCCCGACTCAGTCCCGAACGGGCGTCCCAGGCAGCCCTCGACTCCGAGGCAGCTCCCGAGTCCAACTCCACGAAGGCTCCCAACTCTGGTTGCACGATCCAAGCCTGACCCTAGGAGCAGGTCCCCAAAACCTTCCACGAACGGCCCCTGCTCCGCTCTATCAAGCCTAAAGGCTGAGGTTGAGACGTGAACGCAAGGAAACAAGGGTGCTACAAAAGCTAAGTATATTATGCTTAGAGGAAGTACTTCTTTCATTGATACTTAAAAATGTCATGCAGAAAAGACCGACTCCAACAACGGCACAAAGCCCAAAGCCAATTCGGCACCTAAGATCAAGTCCAGCAAAGTTGGCACTAAGATCGACTCTAGCATCGGCACAAAGCCCGAAGCCAGTTCGACACCTAAGACTGACTCCATGTCGGCACCTAAGACCGAGTCCAGCAGAGTCGGCACTAAGACCAACTCCAGCATCGGCACAAAGCCCAGAGCCAGTCTGGCACCTAAGATTGACTCCGTGTCGGCACCTAAGACCGAGTCCAACAGAGTCAGCACTAAGACCAACTCTAGCATCAGCACAAAGCTCAAAGCCAGTCCGACACCTAAGATCGACTTCGTGTTGGCACCTAAGATCGAGTCCAGCAGAGTTGACACTAAGACTGATTCCAGCATCGGCACAAAGATCAAAGCCAGTCCAACACCAAAGACCAACTCCAGCGTCGACAACAAGACCGACCCCAGCTCGGCATCAACTTTGCCTCAGCAGCTTCATCACAGCCTCAACGGTTTCAACCCTACCCCAGCGGCCTTATATCTGCCTTAGCGGTATTATTGCAGCCTCAACGGCTCTATCTCTTTGCCTTCATGGCCTCATTACAACCTCAACGGTCTCATCTGAACCTCAGCGGCATTATTGCAGCCTCAGCGGCTATATCAGCTTCAGGGGCTCTATCTCTTTGCCTCCACGGCCTCATTACAGCCTCAATGGTTTCAACCTTGCCCCAGCGACCTTATATCAGCCTCAGCAGCTTTATCTTTTTACCTCCATGGCCTTATTACAATCCCAACAGTTTCATCTCAGCCTTAGCGGCATTATTGCAGCCTCAACGGCTCTATCTCTTTGCCTTCATGGCCTCATTACAACCTCAATGGTTTCATCTCAGCCTCAGCGGTATTATTGCAGCCTCAGTGGCTCTATCAGCCTCAGCAGCTCTATCTCTTTACCTCCATAGCCTTAACAGCTTCAACCCTACCCTAGCGGCCTTATATAATCCTTAGCGGCTCTATCTCTTTACCTCCATGGCCTCATTACAATTTCAACGGCTTCATCTCAGCCTCAGCGACATTATTGCGGCTTCAGTGGCTCTATCTCTTTGCCTCCATTGCCACATTACAATCTTAACGGTTTCATATCAGTCTCAGCGACATTATTATAGCCTCAGCGGCTCTATCTCTTTACCTCCACGGCCTCATTACAGCCTCAACGGTTTTAACCCTGCCCTAGCAGCCTTATATCAGCCTCGGCGGCTATATCTCTTTGCCTCCACGGCCTTATTACAGCCTCAACGATTTCAATCCTGCCCAAGCGGCCTTATATCAGCCTTAGCGGCTCTATCTCTTAGCCACCATGGCCTCATTATAACCTCAACAGTTTTATCTCAGTCTCAGCGAAAATATTATGGCCTCAACGGCTCTATCAGCCTTAGTAGCCCTAACACAGCCTCAACGGCTTTATCTCAGCCTTTGCGGCTTCAACTCTGCCCCAGCGGCCAACGGTCAACCGGGTAAGGCCTTTGTTTAAATTATACACTTGCAACATATTGCTGGTCGCTTTCAGTCATCCAAGAAGAACTCTCCAAGTCAACTCACAGTTGGGAGAAGCCAACTCCTCAGTTCACAGTTGATGGGCACCCACCTCCAAACTTCATGTCAAAAGTAGAAGACCTAAAGTCAACTCACAGTTGGGAGAGACTAACTTCCCAACTCACAGTTGACGAGCATCCACTTCCAGACTCTGCTTTGGGAGAGGATTGCTGACTGCCCCCAGCCAGTCTAAGGTAATCAGTTTACCTCCAACATTGCCTAAAGCTTTTTGAGCAGGTAGGTGCGCAGCTCCAGAGAACATGCAAATGCCCACATAAGGCAGATGAAAAGTCAAAGCCAAAACTAACAAGAAAAGACAAGTGCAAAGATGAAGAGCTCTACACTTCTTTCACTTGGCGGATGCAAGGCATGCAGTCGCACAAGCTCAGGAGTGTAGGGGGCATCTATAGAGCCAATGAGCCCCATGGGCAACGATAATCTCACCAGGGTCGGATCAGTCGTTTCTGGAGTCGGCCCTCGGCCTCGGCCTTGACCACTGGAGTCGGCCCTCGGCCCTCGGTGTCGGCCCTCAGCAGGACAGCCTCGGCAAGATAGCCACTCGGCCTCAGCTAGTTGGCCTTGGCCTCAGCCCTCTGCCTCAGCAAGACAGCCAGTCGGCCTCGGCCTTGGAAAAATAGCCACTCTGCCTCAGCCACTTGGCCTCGGCCGTAGAAAGACAGCCAGTCTGCCTCAGCCTCATTACAATTTCAACAGTTTCATCTCAGCCTCAGCGGCATTATTGCAACCTCGCGGCTCTATCTCTTTGCCTCCATGGCCACATTACAACCTCGACAGTTTCATATCGGCCTTAGCGGTATTATTGCAACCTCAGCAGCTCTATCAGCCTCAGCGGCTCTATCTCTTTGCCTCCACAGCCTCATTACATCCTCAATGGTTTCAACACTGCCCCGGCGGCCTTATATCAGCCTCAGCGGCTCTATCTCTTTTCCTCCACAACCTCATTACAGCCTCAATGATTTCAATCCTACCCAAGCGGCCTTATATCAGCCTTAACGGCTCTATCTCTTTGCCTCCATGGCCTCATTATAACCTCAACGGTTTCATCTCAGCCTTAGCGGCATTATTATAGCCTCAACGGCTCTATCAGCCTCAGTAGCCCTAACACAGCCTCAACGGCTTCATCTCAGCCTTTGCGGCTTCAACTCTGCCCTAGCGGCCAACAATCAATTGGGTAAGGCCTTTGTTTAAATTATATACTTGCAACATATTGCTGGTCGCTTTCAGTCATCCAAGAAGAACTCTCCAAGTCAACTCACAGTTGGGAGAAGCCAACTCCTCACTTCACAGTTGACGGGCACCCACCTCCAAACTTCATGTCAAAAGTAGAAGACCTAAAGTCAACTCACAGTCGGAAGAGACTAACTTCCCAACTCACAGTT
The DNA here is from genome assembly GCA_900491605.1 of Calamus simplicifolius. Taxonomy (NCBI): domain Eukaryota; kingdom Viridiplantae; phylum Streptophyta; class Magnoliopsida; order Arecales; family Arecaceae; genus Calamus; species Calamus simplicifolius. The sequence continues at coordinate 488,960 of UESW01004047.1, forward strand.
GACGAGCATCCACTTCCAGACTTTGCTTTAGGAGAGGATTGCTGATTGCTCCCAGCCAGTCTAAGGTAATCAGTTTACCTTCAACATTGCCTAAAGCTTTTTGAGCAGGCAGGTGCGCAGCTCCAGAGAACACGCAAATGCCGACATAAGGCAAATGAAAATTCAAAGCCAAAACTAACAAGAAAAGACAAGTGCAAAGATGAAGAGCTCTACATTTCTTTCACTTGGCGGATGCAAGGCATGCGGTTGCACAAATTCAGGAGTGTAGGGTGCATCTGATGGGGCCAATGAGCCCCATGGGCAACGATAATCTCACCAGGGTCGGACCAGTCATTTCTGGAGTCGGCCCTCGGCCTCGGCCTCGACCACTGGAGTCGGCCCTCGGCGTCGGCCCTCGGCAGGACAGCCTCGACAAGATAGCCACTCAGCCTCAGCCCTCGGCCTCGGCAAGATAGCCAGTCGGCCTCGACTTCAGCCACTCGGCCTTGGAAAGATAGCCACTCGGCCTCGGCCTCAGCAAGATAGCTAGTCGGCCTCAGCCTCAGCCACTCGGTCTCAGCCACTCGGCCCTCGGCGTCGGCAAGACAGTCGCTCGGCCTTGGCCCTCGGCCCTTGGCCCTTGGCCTCATCCACTCGGCCTCAGCCTCGGCAAGACAACCACTCGGCCTCAGCCATTCGGCCTTGGCAAGACAGCTAGTCGGCCTCGGCAAGACAGCCAGTTGGCCTCGGCCTCAGCCACTCGGTCTCAGCCACTCGGCCTTGGCCTCGGCAAGACAGCCACTCGGCCTTGGCCTCGTCAAGACAACCACTCGGCCTTCAGCCTCGGCCTCAGCTAGTCGGCCTCGGCAAGATAGCCTCGGCCAGCTTCCAAGCAATTCCCCAGCAGCCATATTATGGGGCCCATATGCCTAGCTCTACCACTCACCACTGTCCACATAGGACAGCATAGGTGTGGTGTGGGAGACACATCTAGAAAATGGCGTAACGGCCGCCCATACCCGGCAGCAGCCTGCAACAGCTATCCAAGTCAAGCAGCACCCACTAACCAGCTGCATCCACCTAATCCGATGGGACACGGTCTACAGCTCTGACATGCCAAAGAAGGAAGCAAGCCTTGCCATTGCTGCTATTGCTGCCACCATCATAAATGCTCTGACAAGTAACCATGCTCCAAGCTAGTCTCATAGACTCCAAGTACCAATAAAATGGATAAGAGGGACCCTCGACCAAGTAACTCAACACACAACTCCTAAACGCTCATACGCTCACAGAGAGCAAGGCTCTAAGCCTCTCTCTTCTTCTTCTTCTTCCCTCTTTCGAGTTTTCTCAAGCTGACAACTGTTGTCCAGAGCACTGACTTGAGCGTTGGAGGGTTTCCGCCGGAATCTTCGGTCCTCGGAACTTGTTTGCAGGGTTCCAGGCACGAGAAGCTTGCCGAAAGATCCCGAGCTCGTTGGAGAAGGTGATCGGATGCTCGCAGATGCTCGAGGGGGATGATTTGGCTGCAACAAAAGTATTCAATGGTAAAAATTTAATAAATTACACTTACATTCATAGCACTGAAGTTGAATTTAAATATTTGAATTGGGATAATGGTTGATGAGTATAGCTAGTTATGGTATCATATATTATATGGCCCTTGAAATTTAATAAATTAACATCATACAAAGTCTAATAATGATGTGCAGGTATCACTTGTTAAGTATGATAATTTGTACACATATCACTTGTTTAATTTGAGAATCTGATGATAAATCTATAATAAACTGTACTTAAATTTTATCGAGGGATTTTAAGCAGTTGCGACATGGTGTCTTATACCATGTGGTCTTTGAAATTAAATAAACATCGGACCAAAAAGGAAAAAGTTAAAGCTGATTGCTGGTTTCTCTATCAATCACAAGCAAAAACATGTGGATCATGAGAGTTTAGCAAAACAAAATGGATCAAATTAAACTACCCTGACTGAGAAATATCTATGGGATGAAACATCAGGCCGAAAGGGAAAAGGTTCGAGCTCATTGCTAGTTCTTTATCAATCACAACGAAAAACTTGTTGATCATACTAGTGTTTAGCAAAACAAATGGGATCACATTCCCCTCGTTGAGAAATTTACAGGATGACTAGGTGAGGAGGACATCCCAAATCCATGACAAGACCACACAGAGTCCCACCACGCTGGCTTGAGAAAAAGAAAGAAGATTCATCCAATAGTACATATATGTGTTAAATGATGGTAATCAGGGTCCACAAGTCTTTATCACTAACGGAGGGTTTACGTAAAAGATCAGCACATGATAAAATAATCCAGACATCTAGATGTACGTGAGGATTGATGCTCCTAGGTTGACAACTAGTTTTTTTAATTTCTCCTTTGTCTTTCTAAAAGATATTTGGTGCATGGATCTGCACTCATGCGTCACAGTTCGCCGCATCTTGCAGTACAAAACCCAGTTATAAATATTGTATCCTTAATATAATATTTGCAAATCTAGCTAGAGAGTTGCTCGATCATCAGTGATTGTACGTAGATTGAAAGAGGCGTGGAATGGAGTAAAGCAGTGGAAGTAATTTTATCAGGAGTTGAACAAGTTAATGAATGTTATAGTTTTTATAATTTGTCATGGTTTCTATGATTAAATATAAATGCACATGTTCAAATCCCACTGATTAAAAACTTGACATATATAGAAGAGCATATCTAACTACTACAAACACATTATTACTATTGTCTTTGTAAGAGCACATTATTAGTATTCATTAGATATAACAAATCTTTAATTCTTGATGGCAAAAAAATGTCTCATTTCTTACTAACTAATTTCTTTTTGGAGATTGGAAAAAGAAATTGCTCTTAATTGAGTAGAATCCCATTTTTCTTCTAGAGAATCTACTAATGGTTCCAAAGCAACTAGATGTGGCAAAAAAAAAAAAAAAAAAAAAAAAGCTTATTTCTTACTAACTAATTTCATAAATATCTCAAATTAACTAAACTCATCTAAGCCTTTTCCCAACTACATGAATATCTCAACTCAACTAATTTAATGAATATGATTTCACTAATTTTGATATATTTTATTTTGGACATACACTCTCTCTCTAAAAGGATAGTACAACTTTGAAAACCTAATGCATACTAATGTGTACAACTATGATGGTAATCATGGGAGGTTGATGTTGTATCGATACCATATTTATGATCATCATGCATTCACGTAAGTTTTATTGGTTGCACAAATTAAAAATAAAGGGATACTATATATTATGAAAAAATATAAAATAATTATATGTATAGTTAATATGTCTCAAAGTTTATAAGAAATAAAGGGATACTATATGTTATGGAAAAATATAAATTAATTATATGTATAGTTAATATGTCTCAAAGTTTATAAATGTCTTGGTTTCCCAAATTGAGGATATTTAATATTTCAAACATTCATAAATGTATTTTTGCACATCATTGTTTTACTGCAACACATGTTGTCAACTTGTTATTGTCTTGTGTTTAAATACTACTATACATTGAATGCCAAATAAGAAATAAGAAGATAAAACAAACTTTAGATGGATCTAAACTCAATGAAATAAAATTATTAGGCCTTTCACCTCCTTCTCTAGAAAAAGAAAAAAAAGAAAAAAAAAAGACTATTAGATATAGCATATATTTAGTATTCAAAATATATATTTTTTATCAAAGAGAATATCTTGAGAGCTTTTTCACGGGATCTTGTAGTTCTTATTTAGTTAAATATTCTCAACTTTCAATATCTAGACATATTTGCTTTGAAGAATAATGTAGATTAGGATTCACAATTGAAAATAGATTGAATGTAAATTAATCTAATAAATAACATGTTCAAAGTTCATTAACAATATGTTTGAGGCCCTGTTTAAGGTAATTATTGGTTTCAGTTATTAAAAAACAACTATCTCATATATTGATGACCAATAACTATTATTAATCTTTTTCAATAGCTGCTCGATCCAAATATAATTAAAGTAACCTTTAGACAGGCAATCCAATTTTATTAATATTTTAATTTAATTTCAAACTATTACAGAATTTCAAGTGATAGTTTTAGTTTAGTGGCAACAAGAAGAAAATTACATAACTCGATGATGACAAGTATTTCAAGCATATCCCCCATTGAATTTTATCACGTTGCATTTGCCATTCACATTCTATCAATTACTAGGTGGCACAGCCAAGAATTGCACTTATTTCCAAGACAATAATAGATTTTATTTAGTTAACAATTTTGATCCTACCAACCATGGCATGATGTTGTTTTCTCATCACCGAGACCCATTCAAAGCTTCTTAAGCCCTTGATGTCGGTGGCGAATTTTCCATGGTAAACGTGGGCGCTTCGTACGAGTTTCTCCGTTTTTCTTCTGCCATGTGGCCACGTGGACTCCTTGTCTCCGTGCACGTGGTCCTTGCTGTATCTTCTTCCACAGCGGATCCGCTCCCCACCTCGCGCTTCGTTTAAAATGTGCTCCCTGACCGTAACGTCCCGCCCTCCACGGACGTTTAGGCCTATTCCTTACCGTTGGATCTCTGTTCCGTCATGACTGCCCTATGATCAGGACCGTCCGATGAACCACGGGAGAATTTAGAAAGCTTTAATTAAACCATAGTGTGACCCAAGAAATAAACTGATCGAGGTTTAGATAAAATATGGTATAAAAATTTGCAGTGAAACCAAATTTGATCGGTTTGTTTTTTTTTTGTTACAAACGGGCGATCACACCAGTCTGACATGAGTCAAGCCCGAGAAATCAGAATACATAATTTGCTGCAAAATAAGGGGGCAAGGATCACCCCTATGTCATTCCCACGGGCCTGGATGGCGAGCTGTGAGATTTGTAACCCAATCAGCTGCCGCATTGGCTTTCCTATAAATTTGATCGGTTTGTTCATTGACCCTAATTTTTTTTTTAAAAAATTATATTTTTAGATTCCTCCGATCCATCTTCATCACAAGACATTGGCATATGATTAACACATGATAATAAAATTTTTAAGTCGTGCTAAGATTATCATTTAGCCTTGCTTTTAAGTTCAAACAAAAGTAAAACTGTTTTAATTTTTTTAAGAATAAATATGATCTGTTACTTAGTAGTTTAATGGTGTTAAAGGATGGATAAATGGAATGAATTTTTTTTATCAAAATGAGGCTTTTATTAGAGTCTTCAAAAAAAAAATAAAAAAAGGACCAACCTATATATAGATCGACCTTGAGAGGGCCTCACTATAAATTTTTTTCATTTGTACCAACACATGATTAAAATGCCAAGGTCTCCTGTAAGGATTACTAAGGAAGAGAGAGAGAGAGAGAGAGAGAGAGAGAGAGAGAGCGTGTGTGTGTGTTTGTTGTACCCAAAAAAAAGTTTTGCATTAAATAAAAAAATTAAAATACTTATTAATTAAAAATATTCATTATTCATTAACTTTTAATGGGCTTTACAGTAATTGATGCGGGTAAAATCATCACCACATCGATTGTCAGGTGGCAAAATTCACTTTTGGGCTTTGACTTGTTAACCGTTGCGTTCAAAAGAAGTCCACTCCTCATTGCAGAAAAGGATAAGCTGCGCCATCGGCTATCTCCGAACCTTAGCAGAGTCAAGACATCTTCGAACCTCAACAGAACCGAGCTATCTTCGAATATGATCAAGTTCTAACTCCTCAAGATTAACATCATTCTTGCCCGGATTACGCCGGACGTTTCGAAGGACAAATCACACCAATCGCCAAAATATTGGAGTAAACTTTCCTAAATGAAAATAGGGGCCAAATACAACACCCTCTCTATGTCAATGAGATTTCAACCTTATTAGCCGTCATCAACTCCCTAAAACACATCCAAAAAATACTTATCATCTCGGTAGCGCATAAATATTAAGTCTCAAGACCCCCTAAGTATGCTCTCAAACTCTCAGAAACCCTAACAGACGCTATTACTTTTCTGAAACCTCTGAGGTATCCTTCTCAAACAATCTTCTCCTCTCATCTACTTACCAAGGATTTTCACTGACTTTAACATCGAAGAGTCTTTTGTAGAAATCATCCATCTTTTATCTTTGCGTGAGAAGTATCTTATAAGTTCATTAGAATAAAAAATTCACAGCAACAGCAATAAATTATAACTATTATAAGTTCATTAGAATCGAAATTTACAGCAACAGCAATAAATTAAAGGGCTCGAGGTGTTTCTTTTTGCTGATAGAGGGCGAGGGAGCACTCTTCCGTCCCCTTTGTCTTGATATTTTTATTTTTAAAAGTAAATCTCTTTACAACTTTACAATATCAAATGCTATTTACGATAATAATATTTTTCTAATAATTTATTAAATGTATTCTGTCATCAAATTAAGAGAGTTACCATATATATATATATATATATATATATATATATATATATATATATATATATATATATATATATATATATATATATATATGAAGGGAATCACACCACTCTAGGGTGACTCAGACCCACACTATCAGAATACAATATTAAGTTCAGACCAGGATGACACCATTCACCAGGCTTCCAGCACCAGAATCCAGAATGATCAGCAACTCTAGCGGCAATCCAGTCAGCCGCTGAGTTGGCTTCCCTGAAGATATGGCTAATCTGTATACTGTGAACCCCCTGAAGGAGAGAACGAATATCAGAGATCAAAGGGTTGGTGGGCGACTGCGCACACTGATCCTGGCAAAGCCATCGAATCACCGTGAGAGCATCACCCTCAAGAATAAGACGACGGGCATAGAGACTGCGTATAGCAAAGGAGACTCCAGCCCATGCAGCATAAAGCTCTGCAAGCGGCACTGACGAATCGAGATGTCCAAATCCCCCAGCAGCAATCATAGTACCGATAGGATCCCGAATGACATAACCCGATCCGGCAGATCTGCCTCGGACACTCCCATCAAAGTTAATTTTGATAAACCCTGGAGGGGGGGTTCCCAAGAAATAAAGACCGTTCTCCGGTGCGCTGCCGGGGCAGCATGGGAATCCCAAAGGCCAGGGCTAACAAAATCACAACCAAGACGATGGGATGTATACTCAGTAGATAGGGACACAGCAGTTCGGATAACCCTAAAAGACGGAGTAGGCTCCTGAGTAAAGACAATCCGGTTCCGAGATAACCAAATCTGATAAGCAATGTAGGCCCTCGTCGCGCCCTGCTTACTGCACCCTCTCCTAACATCCTGCCTGATCAAGTCCAAGAAAGATAATGAAAGAGAAGAAGAGGCGACAGCCCAAGGCTTGACACTAGCGATCTCCCAAATGTGGTGAGCTCTGAGACAAGTGAAGATGATGTGATCCACCTCCTCCTCCTCAATACCGCATATCGGACACGTAGGCTGAATCCCCATGCCACGTCTAGAAAGAACCGAGCAAGTAGGGAGACAATTCCGAGCAATCTTCCATAGAAAAAGACGAACCCTGGGATGAATGGGAAGATGCCAAATCCAAGTCATGTCTGTTAACGGTCGGGATGGAGCACGGTAAATCTTGATGATGTCCCTGATGGGAGCACTTGGTATACCGTACCGCCTCTAAACCCTGATATCGGGGGAGTACCCAGGAGAAAGAGGGATAGCAGCTATACGTCGTATAAGCTCCTCGCCAAAGAAGCGGGATAACAGAGGAGTAGACCATGAGGAATGATCCGGCACCGTGAGGTCACTAACTCGCATATCAAGAGGAATATCAGTGCTGACGAAAGTAGGCCATCGAGACAAAGGAAGGTCAGCGATTCAAGAATCATAAGCAACGTCCACAAAGCACCATTGCCAAGAATCCAGGAGATACTACGAAGGATGAAGTATGAGTTGTTTAGATCTCAAGCATCCCCATTTGATTTCCAATGGTCCAACAAAAATCCAGCATGGATATGCTAGAGCAGCTGTAAAGGCATATAGAGCATTTTGCTTTTTAGTCATACACTTGAGTTGTGCCAAGCTTTCATCAAAAGTTTGCCTCAAATGTACACAAAGCATGCATAAAATTCACTGACATTGTTATATATATATCATGCTGAGAACCTATCTAAAATGGGCATCAAATCAAAGTTTTCATTAACACGCGGGGGACGATCAATTAGTTTAGTTTTTAAGCTTTTTTTTTCTTTTCTTTTTTTTTGCAATGGTTCAATAAAAATTTGGTATAAATATACTCAATTATCTAATAAAGTATATTTAATAATATCTTAGGGATGAAATTTAGGTTCGATGCGTTATGTCCATGCCTTTTGGTTCCGATTATTTGTTTTTGCCTTTTTCATTGCCTTCTTAGGTTTTATGCAAGCATGAAATAATAAGAAAGAAGTGAAATCGAATGACACAAACAATATTGCATGTACCTAAGTTTTATTTTTTTTTTAATATAATTTTTTTTTTCAAAAAATTGTTCATCTCTGTTATATCTAACGCAGGCATCAAACACTAGTCATGACTAAAAATATCCACCACCACAACGTTATAATTATCTTTATAATAAAATTTTGAGTTCATGTCTTAAAACAAGCTGTTGGCAAATGCCCAGCAGTGGCTATTCTTAACAGGCTTGAGAGAATATAATATTCAAAGGATAGAAAAAATTTATTGCACCATCTTTCGGTATAGTAAATATATTGATCATGCAAATTGATCGTTCACGTATGCACGACAAGACCCATTAAATCACTATACGCACATCAGTATGCACGATCAATCAATTAATGCTGTCGATGTGCACGTAATGCACAAAGGGAAAAAAGACTTTACCTTCAAAGTAAAGCGGTTTATGTAACCTTAACATTATATCAAAAATATGATTGAATAATTTTTTAGCCATATATATGTATATAATCATTTTTTTGATATAGTTTGGATGAAAATTAAAATAAACTCACAAGTGACATGTGAATCGCTACTCAGGACTTAACCTATCTCCATGCCATAAATAATATGCCCGTCAAATTATAGTAAAAAATCAAAATAATGATAATGCTATTATATGAACCACATATCAGAGTGGAGAGGATAAGCGATTTGTCTTGATCTCAAGCATCCATTTTATTTCCAATGTTCCAACGAAAATCCTACCTAGATACGCTAGAAAACTCTAGAGGGCATATAGAATGTTTTTTTCTTTCAAATTATCCACTTAAAGTATGTTAGGCTTTTATCCAAAGTTTGTCTCAAATTTACACAATGCATACATTATATGCTAGCCAAGAACATTGTTATCAAGCTAAGCACATATCTAGAATGAGAGCACCATGTCAAGTTTTCACCCTTAAACAAGAGAGAAATAATTTGTTTGGATTTTGAGCATCCAATATTTAATATCTAGTGGTTCAATAAAAATAATGCTATAATTATCTTTATAACAATAGTTTGGCTTCATGTCATAAAACAATCTCCTAGCAAAACTATGGTTAACAAGCCTTAAACAAGATTTATGTGCAATGTATAATAGATAAATAGTTTTATCTAGTCTATTTTATTTCTAATGATCGAAAGAAATTTGGTTTCAGTGGGACGTATAGAGCTTTCCTTCAAGGAGGAATGATGAAGTTTTGCTCAAAAGTTTATCGGTTTTAGCTAAGATATAAAATGATAATTAATTTTTTTCAAAAAAAAAAAAGAATAAAAAAATTAAAATGAAGCTCACAAGAGAAGAGTGAATCCCTGTTGAAAAACTTATCTGCATTCACACCATATATAATTTTAATGAAAATTTTAAAATAATAATCATTAATAATAATATAATTCATTTTCCTTTCTTATCACAAGCTTGGAACAATAATTATTATTAGCAATATTATGGTATGAAGCTATTACTTTGATTATTTATTTTATATATTTTTATTCTAAAGATTAACAATTGTCATTATAATTATAATTTTATAATCCAACAACACTTATATGTATTTATTTTATGTACAAAAGGGATTCTCAAAACAGGGTATTCGTTGCAGGGTGGTAACGGCGTCAGAGGAAGGGAGAAAAGAAAAGAAAAAAAAAAAAAAAAGAAAAAAAACTTGCATTGAATGAAGTGGTATCTCTCTCTCTCTCTCTCTAAGCACTGAGAGAGAGATAGAAGAGAGAGAGAGAGAGAGAGAGAGAAAAGAGAGGAAAGAAACCGTCCCCAAGGGAGGAGCGGCTGGGAGCCTCTATAAAAAGGTCGCCTCGGTCCCTGCGACAGCTCGCGCTGTCTGTTTCACTCTTTCTCTCTCTCATCTCTCTGGTCCTGTCTCCCTCCCCTGCTCCCCTTCTTTCCGCTAGCCCAAAATGGCGAAACCCATCACCTCTCTCTCACCCTCTGGTGACCCGACCGCCTCCTCCCCGACCCTTTTCTGGCGCCCCCTGGGGTATGTCTCTCATCTGGGGAGCCTCCGTCTCCCTTTCTCTCTCTCTCTCTCTCTCCCCCTCCCCCTTTCTCTCCCCCAGCTCTGAACTCTTCTCTGTTTCTCTAATCTCCTCTCTTTTTTTCACTTTTTTTTGTGCTTTCTTTTACTGCTGCAGAGGGGAGAGGGTGGAACGGGGTATTAGGATTGGGACAGGAGGAGGGGGAGTTGTGGACGGAGGACAGATGAACAGTACGGCGGCGGCGGCGGCGGCGGCGGTGGGGGGGAGGCCGCTCTTCACGACGTCGCAGTGGCAGGAGCTGGAGCTCCAGGCGCTCATCTATAAGTACCTGGCAATCGGGAATGCCGTGCCGGACTATCTCGTCCACCACTTCCGAAACAGCGTCGAGGCCATGGCGTCCCGTTTCTACCACCACCCCCCTGCCGCTGCTTGTGAGAACGCCGCTCGCGACTTTTTGTTCTCCTGTTGCCGGATCTCTTTTTCTCTGTCTTGTGGAGTTGGTTCGGAAAGTTTCGATCTTTTATCTCCTTCGCTTCTTTTCGTTTTTTTTTTCCCCGGAGTTTAATTGGAGAATGTTGGTGCCCTTAGCTTTTCCTTGTTTTGTGGTAAAAATATGATCTTGCCATCGCTTTTTTTTTTTTTTTGCTGTTTTCGGCCATTGTTGTAAGCTTTTTTTGTTTTTTGATTCGTATTGGATCGATAGTTCGTTGTGATTGGATTTCTTTTCGGTGAAATCCCAATCGCATTTATATGATTTCCGATCCATATCAAAGGGGATGCTATCCCTCTGCATACATTTGCTTCATTAATGGTCCCAAGAGGATTTTTTTTTTTTTTTTCATGTGCTTTCCATTAAGAAGTCTTCTACTTTTACTGTGATTAAAGCCTTACACTATTGCTGAGATATATTTAGTCCACTTCTTTCATTGTTTACCAGGGTTCATGTAGTTTGTTTTCTCACTATTTTATACGCATCTTTGTCAGAGATTATTTTAGGGGTTTGTTTTGTATCGATGGAATGTTCTTTTATTGCCGGAAAAAGTATTCGAGGCCTGTTGAAGTCCCATTCTTATTTCTATGCTTTTCTTTTTATTGGCTCGCATTTATTAATTGGAGTTTGGATATCCTTCAGTAGATTACTCGTCCTACTTTGGAAAGAAGCTCGACCCGGAGCCCGGCCGCTGCCGGCGGACGGACGGGAAGAAGTGGCGGTGCTCCAAGGAGGCTTACCCCGACTCCAAGTACTGCGAGCGCCACATGCATCGGGGCCGAAATCGTTCAAGAAAGCCTGTGGAAGGACCTCCACAGTCCCAGTCGCCATGTGCTTCCACCGTGACGTCGCTTGCCCCGGCTGGAAGCAGCAGTGGGAGCGGCGGCGGTAGCTTCCAGAGCATTCCCCTGCACTCTCTTTCAGGTGGCAGCAATGCTGCAGCTTCTCTCCCCGGCGGCGCCGGCTCCTCTCAGCTGTCTATCGACCCCGGCTCCTACGGAATGGCCGGAAAAGAGTTCAGGTCTCTGCTTTCCCCGTTCCCCTTTGTCGACGCCTTCTCCAATAGTTTCTGCTTTCAAATTAACAGTCTTTGATCGATAAGAACCTTAGAAAGGTTCGAGTCCATGTGATCGCACTGTTATCGATATAAAGTTGTAATCTTGGGTGTTCGACAGAATTAAGCAATGCCCATGTGGCCTAGGTGCTGCTATTATTTTTGCTGGAGCTAGATGTCTAGATTGCTCAAGGTGATCCGATCTTCCTGTTTGGAAGTGGAAGACATCAGATGCCATGTTTGATACTTCTGGTGGCCATGGCCATTCAGATCTTGTGTCGTTTAATTGCAAATGGCCTCAGAATTCTAGAAAGTGTAGTGGCTTTCTGTTGTCAGAGATCGAGGTCTAGGGATGTCTTGCAGAAGGCTGCTCTCGGTTCTCTGTAAGGAATCCAGTATCTCTGTATAGTTTTTTAGCTCCTAAAATATAAGGCACATTTCATTTAGTGGACAGTCTGTGATACAGTACTGTGAGCTGACAAACTTTTCTGCCACCTTATTTTCTTGGAGGGGTTGGTTGCTGTTAAAAACTGACAGGCTTGACTAAAATTTCTTCTCTAGATTTTAGGTGAGAGCAGGTGGTTTGGCACTTTGAAATGCTAGCCACTAAAGATGGAAGTATTTTAGAATTCAGATCTGCCACTCACTGTCTTAGAAAAATGCCTTCTTGCATTTCCCTCCTCCGATGCCTGCTCTCTTGCACAGAGTGTCTGGTGGAATACTTTGACCACCTATCTGACTTTGTTTCACGAGGGCATCTCAAATCTAGGATTTTAGGATCCAGTATATCTGTTGCAGCGCCTGAAAAGGCTTACAAAGTGTTGAAGAGCATGTATTTATTTTTATATTGCTCTGTACTTGTTTTGCAGTCCAGTGCTTTGTCTTTCTGCAGTCTTAGTTTTTAAGTTTCTAGAGGCATTCTTACATAAGCTAGTGCAGTACTGATTAAGCTCTAAAATATTATTGTTATGGGGCATTTGTCTATGAAGTTGGCGACATGATCTGACTTTGAATAATGTTAGGCTTTCAAGCTTTATGATTTTTCTTCACAGGCTTATCCTTATAGGAAACTCTTGTGGGAATTATTATAGAATGTAATGAATGCATATGTATTTGCCTTAGTCTTTTCAAACTACCTGGGGAAATAACTGACTTCGATAGTAGTCGTTGTAATCATGGGATGATTGGCTTTATTAAGTTGAGAAGCTGATCAGCGGGCGGCATGGTAGTGGTTCTTATTTTAACTGAAATCATCTGTTTCTTTTACCTTGCACTGTAAGTTGGTAGAAATGGTCACACAAGATTTTCTTATTGTATTTCATATAATGTTCATTTGTTCAGGCAAGTTTAAGCTTTCTCGTAATCAACAGTGGCGTTATTGGTGTTGTGTGAACACAAATCCTCGTGCTTGCATGTGAGATCTTGTTATAATATAACTTCACATATCCTTTTAATCTAGTTTTGCATGCTATGACAAGCATATGGACAGAATCTGGATGTGCTTTGGTATTTTGCATTTTACCATATCATTTTAAAGAAGGGACCTTTTATGTTGTCAACTTTGTGGTAGTGGGTTTACTTTTCCTTGAATTTTCTTGTTGCAGCCTACTGGCATGGGTGAGTAACCACCGTTTAATCCTTTTTCAGTAAAGCAGGTGATTCATTCGTGATTAATCTTTGGCATTCTTCTTGGTGTTTTATATTATATTTTGCAAATTTATCAACCAGGTTGGTTTTTATATAAGATCATCTCATTTCCTATTAGTTGATGCTTTGGATTCTCAATTTAATTGGCAAGGTATTCTTTCTTAATATTTCCTCTTATACTAGGCAAAAGTAAATTGCAGTAGGCTCTGTTTGTAAGTTGAAAGTATCTCAGCTTTTATTGATATCTTATTGTGGTCGGTTAATTGTTACAAATGCATCCGAGAAGCTTTCATTACATATATGTTTAAGGCATCTTTCTGTTCATCAAATTTCTATTGATCTTTAACAGTGGGAGAAGCTCACTTTAGTTCAGCTAAAATCATGCTTGAGGTGCTCTGTTGAAATTAGGGCGGTAGGTAACCTCAGTTAACAAATGAAGGATTTCTGTCTGATAATTGTAATGCAATCCTGAATGCCATTGAGCAAATGCTGAGGTTGGCAGTCGATATGGAGTTCTGAATTTGAATTCCTAAAGCTTTTTCTACTCAAATATTTTGGCAACTTTAATAGCTGCCAACCTTGTGTTGAAGAGATGTTGTCCACCACTGACTGAGCCTTTTCCATCTGATCCTTTAACTCAGGTACCCATATGGAATGAAAAGCGAGGTGGACGAGCATAGTTTCTTCTCTGAAGCTTCTGGGGGTGCAAGGGGCCTTGGAATTGACTCTTCTCTGGGCAGTTCATGGCGCCTCATGCCATCTCAGATGTCCTCACCTCCTCTTTCAAAAGCAAGGAACAACTCTTCTCTGCAGAGCAGTTATCTTCAGTTTCCACCACTACAAGATCTGGGGCATGCTTCCGTCGGCTCTCTATCAACACCTGAGCAGCAGCAGCATTCTTTCTTCAGTAGCGAGTTTGGGTCGGTGGAGCCGGTGAGGCATGAAAGCCAATCCCTCCGACCATTCTTCGATGAGTGGCCAAGGACAAGGGATATGTGGTCTGACCTTGAAGATGAGAGGTCCAACCGGAGTTCTTTCTCCGCAACCCAACTCTCAATCTCTATGCCCATGACATCTTCTGGCTTCTCCACCACCAATTCCAGATCCCCTAATGGTATGTATATATCTCCATTCTAAAGGCCACATCCCTCTGTTTATCAAACTTACTGATTTCATCTACCTTTTTGGTCACTGCAGATGACTGAAAGGCTTGTGGTGGGCGTGTGTGGATGTGTGATGCCGGTTGGGAGAGATTTGCTTGATGGCCAGGGGATCCTCCTCTTCTAGTTTAATTAACAGTGTTTTGAGATACTCTTTATGCTTTTTTTTTTTTTTTTGTCGTTGACTCTTTATGAAAGGTTGGTAGACCGACATTGCTCATCTTCATGGGAGATGTGGTGATTGGTTTGGCATTTAAACTCGTGTGGTTGTTTAATATATGTTTAGCTTGTACTACTATCTATGAAAACTTTATGCAAGTTAGTTTTGGAATCCAGATGATGCCTGGAGATATTAAAGCCACTGGAATGAATGTCTTTTTCTAGTCTTAAACTTGTGAAACCTGGGAGCCAGTCATCAAATGGCTCTACGTCAATGCACGGTTGGACCAGAGCCATCCCCAAGCTCTGCTTCTCAAATTCAGGCATTAGTACCTATGTGATGATCTTTGGTACCATGTTGTTTTGTCTCCGCTGCAAGCGTTGGTCTGGGTCTCTCTACCTTTTATGGTCCCTTTATTATCCTTCGTCATTATTCCCTTCAACTGAAGTTTGTGTGACCGGAGAGGAGCTACCATCAGAAACTCACGGGAAAAAAGGGTGGGTGGGGGGGTGTCCCTGGACCCTGGCCTAGGCCTGACTGCTTTTAAGATGATCTTTGTTGTGTGGGATTAATAGGCCTCGGCCATGCCAGTTGATGGGGACAGTCATGCTTTATCTCTATTGGAACTTTTGGAAGTTTGAATTGGAACCAACGAAGCGGGAACAATGATGGAGATCTGCCAAAGCTTACAAGGATGGTAAGGAACAGCTGTGGTTGCTGCTTCCCTCCTCATTGCTGCTGCTTCAATCACTGGCATGGATGCTGATACTTTATGGGTGTCACTTTCAGGCTTTTGAGGGCCCATCAGGCTTTGTGGTGTACTTCACTCGTCTATGGCTGATTGGCAGAATGCAGTGGTGTTGCTTCGCCTGTCCCTGGCTGGGGGCATGCATGATGGACATCTGATCACAATAGCAGTATGTCGTTGGAGAGGCTGAGATCATTTACTGCAGATACTAAGAATATATGAAGTGGTGGACTCGATGCGATGAGAATTCATTTTCTGTTGCTGAAAATGCAAAGGTTAGGAGGAGTAAATCGTTGAGAATTGTTAAGAGATTGGGACTAGGGGGTATGCCCATGCCCATACCTATACCCATTAAAATAAGTGTTGATAGCTATTTAATAGTTATCAGAACTTTTTCAGGATGATGACTTCCTGAACCCAGTAAAAGGGAGGGATTGGACATGAGAGAAACATCAAAAAGAAATTCTTCTCCTCTTGATAATTTCCGGATACTCTTGGGTTGTGAGAAAAGTTTCTGTTTCACTTGTAAACAGATTTTTGACCATAAAATCACAAATTATTCATCTGACTAAATTGAAGAAGAGGATAATGAATGAAAAAATATTGAAAAAATAAAACACATTTCAACACCAACATTAACTATGGCATTTATTGTATCATCTAATTCCACTTCAAAAAGAAGATGTGACCCACTAATATTTTTCAAAAATAAGACTTTGGTTTCACAAGGCATTTTTAGCGTCTAAATAGCCTTAAAATGACTTTATCTTGATTTTGATGGTTTTCTTATTATATATTCAAAGTATAGGGAAAAAGAGAGTTCTAAATGAATTTTTCATATTTAAGCTATGTATTGCTGCCAAATCACTTCTGAAGAGCGTCGAGCGAGAAAGGAGCTTTGTGGGTCTTCAGGAGGATGACAAGACCGCCTCCTTTAGTCGAAAACCTATAACAAAAGTCCCATACTGATGGTTCCGGTAGGAACCCTCCGACGCTCAAGTTAGCGGTTTGGAGAACAACGGTAAAGATGAGATAGTAGAAGTCAAGTTCCCCTTTTTCGTTGTGAGTCAGGGTTTTTATATACCTGTTCGGAGGTCCCTCTTACCCTTCGTGGATAACCGTCGAATCACGTCTTCCGTCAAGATTGGCTCCGTAAATGGTAGGTGGGCGCATAGCCGCTAAACGCGCGCCGTAAATATTGGCAACTGCCCATAGTATATCGGTAACCGCCCATAGTATTGGCAAAGAATGGGTTAACGGGCTACGTGGCAGTCTTAGGCATTTTAGATCAATGGGCACAATATTCGAGGTTGGTTCCACGGCCGAAAGTATAGGCCGAGAGCAAGCCAAGGCGAGACTCGAGGTCGAGGTCAAAGACATGCTGAGGCTAAGGCGGGGCTCGAGGCCAAGGCCGAGGTGGGGCTTGAGGCCAAAGCGAGACTTGAGGCTAAGGCCGAAGACGTACCGAGGCCGAGGCCGAAGCCGTGCCGAGGCAGCCGGAGCTTGAGGCCGAGACGGGACTCCAGGCCGAGGCCGGGACTAGCTGCCAAATTATTACTCGGCTTCGAGAACCATGCAAATCGTTACTCCGCCGTCTGGGGGCATGATCAGCCACATCATATGCCCATCCGTCCCTGAGATGGGTGGATGTACAATCACCAGTGAAAAGGACGTTATATCACATGGTGGCTGATCTTCGTGTGCTAGCGACTACTACTAGGACACGTGCCCCCAAAGGCCATACTTCTTTGATGAGGTATCAGGGGCTGCAATGCCACCGCCTCGTCCGTTATGACCGTTGAGATCAAGGGGGATTCTCCTCGGGTACGAGACTGCGAAAAGGCGGACACCATCATTGCGGTGAGGTCACCGCTGTCCCATCATTGATGGTGTCCCTGGCGTTTTGCGCATCAGATGGTTGCCGAAACGCTCTCCAGTGGCGAGCGGGCATGTGGCCAAATCAAACCAGGCAGGATGATTTGAAACGACGAGGCTATAAAAAGGGGGGTCGTCCCTGACCTCGGTCTCCCGCTTCTACTGCCTTCGCCCTTTCTTCTCGACCAAACCCTCATCCGAGCACCCGTTCATCTTCCTATTTCTTTTTCCCGAGCCCAGCTTTCAGCTTTCCGACCTTTCCAGGTTAGTTCGCCCTCCTTGCTTTCATGGATTCCTCTCTTTCCTATTCCATTTCTAATTTTGGGGGTTATTCCTCTGATCCCTCGCAACCTTCCCCATCTCCAGCGCCCAGTTGGTCTTCCTCCTCCAATAGGGTTTCATTAGAGGAGCGACGAGCAGCCAAACGGTCTCCCACCGGGAGTCGTTCGGCCACCGATCGGGCCCCCATTCGGCGCTGTTCGACTATCGCTAGCTCATCTTCCTCCGCCATGAGGGAGTCCCCTGAGGGGACTCCCTCCACCATGACTGCTCAAGAAATAATTAACCTTTGAGCCAAGTATAGCCTTTCCACCAGCATCCACCTATTTCGCCCTGCTCTGGAGGATAGGGTGACTTCCTCCTGTCCTGGGAGAGTTGCCTTATACAGAGCCTTCTTCAAGGCTGGGCTTCGGCTACCCCTTCATCCCTTCATCCTTAACCTTTTAGACAGATACTCCCTTGCGCCAGCGTAATTAGTCCCGAATTCCATTCAGACTATCGTTGGCTTCTTGGTACTCTGCCACTTCCATGGGATAGAAGCTAGGATTTCACTCTTTTGTAGCTTCTACACCCTCCACAAGTAAGCAGGGTGGTGGTCCTTTGCCCCCAGACCCACTAGGGCTCTCAAGCTATACTTCCCTATGTCCATTAGGGGGTGAAAAGATAGGTTCTTTTTTGCCAATGTCGAGAGGGTGAGAGGAGTTTGGATAATACCAAATACCGATCCAAACAAAGATTCCTCTATACTCCCTAGGGACCAAGTGGCATTCGAGCAGCTGTTGACTATCGACATCCCATGCTGCAATCAGCTTTTGGCTGAGGATAATCTTCGGCTTGTAGGCCTTATTCCATCTGGTGGTGAGCAGCCATGATCCCTCGAACTCTTCACCCACTTCTCTCTTCTCTCTTCCTTTTTTTTTACAAGTCCTTTTGACGTGCAGGTATGCTACCACCAATTGAAGCAGTAAGAAGGGTCGCGGCTGAGGAAAGACAGGCAAGGGCGGATGGAGCCTCCGCCGAAAAAAGGGCCATAGCCAAAGCGGCCAGGAAGAAGGCCGAGGCCGAAGGGACCAAGGGAAAAACTAGAAAGGCTGAAGAGTCAAGGAAGAGGCCTCGGTCACCATCACCGAGTCGATCCCGGTCCCCAACCCCACTCATCTGTAAGCCCCGATCGGACCAGGAGGCCCGATTGACCTCACTCATCCGTAAGCCCCGATTGACCTCACCGCTGACACACCCCCAGAGGGCCGAGGGCTGGAGTTCCATCACCACCACCAGTCATCCCGGAGGCGGGGGCGACTGAATCGGCCCAAGACCCCGTTCCCGAGGTTGCCCCGCCAGCAGAAGGGGCAGCGACTGAAGAGCCTCCTAGGGCAATGGTGCCAACTGAGAGGGTGCCTTCGGCTCCTGATACTACACCATCGACTTCGGTGCCCACCGAAGCCGTCGAGGACGAAGCCGTCGCCACCTTTGGATCCATCCTCATGCACAAGGGGTGCTGGGCGGAGCAGACGATGGCACAAGTGTGTGTGCTCGAGCTCAAGTGTGTGTGCCCGAGCTCCAGAGAGTTCTCCAAGAGCAGGGGACCTCCTCCTTCCAGGAGGCCTTTGTAACTCATCTTTGGATGAGTATTCAAAATCTCAAACTTAAGAACTCCCTCTATTTTTTTATTTATAACCTCACCCTGACAGCGACTTTTGTGCAGGCGGTGAATTCCTTGGCTACCCTAAAGAGTGCCCTTTCCCAAGCCAAGGCCGCTCTTGGCCTATCATAGGAAGAAGCCCACTAGGCCCATGCCCGAGTGGAGGAGCTGAGAAGGCTTTGGAAGCTGCCCTAGCCAGGAGGGCCAAAGAACAGGCCCGGGTGAAGAGGGCCGAGAAGGCTTTGGAGGTGGCCCGAGCCGAGGGCCAGGCCCAAGCAGAAAGGGCCGAGAAGGCTTCGGAGGTGCCATGAGCCGCCGAAGAGAATAATAGACAGGTGAAGATGGAGCTGTTGGTGTGCCAAAGTAGCCTGGAGTCCACCAACATGCTAAGAGGTGCAGCTGAGGAGCGGACATAAAACGCTGAGGAGATCGCACGTCACTCCAATGCACAAGTAACCGAGATGAAGACAGCGGTGGCAGCGGCAGAGAATAGGGTTGCTGAGGCGATAGAGAGCTTCCGGCAATCTGCCAGCTTTGGTGAAGAGCTGGCCAAAGCCATCGCCTTTGCCTACAACATTGGCTTCCAAGATTGCAAGGATAAAGTGAGAAGAGTCTATAACCTTGATTTGAAAAACTTGGAGCCAAATGAGGCCACAGAGGAAGCCCCAGCGGGGAGTCATTCCCTCAACAATAGCCCAGCGCCGGCCAGGCCATGAATTTATTTTTGCTTTTTAATTTCATTGTACCGAAGTCTAACTAGAATCAGCAATTTTGTAAACCCTTTTTACCATTAATGAAAAGACTCTTGAGAATCTTTATGCTACTGTGTTGTTACTTGGTTTCCGTCGTGGCCGACACGAGTTCACACTAGAGAATAAGCCGATACGAGTTCACTCTAAAGAATAAGCCGATGCCGAGAACATAGGCAATCGTAGCTGGTGTCTTGGAAATCGAGACCGACGCTAGTGACTTCTTAATGGTAGAGCATTGATCCAGTATTACACTTCATGCCGACATGGAAGCTGGGTCGAGTGCCGACGAAGTCAAGTTTGAGTGCCGACGTGAAGTCAAGTTTGAGTGTCGACGTGAAGTCAAAGTTTGAGTGTCGACATGAATGAGCTTGAATGCCAACGCGGAGCCGGGCTTGAGTGCCGACACGGAGCCTAGCTTGTGTGCCAACATGGAGTTGGGCTTGAATGCCGACGCAGAGCTGGGCTTGAGTGCCAACATGGAGTCGGGCTTGAATGCTGACGTGGAGCCGGGCTTGAGTGCCAACGTAGAGCCAGGCTTAAGTGCCGACACAAAGTCTGGCTTGAGTGTCGATGCGGAGTTGGACTTGAGTGCCGATATGGAGTCGGGCTTGAATGTCGATGTGGAGCTGGGCTTGAATGCCGACACGGAGCCGGGCTTGAGTGCCGATATAGAATCGGGCTTGATTGCCGACATAGAGTCGGGCTTGAGTGCCGACACGAAGTCGGGATTGAGTGCCGACATGGAGTCGGGCTTGAGTGCCGATGCGGAGTCGAGCTTGAGCTGAAGAAGCAAGATTGCTTGAAGACACTTTTGTTAGTGAAAAAGTAATGTTATTTTAGTAGACATGTTCAAGCTTATGATTAGTACACTTTACTGACAATGCCGACGAAGATTGTCCGCATTCCATGTGTGAGGGAGAGGCTTCCCGTCCAATCCTTCGATCCGGCATGCTCCGTGATGAAGTGCATCGGTGACTCGATAGGGTCCTTCCTAATTGGGTGATAGCTTTCCTCCCTTCGTGGGTTTGGAGACTTCGGCTCGTCTGAGGATCAGGTCCCCATGGAGGAATGTTTTGGGGCAAACTCGAGCATTGTAGTACTTTACGATCCTCTATCGGTAGGAAGCCATTTTAAGGCGTGCTTGATCGTAGACTTCCTCAACAAGGTCAAAGTTGGTCCTCAACTGGTTGGAATTATCCCCCTCATCATACGATTGTATCCGAGGACTAGGGATGCCAATCTCCACCGGAATGACTGCCTCCGATCCGAACACAAGGCTGAAAGGAGTTTCTCCCATGGGGGTTCGGGGCATCATGTGATACACCCATAGCACATTCGGAAGCTCCTCCACCCATCTTCCTTTGAAATCATCCGGACGTGTCCTAAGCTCTTGAAGGATAATCTGATTTGTCACTTTAGCCGCTCCGTTTGATTGCGGATGACCGACAAAAGTGAACCTCTGGCATATGCCCAGATCGGTACAAAATTCTCTGAAGGGAGTGTTGTCGAACTGTCGACCGTTGTCGGTAACAAGGGTATGGGGTAGTCCGAACCGACAGATAACAGACTTCCAAAAAAGTTCCTCGCCTTGGCTTCAGTGATTTTGGCAAGTGCTTCGACCTCTACCCACTTAGTGAAATGGTCGATGGCAACGAGCAAAACTTCCGCTGACTAGAGGCTGGAGGGAATGGTCCCAAAATATTCATTTTTCACTGGGCGAAGGGCCATGGAGCCGACAGGGGCTCAGCTGAGAAGTTGGCAGCCGTTGAATGTTGGCGTATCGCTGGCAGCTATCACACTTCCGAACCAACTCGGCCATGTCTTCCCACATGGTAGGCCAGTAGTAGCCTTGGTGTAGGGCCTTATGTGACAACACTCTGCCCCCCAAGTGGTTTTCGCAAATACCCTCATGGATCTCACGGAGGATGTAGTCAGCGTATGCAGAACCAATGCATTTGAGGAGAGGGTGAGAGAATGATCTTTGGTACAATTGTCTGTCGTGCATCAGGAACTTGGATGCTCGCCACCTGAATAGCTTAGCTTCAGCGGGGTCGACTGGGAGGACGCCGTTGGTCAGGTACTAGACATAGGCGTCCATCCAAAGAGGATATTGATTAATTGGCAGGGATTCTTTAACTACATCATGCTTGGGGCTTCCAGGTGTTCCACATAAGTTCTCCCCAAGGCCCCATCAACCGAAGTGGCTAGCCAGGACAAAGAATTGGCTCTGGCATTCTCCTCTCGGGGAATGTAACTGACACTGAAATGAATGAAAGAGAGGCTTGTGATTGCACCTTGCTCAAGCAGCGAGATAGTGTGGGATTTCGAGCCTCATACTCTCCCTTAACCTGACCAGAGATAAGCTGGGAGTCGATGAAGACTCTAAGGCTTTTCACCCCGAGCTCCCCTGCCAGTCTCATCCCTGACAATAGGGCTTCATATTCAGCCTGGTTGTTTGTGGCTGAGAAGAGGAAGCGGAGGGCATACTCAGTCATAAAATCATTCGGACTTGCTAGGATGAGGCCTGCCCCGCTTTCTTGAGAATTTAACGCCCCATCCACATGAAGGATCCAGTCCTCCCCTCTTTCCTCGATTGTGACATCCGAGGGGTTTGCATGGGGCTCCTTCGACTGCTCCTCTATCCAGGTGCACTCAACCAGAAAATCTGCTAAGATCTGGTACTTCATGGCCAACCTGGGTTGAAATGATAAGTCGAATTCTTTCAGTTTGAGTGCCCACTTCGCTAGTCGGCCGAAGGTATCAGGATGAGAGAGAATTATTCTGAGTGGTTGATCCGTGACCACCGCAATCGGGTGCGCTTGGAAGTAGGGCCTGAGATGCTGAGCAAAGACGATCAGTGCAAAAATGGTCTTTTCGGTGTTAGAATATCTGATCTCTGCATCGTGAAGCACTTTGCTCGTATAGTAGACTGGTCTTTGCGTCTTGTCGGCATCGATACGAACAAGCACGAAACTCACTGCTTCAGGGATGCCGCGAGATAAAGGAAGAGTTCTTCTCCTCGAAGGCCTTCTGGCACTCCTTCCTCCACTCGAAGCCGTTGATTTTGCGCAATGCCTTGAAGAAAGGCAGACACCTCTCCGTCGATTTGGGCAAGAAATGACTCAAGGCTGCCATCCTTCCGGTCAGGCACTGCACCTCCTTCTTGCTGGCCGGGGCCTCATGTCCAAGATAGCCCGGATCTTATTAGGGTTTACCTCGATCCCTCGCTGCGTCACCATAAAGCCCAAGAACTTGCCTGCTGTAACCCCGAAGGCGCACTTGCGGGGATTCAGCCTCATCTGGTACCGACGAAGATTGACGAAGGTCTCTGCAAGGTCAACAATATAGTCAGTGGTACGGACACTCTTGGTCAGCATGTCATTCACGTACACTTCCATGTTGCGCCCGATCTGGTTTTCAAAGACTTTATTCATCAGCCTCTGATAGGTGGCTCCCGCATTTTTCAACCTGAATGGCATCATCTTGTAGTAGTATATCCCCTTCTCGGTCACAAATGAGGTAACTTCCTAGTCCGCTGGATCCATTTTGATCTGGTTGTATCCCGAGAAGGCATCCATGAAGCTGAGGGTCTTGCGACCGAACGTGGTGTCACCAGCTGATCAATCCGAGGCAACGAGAAGCTGTCCTTGGGGCATGCCTTATTGAGGTCAGTAAAATCCACGCATATCCTCCAGCTCCCACTAGCCTTGCGGACCATCACGATGTTGGCTAGCCAGTCGGGATAGTGGACCTCTCGGATGTGGCCAACAGCCACCAACTTGCGAACCTCCTCGTTGATGGCCTTCTACCGATTGGGGGCAAAGCTCTTCTTCTTTTGCCGGATGGGCTGGCACCCCGGTTTGATATTGAGTTAATGGATAATTACCTCTTCGGGGATACCCGGCATATCGGACGATGACCATGCAAAGATGTCGGAGTTGGCCCGCAGGAAAGCAAGAACCTGATCACGTGCCTCCTCTAGAAGTAGAGCTCCAATCTGGATGGTCTTCGTCGAGTCCTCCCCCAGCGGGAAGGTCAGCAAGTGCTCGGCTGGCTCCCCTCTTCTCTTCAAGTCTTGGGGGTCGAGCGGTTCTGGCACTGGTGCAGACACCACCCCCTGCGGGCTAGGGGCCATATGATAGCAAAGTGATCATGGGTTCTGCTCCCCCCTCATCTCCCCAACTCCTTCGCGAGTGAAAAACCTTATGAGCAATCTTTTGGTGGAGATGACGACATCCAGAAGGTTCAGACCGGGTCTCCCAAGGACGGCGTTGTAAGCCAGTGGGACCCAAACTACTAGAAAGTTCATGAAAATCGTGCTCTGACACGATGAGGTTTCGGCTGTAACAGGGAGAGTGATCTCCCCCTCGACCCTTACAGAATCTCCAGTAAAACCCATTAAGGGTGTGGTGACAGGTCGAAGGGAACCATATGACAAGTTCATCCGAACAAATGCATCATAACTCAAAACATCCACAGAATTCCCACTATCAACTAAAATTTGTTTTACAGGGTGCTTCACGATTGTCATAGATACGACGACGCAATCATCATGCTTGTTAACTACCCCTTCTAGGTCCCTTTTAGAGAAAGGAATTATAGAGTCTACCCCCTTCTCACGCTACCTTTTAGAAGTGCTACCTGCCCCCCAGGAGATCATAGCTACCGTCTTCTTTGTCGGGGCATTGTCCATGCCGATCTGGGGTGCAGAAGGTGTCGATGGGCCCGGAGCCATGAGATTACCCCTTCAAACAAACTTTCCTAGATGGCCATGCTGAACGAGTTCTTCGATAGCCTTCTTCAGCAGGTGACAGTCCTCCATATCATGGCCGTAGTGCCGATGATAGCGGTAGTAAAGTTCTTTGCTATGGGGGACCCCTGGCCTCATGGGAGGCGAACATCGAAGATAGGGCTCGCCCTCAATCTCCAACAAGATGTGGGATATTGGGGAGAGAAGTGGGGTAAAGTGCTCCTTTGGTGTCAGGGCTCGGGGCCGGTTGTCAGGACGGCGAGGAGAATCTAGCTTCCTGGGTCGTGCTCTAGCGGGCTCCGAACGCGCTGACTTCTTACTGGACCCTTTGTCCACCTCCCTCCTAGAATGATCTGCTTCGTTAGCTCGAATGTACTTCTAAGCCCAACTCAGGAGTTTGGCATAAGAGCTAGGTGGCTTCTTATCCAAGGAATAAGCGAAGCGGGAGGGGCAGAGTCTCCTCTTCAAGGCCAAGGTGGCTACTGAGTCCTCAAGGTTGTAAACTTCGAGCGCAGCCTCCTTGAACCGGGTCATGAAGTCTTTTAAGGTTTCATTGCTCCTCTGCTGGACGGCAAACAGGCTATCGGTGACTCTGGGAATCTTTCGGTATGCATCAAAGTGGGCCAAGAAAGATCGCTCAAGCTGCCTGAAGGAGTTGATACTACGTGGTGGTAAACAGGAATACTACGCACGTACGGCCTTCTGAAGTGTAGCTGGAAAGGCAACGCAAAGGAGAGAATCTGTTGCTCCCTGGACCTGCATGAGGACCTTGTAGCTTTCTAAGTGATCCAGAGGGTCTGTGATGCCGTCGTATGGGTCTAGCTGGGGCAAATGGAATCGGGTCGGATCGGCTCCTCCATAATACGGCAAGACAACGGGGGGCGGTGGTCGTAGTCCACCCCATGAGAGTTGGTAATTCTATGGCTGAGCTCCTCCAGCTACTGATGGTACTCATCTAATCATCGCTCAGCCCGGCGAGCAATCCGTCTGTCGGAAGCTTCCTTCGAAGACTAAGAGGACGAATGGGGAGAAGGTCATCGGTGTAAGGAATGTACCTGCTCGGGTTCCTTCCCACTATGCTGCTTGGGAAGGTGGTCAGAGCGATGGGAAGGAGACTGTTGCCGCTTGGAGGTCTCCTGGCGATGAGATTTTGGAAATGCGCGGTAGAAGGCCTCTGGAGGGGTCTTGCCACGATGAAACTTGCTGGCTCCATGACCTTCCATGTGGGGAGGAGGGGGTTGAGGTGGCAATGGCGTAGTGGTTGAGCATTGTTCCTGTAGCCCCTGAACCACCACCGTCAAATCTTGAACCTGCTGGGTTAGGGCATCGAGCCGATCAGCTTGGCTAAACTACGATTGTATGGGAGGCGGAATAGAGAGGTCGGTCGCTGCCTGCTTAGCCTGCGGGAGGTGCCTCCCAGCATGACTGGTAGAGGCCTCCTGTGCACGAGTAACCACCATCTTCTTCCTCGCAGGGATTGTAGGTACGTTGAATGAACAACCGTGCTGCGATCTAACCCCCTACCTGGCGCGCCAATCTGTTGCTGCCAAATCACTTCTGAAGAGCGTCGAGCAAGAAAGGAGCTTTGTGGGTCTTCAGGAGGATGACAAGACCACCTCCTTTAGCCGGAAACCTGCAACAAAAGTCTCGGACCGGTGGTTCCGGCGGGGACCCTTCGATGCTCAAGTTAGCGGTTTGAAGAACAGCAGTAAAGATGAGATAGTAGAAGTCAAGTTCCCCTTCCTCGTTGTGAGTCAGGATTTTATATACCTGTTCGGAGGTCCCTCTTACCCTTCGTGGATAACCGTCGAATCACGTCTTCCATCAAGATCGGCTCCGTAAATGGTAGGTGGGCGCATAGCTGCTAAACGTGCACCGTAAATATTGGCAACTGCCTACAGTATATCGATAACCGTCCATAGTCTTGGCAAAGAATGGGTTAACGGGCTACGTGGCTGTCTTAGGCATTTTAGATCAATGGGCACAATATTCGAGGTTGGTTCCACGGCCGAAAGTATAGGCCGAGAACATGCCAAGGCGAGACTCGAGGCTGAGGTCAAAGACATGCCAAGGCCTAGGCGGGGCTCGAGGCCGAGGCGAGACTCAAGGCCAAGGCCGAGGCGGGGCTCGAGGCCGAGGCCAAGGTGGGACCGAGGCCGAAGACATGCTGAGGCTGAGGCAGGGCTCGAGGCCGAGGCGGGACTCAAGGCCGAGGCGGGACTCGAGGCCGAGGCCGGAGCTAGCTGCCAAATTATTACTCGCTCCGAAAACCATGCAAATCGTTACTCTGCCGCCTGGGGGCGTGATCAACCACATCACTATGCTTTTTAAAAATTTTGATATATGTATCATCTGTTAAAATGGCAATTCTTGCTCATGAAGCCTATCAAAATCTTTTTGAGACGGACAAAGGTCCACAATGAGTCTTACAAGATTTATTTAGAAGGATATAGATTAAAAAAAAAGTTAATTTAAGTAACAAGAACTTTGAAAATAATTTTTATTCATTAAATTCTATTAATTTAAAGTAATTATGATTAATGCCAATTAAAACTACTATCTATTGAATTCATACATAATTCGAGCTAATTATGTCTAGTTTGATTTAATTTGAGTTAGATTGGCCTTGATCTTGAGCTTGACACTCTATTTGATGGTTACTTGCATAATAAAATGATATATCAAAATTTAAAAAATCCATAACCTAACTCCTAGTCACCACCTTAGAAGTATCATAAAAATCGTAGTTGATATTGGCTATGTTCCATATCAACCATTATCAATCCCATAGTATTTATCCTCTAAACCTAGTATGATCTTTCATGATCAATTCCAACTCATTTGGGTCATATTCTACAAGTTTAAGCATTGACGAATCAAATTGGTCTTAAATCGACCTTATTAATTATCTTATGACTTTTACATAACAAACTCAAACTAGATAGATTTTAAACACATAAACTCTTGTATATTTATTATATATTCAAAATATTTCAACCTAATTTAAATTTTTGGAATCCTTTTTCTTATTGTCTAAAAAAGGTTACAATTTTAGTATACTTCATTTTTATGACCCTTAAATTTATGATACAAAAGTAACCCACTTGTCTTAATAAGTTGCCTAAAATTTAACCCTTCGAAGGTTATATTTATAAAATTTATATAAATTCTTCAAAAACTTTTGATCTATGGCGTGACTTTTGAAGTAGTCATACCTGGATAGATAAATTCACTTAAGCTATTATATACTAAGAAGACTATACAGTTTAATTTCAATTGTTAAGCCTCCTTTCCTCTTCTTTTTAAATATCTCTTATAGGAGAACTAAAAGGTTTTTCAAATCCCTCTCATAGGTTAAGATAATAAAAAATAGGTTAAAAATTGGAATATATTAAGAGACTCATTACTATTTTCTATGTATAATTTTGATTTTTAGCCTCACTTCTACTCAATTTTTTACTTATAAGCAGTACTGCTTTAACTATTTTTGCATCCATTCTTAGCCATGTTATTGAAATAGTATGGTAGCTTATACTATCTTCTTTACATTTTTTTATCCTTTATTTATTATTCAATGGCTAGCCTTAATCTTATATTTGCCTCTAGGTTAACCTAACAAGTATGCATAATCCCATTTCCAACTCTTAAATGAATAAATCCTAGCCACACACGCTACTTAGTTATCATATCATAGTGGACATCCCTATTTCCCCTATCCTTTTAATCTCATCTTCTAGATGATCTATTGCTTTTACTAACAAATTCATATCATTCATTTTAATAAAAAAATTTCTATCATATGTCGTTACTATCTCCACCTAAGTAACTCTTTACACAAATGATGACTTCAATATATTTCAATATAAATCTTTCTCTCTATTTTAAAAATAAGCATATCAAATTAGGAAGCTTTTGATCTTTAGGTTGCATTTGGTGCATCGCCAGCATTCTGAATGGTAATATGGATTACCTACAAAATAGATTACCACTTGATAGATTACCAGTAATGTTGATTACTGTGTTTGGTATACACAGGTAATGCAACAGTAATATTGATTACTGTGTTTGGTATGACAAACAAATTATCAGTCATATAACATCAAATTCTTAAAATATTTCTAAATTAAATTTATTAAAAATTTATATGTTATTATATATTTTATTTAAAAAATATATTTATAAATGATAATATTTTAAAAAATATATATTTATAAATAATATTCGAAGCGACCGATGAAGATGCTGGAGGCTACCGATCGAAAGAAGTTTCACGATGTGTCGTAGGGTCACTGGGCGGCGAAGATCCGCGGCCTAACTATTAGTGTATGCCCTAAATCCAATCGGATTGGATGCTATATATATTCTATGAATACAAATCAAATAAAATGATTTCTTTACCTATCCAGATATCTTTTATAATATATTTGATATATATGTCTGTGAGATAAAGTCCAAAAGAATGTGAACTGTGCATATGGAATTTGTAATAGAGATTATAAATTGTGAGATCCAAATTGCATGTTATGGTTTGATTCTTTAAACTTTCCTAGTCGATGTGTAGATGGGACTGGACACCATCGAATACCATGAGACTAGCACACATTGCATATCCTCACCCTTGGGGTGAGCAGCTGATTTCACAAGCTGAAGTATGAAGATACTTGGATAGGTATGTGGATGCTCGTTATTGTAACGATGCATTGGATGACCCGTACGATCCCATATGGATATTCTATATAGTGTCGATGGTTGATCTCTAATGACGATGGTGTGAGTGATCTTTTGACTTGAGATCTTCATTGCATCTCATGTGTGGAATGTCATGCTTTGACGGCATCCAAACGTTGCTCTAGCCATGGGTGGCAAATATGGTATCGATTGGGTATGATATGAAGCACATGAAGATGATGTTTGATCAAGACATGATTCGTCTCCCTTGATAGAAAGGGTTATATCCCACGGCCACTTGATGGATTAAATTGATTATTAAATCTTTGCAAGGTTGAGTTGGAATTTAAAATGGTTTTGAAGTTCTAATTCATATGAGTCAATTTTTTTTGAGATTAAGTAAATAAAGATCAATTACAGGGTTGACACATTCCATACCACTGATTGATCTGAGATATATGACGAAAGGATTTGATCATATGGTAACCGTTCATGGACAGGTGTTAATGGTAACGTCAACAAAACCTTTAGCAGTTGGGTGGTCATGATGCTTTGCTAGAGGCCTTTCATGATCTATAATCATGTTGATTTGGACAAAGAGTTGTCCAATCATTCCTAGGGTTTATGATTAGAACATGATTATTGTCAACATGTTAAAGGGCCTAATAGGTCACACGCATTAAGAAGAATTTTGGATGAATTAAAATGAGAATTAAATTAGATTTAATTCAGATAAGATGATCAATTAAATAATTTGATGAGACCCAATTTAAAGAAGATATAATAATGATGGATATGATCCATTATAGTAGAAGGAATGTTAAGGAGAAATTATTTATGCATATGATGAACAAATAATTGGATATCCAAATATGACTTGATCCATGTGATGGATGGCTCTGATTATTCGGGTATGGATGGCCAATCTCAGCCATGTGAAGATGAAATCATGCCCATGGGATGAGGCATGATGAATCTCTATGATTCGATGATGAATACATACAAATTCGGGCATGTAGTTATGAGATAATCAACTCCTAATTTCAAAGGCTGAGATTATGACATTTGGATTAACGTTACCATGAGAATGGGAGTTTCTTCCGTTTCCTTGGATTAATGTTACCATGATGTTACCATGAAAATGAGAGTTTCTTCCGTTTCTTTGGATTAACGTTACCATGAAAAGAGGTCTCTTCTTCTTCCTTGAAACGTTTCCTTTATACCCTATAAATATGGTTCTTTCCTACCAAGAAGGTAAGCATGAAAAGAAAAAGATTAGATCTTTCTTCAAATATATCTTCTGTATTTCTGTAAGGGGATTTAAGAGGCGCTAGCACCCCTCTCTCTCCCGTAGTGTCATTTTCATACTTTGGAGGTCTTCATTCCCTCTTCTTCGCGTGGATCACCGCTAGAGGCCGGACACGTGGACGGCTAGTGGCAAAGGATTAACTGGCTTCATCCTCATCTACATCGATAAAGGACTTAGGTATGAATAAAATTAGATTTTATTTGAGATTTAATGAATATATTCCTAAGGATCCTGGGCATCTGGGAATTTTATTTAATACATTCCGTAATGTTTATATGAATTAGATTCATATCTTGTATACATAATTTTCAACACTAACTCCGTGGAAGAGAGTGTGGTTCGGGACCTTCAATATGGAGGTTCCAGCGAGGTCGGTAGAGAAGGATGCGAGTAGAGAGCAATCAAAAGAAAAAATGGTAATTTTATCAAAAAATAATTTATCAGATCAACACATCTTTAGCAATATGGATAACCATCCTTTTATGAGGTAATACAGATTATCTCTCATGAGGTAATCTAGATTACCACTATAAGATAGATTACCATTCAAAATATGTATCAAACATAATTATCTGATAGGCCCCATTTAAATTACTAGTAATTTGGATAGATTACCTGCTACCAAACATCCAAATCTTACTTCTCTTTTCTCTCCTAGCCTCGTCTTTTAGAGAGCTTAGAACTTTTACCTCTCTCATCAAAATTTAGTTTCGTAACCTTTGAGCCTTAGGACAACAATTATTTTCTTAGGGGCAAGCAAGGGTTGGGCTGGATAGGTTTTAGGTTAAAATTAAGAACGATCAAATCAAAATTAGTTCTAAGATTTGGATCCAGAACTGAATCAATCTGATCTTGGAACCAATTCAAAACCAACCAATCAAAAAGAACCTTTTTTTTTTTTTTTGCGTTAGCTCCAATTTTTTTACTTTTTATTATTTTTAATATATTAAATATTTTTTTAATTATAAAAGTTGGGTGAGAGGCTAAGTGCCATCATAAAAATGCTAAAAAAACTTACAATATTAATAAGTATTATTGATTTTTTACTTTTTCTTTAGATGACACTATCCTAATGTCTAATGACTAAATTTTTTTTAGTGTATTAACTAAAAGGAATATATATATATCATATTTGTTGATCAATTTAATGTTAAATATATATAATAAAGATGGTAGATGATTGATGAGTATATCTAAGGTCCCTAATTTGAATCCTAAACATACTTTATTTTTTTTGAAAAAAAATTATGATTGGTTTTTGGGTCAGAACCAAGTTACCAACCTAAAATTAAGAATCGACTAGATGGTGTCAATTCTCGGATTTTCAGTCCAGATCCTACCCATTGTGCACTTAGAATCAAACCAATCTAATTCAATCAAGTCAAGGTGATATTGGTTCCTGTGTTACCCTAACCCATTGCTCACCCTACCTTTTCTTTATATCTTATAAGCCTAAATACCTTATGTTATTTAAGAAGGGTGAAACCATCGTGAGAGAGAAAATAAAATCTAATTTATTAAAATTTAGGGTAATCCCTTTTAATGTTAAAGCTGAGGCTTTTTCCTACTTAAGAAAGATCTTTCGAGCATTGATAACCATGAAGATTCCAACATCTCTTCTTCAACTCTCTTTTTGTCAATATAAAATTTTTTCATGTTCTCTCTGCTTCTTTTTTGTTTTACTAGCTCGCTAGTTTTAACTTACTAATTTGCCAACTTTCTAACTAATTGATGTTAATTTATTTCATTGTTTATAAAATACTAATATATGTTTGAGTATAGAAAATAAAACCTAGAGTATTTTCTCTATATTTGAAAGTTCTCCCAATCATAAGAGTATAAGTCTAATCATAAGAAATTTAGTTGAATTTAGATTGAAAAAAGAAAGTTGCTACTAAGAACTCTTTCTAGTAATAATGATTTATATATGAAACAAAGAGATTAGCTTAATTTTTAAATGAAAGAGAGATGGAGAAGAGATTTGGATGAAAGAATATTGATGGGTTATAAATAATTGAAAAGGATTTGATTCTATTCAGCTAGGTTGAGAAGGTGAAGTGCTTGTTCTTGAACCTCACTAAAATTAAGAGATTCAATGATGTAAGATACAAGCATGCTTCACAATGCTAGTAGCCATCCTAGGTGTAGACAATAGCGAACCTATACGTTTTTGGTATTGAAAACTTGGAGAATGTATACTAGGTCATTGGCAAGTTTTGTCATCTATGATGAGTAAGCCTCAAGATTTATGGTAATATTGAAGATTTCCTCCACTGTCAACAAAGAGAAGGGATGGCTTTTTTTTTTTTTTTTTGAGATACTAAGTACTAAGAGAGAATCAACTTGGCATTTATGGTGGTTGATCGACAAGCTAACTCACTTATAAAAACTCCAAGAAATATCAACTTAAAGCCCTCCATCAGGCTGGTCCCTTTAGCTCCCAATCTAGCAGCACTTTTTTTGTTGCTTTAACTCTAACAACTATTTAGATCAGACAACTCCTTGACCTATCCTCCTACTTGCCAACTGACTTTTGTATCGATCATAGTTGATCATTTTGGCCAATAGGAGAAATAGGAGTTCAGTCTAAATTCCATTCAAAGTTAAGTTATAATCTCAAGTTAATTATAATAGATTGGAGTTGAGTCTAAATTTTGATTGAATTTGATATTATGTTTGCGATATTTGTGAGATTAAGTTAACAAAGTTCAAGTTTGGTCATCGATTCATTTTAGTATTTCTTTAATTCCTTTGTATTTCAAATGATTGGATTTATTTTTTTAAGTGTGATATTGATTTTTCTTGATGTGAAATATGACTTTTTTAATGTAAAGAATGATTTATCATACATAAGTATAATGCATAATATTCTTTCATTTTTGTAAAAAGTTTCTTCTGATTTGTGAAGAAATCTTTTATTCTTTCAGTTCTTCTGATATTTTCTTTATGAATGCAATTTGATAAAAATGTTTGCATTAAACATATATAATCTATTAATTAGTAGCTTATATATGCTCGCGTGGTGATGCAACTTTTATATCAAAGTCATGGAAGCAAAGAATAGAGCATAAAGCATAATAAGTATGGGAGATAAGGATAGAGAGAAACACCTTGGTGTGAAGTTATTATTAAACTAAATCACGTTTATCCGAGACAAACTTTAGCTAGCCTTATAAAGAGAAACATTACAAAATCCAATAGGAATAAAATCCTGATCTAGAAATAAAAGAAACATGCCAAAATTAGTGGACTACAATTATAATTTAGCAAAAGCTAATAATTTATCCAATAAAAAAAGTAGTAATTTTTTTTATATATATAAGTTGAAATGATGGTGTTAGAATTGCTTGCTTCTATGTACTCCTATATGGTTCGGCTTGGTTCAACTCATCATTACATTTGCCAGGTATACACCTATGCTGCATTACTTGAGTTGATAAGTTTAATACTCAATTAAAATGGAATTCTTATTGGATTGCTCATAAAATTTGTTAAAATTTTCATAAAATATTTATGGTGATTGATGTGGCTGATCCAATGCTGTTAGAGAACCATGAAGGAAGGAAATCGATGGAGCCCCCCTTTAGCCTCCAAAGGGCCCTTCGGCCGCGGTAGCGTTTATGGCCTCATAAAGCCACGCGCACCCAATTGCTCTGAGCTCCATGGCCGAGAGCTCCAAGGCCGAGAGCTCCATGGCCGACAGCTCTAAGGCCGACAGCTCCATGGCCAACAACTCCAAGGCCGATAGCTCCAAGCTGCCAAGCTCCCTCGCCGTTAACAATGCCATGCAAGTGAACAGAGCCTTGTACGTGAACAGTGCCATGCAAGCTCATCCAAGGGCATGAGCAGGTCTACGCAAGCACTCCATACTCGATACTCTACGAGGGACAGTTGGCTTCAACTCAACATCATCTTTCTCCCCCTAACGGCTGTACCTTGGGACCCACACGACCCACGAGATAAGAAATCGCGAGCTCAATGGCACACGGTCTGGCGCACTCCGCCCGTCTCGGTCTCGGCGTCAGTCTCAGCAACGGCGTCGGCATCGACCTCCACGCGGCCTTGGGCCCATCTCCTCTGCGGCCCAACTCGATCTTGGTATCGGCCGCGGCCCACTTCGACACGGTGTCGGTCTCGGCAATGGCGTCGGCATTGACCTCCGTGCGGCCTTGGGCCCATCTCCTCCGCGGCCCACCTCGATCTTGGTATCGGCTGCGGCCCACTTTGACACGGCGTCGGTCTCGGCAACGGCGTCGGCATCGACCTCCGCGCGGCCTTGGGCCCATCTCCTCCGCGGCCCATCTCGATCTTGGTGTCGGCCGCGGTCCGCTTCGATGCGGCGCCGGTCTCGGTCTCGGCGTCGGCCTCGGCGGCAGAGGCCGACAAGCATCCGCTTGCTGCAAGGAATTTCACGTGGCTTTACCAAGATCACGGGGCAATTACTAAGGTCACGGACGGTTTCCAAAAAATTAAGAGGCGTACTTAT
The DNA here is from genome assembly GCA_900491605.1 of Calamus simplicifolius. Taxonomy (NCBI): domain Eukaryota; kingdom Viridiplantae; phylum Streptophyta; class Magnoliopsida; order Arecales; family Arecaceae; genus Calamus; species Calamus simplicifolius. Next base: position 524,358 of record UESW01004047.1, read on the forward strand.
GACATACGTTTAGCAGTTAGTACACCCACCTACGAAGAACGGAAGATATTACTCGGCTGTTACCAGTGAAGGGTAAGAGGGACCCCCAAACAGGTATATAAAGACCCCAATCCCCCAACGAGGGAGGAGGGGGGAAAAAACTCAATCTCTACTCTCTCATCAAAAAAATTCTATTGTTCTACAAGTCACTAACTTGGGCGTTGGAGGGTCCCCACCGGAATCACTGGTCCGAGACTTTTCTTGCAGGCCCCGGAAAGGAGAGACGGTGACCTTTCTACATCCTCGAAGGTCTGTAGAGATCTCAGCTCACTCGGCGCTCATCAAAAGTGATTTGGCAGTAACAGATTGGCGCGCCAGGTAGGGGGGCACTAGTTCTCCTTGTGACAGACTCCGATTCTGCGAAAGAGACGATGGTGACCACACGAGCACAGGAGGCTTCCACCAGTCAAGCCACGGAGTGCATTCCACGGGCTGATCAAATGGAGGCCAACCTCCGTGTTCCGCCCCCTGCCCAGATGAGCCAGCCTGACCGGCTGGAGGTTCTATCTCACCAAGTTCAGAACCTAGCGGTGGTGGTACAGGGATTGCAGGAATGCTACTTTGCAGCCGCACCTCAGCTTCCTCCGCCCGGCGAACGGGTGCGGGGAACAGTTCTATCCTATCAGGGCGGGACCCCGCCCGAGGCCTCCCATCACTCGCTTTTGGGAGACCGTCGTCAAGATGCCTCAAAGCGACGACGGTCTCTCTCCCGCTCGCCTTCAGGACCTCATCATTGAGGGGCCTCAAAACGGCGATGGTCCCTTTCCCATCGCTCGCCTCCTGAGCCCCATCCCCGAGAGGCCTCAGGGCGATGGCGGTCCCCTTCCCGTCATTCTGGTCGCTCCTATCGACGCCGAGACGGATCCAGACGGGCGCGTTCCTTACCTCGGCGGCCTGCCCTAGCTTCATCTTCTGATTCTTCTACAGACGACGCCCAGCGGAAGACTACCCGATGGCTCGACGAGTATCACCGACGGTTGGAGGAGCTTAACCGCTGGATCACCAATCCTCATGGAGCGGACTACGACCATCGCCCCCCGCTTTCCCGGCGTATCATGGAGGAACCGGTCCCGCTCCATTTCCGTCTCCCATAACTGGACCCATACGACGGCGCGATGGACCCATTGGACCACCTGGAGAGCTACAAGGTCTTTATGTGGGTCCAGGGAGCGATGGACTTCCTTCTATGTGTCGCCTTTCCGACCATCCTTCGAAAGGCGACACGTGCATGGTATTCCCATCTGCCACCATGCAGCATCGATTCATTCCGTCATCTTGAACGAGCTTTCCTGGCCCACTTTAATGCGAGCCGAAAGATCCCACGAGTGGCGGATAGTCTATTTGCTGTCTAGCAGAGGAACGGCGAGATCCTAAAAGACTTTGTCACCCGGTTCAAGGACGCAGCGCTGGAAGTATATAATCTAGATGATTCCGTAGCTACCTTGGCATTAAAATGGGGACTTCGTCCTTCCAGGTTCGCCTATTCTCTAGACAAGAAGCCCCCGAGCTCTTATGCCGAACTTCTAAGCCGTGCACAAAAATACATCCGTGCGGACGAGGTAGATTCCTCCAGGAGGGAGGCTGATAAGAATCCTAACAAGAAACCAATACCCACCGAGCAGGCCGGAGCGCAACCTCGGAAGACTGAGCCCCCTCACCGCCTAGACCGCCGGCCGCAGACGCTTGTTCCAAGGAGCAATTCACTCCCCTCATGGCTCCGATATCCCACATCCTGCTGGAAATCGAGGAAGAATCTTACTTCAAGCATCCGCTCCCCCTGAGGTCGGGGACCCCCGCAATAAAGAGCTCTACTGTCGGTATCACCGAGATTATGGTCACGATACCGAAGACTGTCGCCACCTGAAGAGGGCCATTGAAGAGCTTGTCCAGCAGGTCACTTGGGCAAGTTTGTCCGAAGGGAAAACCCTCCTATTCCAGGCCTAGCAGTGCCTCCTACACTCTAGGCCGGTGCAGACAACGCCCCTACGGAGAAGACCATAGCCATGATTTCCTGGGGGGCAGGTGGCAGTTCAAAGAGACAGCGGGAGGGAGTAGACCCCGTAATTCCTTTCTTTGGAAAGGACTTAGATGGAGTAGTCAACAAAAACGACGACGGCGTGGTGGTATCCATGACCATAGCCAAGCATCCTGTGAAACGAATCTTGGTTGATAGTGGTAGTTCTGTGGACGTCCTGAGCTATGAGGCTTTTGTTCGAATGAACCTCTCTGAGTCTTCCCTTCGGCCTGTCACTACGCCTTTAATGGGCTTCACGGGAAACTCTATGAGTGCCGAAGGAGAAATTGCCCTCCCCGTCATGGCTGGGACATCGCCGCGTCATAGCACGGTGGTCATAAACTTCCTGGTGGTTCGGGTCCCACTGGCTTACAATGCCATCTTGGGGAGACCAGGGTTGAATATGCTAGATGCTGTCATCTCCACCAAGAGATTGTTGGTAAGATTCCCCACCGATGAAGAAGTCGGAGAAATGAAAGGAGAGCAAAGCCCGTCGCCGCTGTGCTACCACTTGTCTCCCAGTCCACTGGAGGCTGCGTCGGCAATGACCTCTGGGCCGCTTGACCCCTGAGACCCGGGAGGAAGGGGGGAGCCGACCGAGCACCTTCTGACCTTTCCCTTAGGAGATGAACCGACAAGGACCATCCAGGTTGGGGCGCTACTGCCCGAAGAGGCGTGCGATCGACTCCTCGCTTTCCTGCGAGCCAACACCGACGTCTTCGCATGGTCTGCCGCCGACATGCCAGGCATCCCTAAGGAGGTAATCACTCATCGGCTCAACCTTAATCCAGAGTGTCGGCCGGTCCGACAGAAGAAAAGGAGCTTCGCTCCGGACAAACAGAGAGATATCGACGAGGAGGTTCGCAAGCTGGTGGCTGCAAGGCATGTCCGGGAAGTTCATTACCCCGAGTGGTTGGCCAACGTGGTGATGGTTTGTAAGACTAATGGGAGCTGGAGGATGTGTGTAGACTTCACTGATCTCAACAAAGCATGCCCCAAAGACAGCTTTCCCTTGCCTCGGATCGATCAGCTGGTGGACGCTACATCCGGCCATGAGATCCTTAGTTTCATGGATGCTTTCTCCGGATACAATCAGATCAGGATGAACCCGGTGGATGAGGAAGCCACCTCCTTCATAACTGAGAAGGGGCTGATTGCTACAAGGTGATGCCATTTGGATTAAAGAACGCAGGAGCCACCTACCAAAGGCTAATGATTAAAGTCTTCGAGAACTAGATAGGACGCAATATGGAGGTATACGTAGATGACATGTTGACCAAAAGTGTCCACGCCACCGACCATATCACCGACCTAACGGAGACTTTTGACAACCTTCGTCGATGCCAAATGAGGTTGAATCCGCGTAAGTGTGCATTTGGAGTGATAGCCGGAAAGTTCTTGGGTTTCATGGTGACCCACTGAGGGATCGAGGCAAATCCAGACAAAGTTCAAGCCATTCTGGACATGAGGTTACCTACCAACAAGAAAGAAGTACAGCGCCTGATGGGGAGGGTGGCGGCCTTGAGCCGTTTCCTATCCAGGTCCGTCGAGAGATGCCTGCCTTTCTTCAGGGCACTCCGCAAGGTCAACGGATTCGAATGGACGAAAGAATGTCAGAAGGCGTTTGAGGGACTAAAGGAATTCCTCTCTATCCCGCCACTATTATCCAAGCCAACAAGTGGAGAAGAACTCCTTCTGTACCTCGCAGCTTCTCCCGAGGCCGTTAGTTCTGTATTGGTCCGCGTGGACACCAATGGCATGCAAAAATCGGTGTATTATACAAGCAAGGTGCTCCACGATGTGGAGACCAGATATTCAAAGATTGAGAAGATCATCTTTGCCTTGATCGTGTCTGCCCAGCGCCTACAACCATACTTCCAAGTCCACCCGATTGCAGTGATCACAGACCAACCTCTGAAGATAATTCTTGCTCACCCAGATACTTCGGGTTAGTTGGCAAAGTGGGCGCTCAAGTTGGGGAAAGTTTGATCTATCTTTTTGCCCTCGGTCGGCCATGAAATCCCAGGTCCTGGCAGATTTTTTGGTCGAGTGCACTTGGGGTGAGGAGCAGCCCGAAGAGGCCTCGGCGGACCCCTCACCTTTCGACACTAGAGACGATGAATGGGTTTTGTGTAGGAAGAAATAGTCTCCGAGGCATGCATATTTTTAAAAATTGATAACTATTATCATTGTGGAAATTAAAAGATTACATATTAATCTATCTAATATGCATCAAGATCATATCTTTGCCTATATATTCAGGGTCGTTTGATCTAAAATATGCATATAAAAATATCAAGATCATATCTTGATCTTCAAGATGACTAGTCACACTATTATCTTGAAGCCTGCCTTAAGATCTAGGGATCAAATCACTTACCTTAAGAACAGTAGGTAAATCCTTATTGCTCTGCAGCCGTTCAATAGTCCGGCCTCTAGTATCGTCCACGCGAAGCCCCGAATGATCAGATTTCAAGGAGTGCTAGTTCACGAAAAAATAGCTTTGCTGATCTTGAATCCCCTCACTTAAATCTTTCTCCAAGATCCACCAGGCTTCCGCTAACACCAGAATCACCAGGATTTTCTATTCTAACATTTTAGAATTACAATCCATGACAATTTAGAATTACAATCCATGACAAATCGTGTATTGTTCTATTTTTTATTCTATGTTCTCTGGTGAGGGAATGCCCTCTATTTATAGTCTAGATTTAGCCTTGACATTTAATTCTGACATTTAAGAATCTATCGTTTGGCAAAAGCAAAGAGACGCCGAAGGCGCGGTGCTTGGTTTAATTCCGATGTTTGGAGAAAACCAAGGAGTCGCGGTGTTTGGTTTAGTTCCGTCGTTCGGAGAAAACCAAAGAGACGAGAGATAAATCCGACGTTCGGTAAATAAATGTCATGCATTAAATTCTATCTCATAAGATGAGATTTTAGCCATCTCATCATATGAGATCCATATTCGAGAGGTTTGGGTTATGATCTGAATTTATTTGACTTAACCCACATAGATCATGGTCCAAGTCCAAATCAAATTTGGCTAGTCCTGAATCTATTTAAATTCAAATCAAGTCTAATTTCAAATCAATATTTGAAATTGACTTGTCCTTCTAATAGACTTAAACCAAATTGAATCTTATTCAATTATACTTTACCCAATTGAGATAATTCAATCAATCAGATTAATTAAATCATATACGATTCTCAATCGTTGATCAGCAAATAGATCATCCTAGGAAACTTCTATGCATGTGACTTTCTAGGTTCGAACCTAAGCCGGTAGCATAGAAACAACTTTCTATACTAATCGATGTGCCCATCTAGCAATGGAACCCGACGTCCGGATAGGTCGAAGAGTTGCCGAGCAAACTCCAAGAACCCTAAGAAACAATTACCATATAATTCATCCTCTTGACCACAAATGCTAAGGATGGCTTAAGAGCCTGTCAACTCTAAATAGCAAATCCATAAAGTGATTTCAACTTTAGTGATCATGTGACTTTCACATGAAGTGCCTTGGCCAAGGTCTTGCTAAATTGAAACACAAGCATTTCTCCTTTTAATGGGATAGGTCAAATTCCATCTTGATCCACAACTGACTACCATAAGTACTTGACTGCACCCAGTAACCTTTCATAGCTGGATTAGAAATCCAGGTGGTTCGGCACCTAAGTACAATGAGTTGCTTGTAAGCCACTGGTTGTGATCTTTAGGTCTGAAGGATACTTATACCTATATCATCTCGGATTAACTCTTGACAGCAGAGTATCTAAAAATGAGTCACGTTCGGTGAAATGTACTCCTACACTTTCACCTGTATGTCATACCAGTGTCTCACACTCCTTGGTTAATAGGATAACTAACAAATATGATATACAACGTCCTATAATTGATAGTACTATGGCCCTGTCATAGTATATCATTTGGTCGCGAACTCTTTTAAGGACCTTCTAAGATAAATCATCCTTTATCGTGAGGAAGATCCTAAGGGCTTCATTACTTTCAGGAGTATTAAGAAGATGTTCTTGTAATGAATAAACTGCCAAATAACTTTATTAATATATCAATTTATATACAATTTACATCAGCACAATCATCAAATGATTGGCTTTAGGATACAATTCCCAACAAACTCCCACTTAGCCTAAAGCCACTCATTACAGTATCTAATACCCATCTTCAACTTATAGTTGTCAAACTCCTTGATGCTGAGTGCTTTAGTAAATGGATCACCTAGGTTTTCCTTTTCATTAATCTTCTGAAGATTTATGTCACCTCGGTCTACTATCTCTCGAATAAGATGAAACCGGCGCAGTATGTGCTTGGTGCGCTGATGTGCTCATGGTTCCTTTGCTTGAGCTATGGCACCAGTGCTGTCACTGTATAACAGGACTGGTTCATCTATGGAAGGTATCACTCCAAGCTCGAAGATGAACTTTCGCAGCCACATAGCTTCTTTTGCAGCATATGATGCAGCGATGTACTCTGCCTCGCACACCGAATCTGCCACTGTATGTTGTTTGGAACTTTTCCAGCAAACAGCTCCACCATTTAGGATAAATACGAAACCCGATACACTTTTGCTATCATCATGATCTGATTGAAAACTAGAATCAGTATATCCAACAAGTTTCAAATCAGACTCTTCATAGACTAACCACTGGTCCTTAGTATTTCTCAAATACTTAAGGATTGTCTTAACAACTTGCCAGTGTTTTTCTCCTGGATCAGATTGGTATCTACTCACTACTCCTAGTGAGTATGCCACGTCTGGTCTTGTACATGTCATGGTGTACATAATCGATCATATTGCCGAAGCATATGGAATTCGACTCATACGTTCTCTTTCATTAGGAGTTGTCGGATAATCCTTCTTAGAAAGATGAATTCCATGGCCTATCGGAAGATAGCCTTTCTTGGAATTCTCCATGCTAAACCTTTTAGCACGGTGTCAATGTACGTAGATCGGGATAAACCAAGCATCCTTTTAGATCTATCTCTATAGATCTTCATCCTTAGGATGTATGATGCTTCTCCCAGATCTTTCATGGAGAATTGTGATGATAACCATGTCTTTATTCCTTGTAATGCAGGGATATCATTCCCGATTAAGAGAATATCATCCACATATAATACAAGAAATACAATAACAGAATCGTTAGCCCATTTATAAATGCAAGGTTCTTCTTTATTCTTAATAAAGCCATAAGATTTGATCACTTTATCAAATCGTATGTTCCAACTCCTTGATGCTTGCTTAAGTCCATAAATAGACTTCTGTAGCCTGCACACTTTAGACTTGTCTTCAGATATAAAACCTTCATGCTGTATCAAATACACCTATTCTTCTAAATCACCATTTAAAAAAGCGGTTTTAACATCCATCTGCCAAATCTCATAATCGAAGTGTGCTGCTATAGCTAGCATAATCCGAATGGATTTCAGCATTGCCACAGGAGAAAACGTTTCGTCATAGTCAATACCATAACGTTAATGATACCCCTTGGCAACCAGACGTGCTTTATAGGTCTCTACCTTTCCGTCTGCGCCTCTTTTCCTCTTGAAAACCCATTTACACCCTATGGGTTTTATCCCTTCGGGTGGGTCAACTAATGTCCATACATTATTGTCCTTCATGGAATCAAGTTCGGATTTCATGGCATCAAGCCATTTATTAGAGTCAGTCCTTTGCACAGCATCCATATAGGTGATCGGATCCTTGTTGTTCTCATCGAGTTCAACAGGATCATCGTTCTGGACCAAGAAACCCAAGTATCTGTCCGGTTGATGTGGTACTCTACCAGATCGCCTTAATGGTGCATCTAAAATGGGTTTTAAGTTTGATCTAATCAACTCAGATTCTAGGGGTTCACTGGTTTGTTTGTTCCTTCTACTTGATGAACTTCCTCAAGTTCAACATTAGAGCTATTTGTTCCTTCATTAAGGAACTCCTTTTCAAGAAAAACTGCTCTATTACTAATGAACAACTTTTGTTCTTCAGTATTGTAGAAGTAATATCCTTTTGTTTCTTTCGGATAGCCGATAAAAAAATATTTGTCAGATTTGGGTTCAAGTTTGTCTGATTTTGCATGTTTCACATAAGCCGGACATCCCCAGACTTTCAGATAGGTAATAACCGGTTTATGTCCATACCACATCTCATGTGGAGTTTTAGAAACAGACTTACTTGGAACCTTATTAAGAATATGACAACCTGATTCTAATGCGTATCCCCAAAATGATATTGGCAAGCTTGCAAAACCCATCATGGACTGAACCATATCTAACAGAGTTCGATTCCTTCTTTCCAACACACCGTTATGTTGCGGTGTTCCAGGAGGAGTCCATTGGGAGAGAATCCCATTCTCCTTTAAATATGTCACAAATTCATTGGAAAGGTATTCGCCTCCTCGATCTGATCGAAGGGTCTTAATACATTTTCCTGTTTGTTTTTCTACTTCTTTATGATATAGTTTGAACATTTCAAACGATTCAGATTTATGTCGCATAAGATAGACATAACCGAACCTAGAAAAGTTGTCTGTAAATGTTATGAAGTAGTAGTATCCACCTTTGGCACAAGTGCTCATTGGTCCACATACATCAGTATGTACTAGACCCAATAGCTCTTTGACTCTTTCACCTTTTTCAGTAAAAGATGACTTGGTCATTTTACCAAGAAGACATGATTCACAGGTAGTTAATGATTCATAATCATCAACTCGAAGGATGTCCTCCTGAGTTAACATGTTTAATCTGTTCTTGTTGATATGACCCAGCCAATGGTGCCAAAGATAAATATCTGTGACATCAGTTGTTCTAGAGCGCTTACTTGATTGGTACACTACATTCACAGGCTGTGATAATATATAAATGCCATTAGATAAATGCCCAGTTATTACAGTGCTCCATTCATAATAATATTCAAAGTAACATTCTTTATTGAAATTTCATAATTATTTTTGGCCAGAAGGCCTACAGAAATTACGTTCAATAAGAACGTTGGGCAAAAATAACAATCATTTAGTATAATGACATTTCTATTAAAAACTATTTCAAGAACTCCTAATGCCAGTACTGGAACTAATCTTCCATCGCCGACATTTAGGAATCTTTCATTGTCCTCAAATCTTCTGGTGACCTATAGTCCCTGCAATGAATTGCAAATGTTAAAAGGACTCCCGGTATCCAATACCCAGGTCTGATTATCATATATAGAAAAATTACAAGGTGTTATCATATAAATACCTTGTTGAGCAATATCTTGCTCCTTTTTCTTCTTTGGCCTGTTTGGATCAAGTGTGGCAATGTAAAGAGGACAGTTCCTCTTCTAGTGCCTTTGCATCTTGCAGTGAAAGCATTCAGCTTGACTTTTATCAACTTTCTTCTTCTGCATCTGACCCCTTATAGATGTCCTAGCATGTTGCACCCTTTTATTATTCTTTTTCTTCTTCCCTTTCCCAAAGGGTTTACGTCCTACCTTAGATCCTTCAACCACATTAACTAAACCCTTAGAGAGCTGGTTATCCTTCTCAAAGTTTTGTAACAACCCCAACAAACCGTGGTAGTTGACTGCAGGCTTGTCATTCGAAAATGAGTAAGGAAAGGTCGGAAGGATGGAGGCAAGGAATTCAGGATCGCATCTTTTCCCAACTGCTCATGTAAGGAAAAGCCGAGCTTACTTAGGAGTTCTATCTTCTTGATCATGTACAATACATGATCAGTGACAGGAGATCCATCTCTCATTCGAGCATTGAAAATAGCACAACTAGTCTTGTGCCTTTCAACATCGTTGGGTGTGCCGAAAGATTCATTCAACGCTTGAATGATTTCTTCTGGCTGAGCATTCTCGAACCGGTGACCGAATTCATCGTTCATTGCTGCTAACATGATACAATGCATGCTAGTTCTATCATTGAGCCACTTTTGATAAGTGTCTCTCTCAGAACTTTGGGTGTTTGCATCAGGTATCTTTGGTGTAGGATTATTCAGAATATATAGAATCCTCTCATGCTCAAGGACGATCTTAAGTTTTCTGAACCAGCTATTGAAATTGGAACCATTCAATTTGTCACTATCCAATAGGGACCTTAATGATAAATTAGTGGCCATGTTATGCATAATGAAAAACTAAAGTTTATTAGTATATAAATTGATTTAGTCTAAAGACTTGGACTTTAGTCTAAAGATTCTCCCACTATTTTGTTCAAATTGGCAGCCTCTACACCCCAATTCGAAGAATTATTCTTAATTCTTTAGCAGGAACTAAGATCTACATAAACTACATACAGGCCCAAGTGAAGCTTGGCTAACCCATATGCATCTAAGAGTAGGTTCAAAACCAATTGTTTCCCCAAACAATTCTTAGTGTTCAGTTTTGCCCCATGTACCTCTTCAGCAGGCATGAAGTGCCTCTACTGAAAGTTCTGGTTAGGTCCAATCATTAAATGATATAATCAGTGTAACCTATCAATAGACAACCAAGCCCGAGTGAAGCTCGGCTCACCTGACTGTTTATTTAATAGTTACGCTGACTTATCATATAATGAATGATAATTCCGATGGTTGACAAGCACCAGGCATGGAGTGCCTCCAATGATTATCAAGATATCGGACTCATTATCACCCACCTTAATGGGAGGCTATGATCTAGTTATCATATAACTATTTCATTTTAAGGACCTAATAATTTTAGAGGATTTTAATAATATGAAGATAAATTGACTAATCAAGTTCTCCCACTGAATCTATGAAATCAGTAGAATGAAACAAGATTAAGTCAGGTTAAGTGGCACCTAAATCAGTCATACTGATATCCTTACAGGCATGGGTCAACCCGAATCAGGTAAATCATCTGAATCATAAATGGTTCACCACAATGACCAGGTGAGAGAGATCGATGGGAGGGATATGCCATTAACTCGTTAAAGACGCATCAATACGAGTAGCTCCCAATTAAAAACCATTCGATCGTTGATCCTAGAGCAACTTGCCATCCCACCTTGACATCATATGGTTAACCAATTCTGATTTGACCATCTAATAGATTCATGCTCAACCACGGAGCCTAATCTACTTCCATTTGGTTTAATCAAAGAGAAGGACTTGATCAACTACAACTATTATTTGATTTAGAGCATTCTTAACCTAATCTAATTAGATTTGAACAAATACTCTTTTAGTCCAGTTGATTTAAACCTTAGAGTCTAACCCTTTATGGACCCGATTTAGCTAACCCAAATGATTAAATATATTTCATATTAACATGTCATATATTTCAATCAAGCATAATGTTACTACTCATAATTCCTATATTTAGATCATATCTAAAAAAAATTATGAACTAATATTTGACATTCAAATAAAACTCTCATAAATATTTGTATGTTTTATAACATAGACATCATGTCATCATATATCATATCTATGTTTTTATACTAAACATGCAAATATTATGGTTTTATACAACATCAATATGTATCAAATATAAAATATCTTTTGAGAGTGTCTGTAATCTATGTTTTGATGCCAAAGCACAATTTAAATTTTCTTTAAACAAAGCATCAACGATAAAACAATCGCATGGCAATATGTCACAGAATACCTCATTGAATGGGTAATTCGGATTTTCAATCCACCTGTGACCATATGGCCTTGTGATAAATTTTAGCCATAGTTACATAATTAATGAGAATATTAATTTACATGCAATAAATTAGATCATTAACGAAACCATGGCTCTGATACCATTTGTAGGGAGAAATAGTCTCCGAGGCATGCATATTTTTAAAAATTGATAACTATTATTCATTGCGGAAATTAAAAGATTACATATTAATCTATCTAATATGCATCAAGATCATATCTTTGCCTATATATTCAGGGTCGTTTGATCTAAAATATGCATATAAAAATATCAAGATCATATCTTGATCTTCAAGATGACTAGTCACACTATTATCTTGAAGCCTGCCTTAATATCTAGGGATCAAATCACTTACCTTAAGAACAGTAGGTAAATCCTTATTGCTCTGCAGCCGTTCAATCGTCCGGCCTCTAGTATCGTCCACGCGAAGCCCCGAATAATCAGATTTCCAAGAGTGCTAGCTCGCAGAAAAATAGCTTTGTTGATCTTGAATCCCCTCACTTGAATCTTCCTCCAAGATCCACCAGGCTTCCGCTAACACCAGAATCACCAGGATTTTCTATTCTAACATTTTAGAATTACAATCCACGACAATTTAGAATTACAATCCATGACAAATCGTGTATTGTTGTTCTATTTTTTGTTCTGTGTTCTCTGATGAGGGAATGCCCTCTATTTATAGTCTAGATTTAGCCTTGACATTTAATTCTGACATTTAAGAATCCGTCGTTTGGCAAAAGCGAAGAGACGCCGAAGGCGCGGCGCTTGGTTTAATTCCGATGTTCGGAAAAAACCAAGGAGTCGCGGCGTTTGGTTTAATTCCGTCGTTCGGAGAAAACCAAAGAGACAAGGGATAAATCCGACGTTCGGTAAATAAATGTCATGCATTAAATTCTATCTCATAAGATGAGATTTTAGCCATTTCATCATATAAGATCCATATTCGAGAGGTTTGGGTTCTGATCTGAATTTATTTGACTTAACCCACATAGATCATGGTCCAAGCCCAAATCAAATTTGGCTAGTCCTGAATCTATTTAAATTCAAATCAAGTCTAATTTCAAATCAATATTTGAAATTGACTGTCCTTCTAATAGACTTAAACCAAATTGAATCTTATTCAATTGTACTTAACCCAATTGAGATAATTCAATCAATCAAATTGATTAATTAAATCATATACGATTCTCAATCGTTGATAAGCAAATAGATCATCCTAGGAAATTTCTATGCGTGTGACTCTCTAGGTTCGAACCTAAGCCGGTAGCATAGAAACAACTTTCTATACTAATCGATGTGCCCATCTAGCAATGGAACCCGACGTCCGGATAGGTCGAAGAGTTTCTGAGCAAACTCCAAGAACCCTAAGAAACAGTTACCGTATAATTCATCCTCTTGACCACAAATGCTAAGGATGGCTTAAGAGCCTGTCAACTCTAAATAGCAAATCCATAAAGTGATTTCAACATTAGTGATCATGTGACTTTCACATGAAGTGCCTTGGTCAAGGTCTTGCTAAATTGAAACACAAGCATTTCTCCTTTTAATGGGATAGGTCAAATTCCATCTTGATCCATAACTGACTACCACAAGTACTTGACTGCACCCAGTAACCTTTCGTAGCTGGATTAGAAATTCAGGTGGTCCGGCACCTAAGTACAATGAGTTGCTTGTAAGCCACTGGTTGTGATCTTCAGGTCTGAAGGATACTTATACCTATATCTTCTTGGATTAACTCTTGACAACAGAGTATCCGAAAATGAGTCACATTCGGTGAAATGTACTCCTACACTTTCACCTGTATGTCATACCAGTATCTCTACACTCCTTGGTTAAGAGGATAACCAACAAATATGATATACAATGTCCTATAATTGATAGTACTATGGCCCTGTCATAGTATATCATTTGGTTGCGAACTCTTTTAAGGACCTTCTAAGATAAATCCTCCTTTATCGTGAGGAAGATCCTAAGGGCTTCATTACTTTCAGGAGTATTAAGAAGATGTTCTTGTAATGAATAAACTGCCAAATAACTTTTAGTAATATATCAATTTATATACAATTTACATCAGCACAATCATCAAATGATTGGCTTTAGGATACAATTCCCAATATTTTGCATGTAGACGGGGCGTCAAATTCTCAAGGGAGCGGAGCAGGCCTCATCTTGGCCAACTCGGATGGAGTTGTAGCCGAGTGTGCGCTCCGTTTCCTCTTTCCAGCCATCAATAACCAAGCAGAATATGAAGCTCTATTGTCTGGGATAAAGTTAGCCCGAGAGCTTGGGGTGAAGCGCCTTAGGGCATTCACTGACTCCCAGCTGGTCACTGGCCAAATCGCGGGAGAGTATGAAGCAAAAGATCCCATCATGTCCCGCTACCTAAGTATGGTACAGTCGCAGGCTTCTCTCTTGGCATATTTCAACGTTAGCTATATCCCCCGAGAGGAAAATGCTAGAGTCGACGCCTTGTCCCATCTCGCCACCTTAGCTGACGGAACGTTGAGAAGAGCTTATGTGGAGCATCTAGAAGCCCCAAGTATTGACGCAACAAGAGAAACTCTGCCAATTGAGCAGGAGCGTTCCTGGATGGATCCCTACATCCCATACCTTACCAACGGTACCCTCCCAGAAGACCCTGCCGAAGCCAAGAAACTCAAGAGATGGACCCCGAAGTTTTTCATAATGGATGGAAAACTCTATCGCAGGTCGTTCTCATACCCAGTTCTCAAGTGTGTTGGCCCCACCGAAGTAGATTACATCTTGCGGGAGATACATGAAGGTATATGCGGAAGCCATCTGGGGGCAGGGCTCTCGCATACAAAGCCCTATGGCAAGGGTATTACTGGCTGACAATGAAGAAGGATGCGTCTGAGCTTGTCAAAAGGTATGATAGCTGCCAGCGCCATGCTAATATTCAACATCAGCCGGCGTCCCAGATAACCCCCCTGGCCGCACCCTGGCCCTTCGCCCAGTGGGGTATGGACATCTTGGGACTATTCCCTCCGGCCTCTGGACAACGTAAGTTCCTGATGGTAGCAGTTGATCATTTTACCAAATGGATTGAGGCTGAGGCCCTCGCCAAAATCATGGAAAGCAAAGTAAGATCCTTCTTCTGAAAGTCGGTCGTATGCCGATTTGGACTGCCGCACACCCTTGTCACTGATAATGGCCGACAGTTTGACAACACAGCCTTCCGGGAATTCTGCAACGGCCTGGGCATTCATCAGCGGTTCACCTCTATGGGGCACCCCTAGACCAATGGCGCAGCCGAGGTGACCAATCGCACTATCCTCCAAGGACTTAGAGCCCGCCTAGATGGCTGCAAGGGGCGCTGGGTAGAAGAGCTCCCCAGCGTATTATGGGCATACCACACGACACCTCGAGCCCCCACAGGGAAAACTCCTTTCAGCCTGGTCTTTGGGACCGAGGCAGTCATTCCAATGGAGATAGGTGTCCCCAGTCCCCGGATAGAGCTATACCACGAAGAGAACAATCCAAATCAACTGCGGGCCAATCTTGATTTAGTGGAAGAGTTGCGGGACCAAGCACAACTTCGCATGGCGGCCTTCCGCCAACGAGCGGCCAGATACTACAACGCTCGAGTACGGCCCAAGACATTCCGCTCGGGAGACCTCGTTCTGAGACGAGCTGAAGTATCAAAGCCGACGGAAGGAGGCAAGCTGGCACCGAGATGGGAAGGACCGTACCGCGTCAAAGAAGTTCTTCACCACGGGGCATACAGAGTTGAAGAACTAGACGAAAATCGCTCCCACACACTTGGAACGCCGACAACTTACGCCGGTATTATCAGTAATATGCTACTTTCGTTAATTTGGACCCGCTTGACAGATAGCTGTTCAAAGTCTTTTCATTGCTTCCTCGAATGGTCGCTCTGTTCAACAAAGACCGGCCTCCACGTCGGCACAGAAGGCCGGCCTCCGCGTCGGCACCAAGACCGGCCTCCACGTCGGCACAGAAGACCGACCTCCGCATCGGCACCGAAGACCGACCTCTGCGTCAGCACCGAAGACCAGCCTCCGCGTCGGCACCAAAGACCGGCCTCCGCATCGGCACCAAAAAGCCATGGCTAGCCAAGCACAAAGACCGGCCTCCACGTTGGCACAGAAGGCCGGCCTCCGCGTCGGCACCAAGACCGGCCTCCACATCGGCACAGAAGACTGACCTCCGCGTCGGCACCAAAGACCGGCCTCCACGTCGGCACAGAAGGCCGGCCTCCGCGTCGGCACCAAGACCGGCCTCCGCATCGGCACCAAAAAGCCCTGGCCAACCAGGCACAAAGACCGGCCTCCGCGTCGGCACCAAAGACCGGCCTCCGCGTCGGCACCAAAAAGCCCTGGCCAGCCAGGCACAAAGATTGGCCTCCGCATCGGCGCCAAAAAGCCCTGGCCAGCCAGGCACCAAAGACTGGCTTCCACGTCGGCACAGAAGACCGGCCTCCGCGTCGGCACCAAAGACCGGCCTCCGCATCAGCTCCAAAGACCGGCCTCCGCGTCGGCACAGAAGACCAACCTCCGCGTCGGCACCAAAACCGGCCTCCGCGTCGGCACAGAAGACCAACCTCCGCATCGGCACCAAAGACCGGCCTCCGCGTCGGCACTCTAAGCCCAAGGCCTCCTGCGGATTCCATTCCAGCTGCCCTCGGATTGCAGCACTGGTTCCCCCCCGCCTTCGATTATCATGGTTCCCTAGGGGGCAGGTCATCAACCCTACAGAAGGAGACCAATTTCTTTAAAGAAAAAGGCACCTGATGACTCTCAAATCACCCTCCAGAGTTAAAGGCTCCCGAGCATGGTCGGATCCCAGTGACTCTCGGGTCATCCTTCGAGGTTCAAAAGGCTCTCGACGGCCTCAACTTTGCCTCAACGGCTTCGTTTCAGCCTCAACAGCCTCGACCCTGTGTCAGCGGCCAATAGCCAATCAGCTATCAAGAAGCCTTAAGACAACTCACAGCTGGGAGAAGCCAACTCTCCCCAGCTCATAATTGGCGAGCATCCGCTCCCTAGCCATTAAGCCTACAGTCGGCACCGACATCAAGCACAACGCAAAGGCAAACATCTATGAAAAAGGCTCAACGGCTCCCTCTACATCAGGAGTATCATTGCGGCCTCATTGGCCCTCTGCTTCCATGGCATATGGACGGGGATCCACTTCCTAACATCATGTCAAAAGTTGAAGACCCAAAGTCAGGTGGGGATCAGCCACTTGGGAGGTAACGCCCCTTTAGCCTTGCTGGGGTGGGCCCGCTTCGTCCCAGGGGCGAGGGGGCATCTGATGTGGCTGATCCAATGCTGTTAGAGAACCATGAAGGAAGGAAACCGACGGAGCCCCCCTTTGGCCTTCAAAGGGCCCTTCGGCCGCGGTAGCGTTTATGGCCTCATAAAGCCATGCGCACCCAATTGCTCTGAGCTCCATGGCCGAGACTCCAAGGCCGAGAGCTCCATGGCCGACAGCTCCAAGGCCGACAGCTCCATGGCCGATAGCTCCAAGGCCGGCAGCTCTAAGGCCGACAGCTTCAAGGCCGACAGCTCCAAGGCCGACAGCTCCAAGCTGCCAAGCTCCCTCGCCGTTAACAGTGCCATGCAAGTGAACAGAGCCTTGTACGTGAACAGTGCCATGCAAGCTCATCCAAGGGCATGAGCAGGGCCACGCAAGCACTCTATACTCGACACTCTATGAGGGACAGTTGGCTTCAACTCAACATCATCCTTCTCCCCCCAACGGTTGTACCTTGGGACCCACACGACCCACGAGATGAGAAATCGCGAGCTCAATGTCACACGGTCCAGCGCACTCCGCCCGTCTCGGTCTCGGCGTCGGTCTCAGCAACGGCGTCGGCATTGACCTCCATGCAGCCTTGGGCCCATCTCCTTTGTGGCCCAACTCGATCTTGGTGTCGGCCGCGGTCCGCTTCGACACGGCATCGGTCTCGGCAACGGCGTCGGCATCAACCTCCGCACGGCCTTGGACCCATCTTCTCCGCGGCCCACCTCGATCTTGGTGTCGATCGCGGCCCGCTTTGACACGGCATCGGTCTCGGCAATGGCATCAGCATCGACCTCCGCATGGCCTTGGGCCCATCTCCTCAGCGGCCCACCTCGATCTTGGTGTCGGCCGCAGCCCGCTTCGACACGGCGTCGGCATCGACCTCCGCGCGGCCTTGGGCCCATCTCCTTTGTGGCCCACCTCGATCTTGGTGTCAACCGCGGCCCGCTTCGACGCGGTGCCGGTCTCGGTCTCGGCGTCGGCCTCAGCGGCAGAGGCCGACAAGCATCCGCTTGCTGTAAGGAATTCCACGTGGCTTTACCAAGATCATGGATGGTCACTAAATATTATGAACCGATAATTACTAAGGTCACGGATGGTTTCCAAAAAATTAAGAGGCGTACTTATGACATACGTTTAGCAGTTAGTACGCCCACCTACGAAGAACAGAAGATATTACTCGGCTGTTACCAGTGAAAGATAAGAGGGACCCCCGAACAGGTATATAAAGACCGTAATCTCCCAACAAGGGAGGAGGGGGAAAAAACTCAATCTCTACTCTCTCATCAAAAAAATTCTACTGTTCTACAAGTCACTATCTTGGGCGTTGAAGGGTCCCCACCGGAATCATCGGTCCGAGACTTTTCTTACAGGCCCCGAAAAGGAGAGACGGTGATCTTTCTACATCTTCGAAGGTCTGCAGAGATCTCAGCTCGTCCGACGCTCATCAAAAGTGATTTGGCAGCAATAGTGATGATTCAGATATATTTACGTGCTGCCATTGAGCATTTACCCCCTGAATACTAATGGGTCCGGGTCTCTGTTCACTAGGATCCAGACCCGACCCGATAACAGTTCGGTAACAGCGTGCTTTCCTTGAAGGAAAGTGTCTAAGGAGTCGTTTTTCAAACCGGTGCCAAAAGGCACCGGTTTTAAACAGAAGGTACGGGATCAAAACTTTTTATAGGAATGGTGTTAAAGGAAAAAACGCCATTTCAAATGGCGTTTTTCCCTGCTGAGTCACCAATTTTTTGAAAAAAAATGACACTGAGGCTTGGCCCCGTCAGCTGGGGGGGCCAAACGAAATCGCCACATGATGTGGCGATTTCAGAGATGAAATCGCCACATCATGTGGCGATTCCATCCCTGGTTGGAATCGCCACTTCATGTGGCGATTCCAACTAATTGGAATCGCCACATGATGTGGCGATTCCAGTGTTGGAATCGCCACATCAAGTGGCGATTCCAGCACAGAACCCCCACCAGCGACCGGTCGGGGGTTCTTCTTTTAAAGGCAGCGGGGGTTTTCTTTTAAAGGCCGCTGTGAAGACTTTTAAAGGCAGCGTCTTCTTCAAGCTCTTGAAGCCCTCCTTCCCCCCCGCCCGATCTATAAGTCTGTCCCCCGCCAGGGCTCGTCGGAAAGATCCCCCCATCACTGCTCGCCTATCATCGAAGTCCATTGCTGCTGGTAGCCTTCTACCAAAAATCCAAGGTACACAAAGTCTCGATTATCTCAATTAGATTCGATAATCCTAGTTTACAAGGTACACAAAGTCCCATACTCTATATAAACAAATTATTTTTGCTTTGTTGTATGGATGTGAACGTCCTACATTTGATCTATAATTCGGCCGTTGCTTTTAATGTTTATTGATTGCTTGTAAATGTTGCTTTTGACAGATTATCAAGACATGGCTCATAATGTCTTAGATCCAGGGCCTCGTGATCCTACTGTTCTTACTTTGCAAAAGTTACATAGATCAACGAATATATTTCAAGGCGAGGTATGTATTATTGATCGACGGTTCTTAATTAATTAATAATTGTTTATGTTGATGCGGATGTATCAAATATTTTATTTTAGGAGTTACCGGTTCTTAGATGCCGTCGGCATGACGCACATATCTGGAAAGAGACACCGGGAATGTCACACCCACGAGTGCAGTACTACCTAGATCGTGTCGGCATGTATGGCATATATCGGATTGGCCAGATTCGACTGGATGTCGGCCTTATTTCTGCACTGGTAGAGAGATGGCGGCAAGAGACTCACACATTTCATCTACCTTTTGGTGAGGCGACCATTACACTACAGGATGTAAGTATTCTGAGCGGCCTCCGGATTGATGGTTCCGCTGTTACTGGGTTAGATCCGCGCTATACAATTCCGGAGTGGCAGGCTATATTTGGGAGGTTATTTGGTGTTGAACCTCCCGTCGAAGCATTTCCGAAAGGTCGTTTTCGTTTAGCATTCTTTGATCAATTCTATCATGACCTTCACTTGGACGAAGATGTGGATGATGCGGTTGTGCAGCAGTTTGTGAGGGGACAACTTCTTCGAATCATTGGTGGAGTGATTCTTCCGGATACCTCTGGTAATTTAGTTAAGTTGATGTACGTGCCATTTCTTGAAGACTTGGAGGCTTTTGCTGCTCTAAGTTGGGGATCGGCTACACTGGCTGGTTTATATAGAGCACTATGTCGTGCAACGAGCCCTACCCAATCTGACATCGGAGGATACCTCCCACTGCTACAGGTAAACACTTTATACTTATGTCTGAGATCGATGTAATTTTATTTATAAATTAAAATTTTGAAACATCCGAACATGCAGATTTGGGCATGGGAACGATTTCCTATTTTTCATCCCACGAGACTCGAGATTTCGGAGGCTAGACCATCGGATGCCGATGATGATTGGCACTTAGGTGCACCGTGGGGGTATAGATGGCACGTAAGATACAACATGAAAAATATTCCAACCCATACACTACGTGCGTATAGGGACCAGTTGGATCTGTTGGATGATACTGAACAACGGGTATGTCATGTTATATATGAAATTCAATTAGATTGATTCATTATGTTGCATAATGATTAATTAAATTTTTCATATGCAGTTTTATGGTGTCCTTACTCGCCGGCAGTTATTTCTATTTTACCTCCAAGTTGCTTGGTTAGTTCGGATATTTGGACGGCGCGGAGCCCGCTGATATGTTTTGATGTAGTTGAATGGCATTTGCCGGATCGGGTGCTTCGTCAATTTGGATGTCGCCAATGCATACCATGTCCATGCGATACGTCGCTACATCTTCATCAGATTGATCGACGGGGGAGGTCATATACTGCATGGGATGCTGTGCACGGGACTTATGTTGCAACATGGAATGCACGACGCCAGCACGTGATTGTGGGAGAGCCTATAGTAGCAGGATTCTCATGCACACCCGATTATATGGCCTGGTTTAGGAGCATCACTCGAATATGTGTAGGCCGCTCTGAGTATAGTGCAAGTGGTTATGAAGGGGAAGGCACTTCATATGAGTTTCTGGTACTGATTTTAAATTTGTTTTGGGTATCTTTAACTTTTAAGTTACTAAGCTATGATATGAAATTTGGTTGTCATATTGTATGCAGCATGAAAGGTTTCAACAGTTGACTATCGAGGTCGAGCGGGCATTAGCCGCCCCAGAGGACGATGAGCGGCTACATATTTTGAGAAGCGCGTCGTCGATGGCGCATGGTACATTGTCCGTCATCGGGCATCAGCATGTTCGGAGCACAGCCCCTTCAGCACACTATCCGGAGGTGCCAGAGTTCACACGAGCCGACATTGATCCGATGATGGAGACATTTCATTATACTCCATCGCCCTCTTGCATGCGGTCCCCATTAGCACACGAGTATTCACAGATGAGAGATGCTGGGGAGGGTACATCTGCCAGTCAATATCACAATGCATATCGCATTGATGACATTGCCGATGCGGACATCGCCGAGATATGTGAGGATGCTGATGCTTCCCGGTCACATTTGGACGCTGCTATGCATGATGTTTTCAATGCTAGCGCGATCCCCACGCAGGAGGCGGTATCTCAGGTGATTGATGAGGTTCCTGTACCGTTGGCGACCTATAGGCGACGAACAGGACGTATTCGCCGACCTCCTCGATGAGGATGTGGAACCTAGGTTTTCTACATTGTTGTACTAAAACCATATGATGTAAAACTTCTTTTTTTTAATGTATCCGTAATATCTTATTTCTATGAGATTGTGTTCCTAAGTTTCGGCTGAGTTTTGGATGAGTTTCGCCTGAGTTTCGGTTCAGTTTCGGTTCAGTTGCCGCTGCGTCTCGGCTGAGTTTCGTTTGAGTTTCAGTCAAGTTTTGAGTCTCGGTTGAGTTTCGGTTGAGTTTCGTTTGAGTTTCAGTCAAGTTTTGAGTCTCGGCTGAGTTTCGTTTGACTTTCGGCTGCGTTTCGGCTGCGTTTCGGCTGAGTTTTGGATGAGTTTCGCCTGAGTTTCGGTTCAGTTTCGGTTCAGTTGCCGCTGCGTCTCGGCTGAGTTTCATTTGAGTTTCAGTCAAGTTTTGAGTCTCGGTTGAGTTTCGGTTGAGTTTTGGTTTAGTTTCGGCTGATTTACGGTTGAGTTTCGATAATGAATTCAGAAGCTGAAACTCGCCATTTCATTTGGCAATATTAGTCTGACGCAGAATTCAGAATTGATGAGTGCCGGCTGTAGAAGCAGAATTGATGAGTGGCTGTGCAAGCTGAAATTTCAATGCAGTTGGACGTGGAAGCTGAAATCGCCACATGAAGTGGCGATTTCAGAGTTTAAATCGCCACTTCAAGTGGCGATTTCAGGGTTGCCGCTTGTATAAACTGAAATTGCCACATGAAGTGGCGATTTCAGGGTTGAAATCGCCACTTCAAGTGGCGATTTCAGTGTTGCCGGCTGTATAAGCTGAAATCGCCACTTGAAGTGGCGATTTCAACCCTGAAATCGCCACTCCAAGTGGCGATTTCAGTGTTGCCGGCTGTATAAGCTGAAATCGCCACTTGAAGTGGCGATTTCAACCCTGAAATTGCCACTCCAAGTGGCGATTTTCTCAGTCCAATCCCATAAAACTTTCAGCATATACAGGGGACTTGTAATTCAGGGACTTCTAATTCAGGGGGCTTAAACAGTACTTACATACTCAGCAATTGACTCCCGAGCCAAACACCCCCCCAAAATTAATTTTTTTGTTTTTGCCTGAGTGACAAACGATAAATTGAAAGATATCATTTGCTCAAACTCAATTAATGCTTGATCGGAACTCAAACAAAGATCTACCGAAACTCAACCGAAACTCAATCGAAACTCACGTCATCAATAGCCAAACATGACATCAAGTAAATACATCGATAAATTATGAAAGTCATAGGCCCAAGTAGAGTATATTGTTCCTAAGACAAATACATCGTAGCCACACAATGGCCAGTTAACTTAAACAGTACATAAATTTAAGATCCCGAAGGTCCACCGGTTACATTAGGACATCGGCGCCTGGAATGACCTGTTTGCTTGCAAATCGAACATCGACTTGTTCTTCTAGGCTGAACCTCATCCATCTCGTTATGGATCCGAGTAGACTTTGGCTTTCCTCTTTTCTTCGGCCTAAGACGATCCCGATCAGGTATGCACGTGATCGGTGTTTGCAACAGTAGTCTTCATGAGGTACCGGGTTGAACTCCCCACCCCAGGTAGCAATGTAGGAGCGAATACTATATACTTCGTCAACAAAAGACGCTGAGTCCATGCCAATCTCCTGGCACACTGCTAACACATGTGTACATGGATATTTATATATTGTCCACTTCCCACATGAACAAATACGCTCACTGAGAGAAACAGTCTGAACGTTTCCTCCACCCCTGAGAGCTTCACTGAACCTCCTTGTCACTACTTCATAAGTAGCTCTTTGCATGTTGTATCTAGTTACTCTGTGCTCATTAGCTTTGGCCTGACCTTCAGCAATCTTAATCGAAATATGAGGAGTGGAAAGGTTGTTAGGGTTCTCCTGTACATACCTTAAGGCTTCTGCGCGTCTCGTGTTGAAGTATTTAACAAGACGATGAAATGTCATCTGCACGCACGCAGTAATTGGAACATTTCTAGCTCCCCTCAACACGCAATTAAAAACTTCCGAGAGATTGGTTGTCAATGTGCCGTAGCGAAAGCCCCCGTCATGTACCAATGTCCACTTCTCCGGCTCTAACTCCGATAGCCAAGTCCAAGCCTCTGCATTGACTGTTTTAATCCTTTCCATCAGAAAGTTAAACTTCCGAAGCTGATGTTCGCTCCCAGCTTTCCATACTGCTCTTTTCAACTGAACATTGGAGAATCTCGAGTTGAAATTACTGCAAACATGTCTCAAACAATATCGATGATAAGCTCTTGGTGGAGCCCATCCAATTTCATTATCAGCTATGGCACTTAGTATACCAGGATGTCGGTCAGATATAAGACAAATTCCATTTCTATCTTTCACAACATGCCTCCTAAGCCTCAGCAAAAACCAGCTCCAGCTAGCTGTACTCTCTTCATCCACAATTGCATAGGCTAGTGGAAATATCCTATTACCAGCATCAGTGCCTGTTGCGATCAGCATCTTCCCTCGATACTTTCCATAAAGATGTGTTCCATCAATAGAAATCACCGGGCGACAATACCGAAACCCCTCAACAGATGGTTGAAATGCCCAAAATACATAATTCAAGACCCGTTCAGAAGAACTAGCTTCACTATAGAAATCCCAACATACAACTGTTCCAGGGTTAGCATTCTGCATTGCAAGCATGTATCTAGGGAGCTTTGCATATGACGGTTCCCATTCACCAAATATATCAATCAATGCCCTTTGCTTTCCATGCCATGCTTTGGCATATGACACTGTATAGTGAAATTGTTCTGCAATGGTTGCTATAATAGCTTCAATATTCACACTTGAATCTTTCTTCACTATGTGTCGAACAGCATGGCTAATAACTCGAGATGTAATATGTTTGTTATCCCGAGTTAAATTACTGAATAAACAAGAGTGCGGCCCTTCATACCTTGTGATCTCAAAAAATCCATGCTTCTTCAACTTGGTAGCACGCAACCTCCACGGACACCGTTGGGCAGTACTTGAAGAGGCACATCTCACAGACCAGAATAGTTTCTTTGACTCCACCACATTATATGTGCGATGCTTCTTGATGTGATACATTTCACATGCTCTCTTCAGTTCATCTTTAGTATTAAACAATAATCCTTTAGCAAACTCAGTCATTGATGGATCCCAAAATTGAGATTTGAAGGGCAACTCTCTTGGAGTACTGACACATCCACCATCTTGCAAATTTAACTCATTATAAAATTCTGGAACTTGTTCATATGCAAAAGCTTGATGATCATGTACCTGAGTTGGAATAGGGTCTGGATGAGTGTATGCAGGAATCGAACTAAAGCCAGTGTCATGAACTACCACGTCTCCATAGGACTCTTCATCTTCATATGACTCTTCTTCTGAGTCGTCATGTTCAGGCCAATAGTCATCATCTGCACTTTCGTCTGACTCCATTCCCAGACTATCAATATTACACTGATTGTTTATCACATCATCACTTTGTACAGCTGGCATCATTCCCTCAATCATTGGGAAATCCACTATAGGCCTAACTTGTTCCTGCTGCTGGGCAATAGGAGAACTGTCTCGAACATTCTCTACATGACCAACACTATATGGCTCAGGAATATCATCCTTTAACACATAGACTTCAATACATCGATATTCTGGAAACTTCGAGGGAAATGTCAACATGTGCTCCACATCGTCGTCGTCCTCAATTGGAAGAAGCACATATTTTTGATGCAATGTTGGAGATCTCCACATCAATCTGATGATATGTCTCTATTCTGGAATTGTTAGAACTGTACGTATCTGATCAACCAACTCAGCGAAGCATGTTCCCGTACTCAATTTCAAACATTTACGAGGAGGTTGATTATAATGTATCCCTTCTTGGCCACCATATTCAATTGATCCATCATAATATAGTAAAACACGTACAGTTTCCATCTGAAATAAAGGTGATCAAAATTTATCTCTGATCAGCAACAAACAACAAAAAATTTTAAATATGCATGAGATGTGTGTTTAGTAGCATTTAGCACATATTGGTTCCCAAGAGTATGGGACTTTGTGTACCTTGTAAACTAGGATTATTGAATCTAATTGAGATAATCAAGACTTTGTGTACCTCGTAAACTCCCACCAAAGGAATTTTGGTAGAAGGCTACCAGCAGCAATGGACTTCGATGATAGGCGAGCAGTGACGGGGGATCTTTCCGACGAGCCCTGGCGGGGGACAGACTTATAGATCGGGCGGGGGAAGGAGGGCTTCAAGGGCTTGAAGAAGATGCTGCCTTTAAAAGAAGAAGACTCGCTGCCTTCCAAATTGACGAAGCCCCGCTGCCTTTAAAAGAAGAACCCCCGGTGGAAGAAGACTCGCTGCCTTCCAAATTGACGAAGCCCCGCTGCCTTTAAAAGAAGAACCCCCGACCGGTCTCTGGTGGGGGTTCTGTGTTGGAATCGCCACATGAAGTGGCGATTCCAACTAATTGGAATCGCCACTTGATGTGGCGATTCCATTTATGTTGGAATCGCCACATGATGTGGCGATTTCGTTTGGCCCCTGTCAGCCCCCAGCTGACGGGGCCAAGCCTCAGTGTCATTTTTTTTCAAAAAAATTGGTGACTCAGCAGGAAAAAATACCATTTGAAATGGCGTTTTTTTCTTTAACATCATTCCGATAAAAAATTTTGATCCCATACCTTTTATTTAAAACCGGTGCCTTTTGGCACCGATTTGAAAAACGACTCAGTGTCTAAGGATCGCCGAGATGCCGACTCCACACCGGCCTCACCTCCTGAAAGCCATGAAAGGCCAAAAGCAAAGCCTCTTAAAATATCCCGAAAGGCAAAGCGGTAAACAAACTATATAGATCAGAAAGAATAATAATAATAATAATAAAAAAGAGAGCCCTTCGCACGGCTCGGCGGTGGAGATCAGTAGATCCAAAAGAGAGAGAGAGAGAGAGGAGAGCGGGCGGCGGTGGCGGCGGCGGAGATGGGGTGGGGGTGGAAGATCTACGAGGGGACAGTGGTGGTGGGATCGCTGGTACTCCTCGGGTGGGCGGGGCTGTGGTTCCTGAACCGGAGGCTATACAAGGAGTACGAGGAGAAGCGGGCCCTCGTCCAGATCCTCTTCAGCCTCGTCTTCGCCTTCTCCTGCAACCTTTTCCAGCTCATCCTTTTCGAGATCCTCCTCATCCTCTCCAAAGAGTACGCTCTCGATTGCTTTCCCTTCTTCATTTGTTTATAATTAATTCCTCTTTGATCCAATTAAAAGTGCTAGGGTTTTTATCTTTAGTGCTGCAGCTGTACGGCTCCATTTCTTGATTCTAGGGTTGCGATTTCGTCAAATGTGTGGAGATCAGGGAGTTCGATTGTTAGAGATTTGGTTTTGGTTTTTATCTTCTCAGGGTTTCTTAAAAGAATTCTTTTTGAACTGGGTGTCATGCTTGTGAGTGGTGACAGTTTACTGCCTTGTTGGAGCTCTCTCATTAGAAGATTAGTTCATTGATTTAGACTGAAAGTTTTTGGTAAAGTGTTTGTATGGATGATAAAAATTTGCTATTTGAGTTTTTTTGGCTTGGATGGGTTGCATTCCATTGATATTCGTACTTTTGATGGGTTAAATCGTGGTTTTCAAGCTTGACGCTTTGGGATAACTAAGTTTTGGACTTGAGTTACAATTCACTTTAGATTGATGGTGTGAAGTCCAGTGATTAAAAGAAAGTTTGGTGTTTTGATTGCAGGGCTAGATGGCTCAACTGGAAGATCGACCTGTTTTGTTTGATAATGATGTTAGTGTTCATACTGCCATATTACCATTGCTTTTTGATGCTTGGTAACAGCGGTATGTTTTTTTCTGACACATCTTAATCCTCGTTTCACCTCTTCCTTTTTTTTTTTATTGATGACTTTTGAAATTAAAATCAGCTTTAGCTTTGACTTAGCCGTTCATGCTTGTTTCTGCTAATGGTAAACCATTGCAGATGACTGTGGAGAAGCCATTGTTGGCTAATTGATTTAGAGATCCATAAGCACAATCTTATTAATTTTTCAGAGGATGATGTTAAATCTGCCATGATTTCATTAGAAACAGACTTCTAGACTTCTAGACTGCTTGTTGTAGGGGTGCAACTCGGGCTCATGAAACTCGGGTTTCCCTCAACCCTAACCCTAACCCTATTTGTAAAATGTCAACCCTAACCCTAACCTTAACCCTATTTGTAAAACCTCAACCCTAACCCTATTTTTAAAAATCGGGTTCGGGTTGAGTTTCGGGTTGAAATTCGGGTTGATGAGGAAAAAAAAAATCTTTTTTCAAAGTAAATAAACACCGAATTATGGATCCCAAAGACGGAAAAATAAAATCTCTTGCCGAATGCATAAGCTGGGCTCGGGGCTTTAACATTGTATTAAAAAAAAATCTTACCTGAAACAAAGAAGAGGAGGAGGTGCTATAAACAAAGAAGAGAAGGAGGCGGAAAGTGAAATGAAATGTGCGGATGGTCCGCCTTTATGTTTATCCTTTTTCTCACCTGCGATCGACGGTCTTACCCTCCTCGCCCTCAAGTTGGTCATCTCCTTCGACCTAATTGACGCCTTCAACGCTCCCAAAAATCTGGTGCCGATAAGCTACCCCCGTTCAGATAACCCTCGGGTTCCGGTTATCTCGGGTTCGGATTGCGGTCAACCATAACCCGGATCAATTACAAATCGGGCCGGGTTAAATCCGGATCTTTCGTGTTCGGGTTGAGCAAACATGAGTTTAAACACTGCTGTAAATCGGGTTCGGCGGGCCGGGTTCGGGTTGAACCCGGCCCAAGTTACCCGAACCCGGCCCAAGTTGCACCCCTAGCTAGTTGCCTAGCTAGTTATATCAAATAATTTTTATGATACAGACTTCTAAACTTCTAGTTGCCTAGTTAATTATACCAAATGATTTGTATGGTACCAACTACTAAACTGCTAGTCGCCTAGTTCTACCAAATTTTTATGATATTGGCATAAGTGGCTAGAATTCAACCCAACATGGATGAGAGTCTGCAACCTCCATGCCTTTGAGATAATAATTATTGTTGTCTGCATTATAAATGGCTAAAGTGAGATGAAAAGGATAACAACTGATACTGACAAAGCACTAAAGCAATGCCAACCAATTAATCGCATGAGGAAGCAAGAATTATTTAGGTCAGCAGCCTCTTGTTTGTCTAAAACCCTCACAAGAGTGAGTATTGCGTAAGGCCTCTGTCTAAATAAACTTTCGGAGAGAATACATCCTGAGTTTGAATCAACTTGCACCTTGACTATGGAAAGAAACCTACATAAATGACTTGGCTGACCACCTCTTGATGATAATGGATCATGACTAGTGACTACTGCTTTGAGAGAATGATGCCTACCTGGCAGAAATGTGGTTCATCTGCATTCTCCTCCACCACATTTTGTTTTTTAGATTCAAGAGTCACCAATAATATTAATTGGAAAATCTAGTTTATGTTAGTCTATGGAAAGAATGAAGTCATGCACAAGTGGTAGTTGGCCATTCTTAATGGCAGCTGAGCTCCATCAGATGGTTACATATGGAAGAAAAAAGATGCATTGCAACTTGCATATCAAACAAAGATGTTTCATTTTGCTGTGTGGCCAATACATGCATTAAAAACAACATGTAATTTGTAGACCATGACGGCTATTCACTTGAAATTCTTCATAGAAGCTACTTTCTGGCATCTTTCTGTAGTTCCTATGCAGCTATTTCCAGCTTGTAGGTCTTCTTCAAAAGTGAGATATTTTAAAATGCTGGCTTTGATGCTCTTTTTTTTCCTCCAAACTAATAACAAGAAAGTAGGTAGTCGGGCTGCTAGCCACTTTATTGTTTAGCTATCACTTCTCCCTTGATTCATAGTCATTTTCTCAACTCAACTCAACTCATCTAAGCCTTTTTCCAATTTCATGGGGTCGGCTACATGAATATGCTTCCTCCACTCTACTCTATTCAGGACTAAGTCAACATTCATAGACATTTTCTCTGTTCTAAAATTCCAGTCTGGAGATGGAAATCTTTCTCTTAGGCAAGCATCTACTTTCTTAAAGGAACACTGCATTCATTGAAGTTTCCTATTTCTCTCTGTCTTCAGTCCATATAGGAAATGTGTAATTAGGAGCAATTTAGGATATTCAGGGTTATATTTTTGCTTAGGTGATTAAAATCTTAAATTAAGGAATACATGTTTTATAATACAAAGTTGTAACATATAAACATCACTGTAGAAGGCATCAGTTCAGACTTGGAGACCTAGTGCTGAGAAAAACAATAGCATTGGGCCGAGCTAATGAAGTGAAAAAGATGTCACTGAACTGGAAGAGTGATGGTTTGCCTAGGAGTATACTAACTTGAAAAGCTTGATGGTAGGCCAATCCTTCGCACGTGGGATTCGAAGAACTTTAGAATGTATTATCAATAAGCTTGATCATCCTTTGATTTGAATAAAAGATATTGATTTCTCTCAAAACAAAGCTAAAGAGTTAGGGTTGATGATATGAAATCGGCTTCTTAAGATTGGCATGAGCAAAATTGATTTTGAGCCGTTAAAAAAGCTAAGCAAAATGAAGTTGATTGCTCGAAACCAATCTCCTAAAAGTCCTAGTATGATTTAGGCTCGGTGGAGGAGTAGTGATGCCCGACTTGATCCCCTAACCAGCAATCATTGATAATTCTACCAAAACAACTCGGACCAAGATCAACTAGCGCTCCTTGGCTTGATCTTTGAAAGACAAGTTGGTTGAAGGCCATGGAAAGCATATCAAAAGTCGAGCCAATTAATGCCGACCAGAGTAGGTTAAGAGGTTGCCCTATAAGGTGTATAAGTCCGATTTGCAGGACTTGAAGTTTTGAGGAGTGGTCTTAAATCGCCCTCCAAGCTGACCAAAGATCAACAAAAACTCTTTTCAATGTTTTGGGCTCCAACCTAAAGAACTTGGGAAAATAAAGGAGGGCATTGGATCCCGCTATATCAAAGATCGTTTGACTAGTCTCCGCATGAAGACAACCTAAAGCACTTCAACATTTTTTGGAGAAAGATTATAGGTTGACATGAAGACAAGATTTTGAGACGACCTTAGGCACTTCGATATTTTCAAAGGAAGGTTCTTAGGTCATAAAGAAGACAGAATAAAGCAGTGAAGAAGATTAGTGGGATTTGAAAAGTTAGAGCATCATTCATTCATTGAATCCATTACAGAAGGTCAACTCTATGGCCGAGCAAAATTGGCTGAAGTTGAGTATAAAGTAAAGGAAAGAAAAAAAGTACAAGCTTTTGAGATCAGGGGTCTTCAGGTCAGAGGTCTTTAGATCAGTTGATCATTGAACGGAGCATCCCCACGAAGGATGAAGCCACTAGCTTAAAAGAGGAAACCACTAGCACATTGGACATGCGTCCACTGCTGGTCGTCCTCCTCCTTGCTTCCTAAAGAGTTGACCTCTAGTGGCTCAGGGGTAGGGTGATCCTAGGCCGCTGCAGCTGTGGTGCCTCCCTTGGTCTTGCCCTTTGAAGAGTCTGACCTGGCCTCCTCCTCATCCTTGTCTACAAGGACAAAATATATGGTGACTTTAGCAAGTTGCATACAAAAGTTGATGCAAAGAGGGATATGAGATGAACATTGAACTAGATAAAATGCTTAAGGAATCGTTAAAGTGGATTAAAAGCAGATGTTTCAGCTTTAGATGGAGGATAGCAGAACAACTTATTTTACTCTGTTTTTCTGATTTGGACTTTAATTTTCTTATGAAATGGTATAATTTCATCCTTGTTTCTACCTCCTTGTAGATACCTTTATTGTAAAATATATTTCAGATCTGATTTTCTTGTAAGTTTTCTGGATCTTTTAGAACTGAGGTTACAAAGTCCAAAATTGGACTCCTAGGAAAATGATGGATATTCCTTACAGTTCCTAGTGAAAATAACACCTAAAGGCTTGCTAAAAATAACTTAGTACAGCCCAACTGAAGCCATCAGAATCACTTCGAAGAACAAACCCTGTGGCTTCAAAGCGCATTTATAAAGTGACATAGGCTTAAAGTAGGTCATATAAGTAAGATTCCTGCTCAAGATAGGACTCATGATGATGCTACAGAAACAACCTAAGATTCCTAATCAAGACAGGACTCATGATGATGCTGCAGAAACAACCTTCAAAATATCACAAGAAAATTGAGATATAATGGTCTAACAGAAGTATTAAAATATAAGACTTCTGAGACCCAACTAACTAAACCTATATATAGTTTAATCCTAAAAGGCATCACAAGATTTTGTTGATTTGATTTATTGGACTAGGTGAGCTGTGTGATTTTGAACCTAAGAGTTGCATGTTTTGATTCAATCATTATTGTAATTTGGATGTGCTTGATGCCATATCTTGCCATTCATGCCTTTCAAGTGGAAGGCTATCTGTTCTTCGTTGTTGTAAGAATAAAGAGGATCCTCACATATTTCTTGACGGCTCATTTTATTTAGTTATAGAATGGATTGAATAATTGACCTAAAGTACCTTTCTGATTGCAGGTGTGAGGAAAGAACGAGCTGCTCTTGGAGCAGTCTTATTCTTACTGGCATTTCTTTATGCTTTCTGGCGAATGGGAATTCACTTTCCGATGCCTTCTCCAGAAAAAGGTTTGATAGCAATCTTTTTTGATCTCCTCTTTGACAAGTTGGTGGGCTGAGGCTATCTGATTAAAACTATTCTCTCTTTCATGTCTTTCAGTTTATTGGTTTAGTAGACCGAACCTAGTCCACTAGGAATTACAAGGCTGATAACTCTGTCCACTGGTCTTGGTCATGACATTGGTTGTAGCTTGCATCCCTGGAGATCTAACATTTGAACCTCCTTAAATATCATTAAAATAACAGTCAAGGTGCTTTACAATAGATTTTTGATGCAAAAGGTTTTAATATTGTCCAACCTGTTGATCTTAAAAATTTCCAACCTTTTAACAGAGGGTTGTGCTTTGATGGGCTAGTCTCACTGTTTGGTCTCAACATTTAGGCATCTCCATGCAAAGCTTACATGGAATCATATTTACATGTTTATCATAGTGGAATCAAGATGAAGGTATCTCAAATGCATGCTTGGTTCCATATGAATCAATAAGCTGGGATATCTAATACAATTGTTGTCTCTGGTTTCTAAACATTGCTGCAGCAACCATGGCAGCACCTAATTGCATCAAGTATTTTGTCACCTTTGCTAGCTGTAACTGATTCCGTTTCTTGATATGTTTGAACTTACATTCTCTGGATCCTTCAGTCTTTATTTTTGAAACACCTATTTTGCATGTTATCTTATTATTGGTCTATGACCTTATGTACACAATATTCACATGCATATGTTAAATAAAATAAATCATTTCCGTTACAACATTCTACTGCTCTTGATGTTTCATGTAATTCATTTATTCTCTATGTTAATGTTGATAACACATTTAGTTTTACATGAATTTATGCCATCTGACTTAATTCTCTTTTTAGGATTCTTCACAATGCCTCAGTTGGTTAGCAGAATTGGTGTAATAGGTGTGACTGTCATGGCTGTGTTAGCTGGCTTTGGAGCGGTCAATCTGCCTTACAGTTATCTATCCCTATTCATCAGGTCACTATATATTACTTTGGTTGTATTTCTCATTACTTGTGAAAAAAAGCTTCTGGAGCAAAATAGTTTTTGGAACAAGCCCCTTATTCCATTCTTAAAATTAAGATTACATGCAATAATCTTTTGTAAGTTTATTAAAGCTTGGATAATTGATTGACTATTTTTGTAGATTACTGTGGTGCCAAGCTTTCTCTAACTCTTCATTACTGGCTTTGGATATTTAAACCATCTATAATATCGTGGGTACCATAATTTTCTTCTAATCTTTAATTAGTGGTGTCTTTGGACAGGAGCACATACTTTATTTTCTAGTGTTTTTATGGATTCATCTCTAATCATTCTAAAAGCTTCACCTTTGCTGATTCAATGAGGACAGTTTATTTGATGTACACAGTTTTCATTGTTCTCTCATTATTAAGTGTTCTTGTCAAATATATAATGCGGACCTGCTATGCACCACAAAAAAACTATAAAAGATCACAAGAAATTATATGCACTTTCAGAAGGGATGTGTAAGTTCTTGAAAAAAACACCATCATGTGTGACATTCTTCTATAATGATGGACTACTGCCTCTCATTGTTATTTACACCATTTATTGGGAAAATTCAATTTATTCCAGGTATTTTCCTGAATTTAATTTTGATGTTCCGATATAATGAAGTGAATTACAGAATGATAGTTGTCGTCATGAACAACTGGCACTTATTGTTATTCATGTGATTTATCAAAACTTTTGGACCATTCCAGATATTTCACTTGATTTTGTAAGTTTGTTTTTGAAAAAGACAGTGACAAAATACTTTCTCAGAATTTATGTGACATCTTGGAAAACCTTATGTTACTGTAAATCTCATTTACGTTCTTTTAATTAACCTTTCCAATTTTCCATATAAGTTTTTTGCTTCATATGTTTTTGGTTGAAACTTGAATTCTGCAATGCTGGATCCAAACTTAAATGGCAAATTTGGAGGTCTTGAAATTATCTTGATTCTAGTTTCATAATTCTTCGTGGTGTTATATAGGGTCCACTCGGACTTCTCCAATAAATGAGATGCCATAAGTTAGTGCAATTTAGGTTAGAAATGGGCCAGAGTTGTTAGGATGCCCTTTTTAAGATTTGCAGCATGACCTAATATTTTGTTGGGGAGTGTGATATTGTTTGCTAGTGTAACTTCTACAAGAAAAATGCTACAATGGTATTAAGTTGTGATAAATACTGGATCACATGGAGCAAGTTGTTTAAAAAGTGTAACCCCCAAGATTTAGTATGTCTTTAGGAATTCTTAGAAATATTGGAATTATCTGGATGTTCTGCTACGCTAATGGATTCTATGATGATATGGGATATGAATCATGGATGCTTTTAAAAATGAATGAGAGAAGTGTAAAAGTTAAGGGAATGTAAAAGAGAAATGGTTAATGAATTTCATATAGCATAATATTTAAGTAGATGGAAATTGTGAGCATTGAAAATGCAAAAGAGTACCAGTCTTGTTTTTGTTAACTAGCATGTGTAATTAGTTTTATGAAAATAAGGACGTTCACAGGTGATTAAGTTTTGTTGCACCTGTTTGAAAGAGCCTGTGTGATGTATGCACCATCATCATGGATTGAAATTTTTAGGACAAACTGTAAGTCATGGGAGAGGAGATCATAGAACAAACATCAAGAAAAAAAAAAGGCATCACAAAATGATGACTTGGGTTTATGCCAAGAATTTTAATCATATAGATTATTTTCTTGCTTTGGCAACTGTTGGAAATATATACAAAAAAAAAAAGCCTTCACCTGATTATGTCAACATGACTGGTTGGTAGTTTTTTGAAAGAAATTTGTACTTAGTGTTAGATTGATCGTGGTTAATAAAGGTGGGAAAATACTGATGCTAGAAGATGTGTTTTGAGTAGGTCCTTATTTATGGAAGGGTTACACAAGTTGTCAACCCAAAGCTCATATTTATTAACATGTTATACATGATGGAATTAGTGATATTTGAGAAGAGGTGTCATGGTGCATTGAAGATGATTTGTTGGTATATGATTGATGAGGATAGAGTTGATCAAGATATTAGAATTATGAAGGAAAGTTTGGAGAGCTAAATACTCTATGAATTTAAAAAATTTAAATATTGTGTATAGAATACAATTTTGTGGAATTAGATAAAGACTCTTGTCAAAATTTCATCGAAAAGATTCCTAGTTATGATCTCATCATGGATCTATTATGTGAAAACATATCGATGTTAAGCTTGCAACCTTAACATGGATGGAAGTTGTGAGGTAGGATGTGAAGAAACTTGGAATAACATAACATGTTGCCCTAGTTAGGAATATTTGGCAGATGAGGATCCATATAGCGATTCTCAAATGGTTGGGAAAAGGCTAGATGATTATGATGTTGGATCTGTTATGCAAGAATGGCAACAGTGGAAGATGCAGAGTTGTTTGGAGAGATATTGTAATCGACTCATACATTTTGATGCAATAGAAAATTGATGGTCATTAAGGATTTTTAAAAAAAAGGGTCCCATGACATTGTATGGTCCATAAAGCGCTTGGTAGCAAAGTGAGTAAGAATATCCTTATGACAAGATGGCATGTGGTAAGGTTGTGAAGGATAGCCTAATGAATTATATTTAAAGGATGCATAAAACGTGGACCAAATTTGAGTACATGCAACAAAGATTTGGCTGTATGATAAAGTGGAATTTGGTTTTGTTTCGAAGGGCAGCCAAATAATGAACTTGTAAGGATTAGTATTCTATTTTTTACTCACATAGGTTGAGGGTAGACATTTTGCATGACGTAGTATATTATGTTGATGGTCAGCACAGTGACATGGACAGATTTGCAGTACTATTAAAATAAATGCTAGTAGGGCCCATAAGATAATCAAGGAAAAAGTTTTTTTTGGCATTTAGGCTATTTTTATTGCTTTTTTAGTTGGAGAAAAAAAACATGCTTTTGACATTGAAACAAAAATTTTGACTCTTCTTGCACAATGTACATAAATTTGCGCTTAGTTGATGTGTTCTTATTTTCTTAGTTCTGGAGGGAACAAAATTAGCTGTCAATCTTTTTTTACATAAAATTTCAATATCTTGAAGATGTTAAGGTGATTTATCAAGGGAATTGTTATAGGTATACCCAAGCTTTGTCGTATTAACTCTTACTGATCGTACTGGTGAGATACTGATATGATATAGAGTTTTGATTCGATATGAACTGAATCAGTTTGAATCGACCCATACTACGAGTGCCAACCCGCTCCATCGAGTATCGAGTGGTTAAGAGTAAAAATGAATTAGCACCTTATCAGCACGTGGTGCATACTAACTTGTACTGATCCATACTGTACCATACCAAATTGGTAATGTCTTGGTATGGCCCTCAATATCGGTTTTTATGGACCTTAGGTGTATCGTTACCAAAGTTATCAAACATATTAACACTTAAGACTTTTAGGTTATTGATTGGTTTCACATATTTTGCATTTAAAATTCTTATGATGTAATACATGATCTAAAAGAGTTGAGTTTAGTGGCGTCAGATATGGAGATCACAATTCTTGATGTCTTGGATGCAATTGTAGCACAAATTGGCATTTGGTAATTTTATGATTTCTAAAAATGAGTTTTCAATTTTAGCTTTATGTACATGATTTTTTTTCCCCATGTAGTTGGGAAAAGGCTTAAATGAGTTGAGTTGAGTTGAGTTGTACATGAAATTTTTTAGGGAGATTGAGGAATCAGATATTAAAGCTCTGGAGATACAATTGATGCAATCAATAGAGACATGTATAGCGAAGAAAAAGAAAATCATTCTGTCCCAAATGGAGATGGAGCGGCTTCAGGGATCAGAAGAGGTACTCTTCCCCTAATTTGTTTCTTCTTTCTATTGCTTTTAGACTGACATCTTGCTTTGTGAACTGGAGTTGAACTTCAACTTGACAAATGCAAATAGTTTATTCATTTGGTTTCAAGCTCATTAGTTGGCATCTTTGAACTTGGGTCTTATAGTTGACTAATAATCTCCAAAATCTTACTCTTGCACCCACTTCCTAAGTATCCCATACTCTAAATTCTTTTGAGATGTTTGTTTATCTTACACCCAATGCTAAGTTAGGTATTGTAGAAGATTTGGATATTTCATATATTTTCTGCTCCACAGTGTAGATACTCCAACCTAGCATTTTGAAAACAGAAAATCATTTTAAGGTCCTTGGATTGTGGATTCCATGCGTCATATTTTATCGCTAAACATTGATGCTGATGAAATCTCATTGTAAAAGCATCATGCTTTCCTAATATCTAGCTCACTAACTTTTTCTAAATATTTTGCCAAAAGTAAGGTTCTTTATTTAAAAAAAAGAAGAAAAATGATGGTGTTTTGTTTCTTTGATTCGTTCTCACATATATAATCTGTTGGTCTAGATTATGTCATTCCTGTTTGTTAAGTTTATGCATAAGTCTTGAAGGATGCTAGCCACCAATATAGCTGCTAAAATTATTTAACTTCTGTTTCCTTGAAATCTCTCGTCTATGATATATCATGCTGGTGTATACTGTCTCATACCTAGCATACTGTATTGTACTGGTACCAATTGAGTTTCAATATGGGAGGCATATTGAGCCTTGACATGTTGACTCGACCCTCATATTGAGCATATTGACATTGTATCTGTATGATACTAGTATGGGTTTAGCATCGAAATTGCGAACCTTAGTTTCATCTGTCCTTATACATGTCATGCTTGATCTGTGCCTCTTACAACTCACATTGATTGCATTTGATGGCCAAGTCTATCTATCTGATGTTGAAGAATCCACATTTAAAAGGTCAACAACTGCTCTTGAGACTATTTTCAATTTTGTGGAGAAGGGTCTTATTTCCATCAACATTCGTTCCATGAGATATAGATGTTAGATGGTTGATATTAAATGCCTTATGCACTTCTCGGCTAGAAAGTTTATGATACCTTTTTGCATTTGAACTAATGTTTGTGGGTCATCTCTATCTCATCTCTTTCTGTCCTTGATCTGGTCCATGGTTTCAAATTTTGTTGGAGCAGGATAATATTGCCAGTACTGTACTATTCTTATAAAAAACCAGCACCAGGGTGCTCTTGGGTCGCAGAAACATGTTGAATTGGTTTCTGTTAAATCAAAGCATCCAGGTTGGGTTGGGTCAGCACTGGCCTGTACCAATAGAAAGGTTAAGCCTCTTCTTTTGCTCAAGTTTAGAGAGAGAGAGAGAGAGAGAGAGAGAGAGGGGAGGGGGGCTCGTACGGGAAACAACGCTAGTAGCATGGAGGAAAGGAACTTTGAATCCACTAAGGCTTACTTGAATTTCAGATACACTTATAAATGTGGTTAGCTATTGATAACTGAGTATTGATTCTAACATCGAGACTCCAGTACCACACATCTATTGAAAACAAACTTTAAAAATCACCCCAATACCCTTATTATGCAAAGAAACCCAAAACTTGAAAAAGTAAGAGACAAAATGATGTTTTGGGGTAACTCGATAAGGGATTGGTATGAAGCACCATACCGTGTGTCAATATGGGATGGACTGGCACCATATTATTCCAGCCAAAGATCATTACTAGTCCTGGTACCCATATCTAAAACCTTAATTTAGTTCTTTTTCTTTCTAGATGGTTTTCATTTCGGTGGGATAGACAATACAAGGTTTAAATGTGAAGCTGTATGGTAGTACTGGAAACATAGTTAGCATTTGAGTAAGAAATATAAAGTATGCATGCTTTTATCAATCTTTATGGAGGTTTCTTCAAATCCAATGGGGTGTATGTAACAAACCTAATTTCTCAAAGTTTGTGAATATTGCTAGGAGTGCTGATGTTTCTGGTAAAGGAGGGGGGGCAGGGGTGGTTGACAAAATACTTTATAGAAGATTTCTCATGAATGGTAATGGGAGTTCTTAATAGAGTTGTGGAATGATTATTTAACCTACAATGCTTGAATTTTGGAAAAAAAAAATACATGTCCAAAGAGGGCATTAAGAAATTTAGATGTTGGTTGCAAGATTGTGAGGAGTCATATTCTTTATGGATGGAAAAGGCAAATTTTAGGAGAGAGAAACAAGAATTAAAAGATTATAACAACAGCAACAACAACAACAAAACTTTAATCCCAAACTAGTTTGAGGAATCGTTTTTCTCCATTCAGCTTGATTTTTAATCATGTTTTTTAAAAAATCAAGATCAAAAAATGAAGATATTATCTTAAATATATAATTTGACTAAGGCATTGTGAAGATAGAATATTGTGAGTTTTATATAGCTAATCTTCTTTGCTTTTAAGAAGCTGACTCAGATAATGAGTCTTTCTTTGAATGGATTTGGATGGTCTCTGGAGTACAGTGGTTCAAAAAGGGATCTTGTTGAAGGTCTGGGGATATACAATTGCAATAGACTGAATATATAGCAAACGTGAAGGAGTGTTTATCTTGCCAGATTTAAATCATCACGGCTGTTTTATGGGAGTTTCAGGGTGGAAAGAGATGTGGAATATTGATGGATTGATGGAGTTTTCCTTGGTCTCTTAGTTCTAAGTTTAAGGAGAAAAATTTCTTTTAGAAACATTGTTGTCAATGTTGCATTAAAGATAAGCTTGTTAAGTTAAATGCTCGGTCAAATTTGTAAAAGTGCTGTATTGTTTGTAAATCTGGCAACTTTTGATGGACTTACAATTGTTAAGGGCTGCTCATTTATACAACTTGGTCCATGCTTTTTTTGTATATTTAGTTATGAGGTGGTATTGGACATAGAATAAAGAACAGCTCTTGAGGACCAAAGAGGTACAAAAGGCAGAGTGATTTGGGCAGAAAGATTTTGTATAGCTGGCACAATTAGAACTTAAAAGACATTCGTTCTAAAAATGCTACCATTGATGGCTCATGATTTATAGATCTATTAATTGTTACAAGCAAAAAGGAAGTGTGAAATCATCTTCTTTGGCAATTTGGCTCAAGAACTTGGACTTTATTTTAGAATTGTTGAATCAATTGGGGAACCAATCACAGTTGAATATCTTGTCACTTTAGGCAAAGAAATATGGAAATTCATCTTAAGGACAATAACTTGGAGACCTAAAAAGAGAACTAATATATTTGGAGATATGATTGGAAGATGATTGTTCATATTTTTATAGAAAGTTGCGCATATGTTGGGGTGTGCTTCACCTGGTAAAGCATTGGTTGAGCATATTAGAAATTACTCAATGCGCTCTTTGATGGTCTGAATGTTGCCTGACATGATATGTCACAGCTTTTTATCCTGTTCAACATCTTGCAAATTGATTAATGGATCCTCTATTCATAGTTGGGGTTATGTTGCAGTTTGTAAATTGTTTTCTTCCTCCTATTTGTTTTTTTTATAATCATATTATCTTT
Organism: Calamus simplicifolius; assembly: GCA_900491605.1. Taxonomy (NCBI): domain Eukaryota; kingdom Viridiplantae; phylum Streptophyta; class Magnoliopsida; order Arecales; family Arecaceae; genus Calamus; species Calamus simplicifolius. Next base: position 565,071 of record UESW01004047.1, read on the forward strand.
AACATCCTTACACTCCTACCACTTCTAGAAGAGCTTAGATCAAGACCAAAGTTTACTGTACCCAGAACCAATATCATTTCAATACCGGACTGGTAGTATAGTATAAGGCATACTGTACCGAACCGGTTAGATGAACCGAGAGGCCTCAACTCATAAACCAACCATACTAAGCAGAACTAGATGGTTCGACATAGTTTGGCATGGTTCAGTATGGTATGGGGCTGGTTTGGGGTGGTATCAAGCAGTCGGCCCTTGTACCAAACTAAACCATTGAATTATGGGCTGGTTTGATATGACTCTGCCATCCTTGATCAAGAAATCCATCGAAATATCTAAATTAAGTCTCAAATTTCTTCTATTTTCTTTTATTTTTCTTTTTAATTTTATTTACCAAGAAGTCATTGTCTCTCTTTGTTCATTAAAGCTTTGTTATTTTAGTGGAAGTTAAGAAGGAAAATATTTGAAGGCCTATCATTGCCAAAGGTCTTGTGATTTAAATATCTTGCAAAATATTACAAATACAACCCTCCATATTTATAACATTATTCATCAAGCATTACTTGTTGCAGAAGTTGAAGGCACGATCTTTTATAAAACGTATAGTTGGGACAGTTGTGCGGTCTGTAGCAGAAGACCAGAAAGAGCAAGGTATGCTTTTCTTTCTTTGCTTTCTTTTAATGGGTGCTTTATCATTTTCCTTTTCCTTTTCCTCTAAGGCCTTGTAGTTTGTTGGAGATGTAGGGAAAGTGGTGGATAATTTTGGGTTTTGGTTTTGATATAAACAAGTGGAGAAATGGTACAATCATATATGAGAAAGCTTGTTCATGAGTGAGAAGGGGAAGAGGAATATAGTTAGTGGATTGGTGCACAAAATGTGGAACAATCTTTGCAGGAGATAAAATCAATCAGGGGTGTCAGTTAAATGGCAGAAATGCTTTTGTTTCAGATCAAGCTAAACAATGCACCAGGGTTAAAATTGCCATTTTCTGGTAGGATTTTTCTGGCTATGGTACCTAAAGGCATATAAAGCACTAGAATGGAGGATGGCTTGTTATGTTTTCTTTCCCCTGCATTTTTTATATTTGAAGTGTATATTTTGTAAAGTATTTTCCCTATATGTTAAACTATATGTTATATAAAGCAAAAGATTGTGCTAAATGATCATATGCTTATATAGTTTCAGCATTTTGGGTGGTTCTGTAAGTTCCATTCCAAGATTTGGTTAAGGTAAAAATGGAGAAAAATGCGAAATCTTTTTGACAATATTGTGTTGAAGTTTAATATTGCATATAAGTAAAAATTCAGAAGTTTAATATTGCATAATTTTTTTGACAATATTGTGTTGTGTGTATACTATTTACTTATATATGTTATTTACTTAGCAAATATTAGTTTGAAAATTCATTACATTATGCATATGTGAAGCTTTTCAGCAGTTAATATGTTCAATTATTTTCTTCTTTTTTAGTAATTGGTAGAATGGTAAATATATTGAATTTAGCCAATTGTATGTTATCTGAGGCTACAAGGCCATTTAATCAAGTGTGTATAGTTATGAAATGTTATATTTTACAAAAAAAATTCTATTCTTGTAAAATATATTGTATTTAATTGTTCTTACTAATCTTTAAGTATTGAAATAAGGGCCTTTACTTTTATTTATAGATCCTATTGTAACTCAAGAAAAGAAATGGAAAGAAAGACTATTGAAATTGGAAGTACATTGCTATGTACTTAACAAATGAGCAATGATTAAAATAAATATAAAAAAATCATCTATCTTATTTCAGCCAACATTGACAGAAATTATTGAAATTAGGCCGAAACTAGTGTCTGTTGAAATTAGTTTGTTCTAGTTTGTTTTAGCTGAAACTAATTGAAACCTGAAACTGGTGGCTAGTTCGGTTTGGTCAGGATCAAAATTGATCGTTCTGGAACTCGACACCTTGTAATGGCCAGCACCAATAGGAAGGACTTGGTTTTTCATGTAAGGGGGTCTTGGTTCTGTCCTAGGACCTGGTATCTCACTGGTTTGATCCAGGATCAATTGGGATATTATCTTTATTTAAAATGTTTATAATCACTAGGTTTCTTATCTATATTTTATTTTTTAAAAGGTTTTTTCTGTAACACCCTAAGCTTACCTACTGGTTCAATTAACCTGTTAGTAGGTTGGATTCATGTGGTCTTAAGAACTCAAGTGCAAGTTAATTGGTAGCAGGTGAACTTGAGTTATAAACTCTTCAAACTTTTCTTTTTCATCTAATGTGGGACTATTGTTGGGGTATTACAATCTCTTCCTCTTATCAAGCGACGTCCTCGTTGCAAGCCACAAGTTAGCCAGAATCTACTCCAAGCTGGATCATTGGTACGATAGCTCCATGCCATGGTGGGACTCTACCACCATTCTATAGGTAGCTCTTTCCTTTTGTTCGCCAATTTTTATATACTCAGATTGGCTTTGATACCATTTGTAATACTCCAAGCCCACTTAACCTGCTATTGGGCCAAAACCACATGGCCTTAAAGCTCGAGTATAAGTTAATTGATAGCAAATGAACTTGAATTATAAGCTCTTTAAACTTTTTTTTTTTTCATTCAATGTGAGACTATTTTGGAGGTATTACATTTCTATAAACTAAATTTATATCTTGGTTATCTAAGCCTTGTTAATATATAGGCAACATTCACACTAGGCTTCTGCTTAGTTGCATAGATGTCCTGCTCAGGCATTAATGTGGTTGCAATCTAGGACTGTATGGATTATTTGACAACCTTTGCTATCGGCATCAATGAATGCTCAATATAACTTTGCTGATTAGAATCAGGCATCCTTTAACGATAATAGCAGCCTCTAGATCATTAAAGCTGATAAATTTGAGCACCCCTTTGAGGTCATTGTTTACCTTTTCTTCAATATGGTACTAACTAATCTTGCATGAATATTTTCTATTAGAATGCAATGAAATATCTTGTTAGAATATTTTATAATTGATTACTTAAAGGTTCACAGTGTATCATATTACTAGCAAGTGGGCATGGTGCAATAGATATCAAAAAATATATAAAGATAGAAATATAAATTGTTAAATTTTATTGAATAGAAAAGATAGATTTGTATGATAACTAGTTGGAGTTAATTAAAATAAACAACAATAATAAAAACTAATGATATTTTTAAAAAATTAATATTGGAATTCAATTGCTTTTCCTTTTCGATGCATTCTTTCATTAATATTCAAACAATAGAATGGGAATTTTGATACCCGTTCCCAGTCTTCTAGTACCCTTTCATTTTGATTCCCATTTCAATTTTTTTCCATTCCTGGGAATCAAACATGGCATTTATTGGTGTTTATTAAAGAGAACTTTGTGGTAAGTAATTGTTCATGAGATCCATTTGTCTTTAGCTGTTCATGAGATACCTTTATCTTCAATCGTTTTGGAAGCTAAGACAATCTCTTTTTGTGATGGGCCTGGACATTCCACACAGAATACTTAATTAAACTTTGGAATCGATGACCTTTAAGTTGCAGTCTAAATTACTTTTTCTTAAATTGCTTGTTTAAGTGTGCTTTGTCTTGCATTAAAATGCATTTATTGCAAAATTTCAGTCCTTACATTCTGATCACATAGAGTTGCTTGCATGCATCTGAAAGCTTCTTATAACTGAAGTTTTTGAACAGATTTTTTTCTTTTAAAAGAAAAAAAATCTGAACCTTCTTTTGATGCTTTGAAGATATCAAAGGCTGGGAAGCAGAGGTACAGGCTTTAGAAGAGCTCTCGAAGCAATTATTCCTCGAGATATATGAACTTCGTCAAGCTAAGGTCTATACTTGTTTTCTTTACATAAACAAATGTTAATAGCTTGTGGAAATGTAATGCATTTAGTCTGCTTGTTATTCCTTTCATTTTTTCAAAACCCTGTATTTTGTTTGGTTGCACTGCCTTTGGTTGCACTGCCTTGAAATAGGTGAAGATATGAATCATAAAGTTAAAGCAGGATGGATTAAGTGGATGAGTACTTCGGAAGTATTGTATGATTGGCGCATCCCATTAAAATTGAAAAAAAAAATTCTATAAAATCGCTATTAGGCCAGCTATGCTATATGGAATAAAGTGTTGAGCAATATTGAAACAATATGTGAATAACTTAAGTGTAACAGAAATGCGTATGTTAAGATGGATATGTGGTAAAACTTTAAAAGATAGAATTAGAAATAAACATATAAGATAAATGATAGGAGTAGCCCCAATGGAAGATAAAATGAGAGAAAATCGATTGCGATGGTTTGGACATATACAACATAGATCTTTAGATGCTCCAGTTAGAAAGAGTGATCTTTTAATAATCCATGGTAAGGATAGTGGTAGAGGTAGACCTAAACTAACATGGATAGAAATAATTAAAAAATATATAACTATTTATAATTTGAATGTCGACTTAGTCCTAAATAGAGCAGAGTGGAGGAAGCAGATTCATGTAGCCAATCCCATATAGTTGGGAAAAGGCTTAGATGAGTTGAGTTGAGTTGAATTGTATATCAACAAGGGGGGAAATTTACCTAATAAATTAGAGAATAACAAAGAAACTTCCCATGTTGTCCTTGCTGGTAATTATGGGCAGTGAAAAGTGTCATAGAATAAATAAGTATATCAGACAAGTCCCAACCTTTTGACTGATTTTCTTAATTTGTACTAGGTGGTCCAATCTTGTCCTCTTATAAGAAAAATTATCTGAGTCATGTATATATTTCATAACTTATCAAAGTCATGTTTTCTCTCAAGCATATGTTAACATATTGAGAAACAGGCAAGGAAAACTATGAGAAAGCAGAGGAGGGAGGTTGTAGTTATCAGACCTGGAGTGGGAATTGACATGGTTTAGGGGTCAGATCTTTGGTTCAGCAGTTCAACCTCTGGGCCAACTGTTCAGACCTATGGGAGGTGGTGTTGGTTAGCAAGAGCTTAAGTAAAAGCCTCTTCAGATGCTCTCTTGATTCTTTAAACAATGTAAATCCATCAAACATAATAAAAATCATGAGAACAAGGAGGAGCAATGGTCAGGCTTGATTAGGATATGCTCTCTTGGAGGAATTCTGGGTTTGTAATGGCTGTGCCAATGCCACTCTCTAAGATATATTTGTTTTATGGAGCTGCCCTTGGTTGATGGCTTTTGCCCTTTTTTGTGGGGTTTGGGGGGCCCCTAAACACCAACCCAACCCCCCTCCCCCCCCCCCCCCACAACTATTCATCCATCTATCAGTATCCTTCCCTTGCTCCCTAGTGATTGAAGCAAAAAACCCTAGATCTCAAGGAAAAAGGTGATGGTGTTGCATCAAGAAATCTCTAGGTTGGAGACAAATCAAAGATTGAATTAGAAAATGAAGTTTTGAGAAGGAGATTGAGCGGATCTGATTTGGAACAGACCGTGTTAGGTATAATGGAGAAGAGTGAGGCTGCAGAGATACTATGCTTCTCTTTTCCAAACTTCTCATTGGAGGAGAGTTTATGATATGGGTGAGCCCTTTTTTTTTTGGAATCCGACAGTCAGACTGGCTTGAAAAATATCTATACAGTTGGAGTCAGGGCAGTTTAAACAAGACATGAAATCTAATATTCTGATTGGATTGGATGAAAGGCTGGTTTGCCAATTCAGTGATCTGTCTGGTTTGGTCCAGTTTTAACAACAATGAGGTTGTATCTATCCTATATAATGTTTGATAAGTATATTAGTCAGGACATGGATGAATTCTTACCTTGAAGAATCATTGAATTTGATTGGTAAGTTTGCAAACCCACATATAATCTTTAGAGATGAAGATATCAGCAAATGCAAAACAATGTGGAGATGGCCTAAAATGCATTTGTGGACCTAGGGAAGAGATTAAAGTTGGGTTAAAGTTGAGAAATCTCTTGGTTATCCTATCATAGAAAAGGGCGGAAAGGTGATTTTTGAATATTGTAAAATTGAAGGCCAAGGATTTTTAGTTTTAGGTTTTTCAGATGGGGTACAGGAGGTCCAAAGAACTATTTTCAATTGAAATTGAAAGCTTGTTAACGTGAAGTTCAGTTGTCCTATAACTGAAATTCAGTTCACTGATATAATTTTTATGCAAGAAAAAAGAATAAGACAGATGAGGGATGATAAAAGAGTGAACACGAGTGGGAAGACCACAAGGGGAAGAGAGAGTGGCCGAACTTGGCCAAAAGAAATCTTTTCTTCATTCAAAACAGATCATATACCATGCCCTTCTTATAGGTTTTACATGACTTGACTTCCAAGTAAACTTGGGTTCTTAATAACTAATAAACTAAGTTTCATAAAACTTTCTTAAAATGGAAAATTTGGAATCCCAAGGTACACTTATAGAAAGATACCTAGAGCAGCTATAAATCAACCAGTTACAGCCTTATCACAGACTTAATCCAATATATGCCTGAGGTATGACTCTAAATAGGACTCTTTCACACTCATTTCACTAAAAATAGGACTCTAAAATCTATTTTAAAAATTGTCCAAACAAAGGTTCAGAAAAATACAAAAAGATCTGACTGAACTCTTTTATACAGATTATACAAAAAACATGCTCCTTTTTGCTCCATTGTCTATACTTTCAAGTTCCTCATTTCTTATTCTACTTAATTAAGACGGATTGTCTCTTGCAAGAAACTTGGTCTTGAGAGATCATCTGAGCTCCTTATGTTGGTGTGTTTAAACTTCTGCTGAAAACAGTAAGATAGGTTGCATTACTATATTATTCGGAACAGTCCTACGTAAAAATATATTGAATTCATTTTGTTCTAGATATCAATGATAATAATTTAAAACTGACTATATTAGGCTGATTCTGTACTCACAATGATGTAAAATAAATTACAGAGGCACCTATTTTATAGCCATTGTGGTTGAAAATGTATTATGCTGAAGAAGCCGGGTGTATGTTTCGTATCTGCTGCTTCGTTTTCTCATATATATTTGTCTTGTAGAGTAATAATATATGAATATGACACCTTAAATTGCATGTATTTGTATCTAACAATAGTTCTTTGGGTGAACATTCTGTTGTAACTTATTTCCATGAGTTGTCTTCATCCCATATAGTGATAGCTATATGACACTAACCAGTGTCACTGCAAATTTTTTATTTTTTGCCCTTTCTTAATTGCATTGGTAAAGGGTGAGCTTTGCCGCACAATCACTGTGACCTGAAGGTTATGGGTTTGGAATATAGAAAGGTGGGTAAGGTTGCATATATCTGACCTTCCTCTGACCCTGCAAAGTTGGGTTCCTTGTGCATTGAGCTGTACTCTGTTACATTACATTGGTCCAGAAAACAAAATAAGGACAGATGTTGCTGTGTTGTTCTGCTGATCAATGTCTTTATTATTCTCTATATTAGTTATCTTTAGTTATTGGAACCATTTGATAGATGATTATGTACACCGCTCTCTGATTTTTATGCTTTTTGACCTTTCTTAGATAGCTGCTGCTTATTCTCGGACATGGAGAGGGCACTTGCAGAATTTATTGGGCTATGCTTTGTCAGTCTACTGTGTGTACAAAATGATAAAGGTATCATCTGACAGATTAGTGTGTATTTTGTCGTGGTGCAATGAGGTTCGGGATTGCTCCAAGAAAATTGAAAATTATTTCCTATTGCAGCGATCAAATCTGTTATTCATGATCCAAATATTAATATTTAATTGGACTTAATTGAGTAGAGTTCACATAGTTTTTCTCGCCCCTAGATGTCAGCAAGTAACGTGTCTCGAACTTACTGCTTTATGAATTTAACTCTTCTGTTCGTTTGTAACCTATATGATGTCCTCCAATGGCATCTCAATTTTTTTTAGTAACAGTCCTGGCATCATATGTAGTTCCTTTTGTTTTTATTTTTCAGTTATGGTGCTTATTCTAACACAAGCTTTTTCCTCTGGATTTTCCTTTGCAGTCTCTACAAAGTGTGGTGTTCAAGGAGGTATGACTTTTCTCGAAGAATTTTTTAATAAATTCTTTAGCTTGTGTGGACAAAAAAAAAAAAAAAATCTGAAAAGGTTTCTTGGAATCAATGCTGTTTGATATGCTTTGATATGCTACTTCTCAATTTTCTGCATCTTGTACATGTCAATAAATTCTAATAGTTTACATAGTGTATGATGGATATTATTGTTCTCATTCTCCATTGTTTTGACAGTCAGGTTCTGTTGATCCGGTAACAATGACAATCAGTATATTCTTGCAGTTCTTTGACATAGGCATCAATGCTGCTCTTCTGTCACAGGTATTTTAGTGTTGGATCACCCATTCTGCAGTATACTGCATAATAAAAACTAGTTGGTAATATGCAATTGTACTTTCTAAGAAGGGCATTTCCTTTTGTTTTGTGCTCTTTCTGCAGTATGTGTCTTTGATATTCATTGGAATGTTGATCGTCATATCTATTCGAGGCTTCTTAACAAATCTTATGAAGGTAATCTAGTTATTTCTTCTATTTTGTCCATTCTTCTGTAAGTTATAAGTACACCATTCTGCACGATTGTCCTTGTACAAGATGGTGTTCCTTCCACTACTGTTAAAATTATTTTCCTTGTTGATTACATTCTTCACGTATGAAATTTCATTAGCTTAACTTTGTAAATTATATATGCAACAGGATAATCCAATGTAATTTTAGATTTTGTTTCAATGATGACCAATTGAAAATTTGAATTGTCAAGCATAATGAGAATGTAATCCATCAAAACCAAGTACAAATTCTGAATTTCACTTGAGAACATATTAAAGTGATGTCTTCAATGTTACCTACCCATCGTTGTTCAATCAGAGTGGCGCCTCACATCATTTTTCTGCATCCAGTTCTTCTTTGCAGTTTCTAGAGTTGGTAGTGGATCATCTACAAATGTTGTCCTGTTCCTATCGGAGATCATGGGAATGTACTTTGTCTCATCTATCCTTCTAATAAGAAAAAGCCTAGCAACTGAATACAGGTATATTCTGCATTTGCTTGAAGATATTGTCTAGAAATGAGCATAACCATGCTAATTCACTTTTTGCTGCATTTTTTTTTCTGGTACATGAAACTTGGACAATGTGATTGTAGTGCAGAGTTTGTGCTTTAGTTACTATGTTGTTATCTGAAAACTTGCTTTACTTAATCTTCCCATGGTCATTTAAGATGATATACCTGTCTGTGGGGCAGTTATAAGTATCTGTGCTAATACTGTTTAATTATCCAAGTCCAAAATATGCTGATCAAGGAAGGGAATCGGCAACCATTTTGTGAGAATGCTATGGTCAATAGTTGCGTGGCACAGGTCAGAACTAAAAGTTCACAGTATGAGCGCAAGCTTCTTTTGCTGGATTTTTAAATTATTGTTTGGCCGACCTTTGATCCGATGATCTGAAATTCAATGTGCAACTCCACTCATCTAATTCCTGGATTTGGATTCTGAACTTATTTGCTGTATCTAGAAATCTCACCTTAGATGATTTCATGTCATGCTAACCTGTCTTCTGAACTTCTGTAACAAGGTCATCATAACAAATTTTGTCAGCTATTAGTTACTTTAAAATTCAATACTTTTGAGTGGGATGCTGAGGTTGCAATTGACACTAGCGGCTATAACTGTTTCTGTTATGAGCTCTGGAATTTCATTTTCACCACAGAATATTGTAACTGCATCATCCTGCCATGGAATTAATAGCCTCATTTGGGATGGCAATTTTTTTCATTTTTTCTGATCCTCGTGGGGACCTGCCCTGCATGCGGTAGAGATGGAGTAGAGATGGAGAAGTTCTATCCTTATAAATGAGGATGAAGCAGGATGGGGGAGGATGGGGAGGTTCTATCCTTATAAATGAGGATGAAGCAGGATGGGGGAGGGTACTCCCCACCCTCTAAGGTCCTAGATCCCCATCCTCCGGTGTCCCCGTATATTTTATGTCAGTTAAATGATATTATATTATTTTAATATTAATATAATCTTAAAATATCTTAAGACTATATGTACTCACCTCATTGACACTTATGGTTAGATGCATTTGTTTCTTGTGAAGTAGCTCACAATCAAATCTTATATTATTATGTTGTTTGATATTATGATTTAATATATTTCTTATAAATTAGCTCATGAAATTGAAAATCATAGCAAATTTATTTAAATCTATGTCATTTGTTATATAAAATTTAATATTTTATTTTTATTTTTAAAATGTAGTAAGAATTAAAATAAAAAATAAATATTTTAATATCAAAAATGGGGTTGATGTGGACGGGATCTTCGTGAGAGTGAAAATGGGGATTTGATTAAAAATGAGATAGATGGGGATGACAATTTTGCATGGATGGAAGGTTAAAATAGTGGTGGGGACGGAGATTAGCTCCTCACACTCGCTCCATTGCCATTCCTTAATCCCGTCTTCTCAGAACCTTGTTTAGCTCATGTGAATTAGATAACATAGCCTTGCTTTTTCACAATATCCTTAATTAGCTAGCATAACCATTTGCTTTTTTGCCATAGCTGGAAAAGTAAGCTTCAACTGAAAAGATAGATACATTACAAAGTTTCACTGCAAATAAAGGTTGACACGTTATCACCTTTTGGTATCAGGAGCACCTCCACATCACTAATTTCTATAATACAAGGGCAAGTACTTTATAATATCCGAGGCAGATATCTAGGACCTTGATTATTTGATCCTTTAAGTGCTTTTGTTACTCATAATTTTGCCTTTCCTGGCCAAGGTGAGGAGATTAAGAGAGGGATCCATGTTGGAAACATGTCTTTGACTTCAATTGGAAGTCGCCTTTTCTATTATGATGCCTGTATTGAGAAAAGCATCACCAGTTGAATTTACTGCTACTCTTCCAAGATCAAATGGTATTGTGAAAAATGACCACCAAGATTAGGAGTGATTCTTTCATGTGCATAACTCCAGACTAAGGCTTGAATGTTCAACTCTGATTGGGATAATGAGAATTTCTTTTAAGGGTGACTGCGACTTACTGGTTTTTCTGGCCTCCTACCACCCAATTTAGTATGAGAGGTTCTTTTAGAAACTATTAATGACTTTGCAAGTATGAGCTCACCTATTTCAAATGTAAGTTCTGCATCCTTTTTGAGTCACGAAACTCAAGGCAATATAAGAGGCTGAAAGATGTGATTGCACTCGTGCCTCAACCTCTTCTTGATGCACATTATTCTGACTAGTTCTTTAGCTGTTTAACATTTTCCCCCCTTTTCTACTTTCTTTGGTTTGAATTTTAATCCACATTTAAATTACATGCCAAAAGTCCATTATGAGGCATCTTCCGTTCTCTACTACTGTTTATTTGTGTGGCAGGCTAGGCTATGGAGATTACAGTTGATTGAAACTGTCAATATTAAGTTAAAGGGGTGTATCATATGGGTTTGTTTTTCTTATCATTAATAAAATCATTTGCTAACTGTTTATTTGTGTGGCAGGCTGATCATTACAGATGTTTTGGGTGGTGAAATCCAATTTGATTTCTATCATCGCTGGTTTGATGCAATTTTCGTGGCAAGTGCATTCCTTTCTCTGCTTCTTCTTTCTGCACACTATACTTCCCGGCAAGCAGACAAGCACCCTATTGATTGATCTCTTTATGTTTGTGTAAATCGTTGTTCCATATTCATATTAATTTTAGCCAATTTCTTGCCCCTCATGTATATGTTTTTCCATTTTAACTACCATCAATATTATGTTAATTCGAAAGTTTAGATGATTGACTGGTTTTCACTCTGAATGTTTTCCATCACAACATTCATTAATTGATATGATGGATGTCGTTTTGTTTGTAGCATAATTGGACGTTCATAATAAATCTATCTTTTACTCTTTTATTTTATTTTATTATTTTTTATTTTCATATTCGGATTTTTATTTTTTTATTTTTATACTAAAAAAAGCAGAATCACAATGTTAATAATCAATAATATGAGTCATCGTAGTTCTTTTTCCAAATCCTCGATCATCAGCTAATCCACTGCGACGAAAGGATCGACATCAAATATATCAATATATTTAGCCGTGCAAAATGGACCACCTGATCTCTTGACTTGACGAGAAAAAAGTTAGACTGGAATAAACCTGAATATGTTCCCCAATTCAAATCCAGTTAGGTCAAACAGGTCCATGGAAACAATATATTCCATGTATTTAGTTTTACGTAATGGACCACTTGACTTATTAACATGGTGAGGAAAATAAATCATGAATTTAGTAGGAGATTGTTGGTCCAAAAATGCAGACTAGGATGACGAAAAGTATAATCAGGTTAAAGCCTATGGAAGCAATAGCTGTTCATGCATTTAGTTGTGTAAAATGGAGCACCTCACCCCTAATATAGTAAGAAATAAATTCATGAATTCAGTTAAAAATTGTTGGTCCAAAAGAGGTAAACTAGGATACACACATGTTTATCCCAATATGTGTTGGTCCAAAAGAGGTAAACTAGGATTCACACATGTTTATCCCAATTTACCATGGTCCAAAATTTTCTATTATAATTTTGAACTCCCAAATTAACTATTTATTTTAAACTTAATATGAATTGAATCATCATGAAGACAAGAATGCTTGTTATTGAGATTTCAAAAAATTCTCTCTCATTTTCTTTCTTGTTTGTAAGAGATATGGTGAGATACTTGCCCATATGTAACAATCATTACAATTATTATAGCTTTATATACTTCATAAAAAGAGAATGCTATCTCCCTTTTTCTTTTATTTATGCAGATTGATTTTTATCTTCTACTAATTTTAAGCCTAGTTTGTACTATGATTATTGTGTTATTAACAGTAATAACCAATTACAATTTAATAAATTCATGTCTTCAGTTGTTGTTTCAATATTCATTTAATAAATCTAATGTGTATCAACAACACACACCAAATAGCATGATTTCGATATTGATATCTCACATTAGCATAGTAATAGTACTACATATATATTCTCATAATTTTAATTAGTACTATTTTATAGTGAGTTCAGATTATTAGTTATTCATATTTGTCTAATTCAATTACTTTTGAATGTTTGAACTAGTCTTAATGGCACTCTAACTTGTAATAGATAAACCTCACATCACTTGTGCTATATACTTCAATTTGTGGTTGGCAACCAAAATATCACACTTGAAACTATGATTGGTAGCCATAATTAGAGTGTTACACTCTTTCCTTTGACTAGCAAACTCTCTCATAGTTAGTCTAAATGATTTCTTTTTTCTCTTAATCTTATTATTGTATCATATTTGTTTAATACCTTATTAGATTAGTTATATAGCCACGCATCATCTAATAGCAGGCAAATCTTACATTACTCATGTTAAGCTTTAGCCAGTAGCTAGCAACCAAAGTATTATGCTTGAGTCATATGTCATCCGGCTAGGTATAGGCTATTTTTTTTTTTAAGTACGGAAGCGTCCTAGCAGGGGACCGGCCTTAGCACGCCTCGTGCTAAGTCAGCCTCTGTCTCTCAGAGTAGTTGCGCATAATAGGCTAGGGTGAGGTTGATCGAGACCTCCCCCTACAGGAACCCCAAGAACCCTAATGAGAAATCACAGATCAATGCCCAGCCCAACATAAGATGTACAGGATAAACTATCCCAACCCCTTTAATTAATAACAATCCCAAGAGGAAGACAAGCTGAATCTGTGCCATAGCACTACAAGAAATCTCTCACTAATCTCTCCCTCACCTTGCCTTTAGGCTACAAGAACACTTACCCGTAACTTGTGTCGATCGCCCGCTCCAATCGTGCCTTCTCTTTCTCCTCCTTCTCGCCCAAGGTGGAGACTAGAAGACGCCTTCAATGCTTGATGGCTTTCATTGGATGGATTCGATTAGATTCCCTTCGATGCCTTTTCGAAGACCTCTGCCCCTTTTTTTATAAGTTGCAGCCACCGCCTCATCCTTTGCTTATCCCGCCCTTATCCTTGTCCTTTGCACTGCCTCAAAGAATCCACCGCCCCATCTCCTTTGAAGCTTATCTTTTATGGCTATTGGATTGGCTGATGAAGGGCTCAAGATGCTCCCCAAAATATCGCCTCAAATCCTCATCCAAAAGCTCCCATCGATGATTTTGGATAATGGCCAAAACACCCTCAAATAACGCCCCAAAAATCTATCCAAATCTAAGGTTCAGAGCTTTTGGATAATGGCTGATTTGCCCCTCAAATAACGTTCCAAAGTTCATCCACAAGATAAGGTTCAAAACTTTCTGATATTAGCAGATTTGCCCCTTCAAAACCGCCGGGCAGGTCGTTGGGCATGTATCTGGGCGGGCGCCTAGGCCCGCTGGGCATCGATCGTTGGGCGCGCACCCGCCTGGCGTGCGCCAATGGCCGACGGGCAGCTTGCCCACTCGCTCGCATGCTGGCGCGCTGCCCGGCTGACCACCTGCCAGTCGGGCACGCGCGTGAGGCACGTGCGGTCAGATGCCAGGCTGGCAGGCACCAGCCTGGGCGGCGGGCGCTCTTCGACGCGTGCGCATGCCAGGCATCGCCTGCGCTTGGGCACGCGGCTGCCAGCGCGCGCCTAGGCGCACGTCCAAGATGGCCAGAACGCGCCTAGGCACGCGGCAGGGCTGGCCTGCGCACGCCTGCGCGCGCAGCCAGGCTGGCCTACGCACGCGGGTGCGTTTGGCCTAGCCAATCTCTGCGCCGCTAAGGAATGGCTCCGGGTCTTCTTCGGTCGCGCATGCCTTACTGAATCTGGGCTTGCTGATGCCGACTCCACGTGTCGTTGCGTCTGGAAGATGAGTCCATATCCGGCCTTGGCGCTTGGTCACCAACCTTGAGCCACTGTGTCTAACTAAGTGTGGGGCTCGCCGGCCTGTTGGACGGATGTGCACATCCTGTTGCACGGTCAAACTTTATCCTGGCAGGTCCTTGGCCACCTGCCTTGCCCGCGCTGCGCGCCGTGGGCAGCGCTACGGCCCTTCTGGCCGTGCGCATCACTGGAGCGGTGACACATAATTACCAACCATAATTAGAATGCCATGCTCCCATTGGTAAACTCTCTTATGACCACTCCAATACTCACCTCTTCTTAGTTACATTTTCTTTATAAGTTATTTATTAAAAATATACATATGTAATTAAGAATATCATGTAGAAATAACATACATTCACCAGCATAAAAAAAAAAAATACTTAGTTAAATAATCATGTTTAGAGATTCTTATCTTGACCAATTGTAAAGACTGAACTGACATGTTACCTCAATCCAAAGGTATACCTAAAGCACCAATTTAATTCAAAATCAATATTTAGTATGATAAAATCTAGAAATTAGCCTCTTGATTAATTTTAAAATAATTAATCACTAATTTTTAATTTTCTAAATGTTAAAATCCAACTCTTAACCCTAACTCTAATCCTTACTTTTTTTATTGTCTAACCTAATACTTAAATTAAAAAATATAGGGCTAGAATTTTACCTCGGTGAACTAAGAAAAAAGATTCCATATTAATCAACTTTGGATATGGCCTATTCCCAATAGAACCATTTTTGCAATTCAGCTAAAGGAAATCTCCTTGGCTTGTGATCGATGGGACGTGAAATAAAGTGGACCACAATTAACCCACTAACCAAGGTAACGAGCTTTGGCCTACCCTTCTAAAGAGAGAAAGAGGGAGAAAAAAAAAGGAGGGAGGATGGGTTGGCCTTATGCTAACCCCTTGAGAGAGAGAGAGACAAAGAGGTAGAGTAGGGGGATCTCGATCTATAAGAGAGGAAAGAGAAAAAGAGGAGGTTTTTATCATAGAAGTGAGATGAGAGAG
This sequence comes from Calamus simplicifolius, assembly GCA_900491605.1. Taxonomy (NCBI): domain Eukaryota; kingdom Viridiplantae; phylum Streptophyta; class Magnoliopsida; order Arecales; family Arecaceae; genus Calamus; species Calamus simplicifolius. The sequence continues at coordinate 580,885 of UESW01004047.1, forward strand.
AGAAAGATAGAGAAGAGGAAAGAGGGAGGGGAAGAGAAAGAGAGGAAGTAGAGTAAGGATGTTAGGGCTCTCAACCACTAGCTCGAGGCATGGCTTTAAAAAATAGGGCTGTAGATCAGAGATGGAAGAAGAGAGAGAGAGAGAGAGAGAGAGAGAAAGAGAGGGGATGGAGAGAGAGTGAGGCTTAGCCTCTTTGGTTGACAATAATGAATATGGTAAGGTATAGAGAGCTTTGGTCTTTTACATAAAGGAGAGTGAAGGAGAGAGAAAAAGGGATGGAGAGAGGGAAATGACTTGGCTTTATGCCCACTTACTAATGGAGGTGGCAAGTGGCATCTGACTAGGCATGGAGATAGTGAACTTGGCTATATAATAGAGAAAAAATAGGTAAGCTAGTAAGCTCCAGCATCACAAGCATTGGCTACTAGTTGCTATTTCGATTTGATCAGGAAGGGCAACATGTCAATGAGGACTAGTGATAGGGGTAGCTAGAGAGGATAGCTAAATTTGCAATAGAGTCAAGGAAGAGAAACAAAACTAGTAGAGATAGTAGAGAAAGGATCTAAGAGGTAAGATACTCAAGCTTAGCTACTAACTAATTGGTGAAATCTAACAAGTTTGCCGATAGAGTCTAATAACAAACATAGAGGGAGAGAGGAGAGAACAAAAGAGACCAGATTAAGTGAGAGGTGGAGTTGTCAAGAAATAAGATAAAGTTCTCACCTCAACTATGCTAATATAGTTGAGGCATACCATCGGTCAATGTATTAGTGTAATTGGGAATAGTTGAGAGGTGATAGGAGAATGGTATCATCTTTCCTTCATAATAAAGCAAGTCTAGCCTAATTAAAGGATCCAAACTGCACTTTGTTCCTTACAAAATCCATAACATATGGTCATTGGGGTGCTAGGTTATCACATGGAACGTCCAGTGATTTTCAAGAATAGTAATTAATGATGCTTGCTAGGGGATATTCAAACAACATAAAAAGTATATTACATGTCATCAAAGAGTATGGGATGAGCAAATAACAATACTCATCAATAATACATATAAAATAAAAACATTAATATATGTATTAGAGATAGCAGCAAAATAGAAAGTTTAAAGACTAATTTGATCAGCATCTGCTTAGGATATTCAAAGGGCCCATCAATGACTACATTAAATATCTCTTGAATTCAATATTGAGAAAAGTAGTTTATCATAAATTCATCACTTCGGGAGATCTATGGAGGCTAACATATCATTTTCTAAACTATATTGTCTAGTTGCCTCCTCAATGCATCCATTCATAGGTACCGTTCTATCTATTAAATGTTCCATTTCCTTAAGGTTTTGGAGAGCCAACTGTTGCTTTTGGAACCTTCTTAGCCCATCTAACTCTATGGCAACTTCTTTTATGGTCGGCCTGTCTTCTCCTTTCAAATTAAGCATCTCCTAGCAAGTTGTGCAACAAAAAAGAGCTTCTCCATTCCAGCTTCATCTAAAATATTAGGTTCTATTAGCTGAAATAGGCGCTGCTCATCAAACATCAACCGAAAATATGTACACAAACTCCTATGATCTTTTGGCCTAGAAAAATATACTGCAATCTCACTAGTTAATAGCTCTACAAGAACTACCCCAAAGCTATAAACATCGCTTTTCTCTGTTACTTGACTTGAATGAAAGTACTCTGGATCTAGTATCCAAATGTCCTTTGCACGAGTGTGGTTACATGTGTTTGATCAAATGGGATTGACCTTGAAGCTCCAAAATCTGATACTTTTGCTGTATAATTCTCATCTAAAAGTATTTTTGCGGACTTAATATCTCTGTAAATGATTGGTATTGAAGCAGCTGAGTGTAGATATGCTAGTGCCCCAGCAATTTCTGTAGCTATTCTTAGACGATCTTCCCATGGCATTGAAAAATTATGATTCTTCCCTTGGATAAGGTGGAAAAGGGTTCCGTTGGATATGAACTCATACACTAGCAATGGAACTTGGGTCACTAAACAACAGTCCAATAGTTTGACAACATTCCGATGATTGATTTGAGAAAGAATAACAATCTCATTGATGAATTGCTCGACTTGGCTTTCATCAACTAATTTGGACTTCTTAATGGCGATGATTTTTTGATTTGACAAAATGCCCTTGTATACGGTACCGTATCCACCACGACCAAGGATCTGGTTCTCATTGAAGTTGTTGGTTGCCTTTTCTAGTTATTCTATACTAAAGATCTTAGCTGTTGCATCAGAACCTTGAGATAAGATTTGTTGTTGGAGAAACAAGCCTCCATTTTGTTGAAAGAACTTGGCTTTTATCTGAAAAGGTTTTCTTTTCTTGGAGAACCAGTATAACCACAAACCTCCATTGATTAGAATAAATAAGAGGCTTAGCCCCAGACCTGCATTTAAGCATCAAAAGTTGCTTTTATAAAGATATCAATTGATGGCGCCTTTTCCTTTCTAAGTGTAAAAGATAATTTTATTCCTAAGCTTTGAAATTTTACATACTACGAGGAAAAAAATTAAAAAAAAAAATCTCTTGCATGACATTATCTTTAGGCATGGCTAGTACAAGCGGCGTCTGATTTCATGTGATTGGACTCACGATGATTTCATGTGATTAGACTCACGACAAGCTAAACTTGCCTATGGTTGGCAGATGCATATCCAACATTCATAGTTCATAATATGGTTTGCTACTATAGCACATAGCCACCACGCAAGAGAGTAAGGCTGCAAATGGGCTAGGTTGTAATATAGCATATTTCTAATCCAATTAGATCCAACCTAATCTAAATTTAAAAACTTATGGGTTATATTAGGTTTGAAAATTGAACCTCATCTAAATTTCGGATTGATTTTCAATCTTATATTCTTTTCAATCAACCCGATTCGTATATTATCTAGATCAAATTTAAGTCAATAAAAGATGAACTTGATTCAACTTGAACCCTATCTAACTCAACCTATAAACATGAATTATATAAGATTTGGTTTTGAGCACAAATCATATATGAAATTCATTCGCAAATAAAATGAATTTTGTAGTCAAATTCATTTGTAAACAAATTCTCATGTTTGAAATAAATAAAAATTGAATTCAATATGCTATTTTTCTAAATTGCTCTTATTTAACAATTTAACAATTAGTTAAAAATGGTTATTTAAGAATTATTGTATTAATTCTATGAATTATACTTATATTTAATTATATTTAATTATTTTTAATTATAATTTAATATAGTTTATGAAATTATAAATAATTATCATAATTTATTAGATTATGATTATATTTAATTATATCATTAAAATACTAGTAATATATTTTTAATTCTAATAATTAGTTTTATTATTAATATTATGGCACAATATTATTTTATATATATATTTCAATATATTTTATTATATAGTAATATTATCAATATTATGGAACATTTAATATGATGTTTATAATATTAATATTATATATTTAAAGAATATTAACATTATATTAAGTATTATATTATATAGCTTATCACAATATTATTATATCATGATACTATAAATATATTTTAATTAATATAGTATAAATCATATACTATATTAATTATTAATACAATAATACTTTATCATAATAATGATACCATAAACAACATTATAATATTATAATAGTTATTAATATTATAGGGGTAATTTTGTCTCCAAAAATATTTTCTTCGTTATGTAGAATTCATTTACAAATCCTATCAAAATTGATATGATTTGTAATAGGAAGAAGCAATTTCATGATTTAGTAATTGGGATTCAAATCCATAATTTTCTATGTTAGTAAATATAGCAGATCATGGATTTACTAATGAATTTCATAAAAATTATGAAATTTATTTTTTTCAAACATACTTTATTTTAAATTCATAGAATGAATTATATAAGTTTCATTTTTCTTCACTCTAATTATCTTTTCTAATTTGTTGAATAAATTATCATTTAAACTAATTCATCATTTCATCTTAATAACTATATCTCCCTCAATCTATTTTTACTTAACTATACATAAATATCATAATTTATTATTTGTTTTAGTAGGTTATTATTTATAATGCCTTTAAATATATCAGTATACATTCTAAAAATCATAGTTTATAAATTTAAGAATGATCAATTACTTTGTGTAACTAAGAGTTTTCGCATGTAAATCTAAGTTCAAGTTGGCTCTTTTTTATTTGATTTAAATTTTAATAACTCTATATTTAATTATTAATTACTAAATTTTAGTAATAAATAATAGCTACATGCTTGACTCAAACATAAATATGTTTTTATCCTAACTAGGATAATTTGAGTTGAATTTAGATTATACTTAACACCAATTCAATTCGGCCCAATTAATTCACTAGTTTTAAAATTCTTTCCGTCGATCTAATACAACGAATAAATGGTTTAGGTTCAAGTCCAAAATTATGAACCAAATATGAGATCGAATTATACCCGGGTCAAGTATAATTTAATTCAACCTGATCTATTTGTAGTCCTATAAGAGGGTAGGCCAACATGGCAAATTGGCATGCACTAGTTCGGCATGTTTCCAGTAGTTTCCATTAGACCAAATAAATCATAAACAAAGGCATATAACTTCAGCCTCCGGGCATCGTTTTGCATTAAGTAAAAAGAAAATTTAAATGTGTTACCTAAACCAAGCTTTAATGGCATGTTATGCGTGCAGGCACAAGAAACTGTTCCTAGCTTGTTAATACAAGAGTAAATTGTTGAGATTTTGTTTAAATAAACTAAGTATATATTTAAGAATGTGTTTAGGGAATAGTCACATTCTCCCACGATGATTCTTACCTTAGAAGCCGAAGCAGTGTGATGCTTTGTTTCAAAAAGAAATTTTATCCGTTTCAAATCTCTGCCACTGATATGTTGCGAAGCATACGGCGCTCAACTTCTATAAATCCACACACAAATCAAATGAACAGAGTATCGGAAAAATAAAATATTAGTGTCGTATCCTACGGCGTATTTTCTATTCACCAATATAGCATTTAAGAGGATGCAAATAATGCTTAAGGAAAGCGTTCCGTACATGATTCAAATCTATATCTTCATCTCTCTCGGTCCTTATCCAAATCATTATCTCTATCTCTTCTTCTTTTCTTCAAATTTATCAACAATCTTAAGCATTATCTGAATGGAAACCGAGACTACCATATCTACCATCAAACTCATGAATCAAGATCTCGAAGATTGGATCGTTTGATGGCACCAATTTCATACGATGGCAAGACAAATTGAAGTTCTTACTCACAGCATTGAAGATCTTCTATGTGTTGGATCCAGATTTGGCATCTATTCCCGAGCCCATCGCCAAGGACTCTGATGGACTTAAGGCCGAAAGAAAGAAGAGGCGTGAAGATGAACTCATATGTCATGGCTACATCCTCAACGCATTGTCGGATCGCCTCTACGACCTCTACACCAGCACTCAATCTCCGCGGGAGATTTGGAACACGCTTGAATTCAAGTATAAGGCCGAGGAAGAAGGTACTAAAAAATTCCTCATCTCTAAGTACTTTGATTTCAAGATGAATGATGAGAAAGAAATTCTTGCACAAGTGCATGAGTTGCAAATTATTGTCAACAAATTGGTGGCGATGAAGATAGAGGTTCCTGAACCTTTCCAAGTAGGTGCGATTATTGCAAAGTTGCCATCATCTTGGAATGGATTCAGAAAGAAACTACTTCACAACTCCGAGGATTATTTCTTGGAACAATTGCAAAAACACCTTCGAATCGAGGAGGAATCGAGGGTACATAAAACGATTGAGAAAGTGGATTTTGGTACTTCAAAGGCAAATGCTATGAGCAATCCTAAGAAGTCCAAGAAAATGAAAGAGAACAAACTCGGTCCTAAAAGGGATCAAGATAAGTTCAAGAAATCCAACAAAAACAAGTCCAATGTGAGTTGCTTTGTAAGTGATAAATATGGGCACTTTGCTCGTGATTACAGGCATCGAAAGGGGCAAACCAATAAAGCAAATGCAACTGAAGTAGACGATGAGATCGTCGCCACCATGAGCGAAGTCATGGTGGTCAGAGGTAAGGTTTCCGGTTGGTGGTATGATACTTGTGCCACCGTCCATGTTTTCTATGACAAGTCACTTTTCAAGACTTATGTGGATATCACCAATGGACAAGAAATTCAAATGGGCAATGAAGGTTGGTCCAAGGTGCTTGAGAAAGGAAGTGTCGATCTTCACTTCACATCCGGCAAGAAGATCACTTTGAACAATGTGCTATATGTGCCGGATATAAATAGGAATCTTGTTAGTGGGGATTTATTGAGCAAACCGGGATTAAAAGTGTATTTGAGTCGAAAAAACTTATACTGTCCCGCAATGATGTTTTTGTTGAAAAAGGCTATTCTACTGATGGAATGGTCAAGCTTTGTATTGTTAACAATAATAATAATAATAGTGTGTCTTCTACTTATGTTGATGATTATGTTACTTTATAGCATGGTAGATTAGCACATATTGGTATTAGCACTATGAAAAAATTAATTAAATATGGCATGATTTTTGCAATGTTGATAAGTTTAATAAATATAAAATTTGCATTAAATTAAAGATGACTAAGAAGCCATGTCATAGTGTAGAGAGGAATACTAATTTGCTAGAATTTGTGCATAGTGATATTTGTGAGTTAAATGGTATGTTAACTAGAGGTGGTAATAGATATTTCATTACTTTTATTGATGATTACTCTAGATATACATACATTTACTTACTTAACACAAAGATAAGCAGAAGTTGAAAATCAATCAGGTAGAAATATTAAAATCCTTAGAAGTGATAGGGATGGAGAATATTTTCCTAATGATTTCAATGTGTTTTGTGAACAAAATGGAATCATACACGAGTGTTCCGCACCACACACACTCGAACAACATGGGTTAGTAGAACGTAAAAATAGAACATTTCTAGAGATGATAAATGCCATATTGTTGTTGCATGCCGAGTTGCCTTTTTAATTTATGGGGTAAAGCATTATTATCTGCATATCATATTCTTAATAAAATTTTTACTAAAAAGAATAAGACCTGTCCATATGAGTTGTGAAAAGGTAAAAAGCCTAATATAAGCTATTTTAAAGTATTGTTGACCCAATTATTGATTTTGATGATTAATAAAAGATTTGAGTATATTCATTTTATTACTAATAGATTTAACAAGTGTTTCAGGGCTTAAAAATCTTTGATCAATCAAAAGACATAAAGAAACGTGTTTGAATCAATTGCCAAAAGAAAGTTTCAAAATTCAGAGCTTGGAGTCGACACCTAGGAGATCTGGAGCCGACCCCATGGCCAATCAAATGCCTTTCTGATTTTTGGCACGGTCCGGAGCCGACACCCAGAGTTTCGGAGCCGACACCCAAAGTTTCGGAGTCGACACTTACAGTGTCTGGAGCCGACTCCGATGCGGGAACAGAATGCATATTTTTTGACTACTCTGGAGCCGACACTTACAGTCTTTCGGAGCCGACTCCCGAATGTGGCGAGTCGACACTCAACTTTTCGAAGCCGACTCCTCAACGAACTCTTTACTTTCTATTTTTGGATAACCGACTTGGAGCCGACACCTAAAAAGTTGGAGCCGACTCCAACCTGTCAGAAATGGATTTTTAAAATGCCAGATCAGCTCAAACGGTAATATTTTCGTTTTACCTAACTTCTAACGGATATATTTTGTATGGACAAACTTTCCAGGTACATTTCAATGGCTAGTTTCTTACCAAAACATGGATTAAGAGAAATCTATAAAAGGGGGAGAACGCTCGTTTGAAAATGGGGAAAAAAAGAGAAAAAATAGAGTGAAAACAAATAAAAATACGAGAAGTCTTGAGCTTGAAATAAAGAGAAAAGAGTTCAAGTTCAAATCCATCTACTCCAGAAAGCTCAAAGAGAAATCCAAGGCATTTAGAATAAAAAATCGAAGGATTTCCCAAAAAGAAGAAAAAGAAGCCAAAAGCCCTGTTCTGTGATTTTTCAACTTCTCATCTGCAACATTTACAAAGAATCCGAGCTGAGGCCTGATTCAACATCTCCAAAGAGAAGAGGAAAAGAAGAAAAGCTCAAATCCAATCTGCTTCAAACATGCTTTTCTAACCTTGTTCATTTACATTGAATATTTGCTCATTTAAGGAGCTATTTGTTATTGTAAACACTTTTCTTACTTGTTTTTGCTAATTCAATCAGGGGGATTGAATTAGTGGAGGTAGTATACCTCGGGGCAAGCTAGATTAGCTTGTGTTTGGGTTTTGTGCTGGTGAGCCCGGAAAACCAGCTAGGTTCGTTGTGATCCCGGGGAAAACAATAAGTTCTGAGTTGTGAGCTTGTAAAACAACTCGACTGTAATCAAGAGGATTATAGTGTGGACCCAAGTGGATCTTGGGAGTGGACATAGGTGTTGGATACACCGAACCACTATAAAATCTTTGTGTTTGTCGTGCTTTGATTGTCTCTCTCTATATCTCTTTACTTGTGATTAATATTCGCTTTGCACTTAATTTTATTTATCTCAAAGCCAATCGTTTTCAAAGGTTAAATTTTTTAAGAACCCAATTCACCCCCCTCTCTTGGCTTGCCATCTGGGCCAACAAGTATGGGGGTGTCTTGCTTATCACAAGAACACCGATCCTAAAAGGACAAAGTTGGGTCCTCGTGGAATTAGATGCGCTTTTGATTTATAAGATACTTATTGTTCTTCAAGTGGAAGATGATCGTAAAACCTTTAAGGAAGCAATGGCTTTGAGAGATTCTGCTTTTTGGAAGGAAGCTATTCAAAATGAGATGGATTCTATTATGTCAAACTACACTTGGGAGCTTATCGATTTACCCGAAGGGTCTAAGCCTATTGGTTGTAAATGGGTGTTTAAGAAGAAGTATCATAGTGATGGTACTTTAAACACTTATAAGGCTAGACTAGTAGCTAAAGGTTTTTGACAAAAAAAGGAATTAACTATTTTGATACATATGCACCTGTAGCTAGAATAATAACAATTAGAGTATTGTTTGCATTGACTTCATTGCACAACTTTTATGTTCATCAAATGGATGTCAAAACGGCATTCCTAAATGGTGATCTCGATGAGAAGGTCTATATGGAACAACCAGATGGTTTTGTTCTACCGAGTAATGAACATAAAGTGTGCAAGCTTATTAAATCCTTGTATGGATTGAAATAAGCATCCAAACAATGGCATAAGAAGTTTGACTCTGTCATGCTCTCAAATGGATTTGTTCACAACATTTTTGACAATTGTTTATATACTAAAGTGCATGATAACTTTGTGGTATATGTGTGCCTTTATGTTGATGATATGTTGATCATTAGTAATAAAATGAAAGGCATACAAGAAATGAAGAGGTTTCTATCATCTACTTTCAAGATGAAAGATCTTGGACAAGTTGATACTATTTTAGGCATCAAAGTGAAACAAAATAGTGAGGGTTTTGAACTTGGTCAATCACATTATGTTAAGAAAGTGTTACACAAGTTCAAACATTTGAAGTTCAAAAAAGTGAATGCTCCATTCGATCCAAGTCTAAAACTTGAAAAGAATAGTGGACGAGCTATGGCTCAACTTGAGTATGCAAGTGCTATTGGTTGTCTAATGTATTTGATGCAATGCACTAGACTCGATATAGCATTTATAGTTAGTAAGCTGAGTAGGTTTACTAGCAACCCGAGTGTAAAGTATTGGAAGGCTATTGGTAGAGTCTTTGGTTATCTTTTGAAAATCAAAAGACTAGGTCTACAATACTCTAAATTTTCTTCTGTATTGGAAGGATATACCAATGCAAGTTGAATATCAAGTATGGAAGATAGTAAATCTACCACTGGTTGGGTGTTTACACTAGCGGATGGTGCAATATCTTGAAAATCCAAAAAAAATAAACTTGCATTACACACTCAACAATGGAGTCAGAGTTTGTGGCTCTAGCTTCAGCAGGACATGAGGCTGAGTGGTTAAGGGATCTTCTATTGGAAATCCCATTGGCTTGTGAGAATATTTCAACTGTATCGGTACATTATTATAGTCAAGCCATTTTAGCCAGAGCATACAGTAAAGTATACAATGGGAAGTCTAGACACATTAGTCTGAGACATGAGTATGTGAGAAAATTAATCAAAGATGAAATAATTTCTCTCACTTTTTGTGCGATCAAGCTATAATCTAGTTGATCCACTTACTAAACCTCTTACGAGAGATTTAGTGAAGACAACTTCCCGAAGGATGGGTCTAAAACTCCTTGAGTAAAAGTCCACCAATGATGGCAACCCAACCTAATACTAGAAAATGACTAGTCTTAGGTTCAATGGGTAACAACAAGTGATAAGTGGATTGTAGCTGCACTTAGTGTATAGTGTTGAATGTTACAAGTTGGAGGGTTGAGTTTTTAAACTCTTAATGAAGTTCAGTCATATAGACAAGTATCTGCTGTAACAGAGATACTGAAAGAACTTCACCTATGTGAACCTTGAGATGGTACCATCTCAAGTGAGAGTTGGAGTTTCTCTCATGAAAAGATTCATGAAACAGGATAAGCATATGGCCATAAATTATGCTAAGCATGTGGTGTAGATAAGAAACACTAAGGAGTGTGTATAAAGTATCACCGGTTTTGACACAAGGAATAACTGGTTCAAAGCTTTTATGCTACCTGAAATTTTGTTAAAGCTTTGTGGTATTTTCACTAAGGATAGGTTCAAATCGAAAGATACCTAGCTGTAGTAATGCTCATTGTCCTTAATTTTAGATATGGACTTAGTTTGTTTTAAACAAGTGGGGGATTTTAAGATTTTGTTTAAATAAACTAAGTAGGTGATTGTTGATGTGTTTAGGGAATAATCGCAGACTGTTCCGCGGTGATTCTCATCTCAAAAGCTGAAGCGACGTGATGCTTCATTTCAAAAAGAAATTTTATCTGTTTCAAATCTCTGCAACGGATATGTTGCGAAGCGATGCAGCGCTTAACTTCTATAAATCCACACACAAATTAAATCAACAGAGTATCAGAAAAATATCAGTTCTTGTCTACAATCGAGTTTTCATTAGTGCTTTGGTGCAAACTCGATCAAAGGCTTGTCGTATCCTGCGGCGTATTTGCTATTCACCAACAGTGCATTCGAAAGGGTGCAAATAACGCTTAAGAAAAGCGTTCCGTGCATGATTCAAGCCTATCCTTATCTTCATCTCTCTCGATCCTTATCCAAATCATTATCCCTATCTCTTCTTCTTTTCTTCAAATTTATCAACATATCTTGCAAGTGTAAAAAACGTGTTGAAGTCATGACAAGAATATATTAAGATGTTCTTGTCACATTAATTAAGGGTCTAAATCTAAATTCAAACTCTAGCTAATTCAAACAAATTAATAAACATCATGAGTCCACTTGCAATGCCGTCTCTCATCTAGAGTTTATTTTGATCCCATTTGTGACAACGTGAGATCTTATCGAAAAAGATTAGTCAAAAAAAATTATTGTTTAAGCTACAAACACTAGCATGGAACGTTGAACCTCACAATATGATCTGGACTTTTGCAGGAAAGAAAACAAGCAAATTTAGGGTCTCCAATGGTAGAGAGTTGCAAGTAAACCAATAAAAACTAAATAAAATGTCTATATCCATGTTTCCTACTAGTGTTTGTGCGCACACGTGTGTGTGTGTATATATATATGTACCTTGGCATCCATCTACAACGTAAGGATATGGCCGCACGGGTAATCAGTAATTCTACTCGACGCATTGAAGTCTACCCCTAGCCCTTGGAGGGTAGCAATTAAGCTTTTGGATTGTCAGGAGGCTTGGCAACATCGATCCCAAGCCAGTGCAGGACCCGCTAATTATAAGAGAGTCCATGCATGGAGTCGCAGAAGGAAACGCAACCACTTTCCCATTTGCGACTGCTGGTCGTCGTCCCTGTGCTTTGGATGATTGCCGTGCTGTCGCAACCCACCATGGTAATCGTGTTCATCCCCATGCTCGTCGACAACATATAGGGGTTCTCTCTATGTCGAACAGGCGGGACACTGCAGTAGAGGAACTGGAACGATCTTGCTGCTGCATATCGCAAAACCTGCAGTAATATTAATGTTGATGGCCACATAGCCTTGCAGCAGCGAGATGTCTTCGATCACATAACTATGGTTGTCTAGCGGCACTTATGGAGTCGAATTATTTCTTTACATGTTTATCAAACTAAATAACATGCATATCAAATATGCAAAAAATATAGGACCAATATATATATCATGATAATGAAAATGTAAATAAATACATAAATATCTTCAGCCATCGATCCATGCAAATGGATTGTTTTCTTTCATATGCTATTCCACACCTTTCAATCTCTCTCAGCGATGGTATAAAACTTCAGAAGAGACAAAGACGCAAGGACCTCTCCGTTTTATTTTCCTTTATCCTTATCTGTCCATCACATAAGGTACTTCAAACGGAATATGGTTGAGGGATGTCTATTTTAATCGTGGATTCAAATTTTGAATCCACGTAATTCCTCAATATCGAATATAGGACCATCTTAACCATATCTAACCGATACGCTTAATGAGAAAAAAATCAACATTCCTCCACTTGGTCGGTATATTCATTACTATAGTAAGAAACAAAATAAATGAATCATAGCAATAGGTCCTCTTAAATTGAGTATTATTTACCATGTATCACAATGTATTATATTTCTCAAACATAAGCCCATATAACTTAATGAATAAACCCTGTTTGCGCCTAGATTGATTTTGATGATTACAAAACAATTAAAACAAAGTGTATATTGGAAATTATGATTATTGCAGGGATGTACAAGTGTCATACAGGTAAGCCTCATCAAGTAAAATTTTATTCGTCACATAGAAGCTTATTTTTTCTTGTCTAGAATATAGCTAATTGACTCTTTAAATTGCTTAGGATTATTGCATGACTATGTAAGCTAGCTTATTTCTCTTCCTAGCTAGCTTTCCCCACTTGCTAGCTAACTGATTTTCTTCTCTCAATGCATATGGCCGAACCATGCTTGGATCTAGTTAGCATGGTAGCTAACTTCTTCTCTTAGTTAACAATTTGCTGCAGAATTTTTCTTTGCTGGCCGAATGGAGCTTGGGAAGAGCTAGCTGGAGAGCTAGCTTGCCTTGAACGGATTGCATGAAGCTTTGACTCAATTTTTTCATGGCCAAATGGGTTTTGAAAGCAGTTAGCTTAACAGCTAACTTCTTTATCTATTTTCCTCTCTACGTAGCTTGAAAAGTTTTCATTGGAGTTAGCTAACTAGTTGATTGTCCTTCGGTCAACATAGATCCCATTTAGATTACTACTGATCTTTAGCTCTAAGCTTGTCACAGCTATAGGATTCAAGAGCACGCTGCTCTGATACCACTTGTTACTCGGTCATGGGTACCTCCCATGTCACCTAACAAGTGGTATCATAGCTAGTTGACCTGCACGGGTTAAATGCAGGCAGAGCATCAATGGAAACTCTCGCTGGTGACCGTGTTACCGAAGCCAAACTCTCCGCCCATTGGTATTGGTGTACCGACCGAGGCGGTAGCCGGCTAGTCTGATAGGTACACTTATTAGGTGACATGGGAGGTACCCATGACCGAGTAACAAGTGGTATTAATGCTAGTTGACCTGCACGGGTTAAATGCAGGCAGAGCATCAATGGGAACTCTCGTTGGTGACCGTGTCACCGAAGCCAGACTCTCCGCCCATTGGTGTTGGTGTACTGGTCGAGACGGTAGCCGGCTAGTCTGATAGGTACACTTGTTAGGTGACATGGGAGGTACCCATGATCGAGTAACAAGTGGTATCAGAGCAGCATGCTCTTGAATCCTATAGCTGTGACAAGCTTGGAGCTAAAGATCAGTAGTAATCTAAATGGGATTTATGTTGACCGAAGGACAATCAACTAATAGACCACCTTTGTTCAATGGAACAAATTACACATATTGGAAAGCACGAATCAAAATATTCATTCAAGCACTTGATTATGATTTATGGGGAATCATAATTAATGGACCACACACACCCACTGTTAAAATTGATAATGTTGATATTGCAAAGCCTGAATCGGAATGGGATGAGCAAGATAAGAAGTTAGCTCAATTAAATGCAAAAGCTATGAATGTTCTATATTGTTCTCTTGATGCAAATGAGTTTAACCGTATATCTACTTGCATGTCTGCTAAAGAGATTTGGGATAGACTTGAAGTCACCCATGAGGGTACTAACTAGTCAAGTTAAGGAATCCAAAATTAATATGCTTGTTCATAAGTATGAATTATTCAAGATGGATTCAGCTGAAAATATTACTGATATGTTTACTAGATTTACTGATATCATTAATGGTTTGAAAAGTTTGAGAAAATCTTATGCTAATAGTGATCTTGTTAGAAAAAGTTTAAGATCCTTACCTAGATCATGGGAAGCAAAAGTGACTGCTATACAAGAAGCAAAAGATCTCAATACCTTGTTACTTGAAGAATTAGTCGGTTCTTTGATGACTCATGAACTACAACAACGACAACACAATGATGAAGATGATTCAAAGAAGAAAAGGACTATGGCATTGAAAAGCAGTACTCAAGATGAGGAAAGTGAGGAAGAAATCAGTGATAGTGAAAAAGATGATGAAATGGCACTGATCCCCAGAAAATTAAAGAAATTTATAAGGAGAAAGAAATTTGGAAAAAGGAAAATATTTACCAAAGGAGATCATAGCAAAGAAAAGGAAAGAAGTGAACCTCCTATATGTTATGAGTGCAAGAAGCCTGGACATATCAAATCGGAATGTCCACAATTGAAGAAAGGATTTAAGAAAATAAAGAAGAAAGCTATGTTGGCTACATGGAGCGACAGTGAAGCAATAAGTTCAGAAGATGAAGAAAAGACTGAAGTCGCCAATGTATGTTTCATGGCTGATGATATTGATGTAAGTCCTAGTTTTCTAGATGACTTTACTTTCGATGAATTGCATGGTGCATTCTATAAACTTGTAGATGATTTTGCAAAATTAAGTTCAAAGAACAAAGATTTGAAAAATGAAATTAAACAACTTATTCTTGAAAAAGAAAGAATTTCAAACAACAATGAATCTTTATTAAAGGAAAACCAAGATTTGAAAAATGAAGTGAGTAAATTAAGACCAATTATTGATAAATTTACTTTAAGTTCAGAAAAGCTAGAAATGATTTTAAATAGTCAAAGGGTTGTTTACAATAGAGCTGGTATTGGATATAATCCTGTTAAAAGACAAAAATTTCTGAAAAATATTTATGTGCATGCTGATGATTCAACTAAAATTACATGCTTTAAATGTGGTAAATTAGGACATAAAGCATATACTTGTCACACACATAAAGTTAAACAAATATGGGTTCCAAAAGGAACTATTTTAACTAACCTAAAAGGACCCAAGAAAGTTTGGGTACCTAAGAGCAAAATTTAAAATTGTGTATGCAGGTGTGTCTTGCTACCTGAGCAACTAAAAGACAATAGTATTTAGATAGCGGGTGTTCAAGACACATGACGGGTGATGAATCTCAATTCATCACTTTGGAGGCAAAAGATGGAGGTGTTGTTACTTTTGGTGATAATGGCCAAGGAAAAATTATTGGCATTGGAAAAATAGGTATCACACCTCATGCTTTTATTGATAATGTCTTACTTGTGAAAGGATTAAAACATAATTTATTAAGCATTAGTCAATTATGTGACAAAGGATTTAAAGTTACATTTGAATCATCTTTATGCATTGTTAAAAATCCTACAAATGATAATATGAAATTTATTGGTCATAGGCATGGTAATGTATACATTGTTGATTTGAATGATTTGAATGATCGAAATGTTGATTGCCTAGTTGCTACGAATAATAAAACTGATATTAGTTGATTATGGCATCGTAGGTTAGCGCATGCAAGTATGGATTTGTTATCTAAATTAATCAAAAAGGATTTAGTAAATGGTTTGCCAAAACTTACTTTTGAAAAAGATAAAATCTATGATGCTTGTCAATTTGGAAAACAAACCCGAGTATCTTTTAAATCGAAAAATATGATTTCAACCACTAGACCTTTGGAACTCTTGCATATGGATTTATTCGGTCCTACAAGAACAACTAGTCTAAGAGAAAAAGATATGGTTTTGTCATAATTGATGATTTCTCTCGTTTTACATGGGTTTTATTCTTAGCAAGTAAAGATGAAGCATTTCCTTTATTTCAAAAATTATTTAAAAGAATTACAAATGAAAAGAATTCTTCTGTTTTATCGATACGAAGTGATTATGGAAAAGAATTTGAAAATCAATACTTTGAAAATTTTTGTAATGAAAAAGGAATTGAACATAATTTTTCTGCACCTAGAACACCTCAACAAAATGGAGTAGTAGAAAGAAAGAACAGAACCTTAGAAGAAATGACTCGTACCATGTTGTATGAAAGTAATCTCCCAAAATATTTTGGGCTAAAGCTATCAACACTGCATGTTATGTTTTAAACCGTGCATTAATCAGATCTGTTTTGAAAAAGACTTCGTATGAACTTTGGAAAGGAAGAAAACCTAAAATCGGTTATTTTCATGTTTTTGGATGTCGCTGTTTTATTTTAAATAATGGAAAAACAAACATTGATAAATTTGATGCTAAATCTGATGAAGAAATTTTTCTTGGATATTCTTTACATAGTAGAGCTTTTAGAGTTTTTAACAAAAAGACATTGGTAGTTGAAGAATCAATTCATGCTATCTTTGATGAATCTAATGATCTTCCAAGGAAGAGAAAAGGTGTAAATGATGCAGATGAAATTGAAGATCAACTCAAAGATATCACCTTGAAGGATAAGGAGGATTCAGATACACAAGAGGTAAATGAAGAAAGCAATCCACCAGAAGCCTCACAAGGTAATGATGATTTAGAAAGAAGATGGAGGTATGTTCACAGTCACCCTAAAGATCAAATTATTGGTGAAATATCTCAAGGAGTTAGGACAAGATCATCATTTAGAGATACTTATAATAACTTAGCATTTGTTTCTAAAATTGAACCTAAATGCTATGATGAAGCTAAAAATGATGTTGATTGGATAAATGCAATGCATGAGAACTTAATCAATTTGAAAGAAATAATGTATGGACTCTTATTGATAGACCTCATGATCATCAAATTATAGGAACTAAATGGGTTTTTAGAAATAAATTGGATGAACATGGTAACATAATTAGAAATAAAGCAAGGCTAGTAGCTAAGGGTTATAATCAATAAGAAGGAATTGATTTTGATGAAACTTATGCCCCTGTTGCTAGATTAGAAGCTATCAGATTACTTCTTGCTGTTGCTTGCTTTATGAATTTTAAATTATATCAAATGGATGTTAAAAGCGCTTTCCTAAATGGATACATTGCTGAACAAGTTTTTGTAGAACAGCCACCCGGCTTTGAAAATCACTTGTTTCCAAACCACATATTTAAATTAAACAAAGCTTGTATGGTTTGAAGAAAGCGCCCCGGGCTTGGTATGAGAGGTTAAGCAAATTCTTGATTAGTAATGACTTCATTCGAGGAAATATAGATATAACTCTATTTATTAAAAGATAAAATGATGATATTTTAATTATTCAAATCTATGTAGATGATATCATTTTTGGTGCCACTAATGACTCGTTATGCAAGGACTTTGCTAAGCTTATGCATGGTGAGTTCGAGATGAGTATGATGGAAGAATTAAATTATTTTCTCGGACTTCAGATCAAACAAAGCAAAGACGGGATCTTCATAAGCCAATCCAAGTATATCAAGGAAATGATCAAAAAGTTTGGCATGGAGACATCTAAGAGTATCGGTACCCCTATGAGCTCATCTTGTAGACTTGAATCTTATAATTCTAAAAAATCAGTTGATTTAAAACTTTATAGAGGCATGATTGGATCTTTATTATACTTAACTGCTAGTAGACCTGATATCCTGTTTAGTGTTGCATGTGTGCCAAATATCAAGCTAATCCTAAAGAATCACACTTGCTTGCTGTTAAAAGGATATTTAAATATTTAAATGGAACTAAAAACTTAGGACTTTGGTATGACAGACAATCTAGCATTGACTTAATAGGATACACTGACTCAGACTTTGTTGGATGTAAACTAGATAGAAAATTAACTAGTGGAACTTGCCAATTCCTAGGTGTTAACTTAATCTCATGGTTTAGCAAAAAGCAAACTTCAGTAGCATTGTCTATGGCTGAGGCCGAATACATTGCAGTTGGAAGTTGCTGTGCTCAAATTTTATGATTAAGCAGCAGCTAGAGGATTATGGTATTAAATAGAAAAGCATACCAATAAAATGTGATAACACTAGTGCAATTAATTTAACTAAGAATCCCATTCAACATTCAAGAACTAAACATATAGAAATTAGACATCATTTCATTAGGGATCATGTTAATAATGGTGACATTGTATTAGAATTCTTATGTACTGAAAAACAACTAGCAGATATTTTTACTAAACCATTAGAAGAATCAAAATTTTATGAACTTAGAAGGGAACTTGGAATGATTGATCCATCTATTTAATTAATTATGTTGGTGGTACTTGTCTTTGTGATTAAATATCATGGTTAGCATGTGTTGCTTGACTAATCTTAATCTATTCAATAAAATCCTTTCATGAAATACCTTTAAATGGCAATTATTGCTTTCGTCTTTTAGTGCGTCAGTTAGCTGACTAGTTAACTGACTTAAAGCCCATTTCCCTTTTCATGAAACGGCCACCTACCTCATTTTTGTCCTATTTAAAGTAGTCAACTGACAAGGCAACCAACCAGCCACCTGATCAGTTAACTGCTTTAACTCTTCATATAAAAGCCTTCATCTCTCTCTCACACGTTTTCATCAAGAAAATTTTCTTCTTCACGCCTTCATCAAAACGTCTCTCCTTCAACCTTCTCTTCTTCTTCTTCTTCAAGCCTCAAATCCTTCCACATCTAGAAGAAAGGGAATGGCTCCAAAGAAGAAATCAACTCACTCAAGAGAGGAGTCCTCCGATCTTCCTAAGAAGCCTTATTCCTGTTCTTCAAGATGTATCTTTCCATCATTTCCACTAGATCAATAGCTAATGGAAGGTTATAGATTTTAATTTCCTAGAACAAGAAGAGTTTAAGATAGGTAAACTACTTGCATCTCAAGTTGGTTAAATCTTTTATCCACTAAAAAGCCTATCTTTCCAAGTTTAGTATATGTGTTTTATGAAAATATAAACTTTGGTGATGGAACCATAACCTCATGTGTCAAAAATGTTAAAATCCAATTTGATTGTGATATGCTTGGTTCCGCCTTAGGTATTCCATCAAATGTCATTCTAGTAAACTTCCCAAGTGAAAGAAACTATAAAGTTGCAATGATTTTAGGCTTAGAGGATCATGATGCTAATATAGTTAATCTTGATGCAAACATATTATCTGTTGAGAATAGATTGCTACATAGCATCATTGCAAAAATTTTTGCTCCTCGTGCTGGATCATATAATGCTGATAGAGATATAGGTTTAATGTTTGATATATTAGAAGAAACTCATTTAAACTTCCCTGAATTAATGATGATAATAATAAAAGAAGCTGTAGGAAGATCTAAAGCCGTATTACCATACGGGATGTTTCTCACCTATGTGTTTGAATTTCACCATGTGAAACTCAAAGGAGAAACGAATGTAGCATTACGTCACACTGATATATTTAATGCACATTCCCTCCACCGTATGGATTATGCTAAATGAAATGGTATTTGGACTAAAGTTAGGTCTAGAACTGGTGATAAATCTGCTCAACAACCAACAAATCTAGTACCTTCATATCCACCTCCACCTGCTTGTTCTCCTCCAAACTTCTTTAATTTTGATTATCATCAACCCAATCCATTCTTAGCTACAATGAATGATCCAAATCCATTTTTAAATGAACATCCTGATATTCCCAAATCTTCAAATCGATATAACAACCCGACTCCTACTCTTCCTACCATGCTAATCAGTGAAGATCAAATTCAACAGATTATCCGTGAAACTTTCATTGTTGTATCTAATCGGAGTACCAGTTACAGTAATTCATCTGTTAATGACTTCACTATGGTACCCCATATCTCCTCAGTTTTTGAAACTCTTTCTGAAGTGATTATGACTCAAAAGCAACTTGTCCATGATGTTAGTTTGCTCAAAGGTCGAGTGTTCCACCAAAATGAATCTTCAGTGGATCGTATCTTGAAAGATGTAGACCTAATGAAATCCAAGTTGGAAGCCTTTGAAACTAAAGCTGAGTGGGTGACTTATCAAATGAGATCTAATGAAAGCCAAACTAAGGATGCATCGAATGCTCTTGATCACCTGAACGCATCTAACGTGAAGCTGAGCGGTCTCCTGGAAACCTACATTGGCCTCATTGCTGCCACAGCTCCTGGTGCATCGTTCTCTCATCCACACCTTTGGATGCCTCCTCCACAGCCATCAGATGATGTTCCTGGATCTTCAAGCCAATTGGATGGATCCTTTAAGCAACCTAAAATTATCTCTTCAGATGATGATGCATGACTCTATATTGTATTATGTTTAGTATGATGTTTGTTTTGTGAGTGATGAATGTTTAAGACAATGGTTTATAATATCTATGTTATGCTTGACTTGACAATGTATTATGTTTGCCTTAATATGAGTATTGTATGCATCTTATCTTCATGAATTATGCATTGGATTATTGCATATTCCTCAAATCGTCTTTTTGATCAATGACAAAAAGGGGGAGAAGAATAATGCATAAAATGAAATTATGGAGAAAGTCATGCACTCCATATATTCAGGGAGAGATTAATATGTTCAGGGGGAGAATACATATTGTCTTTTGCATGCTTAATGGTTTTGTATGTTTTTGTCATCATCAAAAAGGGGAAGATTGTTGGCGCCTAGATTGATTTTGATGATTACAAAACAATTAAGACAAAGTGTATTATGGAAATTATGATTATTGCAGGGATGTACAAGTGTCATACAGGTAAGCCTCATCAAGCAATATTTTATTCGTCACATAGAAGCTTATTTTTTTCTTGTCTAAATATAGCTAATTGACTCTTTAAATTGCTTAGGATTATTGCATGACTATGTAAGCTAGCTTATTTCTCTTCCTAGCTAGCTTTCCCCACTTGCTAGCTAACTGATTTTCTTCTCTCAATGCATATGGCCGAACCATGCTTGGATCTAGTTAGCATGGTAGCTAACTTCTTCTCCTAGTTAACAATTTACTGCATAATTTTTCTTTGCTGGCCGAATGGAGCTTGGGAAGAGCTAGCTGGAGAGCTAGCTTGCCTTGAATGGATTGCATGAAGCTTTGACTCAATTTTTTCATGGCCGAATGGGTTTTGAAAGTAGTTAGCTTAACAGCTAACTTCTTTATCTATTTTCCTCTCTACGTAGCATGAAAAGTTTTCATTGGAGTTAGCTAACTAGTTAGCTACCTTTATCATGAATAGGCTTAATTTTTAACTAGTTAACTAATTAGCCAACTACTTTTTTGCATGGTAGGGTTTACTTTATATCTAGTTAACTAACAAGCTAACCACTTTATTCTGTTTTCATTCCCAGCCGCATGAAAATTAAATGGAGTTAGCTCTTGAGCTAACTACTTTTTCACATGGCCTCATACACTTTTTAAATAGCTAACTAAAGAGCTAGCTGAAATTCAAATTCTCTCTGTTCATGAAACATTTTTTCCAAGCCGTGCACTCCTCAAAACAAGTCAACTAAGGAGTTAACTACTTTATTTTATTTGCTTCATGAACTCTCACTTGAGTTAGCTAAATAGCTAACTCCTTTTTCCATTAATGCATGAAAGCTTGGCTCCAAAGCTAACTATTTTCTCCTGGCATCTTTTCCAACCGTGTGACTTTTGAAATGAGCTAGCTCACAAGCTAGCTACTTTATTTCCTTGGGTTGAGGCTGATATTCTTACCGTGGGATTCTTGCTAGCTAGTTAGCTAGCTTGGACCTTTTCTCTTTTCCTCTATGGGGCCGCACGACTTCAAGAAGAGAGCTGCTGAAAATTTATTGCAGCCAACATCCTTTCTCATGAATTAAATACTCTCTCTCTCTCTCTTAATTGCATTTCCATTTTCATGGTTACTGACATTTTTCTTTTGGTTTTTCACAGGGATCTTTTTTTTTGGGAAAGGATTAAATGCAATCATGTTTAGGGAAACAAATTCAAACGGTTATATTTCTTCCCGTTTTTAATTTCCTGTATTTACTAATGTGTCTAACGGACATTATTTTTATGTTGGTTTAAATAGAAGTAATCAGTGGAACTTCAAAATGATTAGAGACGATTTCTTGACGTTTTTCTTGTTGACAAAATCTGTGAAAATCTGAAAGAGAAAAAGAGAAAGAAAGAAATCAAAAAGAGAGTATTCATTGCATATTTTCCGAAGTGTTGAAGAACAAATTGCTGTGTTTTGAAGTTGCAAATCTCAATCCTTGCTCAAATCGTCCAGATCCAGTGAAGCATTCCAAGTTTCACCTACCTCGAAGATCCACATCCATTGCTGAAGACTTGCTTTGATATTTGTAAAGTATTTTTGAATATTTGCTCAAATTAGGAGCTATTTGTCATATTCTCGGATATTTCTTGTAATAGGGTTAGAGATAACCCTAGATTGTTGTTTGGCTTCCTTGTGCCCTTAAACAAGCGGACTAGCCGGGAAGGCTAGGGATTTGGCTTCCTTGTGGTGTGAAACAAGAGGACTAGCTGGGAAGGCTAGGGGATTGGCTGCCTTGTGCCGTGAAACAAGAGGACTAGTCGGGAAGGCTAGGGGTTGTAATCATTGTGATACGATTAGTGAAATTCCCAAAGGGTT
This sequence comes from Calamus simplicifolius, assembly GCA_900491605.1. Taxonomy (NCBI): domain Eukaryota; kingdom Viridiplantae; phylum Streptophyta; class Magnoliopsida; order Arecales; family Arecaceae; genus Calamus; species Calamus simplicifolius. The sequence continues at coordinate 603,828 of UESW01004047.1, forward strand.
TTTGGGGAGTGGACGTAGGAGTCGAGTTTGGCACCGAACCACTATAAACCCTATTGTGTTTGTGATTGCTTATTGTGTGTGATTTTTGTTTTGTGCACTCCACTACACCGCTGCGAATTAATTCTTTAATTAGTGATTAAGCACATATCTGAGCTAGTAATTATTTTTAAGAAACCCAATTCACCCCCCTCTTGGGTTACTACATCTGGGCAACAAACCCCATGTTTATTCTAGGTCCTGCTTAATAATGTTCATCACAAGGTAAATGTGTACACTAAATAACTGAATGTGAAAAAATATCACAACCATAAAAGAGTTTTATTAATTATAAACACTACAAAAAAAAAGAGAATTACAACTCTTTTTTCCCAACACTTATTCAAAGCATCGGGAAAACCTAAAACCTGCTGACGCTTTTAGAAAGCATTGGCAGTTAACGACACTTATAAGCATTAGAAACTTAATGACGCTTTAAAGCTTCGGGATCACTAAATATCTTTCCAGTTAACGATGCTTATAAGCGTCGAAAACTTAACAACGCTTTAAAATATCGGGATCGCTCAATATCTTTCCACCGCCTTCATCTCTTCTTGATTTTTTTTCATCGCTCCCACCGTCAGATTGGATCGAAAGCCTCCTCTCGCACTTGAAGCTCTCCTCTTCCTCCAACCCCCCACCGATAGTGGCGGCACCGAAGCTGGCACCAGCTCTTCGGTCCGCTTCCTTCGAAGCCGCTCTCTTCCCCGAGTCCATGGCAGAGGGCATCGCTGTGCTTCTTCGTGAGGGCTTCTTCCAAACTTCACCCCCTCCACCGCCCAAGGACTCAAGGTTTTTGGCCTCATCTCCTCGTTCCCTCCGTAAAGATCTCTTTTTTGTTTCTTCTGTTCTCTGATTTTTATTTTTTTTCTTTCTTTCCAGATCAAATCGGTTCACCAAGCTAGTCAAAGGGCAGAAGACCAGGACGAGCGGCCTCAGAAAGGAGGTTTTCCTTTTTTTTTTTTTGAAGTGTCTATTGTCCTTTTCCTTTCTATTTTTTCTGCTTTCTTTCCAGATCAAATCGGTCCACCAAGCTAGTCGAAGGGCAGAAGACCGAGACGAGCGGCCTCAGAAAGAAGGTTTTTCTTTCTTTTTTTTGAACTATGTTGCAAACTGGATTCAGATAATGGTGGTCACTTACGTTTGAAATTTAAATTTCTAGTTGGCTAGATCGATTAGTTATGCATTTGAAATTTAAATTTTTTGTTTTCAAATTCTGAAATCTGGTTGGATAGATCGATTAGTTGTGCATTTGAAATTTAAATTTTTTGTTTTCAAATTCTTGAATCTGGTTGGATAGATCTGTGCGTTTGAAATTTAAATTTTTTGTTTCTCATTTTATTTTTTAAAAAATTATTTTCTCCTCCCGATGCTTTTAGATCTATGCATTTGAAATTGAAATTTTTTGTTTCTTATTTATTTTTTAAAAAAATTTTATTTTTTCCTCCTGATGCTTTAAAGTGTCGGGACTACTCTGGATTTGTCGACGCTTAAAAGTGTCGGGAAGTCCTGACGCTTTTCCGACGCTTTCAAAAAGCATCGGAATTTTTTGTCTCCACTTCCGCTTTTCCGATGCCTGTAAAAGCATCGGGATAATATTTTTCGATGCTTTTAAGCATCGGCAAATGACATTTTTAGCATCGGGATAGTGAAAATTTGTTGTAGTAAAAATTCATTGATATAATGAATTAAACAAAATAACCAAGACCCATATGGTCTACATGATCCCTAAACTTCTGTGGTGGCATGCCTTTAGTCAAGGGATCAGCTATCATTAACTCAGTGTTCACGTTCTCAATAACCACTGTCTTTTCTTTAACATGTTCTTTTATGGCTAAATATTTGATATCGATATGCTTGCTTCGACTACCACTCTTATTGTTTTTAGCCATAAACACTGCAGCTAAATTGTCACAATAAATCTTCAATGGCCTATATATAGAATCCATAATTCTAAGCCCATATATGAAACTCTTCAACCATATACCATACGAAGTAACCTCAAAACATGACACGAACTCGGCTTCTATGGTGAAAGTAGCAGTTAAAGTCTGCTTGGTGCTCCTCCAAGATACAGCTCTACCAACAACATAAATATGTATCCAGATATTGACTTACAAGAATCAACACAGCTAGCAAAGTCAAAATCAGAGTAGCCAATCACTTCCAAATTTTTAGTCCATCTGAACATAAGCACGTAGTCCTTGGTGCCCTAAAGATACCTCATCACCTTCTTAGCAGCTTGCCAATGGTACAAATTAGATTACTCTGATATCTTTCCAACATCCCAACTGCAAATGCTATGTCATACCTTGTACAAACCTGAGCATACATCAAGCTACCAACAGCTGAGGCATATGGAATGTTTTTCATTTCCTTCTTCTCAAAGTCATTCATTGGGTAGTGGCTCAAATTGAATCTGTCATCCTTGACTATGAAAGCTATACTCGATGAACAATCTTTTATCCGAAATCTCTCTAAGATTTTGTTGATATAGGTTTCTTGAGACAGACTTAAAACACCTCGAAGTCTATCTCTTTGAATCTTAATGCCAATGACGTAAGAGGCATCACCCATATCTTTCATGTCAAAATTCTTAAAAAAATATTGTTTCACCTCATGTAACATATCTTTATCATTGATTGCAAGTAAAATATTGTCCACATATAGGATTAGAAAATAAATTTTGCTTCCATTAACCTTCTAGTATATACATTGATCCATGATGTTCTCTACAAATCCAAATGAAGAAATCACATCATTAAATTTTAAGTACCATTATCGAGAGGCTTGTTTCAACCCATATATAGATCTCTTGAGCTTGCATACCAATTGCTCATTATCACTAGAGAAAAATCCTTCAGGTAGTTTCATATAAACCTTTTCCTCTAGATCTTCATTGAGAAATGCAGATTTTACATCCATTTGTTACAGTTCTAAGTCAAAATGCACAACAAGTGCCATGATAATGCGGAAGGAATCTTTTTTGGATATAGAAGAAAATGTCTTCTTGTAATCAATTCCCTTCCTTTGAGTGAATCCCTTAGCAACGAGTCTTGCCTTATATCGCTCAATGTTGCCTAATGAGTCTTTCTTGGTCTTAAAGACCCATTTATAGCCAATGGCTTTGCTCCATCAGACAACTTAATAAGATCCGAGACTCCATTAAATACCATAGAATTCATCTCATCTTTTATAGCATCATGCCATAAATTAGATTCCTTACAACTCATGAAAATGTTTTAGGATCATTTTCAGCTCTAATATTATAGTTTGACTCTTGAAGATATACAATATAATCATTAGAAATTATTAATTTCTTTTCTCTTATAGATCTTCTTAATATTGTAACAACCTTCTCTCATGAAGTTGATTGTTCAACTATATCTGGTAACTCATGAGAGACTGGATCTACTAGTTCATTATCAGCAAATTATGAAATTTCAATAACTAGTTGTCTAATGCCCGTTTGATTTTGAGGGGCACTATGAACGATAATTAGTTTATCACTTGAAGTGGAAGGTTAAGCATCAGAATGTTTCCTTTTAGGAATCATGCTCTGCAATTGATTACTCCCACTGATCAAGTCATTCTCAAGAAATTTGGCATTTCTTGATTCCATAATCCTAGCTAGTTATGTGAGATGGACAGTAAAATATATATCCTTGGACCTCTCGGCATATCCAACAAAATATCCACTAAGTCCTAGGGTTCAGCTTTTTCTCTTATGGATTGTACACTCTCACTTCACATGGGTATCCCCATATGCGTACATATCGCAAACTTGGTTTCCAACCTTTCCATAACTCAAAGGGTGTTTTAGGTACAGCCTTGGTTTGGAACCCGATTCAATATGTACACGATCATCTTGAGAGCTTCTATCCATAAGGATTTAAGTAGTTTGGAGCTACTAATCATGCTCCTCACTATGTCCATCAATGCTCGGTTCCTTCTCTATGCTACACCATTCTGATCAGGTGAGCCAGGTAAACTATATTGAGCAACAATCCCATATTCTTGAAAAAACTTTGCAAATAGAGCAGGCATTTGTCCATCTTCAGTATATCTTCCATAATATTCACCTCTTCTATCATATCTCACAATTTTGATTTATTTTCCATATTGTGTCTCTACTTCTGCCTTAAAAACCTTAAAGACATCCAATGCTTCATTTTTATTTTGAAGCAAGTACATATACATAAATCGTGAGTAGTCATCAATGAAGGAGATAAAATATTTTAGACCATGAAGTCCATATCCAAACAACAAATATCCATATGTATGATCTCTAATAGGTATGAACTCCTCTTGGCATCTTTCTTTGACTTGTTGGTCTGCTTTCCTTTAATGCAGTCCACATAAGTGTCAAAGTCAGTAAAATCTAAAGTACTGAGTACTCTGTCATTCACTAACCTCTTGATTCTATCTATGGAGATATATCCCAATATTTGGTGCCACAACATGAAAGAGTTATCATTTACAACACATCTTTTCATGCCAGCCCTAATATGCATCACATCATGAGTGGTATCATTTTATAAATTAATATAGAAAAGATCATCAGATAAAGTACAATTCCCAACAAGTTTAGATTTATAATATAAACTGGAAGAAGTATCTGAAAAGTTAAAGAAATAACCCAAAGGTATAAGTCTTGAAACTGAAATTAGCATGTCCCTATAGCTTCCACATGTAAGTGCATTTTGTTTCCTGAAGAGATATACTGCTCACTTCCCATTAGCTTTCTTAGGTTTTGCATACCCTGTAAAGTATTGCAAATATGGATTGTAGAACCAGAATCAATTCATCATGTATTATAAATAACATCAGACATATTAGATTCATAACAGACAAGTGAGATTGTTTTACCTTTCTTTTCAAGCCAAGTCTTGAACTTGATGCAATCCTTCTTCATGTGTCACTTTCTTCTTACAGAAGAAACACTTGGATTCCTTCTTAATATCAGATTGGGGTGGTATTTTACTTTTATCATTCTTCTTAGCCTGTGCCCGATCCTTTCCATTTGTAGTCAGTATTGCACTCTCACTTAATTCCATCACCAGTCTACCCTCTTCTTGAACACACATGGTCAAAAGTTCATTGATTGACCTTTTTTTATGTGTTATAAGATATCTTAAATGGTCCATACTATTGTGGAAGGGTGTTTAAAATATAGTGCACCAGAAAGGACTCAGACATTTCAACCTCAAGAGTCTTTAGTTGAGCTGTAATGTCCCTCATTTGCATAATGTGCTCACGCACACCTCTCACTCCAATGAGCCTCAGGGATGAGAACTTCAAAATTAGGGTGCTAGCAAGAGCTTTGTTCAAAGTACTGAAGTGCTCATCAATGGCCTTTAGTAGCTCCCTAACATTCTCATGCTGATCGACTGAATCACATATATCAACAGAGATTTTTATCTTTATGAACATTATACTCAAGCGATTAGATCTCTCCCAACGTTCATAAATCGCATTCTCACCAGAAGTGCTGATCTGAGTTACTGAAGGCGGTTTATTCTTTCTTATAGCATAATCAATATCCATCTACCCCAGATGAAGGATAATTCTCTTCTTTCAAACTTTATAGTTATCACCCCTCAATTCAGGTATATTACATTTTATATCAAAGAAATTTACAGGTTGCATAACTGCAAAATTAAATATACATGCTTATTACCAAAAATTGAGGCTAATAAATAAATATGCTTTACCAATGTAAATCATAAATTTAGAAAATAGTGAATCTACTGACATAAACTTGCTTGTGGGCTAAAGCTCTAATTTAATTAGATTCACTTAAGTATGTATGATAAAACCATCAAATTATGTTCCTTTTTTTTAAATTCCTATGGGTAGATTAGAAAAATATAATTTGATATTTTATCCTAATTAATTATACAAATATAAAAAAAATTCCTATAAAATAATTTTATTATATCCATATAATTAATTACAATTAATGTATATTATTTATGTGATTCATTAATTTTCTTATATAATTTTATAATTAAGGATGTTTTGGCTACTCCTTAATTATTCAAATTATATTTATCACTTAAACATTATTTAAATTTTATGCTCAATTATGTCACTTAAAATGTATGCATAATTTATAAAATTTATACACATAAATTCTAAATATAATTAAACATAATTTTTATAAAAAATAATTTTAATTAATTTTGATAATGAATCTGTTAATGGATGAATTAGGTACGAAATAATCCTTACAGGTTGGCCCAACTCTATTCAGGCCCAACTACTTAAATTTCTATAGGTCAAGCCATCGACCCAACTTGAATAGAACTAAATAGGCCAGGCCAGCAGTCCAACTATTTGATGGATGAGCCAGTAGCCCGCCATCCTCACCCAAGCCCAAAAGTTCATTTCAGCCCAAAACAAAATTTTTGCAGTCAGCTCAAAACATCTCACCTCTATTTTCCCAAGGGCCGATTTGTTCGGCGATGGCAATGGAGCCATCTACTGCCCTGTATCCCTGTGGCCGTGTACCAGAATGGGAGACACCGTCGAAAGATGGGACGACTGTCCCCAGCCCCCTGTGGCCATGGATGAAGAATAGGATAGCTATCCCTAGCCCCTTGTGGCCATGGATGAAGAATGGGACAACCCCCTATGGCCAGCCGAAATAAAATGAGAGAAAGGGGAAGCGGTGGACCCGCTGGGATCCTCAGCATCCTTCTTTGCAGTAGAGGAGAAGGGGGTGAGCCTGGAGGGTACTTATAGTGCTATGGCAAGCAGTAAGGGTACCTCACGTGGCTGCTCCACAGGAGGCCCACATTAAGGCCTGATTCATGATGGATGGGGCAAAAGGGAGAAAAGGATTAGGCATTTGATTTTTTTTATTTTTTAGAAATCGTGGATAGGCCTGGGCCTCCGGTCATTAATCATTCCACAAAAATTACAATGAATAGATCTATTTATTTATGTATTTTATAAAAAATAAAGCAGGTCTAAAACCTCAAATAAAATATATGTAGAGGTATTAATATCAGCTATGATACCAAATGATAGACAAAATTATATTGATTCCTTTGCATATTTGTCAAACTAAATAGCATGCATATCAATTATGCGAAAAATATGGGATCAATATATGTATCATGATAATAAAAATGTAAATAAACACATACCTCTAGCCATCGAACCACACAAATGAGTTATTTTTCTTTAGATCAGAGTAACGTTCTTCCATACCTTTCAATATCTCTCAGCGATGGTGTAAAACTTCAGAAGAGATGAAGATGCAGGGACCTTCCCATTTTATTTTTCTTTATCCTTATATGTCCATCACGGAGCGTGCTTTAAACGGAATATGGTTGAGGGATGTCTATAATTTTAAATTCACATAATCCCTTGATATGGAATATAGGATCATTTTAACCATGTCTAACCAATATGCTTAATGAGAAAAAAATCAACATGTTCAGCTGCACGTATGGAACCGAATTATCCCTGCAGATTATTTCGAAACCTTTCAGAGCTTTACGAGATATGCCGAAGGGATCATAAGGACCGCTAGCTGGTACATGCAGTCGAGCAACGTCGAAGACGATGATGAGTCGTTGTTGTTTAATTGCTTTCGATGCACCTGCAGTACCAGCTGGCGTTGCGAAGGGTTGCCAAGCATATAAATAGCAGCAGCAGCAGCTCAAGAATATTAATCAACGACAATTCAGAATTCATATCTCGATCATCTCTAGCTGGCCTCTCTGGAGCAAGATATATAAAATGTCATCATGTGTTCAGCTAGCTAGCTCAGCTCAGCTCAGCTCAGCTCAGCTCTTATATTTATTTAATGGTGGCAGCTGGCATGCTGGGCTCTCTTCCTCTAATTATTAAGCCAGCGGAGAAAAATCAATTGAATAGGAATTGATGATCATCTAAATTATAAACTTGTTGGACGGGCAGCTGGGGCAAGAAATTAATTCCTCTAATTTTTTAGCTATCATATTAATTAAATTTTATTAAAAATTATCTTTATTTATCCTTATGAATTATTTTTTTTAATTTTATTTTTTTTTATTATTTATACTATTCAACCATTGATCCTTCTATTGGATCATTGAGCTACTGATCCAATCTTCTAATTATGTTAAAGTCTGCAGGTCTAGTTCTAACTATTGTATGTAATTGACTGTAACTTGTGAGTCATATTTGTAGTAATACATCGCTAGTATATATCTTTTTGGTTACATTTGTATTATTATATTTAAGGCGTGCTGCACGTTTGAATGGCACCATCTCCAGCTTTTGTCCATTTATTCATAATGTAACGACATCAGAAGGAAAAATAAAAATAAAAAGGAACAAGACCTACTAAGTTTAGATATTCTTATGAAGGTTCGAATTTATAAGAAAGACTGTCATTTGGTGCACTGTACGCATCATGAATGAGTCATGCAAGAAAGTCTGATCTCTTGATGTTAACCATGCTTTTGTTGAGCAAAACCAGCCAGAGAGCACAGTAGGCCCAGGAATCACCTTATGTACTAGCCTGAGGATCATACTTGCAAACGCCGCGCATCCGATGCATGCTTTGTGCACTGAAGATCGATGCACAAAGTCTTTTTTAATATGAGAGAAGCTGAGATTGATGCTCTTGGAGCATAGAGTGTGCTTTAACAAGACCTTTTGTATAGGCCTTATGTCTTCTTACGGCTTGAATTGGTTTCATTTCTAATAATATAGATTTCAGTTTTAATCATGTATCTTTTTTTAATTGTTAAAATGAGCCATCTCTATTTTTTTCTTCTTATTATATTCTAGAGGTCAGACTAGCCCCTCTTCCTTCACGTACCATTTTGATTTTAAATTAATAAATTGATAGGGATCATGGGCCGTGCCGTGCCGGGTTGATCAAATTTTTTTTTCAAATCTAATATAGCATGATTTATCGGACCATACCTGTACGGCCCATTTCATAACGGCGACACGGCGGTTGCCCATCTGTATATTTGCGTATGAAAAGTTAGACAGCCGTAATTCTGAACAAGAAAAAACCAAACCAAAAAAAAGCTGCTGCCATGCAACAAAGACTGGAGGCGAGGTCGGTGACAAGAACAGCTAGCTGAAGTTGAATGGTAGGTACGACTAGGAAGAAAAAGCACGGCAAGGTATAAAGGAGGCTGGAATAGAAACAAGCCATGATCATTTCGCCAGAAGAACAACTTCTCATTTTATATATTTAGTCTTCTTTTCCTCGAGAACAAATGTAACCGCAAACTTCTAATAATTATTAATAAATAAGAGCCTCAGCCCTGTACCTACACACACACACACACACACACACACACACATATATATATATATATATATATATATATATATATATATAAAAGCAACTATTCCATTTAAATATATATATCCTTGTTAATGGCCGGTGGTTCTTTGTTGGTCATATTGCTAGGCTTTGAAAATTTACACACAACTAAGAATTTTATAAAATTCTAAAAAAAAAATCTTCATGATGTCTTCTTGATCATTGAAGATCAAAATTAGATTTCAAGCACATATTACTATTATATTTAATAATCATATATTAGAAATTAAAATAATTAATTTTCTATCAAATAGCAGTTTCCCTTGAAAACATAACCATCTTCTCATGTGTAGCATTAAATCTTTTTCTTTCTTAATTATCTTACCATATGTTATAGGAAAATTATTCCTAGGGAGTCCCAGGATCCTAAGTAAAATATGCATGTATTTTATTTAAATTTAATTTAATTAAATTTATAAAATATATCATGTATATCTGTAATTAAAAGTAACATTAAAACTTTGTACCTTTCCGTTTACGAACCTATTGCAAAAGCTGTGATCTCTTATAAATGGTCCCTTCTTAATGCCTTGCGAGAGCTGCAAATGCTACTCCTCTATTTCGTATACAAGCCAAAATATCTTGAGACAGAGGATATAGAAAATATAAGAGATAATAAAATAGAAAACTTTTTTTCAAGAAAAGAAACCTCTTCTCGTACTGCTACCATGAAAGAAAAAGGTTGAAAAAGAGCTTGTTAAATATATGATGGAATACGATGTAAACCCAATTTATATGAAATTTCAAATTCACATTATATCAATGATAAAATCATAATTTGTACAGAATGGCACAACCATAATTTACATGAAAGGGCATAATCATAATTTAAATGAAAATTTAAACTCCCGTGGCTACAAACATTATAAAGGCACAACGATAATTTAAAAATATTTAAAAATACCTATAAATATAAAAATAATTAGATTAAATTTGTTTGAAGTTCAAATTGAAATCCAAAAGAACCCATGCAAAGATCTCGAACCATACTTCGCATTGGACTTATCTAATTTTTAATTTAAAATAATTTATGATTTTAAAATTCATAAATAAATAATCAAAAGCTATATTAATTAGATATCCGATTCAAACCACTTTGAAACTGGATGTAAACCACTCTATCGTCAAACCAACCATTGGTCTATGGTTTAAGTCACACCCCACAATAGGTCTGAATAAATTTCAAAAATTCACTTGAGTTACAAACTAACTCAAGTTTATCCCAAGAATAAATACTACCGCTAATGCCCAACGCTAGCTAGACACCGCAAGTACAAACTCAGTATTACCCATATGACTAAGTCTCACTTATCATGTATCAAGCCTCTCTCCAGGTCACCTGACTATGTGCATGACTTTATAGATTTGAATCTAAGTTGATAGCATAGGAACACTTCCTATACTAATCGATGTGACCATCTAGCAATGGTACCCGACGTTCGAATAAACCGAATGTATGCAAAGCAATATTCAGGAACCTAGGCTATGGTTATCGTATAATTTATCCCCTTGTCCAAATATTCAAGATGAATTCATAGTTCACTACCAACTTTCGAAAAACATCTAAGTTGTGTTTCAACGTGCTCAATCCTGTAACTTCTCACATGGATTACCTTGACCAAGGTTTTACAAAATTAAAATACAAACCAAGCATTAACTCTAATACTTAGAGCGGACAATTTCATCTTGACTCATCATTGATTTAACAAGTACTTGACTGTACTAGTAACCTTCCATCATTGGATTAGAAATTAAGGTAGTCCTGTGCCTAAGTACAGTGAGTTGCTTACTAAGTCACCATGATAGTCTCAGGTCAAAGGGACACTTATACCCATTGCCCTTTTATGAGATACCCTTGATAGCAGAGTACTCAACAGAGGTGAGTCACTGATGAATGTACTCCTATACTCACCTGCATGCTATACTAGTATCATACACTCCTTGATTTAAGAGGATAAACCAACCTATATGGCACACAACGACCTATACTTGACTACATTATTGTTTAAGGTAATAACGTATCATTTGGTCGCGAATCCATTTAAAAATACTCGATAATCCCTTCTTTTTCGAGTAAATATAATTCTAATGACTACAACATATAAGAGTTCTATTGTAAGATGAAATATATGTTGTAATGTTAGAATAACTTTTATTAATCAAATAAATCATGTTCAATTATAATGAATTACAACCATTTATAAGCTAGACGATTGGTTGTAGGACATATTTCCTAACAATGTTATCATGTAATAGAACTAACAACTTTCTAATTCTTGTTAGGGAATTAGTCAGAGTTTAATTAGGATGGAAGTGGGAATCAGACCATAAAATCAAGCAACCATTAGGCTCTTTCATTAAAAAGTCCAATTAACTGATCATCTTACACCTTCATACCACATATCCATAAATACTAATCACTGAGATGCATCTAACCCAATACTCTATAAATCATTCGCTTTATTTGGGCGTATATACCATTCATTCAATCCGAATCACATTGAACCAATTTTCATAAATATAAAAATATGCCATCAATGGTAACCTGCATTAATCTTAAAATCTTACATCCTTGCACTTGGCCAACATGTTAGATTAATCTTTACATTATACAAAGAATCACCCTTAATGTTAAATTGTTACGAAGGTAGAGAGTTGCCCTTTTCTCAATCTAGCCTAGCATACGAAAGGGAAAGGGCCACCCATTATTTTCTTCTAGGGCTACCGAATTGGATGTTAATGGTCCGAAAGTTTAAGCCATTAACATTAAGCCGTTAATTCTGATATTAAATGAAATTAAAGTCATTAATTTGGTGTTTGATGATTGAATGCTATATATATATATATATATATATATATATATATATATATATATATATATATAATTAGTCCTCTCTTCACTTAATTAAGTTAGCAAGATTCCATTGTTATCCACTACGAAAGGAATAAGGTTAAGGATGAGAAACTAGTTATTTGCTAAAATCTAATAAGATTCAAATCTCAAGTCTATATACTATTATGATGAATTTCGCATCAAGTAAGTATTTTTATATTTAATTTTATGTAATAAATTATTTATTGAAGATCCTATATTGCTAACAAGTAGTATTAGAGTAAAGGTTCTAAAATAATTAATTTATTCATATATTATGATTGATTAATTTTGCATTAAAATGAATTGACGATGAACTTTTAATCTTTTAAGTTATGATTGGTTGTATTATTGGCCATTAATCTATTCCATGAAGAGGTCCACCGCCAGAAGAACCCTGCCTGATCGTGTTCCAAATTAATGGCATGCATCAATATGATCGTTGTATTATACTAGTATGTATGGCAAAACTAATATTTATAGATTGAAGTAGATTGATAATTTACGATGGTTGATGTCGGTCGATGCATGCAGTAATGTTAACTATATTTTATCATTATCAAAATATAATTTATAAAATTTTAATAATATTAGTATTATTATATGACATCAAGATTAAATTAGTTAATTAGTCACCAAAGTGGCCAAACTAGTTTATATTCAGTCATATAATTTATAAAAATTTATAGAATGTTATTGTTTTAATCATAAAGATTTGTTAGCTATTAGAAATTAAGAATTCGCTCAAAGGTGGATTGATATTCTATAACTAACAAACCTAAAGGAAGAAATCTAATATTCTCTTATCAAATATAATATGGATATCCAAAGATACTATATATATATTTGATAAGATTTATTAATTACTTTAAAGTTTAAATAGCATTCTAATTATGATAATGATGTATATATTATTGTATTTATCCAAAGAAAATCTATAATATTTTATGTTTAATTATCTGAATTTGAGCATTTATGGTTTTGCAGTTGTTTCTCTATATTCACTTACTATTTTTAATGGCTTAAACTTATCTGAATGACGTGAGCAAGTCAATTTTTATTTAGGTGTCTTGGATCTTGACTTGGCACTATTAGAAGAAAAGCCTACTGACATCACGAATACGAGCAATGAAACAGAGAAAGTCAATTTTTATTTAGGTGTCTTGGATCTTGACTTGGCACTATTAGAAGAAAAGCCTACTGACATTACGAATACGAGCAGTGAGACGGAGAAGTTAAAACATAAAGCATGGGATAAATCTAATAGATTATGTCTTAGTTTCATGCGAATGATAATTGCCAATAACATTAAATCTACTCTTCCAGAAAGTGTAACAGCTATAGAATATCTTAAGCTTGTGAAAGAGTGCTTTCATTCCGCTGATAAGTCATTTTGCAGAGACATTGATGGCTGAACTCACGACCATGAAATATGATGGGTCGCGAAGTATGCAGCAACATGTCCTTGATATGACTAATATTGCAGCAAGACTTAAGACCCTGGGAATGACTGTGGATGACTCCTTTATAGTAGAATTCATTATGAACTCATTACCTCAAGAGTATGGGCCTTTTCAAATTAACTATAATACTATTATAGATAAGCGGGATGTTAATGAATTGGCCAGTAAGCTTACTCAAGAGGAAAGAAGATTAAAAGCACAAGGGATTCATTCAATAAACCTAGTGGGTCAAGGAGCTGATAAAGTCATCAAACCAAAATTTAAAAAAATTAGGAAGAAAGCACCCACTAAAGTATCACAGGTTGCTGATAATGATAAGAAGAAAATGAAGAAAGATAATATCACTTTTGTGAGAAAGGACATAATCAGAAAGATTTCTGAAATGAAAAGCTTGGTTCGAAAAGAAAGATATCTTTCATTATGCTTCTCCAATTTTTAAATCAAACTTATCTGAAGTTTCTTCTAACACTTGGTGGTTGGATTCTAATGCCACTACTCATGCTTCTAATATAATGCAGGGATTCCTTACAATCCAGAGCATAAACCCAAATAAGAACTTCTTGTTCATGGGGAACCAAGAGAAGGCCCCAATTGAAGGTATAGGGACTTATCATCTTACTTTAGATACTGGACATCACCTGAATCTACTACAAACTCTCTATATCCCTTCACTTTTTAGAAATTTAGTTTCTGTTTCGAAACTTGATGTTAATGGGTTTAGTTTTAAGATTGGAAAAGGATGTTTCAGTTTCTTTAATAAAGATAGTTCCTTTATTGGTTTTGGAATTCTTATGGATGAATTATATAAATTAAAACTTGATGATAATTTTTCTACATCCCTGATATATGTTCATCAAATATTGGAATTAAGCGTAGTATGGCAAATGACAACTCTACTTTCTTGTGGCATAAATGTTTGGATCATGTATCCAAAGAAAGACTACAAAGATTAGTAAAGAATGAGATTCTAGCAAATCTAGATTTTACTGATCTTGGTTTATGTGTGGATTACATTAAGGGAAAGCAAACCAAACATAATAAGAAAGGAGCTATAATAAGTACTCAGCTTCTTGAAATTATACACACTGATATATGTGAACCTTTTAATACTCCATCTTTTGGTGGAGAAAAGTTCTTTATCACCTTTATAGATGAATTTTTACGTTATGGATATATCTATTTGCTTAAAGAAAAATCTCAAGCTATAAATGCTTTTGAGGTATTTACTAAAGAGGTTGAAAGGCAACTAGACAGAAAAGTAAAAATAGTAAGATCTCATAGAGATGGTAAGTATTATAGAAAGTATAATGAATCAAGAAAAAATTCAGGTCCATTTGCAAAATTCCTCAAAAGATATGGCATAGACATACCTCAACAAAATGGTGTGGCAGAAAGAAAAAATAGAACATTAATGGATATGGTTAGAAGTATGATAAGTAATTCCTCGTTACCAAAATCTTTGTGGACATATGCTCTTAAAACTGCAGTATATTTATTGAATAGGATTCTTAGTAAGGCAATTTTTAAAACTCCTTTTGAGTTATGGACTAGAAGGAAATCTAGTTTAAGATACCTGCATATTTGGGGTTGTCCAGTAGAAGCACGAGTGTATGATCCATATGAAAAGAAATTGAATTCTTGAATTACTTTATTGGTTACACAGAGAAATTTAAAGGGTATAGGTTTTATTGTCCAAACCATAGCTCTAGAATTATTGAGACAGGCAATGCCAAATTTATTGAGAATGATAAAATTAGTGGGAGTACTGACAAACAGATTGTGGATATCAATAAAGTAAGGGTTAATATTTTATTACCCATAAATGTTTCTGAATCTACAATCATTCCATACATTGTTCTAAATTTACAAAAATAAAGTAACAATGAACAATGTTTGAATGAAGTAGTATCCCATGAAGAGCCTAATCTATCAATAGTTGACAAAATTGAACCATGTGAAATAGCTTTAAGTAAACCCGTAAGGATACAAAATCAGCTATTTCATATGATTATTTGGTTTATTTACAAGAGTCAGATTTTTATTATGGCATTTATGAGGACCCTGTTTCATTTTCACAACCCATTAACAATGATAAGTCTGATAAATAGATTAATGTTATGAAAGAAGAATTAAATCGATGGCTGAAAATTGCATCTAGGATCTTGTCGAATTGCCAGAAGGTTCTAAATGAGTTGGATGTAAATGGGTTTTTAAAACCAAACGTGACTTGAATGGCAATATCGAATATTTTAAAGCTAGACTTGTCGCCAAGGGTTATACTCAGAAGGATGGCATTGATTATAAAGAGACATTTTCACCGGTTTCAAAGAAAGATTCATTAAGAATCATTATGGCTTTGGTAGCTCAATATGATTTAGAGTTACATCAAATGGATGTGAAAACAACCTTTCTTAATGGGAATATAAAGGAAGAAATTTATATGGATCAACCTGGAGGTTTTTCCATGAAAGGAAAGGATCATATGGTGTGTAAACTTAAGAAATCAATATATGAACTTAAACAAGCTTCCAGACAATGGTATATTAAGTTCAATGATACTATAACATCTTTTGGTTTTCATAAAAATATCATTGATCGATGCATTTACCGAAAAATTTGTGGAAGTAAGTTTATATTTTTGTTCTATATGTTGATGATATTTTGCTTGCTACTAATGATTTAGGTATCTTGTATGAGACTAAAAATTTTTTCTCTAAAAATTTTGAGATAAAAGATATAATAGAGGCATTTTATGTGATAGGAATTTTTATATTCAGAAAGAGATCACATGGATCGTTAGGGTTGTCTCAAAAAGCTTACATCGAGAAAATTTTTGAGAAATTTAATATGAAAAATTGTTTAGCATGTATTGTTTCAATACAAAAAGGGAATAAATTTAGTCTTATGCAATGTCCAAAGAATGATGTAGAACGTAAGCAAATAAAATCTATTCCATATGCTTTTGTTGTGGGTAGCTTGATGTATTTGCAAACTTACACAAGATCAGATATCAGCTTCACGATTGGGATGTTGGGCCGATATCAGAGTAACCCTGGTATTGATCATTGGAAAGCTGCAAAGAAAGTGATGAGATACCTTCAAGAAACTAAGGATTATATGTTCACATTTAAAAGGTCTGATCAGTTGGAAGTGATTGATATTCAGATTCAGATTTTACTGGTTGTGTTGATAGTAGAAAGTCAACATTTGGCTATGTGTTCCTGTTGGGAGAAAGGGCAATTTTATGAAAAAGTACCAAACAATCTATCATTGCCTTATCCACTATGGAAAGTAGCCTGTTATAAAGCTACAATTCACGCATTATGGCTACAAAACTTTATTTCAGGACTTGGGGGTTGTCGACACCATTACCAAGCCGCTGCAAATTTATTGTGATAATTTTGCGGTAATTTTTTTCTTCAAAAATGATAAATATTTTAGAGGTGCTAAACATATGGAATTAAAGTACTTTACTGTCAAGAAGAAGGTTCAGAAATAAAAATTGTGCATTGAACATATTAGAACGAATCTTATGATTGCAGATTCTTTAACTAAAGGTTTACAACCAAAAATATTTAAAGAACATGTACATAGAATGGACATTGGTTGTATTGAAGATTGATTATGATGATGTTATGACACTCTTGAGCTCATTAAGAATTGATTATAATGATGTTATGACACTCTTGAGCTCATTAATATGATATGTTTCTGGTTTTATTAAATTATTTCTTGTTCCTTATGTTTGTATGCGCTTAATGTTTTGAACAAAATTATTGTGTCTTTAAGATAATTAAGTGGACATTAAGTTATTTATATATAAATTATGTGACCTAATGTGTGATAAGTTGCTAATACAATAGTATATAGAAGGGAGTATGCAATTTAGATGTATGACCGTCATAACTCTTATTATGTAATTTATTATGTTAAAGTCAATCACTACGAAAGAATGACATTATAAAATTTAATTTTGCGTGCCTATACTATTAAATATTAATGTCATAAACTTTTGGTCCAAATGGGAGAATGTTAGATTAATTTTTATGTTACATAAAGAACCGCCCTTAATGTTAGATTGTTACGAAAACGAATTGCTACTCTTTTCTCGATCTAGCCTAATATGCGAAGGGTTACCCATTATTTTATTTTGAGTATGCAAAAGATGAATGGCTACCGAATCGAATGTTAATAGTTCGAAAGTTTAAGCCATTAACATTAAGCTGTTAATTCTGGTATTAAATAGAATTAAAGTCATTAATTTGGTGTTTGATAAAAATACCAATTAAATATTATATATCTGCTACGAAAAGAATAAGGTTAAGAGAGAGAAACTGGCTATTTGCATAAAAGGCTATCAAAATCTAATAAGATTCAGGTCTCAAGTCTATATTATTATGATAAATTTCGCATCATGTAAGTATTTTTATATTTAATTTTATATAACAAATTATTTATTGAAGATTCTATATTGCTAACACAACATTATTTAATAGATTTAAGAAAATTATTTTTAATTTTAAAAAATAATTCTCAAATTGAACAATTTTAATGGCCACAAGTTCTGCTCCATGGATAATATCAACGTAGAATTACGGTGAACCTGTGTTATTTGTCAATACAACTTTTCTATAAATTATAAATAATAATATTTGATCAATAAGGGCCTTTGAACGTGCTCGGGTAAAAAATTTTAGTTCCAGGATCCTCCCAAGGTTAATGCTAGCCTGCGTTTTAATCATAAACATTCCACCATGAGAGAAAGAACCGATGGGCTTTGGCTGATCGATGTCCAAGATTCCTCAACGGTAGTGCCAGCCATTTAATCATCTCCTACGTAACAAAAATCGCATGGAAACCAGGGCGTCTAAAAGTTTGGCATGGATGTCTTTGAGAAGGCCTCGAAATCCTTCAAGAGATTTTTTTTTTTTTGAAAAAAAAAATTTAAGACCGAAAAGTTAATCAAAAAGTAAATAATTTAAATCTGTTTCAAAGAAATCTAGATTTCAGGTGCATTGGTGTGGATTTAATAACTATATACTAGAAATTAAAATATCTAACCACATATGAGAGTACTAATTAATGAAAGACATAGGAGAGGTTCTGTTAGATATAAGTTGGTTTAGGAAACAGCTGTTAACGGAATTCTTACCATCTTTTTGACTGAATGCAAGTCAATTTGATCGAATCATGTAATTTCCCACGGTGTTTCCATATATTTTATGATAGTTTAAATGATATTATATTGTTTTAATATTAATATAATATTAAAATATTTTAAAACTGTATATATGCACTTACCTCATTTTATATTATATGATTTTAGATGTGAAAGCAAATTGACAGTAATTAAGGACCAAAACAAAAAAGAGTGTCCATGGCATTTTATGATCCATAAAATATTTGGTAGCAAAATAAGAATATCCTCATGGTGAGATGGCATGTGATAAGGCTAACAGCTTGACGATTATATTTGAAAGATGATAAAAGATCAACCAAAGTTGAAAGAATCAATAAAGGACTTGCTAAGGCGGGTTGAGTGTATGCAAAAAAAGAATTGAAGGTGTCTGATATCAAGGAAGAGGAATTTGGTTTTATGTCAAAGAGAAACCAAATGATGTTCTTGTAAGGATGATATTCTATATTTTTCTTACGTAGATTAAGGAAAGATATATTGCATGACCTAGTATACCATGGCAATAATTAATAGACGATGATACATATTAATATGTAATATAACAAACCAAATAATGAACCTAAATGTATTGTCTAATTTTTTTTCTCAACTTTGTTATGAAGAAAAATGCAGTGGAAATTAGTAACGTGAGATATGTTGATTTTCATGGTGATAGAGATATAGACTAAAAGATATGCTTTATGTTATGTCTTTACATTTTAATAAGAATTCATTTTGAGCAATGTGTGTCATTTACTATATATGTGCATGTGTCTAGTATTTACCAAGAGTATTTGATCTAGTGTGTAGAGTATGGCTTACACACAGAAGACTAGATCATCGGTTCTTTTGGAATACAAGTTTATTGTTCACAGTTTTAGATGGAATTGGACACACCATCAGTAGAACTGTAGCACAAATTTAGTAGGTCTGTCTTGACTACGGGGAATGGTTTATTCTAACTATTTGTGCTAGTACACTTTATATGTATTGAACAGAACCCAGTTGAGTTAATTATTTTATATTGACTTTATAAAATAATTTAAAACTCATGAATATTATGATTACTTATGCTCTTAATCTGAATTCTATTCTAGACACGTGTATGTAGTGATTATTGCTTTGATTACACATAGAATGAGATTCTATATGAGTCAATAAACTCGGTGGGTTGGGCAATAACATTATATATATGGTGAATATTAATAGTTGAAGGAATTCACGTCTTGTTAATTTGGATTAATGATATCCCCTTGAGAAAGCTTATAAGTTTTGATTGTATCAAATCTTGCAAGTGGATTTTGAATCCGATACATCAAATAAGTTAAGTGGATAAGTCTCAAGGATAATAACAGTCAATTAAATTATATTATCAGTAATTAAATTTAATTGGTGGATATCTGTAATCTTAACGTGGGAAGATAATAAGTATTTAATATTAAGGCTCGAAAATATAAATTCGAATGTGATTAGGAGTACAATTATAATTCTTTAGTGGAATGAATTGTAATTTACGTAATTGAATCCTAACCCGGGATAGGATTAGGAGATTTAATTACGTGGGAAGTCCTTTTCATATTTGCCTATTGGTCCCTGTTGTAGCCCTATAAATACCCTTTCAGTTGGTTGCTAGGGTTAACGTTTTGAGAAAAAAGAAAAACAAGAAATCCTAGGTCGGCCGAGAGATCCCACCATCTTGTGAGAGAAGGAAGGTATTTCGAAAATACGGCGGAAGGCTAAAAGGTTGAGGTCGAGCAATCAAATCAAAGTGTTCCAACGTTTAAGTCTGAAGGTATGATCTTATACTCATAGATTAGAACGGTAAAGATTTTTGTATTACTCATATATGCTATAGCCGTGATCTTGAGGGTATTCTGCGCTTCCCAACACATGAAACATCCAAAACACCTTTTCCTATTATCTTCACATATAGCCGAAGTGTTTCTTACACTTAGATTCACCTTGATGATGCGAACATCATGGCAACAAAGTCGAGAGAAAATGTAAAAAAGCCTATTGTACCAATACTCAAAGGTGATACCAAAGGTGTTATCAACCCTACGTACAATACCTTGTCTTTAGGATCATATATGCCTTCACCAAAGCATAAAATATGTGCCATTCATCTTCATGCATGATCTTTTACTTCTTTTTTTCCCTCATTGGTTCATTTACAATGGTGATCTTTATGAAGTTTGGATATGTTGGAAGCCAAGATAATGTTACAATGTTATATTCCAATATGAAAACTGCTCACCATCCTACACTTCATTGTTTCTTTTTTGGTAAAGAACTCCTCGTTTTCTTTATTCTCACTTAAGACCATGCTTGTGTGACAATTGAAACTATATTGATGTAAGAGAAATAAAAAAGATCATGACGTAAAGCAGGCTTTCACTTGGATAATTGTTACTACATTGCTTATCAAGAGATACATGTTATCAAGGAAAAACAACTTATAGATGCATTCCATCCAACTTGAAATCTTAACAGCAAAGGGCTCTATTTTTTTAATCAATTTTGATGGCAGTGTTCAAGTTTGATTGGCTGATTCGGCTTTTATGATCAATAGGTTTGATGGGTCTATGCTAGCGGTTGGTGATTTTGGCCTTCTTAACCTAGCTGTGCCATCTGCTGAGCTGTATGCTGCGTGGGCTAGCATCTCCTATGCTATACGTAGCTTGGGCATTCGCAGGCTTATCATTGAGGGGGACTCTATTACTGTTGTTCGCTGGCTCCGATAGGAACCGGACGACCCTATGCCTACCAATCTTTTGATTTATGACATTCGGACTATGCTTCATCATGCTTATATAGTTCGGATTCGGCACATTTATCGGGAAGCTAATTCAGTGGCTAACTGAGTAGCTGCCCAAGTCGCCCACCACTCTAGACCTTGGTGCTGGTTGCCGGGTGATTCATGTCTGTTGGTGCTTTCTCAAATTTTGTATTCTGATATATCGGGCTTGACTCATCCTAAACTGGTATGATTGTCAGCTTGTACAAAAAAAAAAAAAAAAAAAAAGCTTTATTTTCAGATGGTGCATCTTTCAACAACTTGGACATTTGTAGCCAAGAAAACAATTCCTTTCGTTTCATGTTAAACTCCGTTGTTTGAGATGGTTTTAGTCATCACCCTAAAATATTAGCAATTCATGATAATGAAGGACATGCCATCGGCAAAATGGATTGAATTAAGCAATACAGTACTCTAATTCGGCCATTTAATTAGTCTATTCAATTATATTTTGGGCCAAGATCAATATTTGGGTTTGATTAGTTAGTCTGATCCACAATATCTCCAGCATCAATTAAGGTTCAGTTGTTGTAAATCCGATCAAATTTACTAATTAGATTCAATTGAAAGCCAAATGCAGTATTTTAAATTGATAACCTGGTTTGATTATCAACATTCAACCATTAGCTGGGTCAAAATTTACATAATTGGGTCAAATTTAATCCTCATGCTAAATCAATATGCCCAATTAACACCAATTGAGTCAATTTCAAAGCTCGACAAGTGGATTTGATTACCAATAATTGGATTAAATTTAATGCTCAAACTCTGTTAGCAAGCTGATTACTAGATTTTAGATCAAATGTAACATTTTGGCTTAACCACATGGCTCAATTCTCAATCATCTACTGTCGATAGAATCCAAATTCCTTGGGCCTAACTTAAACGTGACAATATGATTCAAGTATTTGGTTCAATCCTCTTGAACCGGACCTAATTGCTAAGTAAATAAAATTAAATCCGGATGGGTTTGAGTTGCATCTAGATTAAAATTTTAAATATCCAATTGAAGCTATGACATGTGATTAGGAGCAAAAAAAATATAATCATGATATTAAATTAAAATAGTTGATTTGATTTATAGAGCTAAATTAAGATTTTGATCCAAAAGATCATAGATTCAAGTCCCACTCCTAATAAATTATTTTTAATTAAAATCTAAAATTTAAAATTCAAAATTAAAAATCATCTATTAATATAAAACTTAAAATCTAAAATCTAAAATTCAAAATCACCAACAAATTGATCTGAAATTATTCAATTGCTCAAATACTATACATCGGTTTTATGGTTTGACTAATTTAAGAAATCTCTCTGCATTGCAAACTAATGATATTTTATACAGTTGCCTATAATATTTTTTTCGCTATTGTCCGTGATTCTGGTCTCTCATACTTTGTTTTACAAAATATAAAAATAATTTACCCGTTTATTTATGTAATATTTGGTTGTTTGAACTCTTTTGATACTTTAGTGAACTTGCCAACTCCTTCTAAACTATATGTCTTTACCTTCAGCCAAATATTTCAATTGTCAAACTTCTTATTGCATGGAATGTTTCAGTTTCTCTATAAAATAGATCGTCATGGTCAAGCAACCCAACGATATCGATCTTCCCTCTCGGTCACTTTCTTCTTTTTCTTTATTTTGATTTCTTTATTTCTTTTTCTTCATTTTTTTTTTTTTGTTTACTTTCTTTCTTTTTTTTTTCCTTTTCCTTTTAAAATCATTGTTAAATGATACACACTTTTAACAATCATTGTTAAAACTTTTAAGTTGCAACTAACTAATGCAGCTAAAAATATCAATAATTTAAATTTATATAACTATTAAAACCTTTTTTCGAACAATTGAAACCGTTGTGAAATCAAGTGCTGTTAAGTCCTTACAAAAACTATTGTTAAAAATGCATCTGTTCTAGCGATTAGAAAATATATCATTATATAATAAGCAAACAAAGCTTTTGGCAACATCTAAGCAGCGGTTGAAACAGCCACTAGGAAGAGTATCCAACGAAGTTTTCCAATACTTTTAATTACCAGTGGAATTCTTACTGCTACCAAGATGGTTTTTCCTACCATTGCTATCTTGTATGACTGAAAGTTTTAGCAAGACAATGTCGGAATACCTCTCCATCTTCATAGAAATTATATGGAAATGGTGAATATGCTCGTCTGAGTTAACCATAGACAGTTTTCATCTTAGGTTTCATCAAATAATACAACCATCTTTATAGTCACTGATAGTAATATCACACCTATGAAAAATTGGAATCATGTACATTAGACTCAAGATGGTGTGAAAGTTAACAAGAAATAGTATCAGAATAAGGGTGGAAGCAGTGGCAGTGAGCTGGGAGTACAAGATCATGGCATCATAGGTCAAGATAGTTACAGAGAGAGAGAGAGAGAGAGAGAGGGGCTTTAGAAGCACGTTGGAAGTATGGTAACCAATCTATTACATTTGCCTCAAACTGCTAGTCTGAATATAATAAAAAAGAGCTGTGAAGTCTGAATCAAACCAACTTCTTAGTCTCATAGATTAGGTGCAGGAGAGCTGAGGCCCTGCTTGCTTGCCCAAGTGTTTTTGTCCATCGCTGGTCAACAATGGTATCTTCCATCTCCATCAGAGCAATAAAAGACACTCTGCAAGGCCATATCTCTGAATATTTTTAATAGTTCATAGACATACTGGGCCTAAGAATTAGGTCACCACATCATAGGAGCTTTAATTCTTTATTCTGATTCCAGGCTAACTGGCAGAAGCGTGCAACTCACTGCAACAGAGTAGGGTCCACAATATCAAAGCAAGCCTCTTGATCACTGAGGCATCAACCAGACCCCTCTGTATTGGTACTTGGTGTGCCAGCTCTGGAACAGTGGACAAGGTGGCTCTCAAAAGCTACATGCCAAGGGACCACACCCAAGGTTTCATGAGACATCATCAGACCATGCCTTGATGTCTTGAGGGCCCAACCTCATCTACCTACCAGGTTGGTTGTACCTGAACATAAAAGCCTTGGTTTTATTGGGCCTGGAGTCTATCAGATATGCTACTTTTTTTCTTTTTTTTTTCCCTTGATTCCTACTCTGTTTCTTTTCAGCCCATCATAGAAATCTACATGCATTAGTTGTGACTTATGGAGTGGTTATATGATTTTGGTTTGCATGAAGAATAGGTGTGCATTGCTTTGATATTGATGGTTCAACCAAAAGAGAATATTTACTATAAGCTTTGTATTGCCTGTAGCCGTACTTCGTTTCCTACTTCCGAAACTTTGCTCCTGGACTTTAACAAAAGTGGTTCATTTCACTTGTTACAAGGAGGCCTAAAGAAGTTTAAGCCTAACAGAGCCCAAGATTAAGTAGGGAGCAAAAAGGTATAAATATACTTTTGATCCTCAAACTTTCAACCATTACAATTTAATCCCTTATATATCAAAATATTATATTTTTGATATTTTATTATATACGTCAGTTGAAATTGATCGAATAATATATCTGTCCTTCTATCAATCAATTTTTTAAATATTTGCATCAAGATGATACAACGATTCTTTATCAATTTTAAACTAACAGAATGTAATAAAATATCAATATTCTTAACATATGAGGAACTAAACTAAAATAAGTAAAAGTTAAATAAATTTTGAGGGAAAGTTTGAGATCCATAAGTATATTTTAGAGCAAAAAAAAACTTAATAGCATCTTTTAGGATTGCGACACTCATGTTTCAAGTCTTGGCATGGCTCTAATCAAACTTAATCAAAATATTTTTTGAACAAGTATACTACTAATTTGGATAGCAAGGCTTAGATGTCACAAAGAAGGATTTTTATGGTTACATCATGCCAATGCGCCTTTTGTGCAGTAATCGAGCTTATTGCTAGTTGATATGTTTTTATCCAAACAAACCCAGCCATTTTAGAAAAATAGTTCTTTTCTTTTCATCTGAAGTAAAAATTCAGGCTAATAGGTCATGATATTCGTGATGAACCTAACAAATCCGAGAAGCACTCCCATGTAATTTCTAAGAGACCACTTTGGACGCAAATATTTATTAGTTATTTTGCAATATGAGCAGTCAACTCGCTTTGGTATTTTTCCCTTTTTTTTCACATAGAGAGAGAGAGAGAGAGAGAGAGGTTGTAGAGCCTACACTACTAATTGCACCCTTAATTTTTAGAACGGGATCTTTATACTATAAAATACTATATATATTTTAGATAGCTACTAAATGTCTCATCTCAAACACGAATCACTATCTCTTATATACACTACGTATCTATTTGGCACATAGTAATTTTTATTTTTATTTCTTAAGTATATCAGAACTGTTCGTATCTAAAATAAATTATATAGTAGCTACCTAAGTATGCATGGCAATCTGCATAAAAAGCTTATACCATAGAAAATATACGGATATGTCCTGCTAGATCATCCATTTCTATTAAAAGCTACTTCTAATGGTAATTCTGAAACTTGTCCCAATTTTACTTATACTTTTTTTTTTGGTACAGATGGATGCTCACACCAATTTAGGATAAATCAAGCCCGATATATCTAAATACAAAATTTGAATAAGAATAGGAGGGCAAGGATTTTTCTGTATCCAGATCCAAAATCCAGAATGATAGATCATCCTAGCAGCAATCCAATCTACTGCAAAGTTAGCTTCCCGATAGATGTGCCAAATTTAAGCACTTTGAACTTTGTGAAGCATATATTGAATGTTATAAATCAAGAGGATAGTTGGCAAACTATCACTGATACTTTTTTAGTCAAAGCCAAATCTAAATGCAAAACACGAGCATTTAGTTAAACTATGTTTCACATTGAAAAATGTCATGTCTTAAATTATGCCTTTAGAGGTGTTAAGGATCTAGTGACTGATGATTTAAATAAAGATGATGTAATCATCATATTTAGTTACACCTTGATAATCCTACTCAACAATATCTAGATCATCTTACATTTAAAATCATCGCTTAAACTAGTAATCTCATACCCATCTATGAGATTTCGTATCCAACATCGCTCTCAAACAGTGATCTTAACTTAATATTTAGAAACCAAAATACTCCTCATCCATATAGAAAATATTTTAATTTTATTTGAATATTAAAATAATATATCATAAGATTATATATAATATCATATTCTTAATATAATATAAGTATTATGATAGTATAATTTAATTAAATGTTATAATAAAAATAATATAAAATAGTGATAAATTTTTATGGTACTTATAACATATATTAAGGGTAATTATTTTTTAAGATAAAAAGTTAACTAATTAAACATACTAATGATCGATAATTTAAAATTTTATAATATATCACATATGATTATCTTAATTTATCAAAAATCTTTGATTGCATATATAATATCGGATATAGTGACCTTAAATCATCATAAATATATAATTTTGGTACAAGAATCATCATATTTTAAAAATATTTCGTGATCCCCTTTTGATTACAAAGGCCTCCTAGTAATAAAAGAAAAAAAAGTCTTTGTATGCCGCCGTCTCCAATGCAGCAAATCTTACATGGAGTACACCGCTTCTTTTTTATTGGTTCGCATTGAATCCTATATGGCTTAATACGATGGACAAATGAGATAGCGAGGATACCATCTTAAATTTTAACATAATACGCATTAATACATGTTTAGCTTTTTTGGAATTTGTGCATAGGTTACCATACACATTTTTTTGAATGGGTGTCATAATTTTTTTTGGCTTTCTAAACTAGTGTCTTAATTTTATAACTACGATGTCGTAATTTTACAAATAGGGTGTTATCTTAAATTTTGACGTGACGTCCGTTCAGCTTTTTTTTTTTTTAATTTGTGTATAGATACGTTTTCTGAATTGATGTAGTAATTTTATAACTACGGTGTTATAAATTTACAACTGAGATATCATAATTTTTTTTTGGCTTTCTTAATGGGTGATTTAATTCTATAATTACGGTGTCGTAATTTTACAATTGGGGTGTCATCTTAAATTTTGATGTGACGTGCTTTTTTTGAAATTTATGTACGAGCATATTTTCTGAATGGGTGACATAATTATATAATTACAGTATCGTAAATTTACAACTAGAATATCATAAATTTTTTTTGACTTTCTGAACAGATGCCGTAATTTTATAACTATAATGTCGTAATTGAACAATTAGGGTGTCGTAATTTAACAACTAGGGTATCGTAATTTTTTTCATCGAAATGTCGTAAAGCTGACTTAACGTTTTTGAATGAATATCGTAATTTTATAACTATGATGTCGTAATTTTATAATTAAAATATCTTAATATTTTTTTAAACTATTTTATTCCATCAAAGATAGTATTCTATTTTATTATTTTATTTAATAATATTAAATCATATTAAATGTATGTAGATCAATTAAAAAAAAAATGTAAACCATATAAGGTTTACTGCGTGGACTGCGGTTATAAAATCTTTTCCGCAGCAAAAGAACGATAGCATAGGGAGTGGAATTTTTTTGTTTTTTTTTTTATAAAAGGAGTGGAGTATTCCTTTCTTGGATGAGAAGAACTTGGACAAGCCCTTTAGGAAAAGGGCCCATCGCCACGTTGCAAAGAGATTGCAGCATCGATAACGCCTTTTTTTTTTTATATTAAAACTTCGATTTGTCCCACAGTTCCCGCCACCCGATAAAGCTGAAGCACCGCCGCCACCGGCCGCTACCGGTAACTCCGGCGTCCGCTACCGTCGAATGCCAGTTGCGTGTGGTGAAAACCTGCCGTCCGGACTGGAACTAACGCCCTCGCTGACCGTTCCATGTATAACGGGATGCGTGTTTTATTATAATACGTATATTTATATCTAGAAGGTAATTCTTTTATATAATATAAAATAAGAGAGGAAGAGGGGGAAAGTTGGGATCGTTTCATCATCCAATCTTACAAATTGCCTTCATTTTTTATTGATTAATTCCCATCGATAATGGGATCCGTGTCCCAAAATTTTGAATCATAAAAACTAAAAGCTAAATTTTTGTTTTTGTTTTTTTTTATTTTCCTACCATACTAATAAGAGGCTTAAAAAAGTCATTGAATTAATGGAGTTAATGATTGGATTGAAGCTTTGTTATTGGAAAAAAAAAAAAAAACTTAAATTTTCAAAAAATTATTTATTTTAATTGCTAGCATAAAACTTTGAAATGATGATATGCTTGGATATTATTAACCAGATCAAAGATTTTTAATGCAAACCCACGCTCGAACCTCCTCTATGATTATAAAAATTTTATGCATTTTATCACATTTTTTTTAATTATTAGCATAAATCGACATTTATAAATATGAATGTTAATTTTTCTATTGTTATGATATAATAATTATTATTTTACTTTTAAATTATTTTAAATATATTTTTTAATAAACTTTGATTAAAAGTGATGTTATTGAGATGATAGTATATAAGTAAGCTTTTTATTATTTATTCAGTAAGCTTTTATTTTTATTCCTTCTCATAATAATTATTTTAGAATATATCAAGCATGATATGAAAATTTTAAAAATTAAAATAAATAATAACATTTGAACTCTTGTTTTTTCTTATTAACAATTAAATACACAAGTTAACTATCAAGATTTAATCATACGGGAGAAAAATAATATAGGATTAAAAAAAAAACCCTCTTAGCACAAGCCTTGCATGAATGCATTTATAAAGTACCTCTTATACAATAGAATAGAGGAGCTCTTTGGTTTCTAAAAATTTCTTAAACCCTAATAATTTGTCATTTATTCACTTTAAAGGTGGACATATTTCATAAATGTTAGCTTTTCTTTTTCTTTTACTTTTTAGAGCAACAAAAATGTTTGAATCTTGGAGGCTAGAGTTTTACTCTATATTCTTAAGACAATTTCGTTCCGTAATGGTGCTTACGGTCAGTATGACGATTGTCTTCCAGGATACAACAGTCTCCTTTTGATGAAAGCAGCACTATAATTCACCAAAACTTTCAAACCAAGAATGCTACTCTCTTTTCAATGCACTATTGCTATACTATCCTTAGGAAAGTATGCAAATGCCTAAGAAAGAAGAAGACTAGAATTGATTCAAATTGAACTCAATTCGGAATGGCTTGAGATACATGAAATGAGAGGATCTAGGGTCCTATTTATATGTTTTTAGGTGCCCCTTGGAAGCAACCCTACGAATTTAATTAAATTTAAATTCTATTATCAAAGGAAAGTGCAAAGTGCGCCTACAAAGCGCCCATTGCGTCCTTCGCACACGCACGTGCGCATGCGCGAGGGTGATGCGTAGCATCACCCTCAAGCTCTCCACTTGTGGTGAGCCTAAGTAACTTAAGCTTCAAGGAAGTGGTTTCCATATAAGTGAACCTTCTTTTCTTGATTTTTTCGATATGGGACTAAATGTCTTCGCAATTTTTTATTCACATACATAAGGCGATAATGAACTTTCAAGACCCATTAGAGTATTTAGGATCTATTTTGACCCATTACCCAACACATAGCACACATGAGATTCTAATAGTAATAAAAGTAGATGAAATTTAGGTAAATTTTTTTTTATATCTCTCTTATTTATCATAGTGAAAGGAAGATAGACAGATACCGAACTGTAGGATTAGACTATATATATATATATATATATATATATGGTGGATCGGAACCGTCCAAGTCTGAGGATGAGACAATTTAGGGTTAAAGAAACCAACGTCAAATCGCTTTTGCTATTCCTTGAGCGAATTAATGGACAGTCCGGACAATAAATCAGAGCCGTCCAAACGAACGATTTGCCTTCCCCTCGTCAGTTCCTCCGGATTGACTCCGCCGTACCGCTGGTCGTCCGTTCCAGAATCCACCGATCGGGCGGCAGGAATTCGCCAACGTCTATGGCACGTGCGCGTCCCACTTCACTTCTTTCGTGAGGTGCGGTGGCGTTGTTGTAATTAACTCGAATTTGGCGGGCGATTTGGAGGAAGGCCTTTGAGCTTTAATGGCAAATGCCAGTTGACAGTAAAGAAAACGGCCGTTCATGGGGGCTATTAATAAGCGGCGGAGCGGGGAAAAGCCACTGCCCATGGCCATGGGGGAAGACTGAGGGCGGCTTCTGATCGTTTTTGGACTTCAAAAAATGTCGGAAGCCCGCCGAGATCTCGTCGGCGATCCGATTCTCCTGCTCTAGCCGCCGATATCTCCGTGTATCGAGCTCGTTTTCCTAATGTAATTAAGCAAATTCTAGATATATAAATAGCAAGAGCGAGAGCGAGGGTTTCTTCTTTCGCTTCTTCGCGAGTCCTGGAAGAGAGAGATGGCCGGAAAACGTCTTTTGGGCGACTCGAGCTGTTGAGGTCGAAGAAGGTGAGAAAATTTTGCATTCGGACGTATTTCTGAATTGGATTTCTTCTCTCGTGTTTGTTTCCGTTTGACGAGTCCGTTTTCTTTCGGTTCTTATGTTTTTCTTTCAGATTAATTCTCCCTCTCCAATTTTTTTTTTTTTTTTTTTGTCCCTCTCAACAGCGATCGAGAGAACAAAGAATCAGGCGAAATCGTGTTAGAAAAGCCACCCGAAGTCATCCGAAGCCTTGG
This sequence comes from Calamus simplicifolius, assembly GCA_900491605.1. Lineage (NCBI taxonomy): Eukaryota > Viridiplantae > Streptophyta > Magnoliopsida > Arecales > Arecaceae > Calamus > Calamus simplicifolius. The sequence goes on from UESW01004047.1 coordinate 635,113, forward strand.
TATGAACGTTAGCTTTTATTTATTTTTATATTGTTTCCCTTCCTTTTTGCTTTTCATAGAGGAGGAGAGAGAATAGAATAGAACAGAGCAGAGCCCCTGCTCCTCTGCGTTAAAATTCCTTCTCCTGCTCTAAAATTCTCGTGCTCTCTCTGTCTCTCTCTCGCCGCGCCCCCCCCCTCCCACGGCCGAGAGACTCTTCTGTCCGCCATTGGCCCATTCCATCAAACGGGCTAGCTGCAGAGCAGACAGGCAGCGCAACACTCCGTCCTGAGCCTCGAGAAGAGATGCCAGTCCAACTCCCCCTTCTTTCTCTGCGCTATCTCCCTTCTCTCTCTGCGCTATTGCCGTGGAACCTCGGGGTTCAAGTGGCCATTACCACTGTTCCCGTTGGGCTCTCCTGATGATCCTATCGGAAGCTTCCCCCCGCGGCCAATATCGAGGAGTTTTTTCGTTGCAGTACGATCGAAATCGATTTAAAGTAGAGGGTCATCATATATTGTTTTTGTTAGTATTATTATTATTATTAACTGGTTTCTTCTGTTTCGTTGCGAATAAAGTATTCGATCGCTCCGAAAGCAGCGAATTCTGGAGTGGATTTGTTTGTTTGTTGGGATGGGGGAGCCACTCGCTGCTGCGGTCGGGTTTCGGAGTTTGATCTGATTTTGTCCGTTTCCCCGTGCTCTTCGCCATCGTGTCCGTCGTTGTCTCGGCTTTCGTGCTCTTCCCTTTCCCGTTTCTCCTCCCGTTTCCCCCCCCCCCCCCCCCCCCATGTGGGAATCGTAGACGGTTGCTCTGTAACTCTCTCTCTCTCTCTCTCTCTCCATACCAGTACGCAAAGTCGGAGCACCAAAGGCCGACTGTGTAACCATCAAAATGACCCAAATTACCCTTTATTTTTCTAATAGCAATTATAATGACATTATTTTATATTGGCCTGCTCTATTTGCCAACCAAATTAAGGTGACCTCAGGTTATTTAAGATAGCCTTAGCTTCAGCGTTTATGAAGAAGTGAATTAATTTGACCTGCAGGGACGTAGTAGAACCGGGAGATCTCTATCATTGTTGTTGGCTGAGAGATGCTGGCCTGCGTCGCTTGCTCGAAGCACGGGCTAGAAGACGACGCTGAGGACACCGCGCGTGCCGGGACCGCAAATACCAAAGACGCGGCCAAAAGCCTGACCTCCCAGGTATATATAACTCCCATCCCTCGTTATCTGATCTCAATCCTCTGCTATCTATAGAGTTCTTCTCTTTGTATATCCATACTATATATCTCGTAGTCTTTGTGGCCATACTCAGAAGCCATGTTGCTTAATTATACTATACGTGTGTGTGTGTGTGTCTAGAGGAGGAGTGATGGGGAGAGGGAGAGAAAGAGAAAGAGACGTTTTTGCACAGCATTTGGATATAAAAGGAGTGATGGGAGAGGGTAAAACCCGAAGGTGGTGAAAACGACCCAGCTGAATCTGATCCGTTGTTCTGCACCACCAACAAAGCTGCCTTCCAGTGTTTTGAATTGAAAACAATCTAAAAGGAGATAGCCTGCAGCAATAACTATTTAGCTTTTCCTTTTAAATTTCTTTTCCTTCCAGTGTTTTGAATTGAAAACAATCTAAAAGGAGATAGCCTGCAGCAATAACTATTTAGAGTGGTGAGTAGTCATTTTTACTGAACGTCAAAGCTGCCCCACAACCCAGACCAGTGGTTAAAAACCTCTCCAAAAAGAGACAGTCAGTGGTAATTATACAACACTGCTTTCTTTTTAGCCTCCGGGCCACCCAATATTTTACCGCACCAGCTGAGAGAGCTGCCAAAAAGAAAGATGTAGACCGGTGGGAATTAAACAATTCTTTTTTTTTTTTTTTTCTCTCCCCTCTTTTCTTCTTTTTCTTTTTTCTATCTGTTAGGGGATCCAAAATTTACAGAGAGGTCCTTTGGTCTAACGTTGGTTAAAGTTGGTCAAGGGAGGGAGGACGAGGGGAGGTCTCTTTCTGTCATTCCCTGGGGGATCGTGGAGGAGGAATTGGCTCATCCAAAAAGATCGTGGAGTGGGGTTGGGGGTTTAATTCGGGCTGGCTTTGGGTTTTCCATTTCTTTTTGGCTAAAGAAGCTAAGGTTCGGGTCTTTTTAAAAAGCCGCGCTCTGGTGGAAAGAGATCCGTTGGATGTAACCAGAACGAGATTTGTTTTGGCCTTGTGCTGTTGCACCACGAAAAGAATAAAGGGAGCATGGTGTGGTCCTGCTCCTCTCGCTAGTTTTGAGTTGGCTGGGCTCGGTCCGGACTGAGACTGTGGAGTGTGGACTACTGGCCTGGCCTTGTCTTTGAGCCTCCTTTGGACCCCATGACAGAGACCAACCTCCCTGACAGACTGTTGACCAATTTATTTATGGCCAAGTTTTGGCCCACTGTAACTTATCAGTTATTGGTTAATTTTGTGAATCCTACCTTGTTCGCCAGTTAGAAGTAGCTAGTCTCTTAATTACTTGACCTAGCTACAACCAGTAGTTCGATATATTTTGAAGCATATATCATAACGTATAAATCAAATTATGTTGATCAGCTAATTGAAACTTGGGTCTGACATCCTGACCTCTGTGGTACTTCTTTATTTGTACTTCAAGCACTAAGCTTCTTACACGAGCTGAGCAGCCTGAGCTTTGAACATATCTGTTATTATTATAGTATCGTACTTGCAATTTTAAGCGCACATTTATGCTTATTTTAGTGGCAAAAGCTGGAGCACCTCCAGAGTTAAGCATTCTGGAGGGAGGCATGGTTGCAAGTCTAGATGGACATGGCTCTCGACACGTAGGTCCCTTAGGTTGTCACGACTTCGGACAAGACTTTAGCCACAGTCCCCCCACTAAATTCGATGGTCGGATTCTCGCTCCCTCTCTGGTCCTTAGGTGTGCCTCTAGTTTAATTATTGCTTTTTTCTCATATGATTAATTCTTTAGTTTATTAGTTGAATGAGTGCAAATATATATATCCTTGTTGGTTAACTGTCCATGTGTTTCTTGTTTCATCTGATGCACTCACTACGTACGAGTCTAGCTTTGCTAGAAGAAGTTTTCTTTAGCCAACCGTAACCTTTCTTCCACTTGATGCATGATCTTAGTTAATCAGTTCTTTAATTACTTACCTGCACGTACGCATTATATATATTTATACCTCTCCTCAAGGCCATGGAAAACGATAACAAATAATTAAATAGCTAGACTGACCAAAAATAAGGAGAAAGAAGTGTTAATTAATTCATCGACAGTGGAGACAGCGATCACTGTGAATATATATAAAAAAAAGAGAACCATATATGAATCCGTTTCGGCTGTCCCATCTAGTGGCAGGCAATGGGAAAGGAATTCAAACAAAGTTCTGAACTAGTCTATAATGTCACAAGAGTACATGCGTCGACCCAAATCCGGGCATTGTTTGTCCGGCTTTGGTGTTTCGTAGGAGGGATGCCCTTGCTGATGATTCATCTTCTTTTTGGCTCCGAGATACGTAAGCAGTTTAACTAACATGTGCCCATAAATGCTTCCAAATATCGGCAGATAAAAGACATGATCTTGAAGTTCTCCGGCACGTACCGGCATTGCAGGGGTGGCAGCTCGTCCTACAGGAGCAGGAGCTTCCGCCAAGACGTCCGCCGCCGCCACGGAAGCTCGCACACGGTCAACGACGACGATGCAGCCTCCGACGGCGGAAGCGACGGCCGCCGCGCTATCCTGCGGGCGGCGACCGTAGGAGCGACTACTTCAGCGTGGGACTTCACGAGCATCGCCGGTGGCAGAGATGGTGACAGGTTCAAGGCCCACAAGTGGATCCCGGGAGTCGGGGTAGTGGCCGCGGCGGAGGAGGAGGTGGTGCTGGAGGAGGACGACGGCGAACCCAAGGAGTGGATGGCTCAGGTGGAGCCCGGCGTCCACATCACCTTTGTTTCTCTCCCCGGCGGTGCCGGCAACGATCTGAAACGCATCCGTTTCAGGTTCTCGATCAAGTCCATCTTTTTATCTATAACCAGTAGTTACTTGCTACCAGCTGGTTGAGACAATTGCTACTGATGATGTTCTAATTTTCTTGGTTTCTGTTTTCATATATATGTATATATATAGTCGGGAGATGTTTAACAAGTGGCAAGCCCAGAGGTGGTGGGGAGAGAACTACGATAGGATCATGGAGCTCTACAACGTGCAGAGGTTTAGCCGCCAGGCACTGCCAACTCCACCAAGATCCGACGATGGCGAGGTCTGTTCTTACCCTACTAATTAAATCCTTTCTAGCTACCATGCATGCATCTCTCATTTGCGGCGGCTAGCTAGCTTTCAGTTCATATGAATGACAGCTAGCCATTATGGTCGTTGCATTGCAAAGGCGGAATTAATTGGAGTAGGTTAATATTATTATACGTCGTGACTGAGTTTATATAAACAGTGGAGATTATATAACCGCGCGCATTGCTTTGTGGTGACAAGTTTGCTTATTTATTATTTTAACTTGAATTAAACTCCGTGCGTACTCTCTCCGGCCTTGTCTTGTTCTGTTCTGCCCCGTCTTGTTCACTGCAGGAAGCCCATACCGTATCCGAATGGGGTCCAACGCGAACTTTCCCAGCCTCTTGGCCTTTTTTTTTCAAGCACGTACAGTGCGTTCTTCTACGTTTTGTTGCTTGTCCGGTTCCGGGACCTGGTGGATTCCATTCTTCTCTTCTCTGAGCAACGTCCTCTCTTGGATGCCAAAGCGCATGCCTCACTAGTGTCGCCACAGTAGGGTGGTTGATCATTTTTGTTTACAAGTCGAGTTGATATATAGAATGGAGGCCGGAGAACATGGGTTGATTTGTTCTCTTGCTGATCATATATATGGATGTTGCTTGCAGAGAGAATCGTTCTATTCGCGCGTGGGGTCGACAAGGGAGAGCCCGGTCACTCCTCCTCTGGGCAAGGAGCGGCTCTCTCGAAACACATGCAGGTCAAATTCGGCTGCCACTGGGAAAGGAACGTGCTGTTCGACGGTGCCTGTTGACCTTTCAGAGAATATTTCTCCTCATCACCTCAATCCTTCTGCTGTTGCTGCTGCTGCTGCTGGTGGATCATCAGCTGTGGGGACTTCGGGTGTCAAGGGAGAGACCTCTTCAGTGGAAGCATCGAGGACGACCACGTCCTCCAGGGACGAGGCTTCCGTCTCCATCAGCAATGCCAGTGATCTCGAGGTGACAGAGTGGGTGGAGCAGGATGAGCCTGGGGTTTACGTCACCATCCGAGAGCTGGCTGATGGGACCCGAGAGCTTCGTCGGGTTCGATTCAGGTGAGAAGCACGGTCGGTCTAGACTGGCCTAACAACATTTATTATAATAGCATTATTAAAGCAGCTCGATCTATAAAACTTATGATCGCCATCCCTTCATGCATGCTATATGTATTTATTTACTTAGACGATATAGTGGCAGATACACTCATCAAACAGCTGTTATGAATACACACACAAAATAATTGACCTTTTCACTGTTTGTTAAAATAACATACTTTAAGCATTTAAATAAGACAGAAATGCACGATACTTCTGAAACTTTCAGTTATATTACAATCTAATCTTTCAAATCTTTTAAGAATATTGCATTTTAATTAAATGGAATAACTTACGTTCATCTGATGAGAACATGTGATGGTTCGTGGATCAAAAGTGGATTTTAGCTTTTAAATATCTAGACAATTTGAGCACATAATGCAGTTATTAATATTTTTCTCTTCTTTTTGCACCCCTTATAAAAGTAAATATAATGGCCATCAAACAGCCACTATTTTTCCAAAAGGAAACTTGGGAAAGGGCTAAACTTAACGGCACAGGTAACAGCTATATTTGTCTTAACATGGAAGATAATAGCTTCATATAGCTTCTGTTATTGGGGCATATCGCTCCGTTTTCTTGTTTCTTATCTGGTTCCATTTTTGATAGTTCAGTGCAGCAGTCAGTGCAGGAATATGTGCAGTATCGACTAATGTTTGCTTTTTAATTCTTTGTGCGCTGCTGCAGCCGAGAAAGGTTTGGGGAGGTGCACGCCAAGCTGTGGTGGGAGGAGAACAGAGAGAGGATACAGGCTCAGTATCTTTAAAAGCCATCTTTAAAGTCCCTCGGGTTTGAACTTGAAGCTGTTCCCAAGAATATAAATAGGCAGAATAGAAAAGATAGGAAGATAGGAGAAAAAGAAAAGCAAGAAGCAAACGTGGAGATGGTTTTTCACTCTTTTGCCCCCAAGGAGCATGGTTGCTCTTTGTAACAGTTCGTGAGATTTTCTCACTTATAACTATATATATATATATATATATCTTGAGGTTGGATTTGGCTTGTTATCATGTGCTTCATTTGCTTGCACTTGACCTGACCTTAAAACTCCAGCTCAAGCATTTATATTCTTATAAGCGGACGGCATTGCGAACGCTGAGATCGCATATGGAGCAAAGTCCACAAAAATGCATTCTAATTGAGCTCATCGAATATATCATATCCCATCCCATGCATTCACGATGATTTATATGATATGGAATGGATCTAGGCTTGCTGGGCTTTAGATAATTTGGAGTGCACCATTGCACGTTTCACATCATAAGCTTAACTAACAGGAGCAACCCTCAAGTCATTCTTCCTGACTTGCATAAGAAAATAGGCAGGGGAAAAATGTAATGGATAAGATTGTTTTTCTAAGCTCGGCAAATTTTAAGGAGCAACCGGTTAAGGCACTGAGGTGATAGAGATAATAATAATAATGGTTATGAAGAGTTTCTCTTAAATAAAAAGTGAAGACCATTTTAAGAATAAGTCTTCACTTTTTCACTAAATTTTAAAATGAAAATAATAAAAAGGGCGAGCTAAACGATTTCTGGCCTTCATTTCGAAGACATCAACGCGAAAGCCAATTCAATCCAAACGGTTCAACAGATCAAACCGTCTGGCGTTAACAGTCCCCTTGATCTTTCGGAAGAAATCCATGGATTTGTTGAGGTCTGGCATGAGCAAATGATCTCCACCAGATCACCTGTGGGGATCATCGCCTCGAAAAACATTGGTCAAATCCATACTGCTGCTATGCTACGAATAATAAACGAGACGAATCCACCAAGAGAGGAGGACCATTCGGCCCGCACACTAAATTACAATTCAGCATAGAAGAAATAATGGGAAATCATGATTAATTAAAATTCAGCAGCAGCAGCAGCACACTAAATTGTAGTAGAAACAACCAACCGCAAAACCAGTAGCACTTAAAGAGAATAAACAGAGACGACGACACCACCATTGCACAGCAACAACTTTCTTTCCAAGGCACAAAGGCAAAACCCCAACAATAACACGAACGCTTCCTCCTCTTTTCAGCCGATGACCTTCCGAGAATATCTTCTAGCAGAGGGCAGTTCATGTGATGAACGTGCAAGTAATAGGTGGTCAGTCTGGCTGTGCCAACCCCCAGCCTTCATCCACGAGGGTGGTGGTTGCTTCCAGCTATGCTGCGGACCGGAGTAGCTCAGAGACATCTTTCCCAGCTGCTCGGCCACATTAGAAATCCCCCCCCTACCCCCGCTACTACTAGCAGCAGCAGCAGCAGCAGTAGCAGTAGTAGTAGAGGTCACTGCCCCTGCCCCACTACTACTCCTTTCGGGCATGTCAGCTAACCTGCGAGAGCTTCTTCCCAAAACTCCTGCGTAAAAGATAAATAAAAAGAGAGATTCGTGTAGTTAGGAAAAGGCTTAGAAGATGAGTTGAGTCGAGTCGAGTTGCCCCAGTTAGAGAATCTATTTTATTAATCAAATTAGAATCTGATGAGAAGAGCTAACCAACTAAGAAAGCCTCCTCACACTTACCTGGGTTGTTGTTTCTTGCTGGTGGTCTATATCGAGATTGTTTAACATTGCTCTTCATGGGATTTTCATTTTTCTCAGGCCCCTGCAACTTGAATAACTTAGAATTGAGAGAACACGTAATCACCCTTAAAAAGTCTCAACAACAAATTGAAACACGCTTGTACCTGATGTTCCATCTCCAGCTTTCTTTGCGCACCTGCAACAACCAGTTTATACATCAATTAAGTTCGGCATGGCAAATATATACAAAAAGAGCCAAAACTCTCACAAAAAATTACCTGTCCTCAGAGAAGCATTTGTCTTTACTGATAGGATATTATTAGCAGGCTTTGTCGAGGATAAAGTTCCTGTTGAGTATCTTCTGGCACCCTTCTGCTCTGAAACTCCTCTCACCCCCGCTAAGGATATGAAAAGAAATAAGCATGATCAACGCCTAATTCAAAAATCAATATGTTATCAAATGAAAGTTTATTAAGCCATAGGAGTGCCAACAAACCAGATGGAGGAGTATTCAGCTTTCCTGCTACTTTTGGACGAAGAGATGGCGCAACATAGAAGCATGACTGCCAGATCAAGGGGATGCAATACTGATGAGCATCATATAATTTCTTGTTTTAACTGCATCTTGTTTTAACTCAGTCTATGCATCAAAATGGCAGAAAAGGATGAGAATGTTACCTGGAAAGAATGTCGAAGGGCCTCTTCAGCTTTAGGCCTCTTGCAGGGATCCCAGGAACAAAGCAACTGCATCCAATACAAACATTTCAGCACATTTCTCACAGTTTATCAAAATACTTAGAATCTAGAATCATTCACATACAACCCATCTGAATAGAAGGCATCCTTCTCAAAAGCAAGGCTTACCGAAATAAGGTCAACCGCTTCCTTGCTAGCCGATGGAATAAGGGCCGAGAGATGGACACTGGAAAACTGCATAAGTAAAAGAGAAAATCATTCCATACCAAGCCAAATTGATAAAGATTTATAGGTTACCGTAATGCAAAATCAGCAAGCAGCAAACGTTTTTTAATTATTTAACCATTGAGATTGGCAAACCTTAGAAGCACAAGAACATCTAAATCTGATACTAAGATACATATATACATGTAGATACGTATTAATGCCATAGGGGCGAGCATAGTATATTTAAAGAACTACTGATCCTAACGTTAGGACATATTGCGTGGGTATCAAAGATCCCAGACAAATTCAGTAGGGAGGGAAATACTGGTTTGTGTACAATGGTTCAGGGAAGGGCGAGGCCTAATCTAAGAACAGACCTGATCTAAATTGATGATTATCTAACATGCTTTCTTTTTTGTCATTTCTTCAGGGAATTAAATGAAGTTCTAAGATTGTTTCATCTGCAATAATCTGGACACTTTAATTGAAAATATATAAAATTTACTATTCACTTGTTGACAAATGCTCTAAAAATCCAACACTTAATGAAAAATAACTGTTATGGTATTTAACTTTTAACAGTTTAAACATCTCAATGTATGCTTAGCCAGACCAGTCAACACAATGGAGCAGACTGTCCGCATGCTGTCTTTTACTGATACCATGATTTCATGCTTGGACACCGCTTTTCCTTAGTAATGAAGATGTAAGCAGAAAAGATGGTTTCACAAAGGCAATCTGAATGGCTGAACTATGATTGCACATAAAATTTCCGTACAGAAGTTTGGAAGAAAGTAAGTAAAACATGAAACATGCCATAATAGAGTGACTGTAAACTAGGATGCAAACAGCAATAAGCAGATCTCCTATTTTGAGCCGTTTAGGTCCTCTATGGAAGGAAAAATTTTCCCTTGGGACCTTATGAAACTAAGATAAAGAACTTATTTTGGAAACAGCATTGCATATTAAAAGATGCAGTGGAAACATATTAGGAAGCCATTTCTAAGTCTAAATTTCACCATGCATGGAAGGCAGGCCGGAACTAAACTTAGATTACTTTGTAAGGAACTAAACAGCATTACTCCTATCTGTTTTAATAATATAACAGGCATAAAGCACAGAATCCAGATTTAAGTAGAACTTGTAACAAAAACTTTGGGGTATATGGTGCATGATGGTATTAAAATATAACCTGTGGAAACTGATATTTAATGACACCAGCAAGTTGCAATCCTTCAGCCCAAGAGTTTTCATTGGGACTACCAATAACCTTGCAAATTCTGTATATCTCATCTGCTTCACTGCATGATGGATAGACAAATCAAAAAATTGTCACAGAGCACATAAATAGAGGAAACCTATAAGGAGAAAGTAGGAAAAAAATATAGCAAAGATTTTGTTAGAAAAAAAAAAACATAAGTCAGACAACATGATTACAAAATCAGAAGCCTGTGCACTTTTCATAGGTTTGATACGACCCCAGAAAGGCAGCATATTCAGCAGGTTTTCTCTTCCAATGCAATTTCCCCGTCCTTTTCCCTTCTCTCTGCCATATATTTTGTTTTCTTTTGACTTTTTCTTTTGGGCTAGGTTTTCGTGGGGTTTGTTGGGGGTTGGGAGAGAGGGGGTTTATTTTTTTGGATTGATAAACATGTTCTGGGCTCATCACATTTAAATTGACAAATCACAAGCATAATTTTCATGAAAAAGATTTAAATAAGTTTTTCCTTTTTCTTTTCCTTAAGTGCAAAGAAACACTTCAGACTTCTGGAAAATCACAGGCAAAATATAGCATCAAGTAATGAGTACCTCAAGCCAGGGAAAAGAGGACGAAGTGTGAACAGCTCAGCCATGATAGCACCCATTGCCCAAATATCTACAGGCAGCATAAAAAGTAACAATATAATTGTTGATTGATATACTTCTTTAAGCATGCAAGCTAATTTTATATTCATTAACCACTCACCAACTGCAGAATCATATACCGATGACTGGAGCAATACTTCAGGTGCACGATACCTTAAACATCAATTGATATATGATGGTCATCATGATGAGCATGAACAACCTAGGATAAATTTATGAAAAGAATTTAAAAATACCAGCGAGTAGAGACATATTCTGTATATGGTGGCTGTGAACTAACTTCCCGAGCAAGGCCAAAATCAGCTATTTTTATGACGTCCTTTGTAACTAACAAGTTTTCTGCATAAAATTTCAAGAGTTGTTCACAGATAACAAGGAAACATAATTACACATAATTTATAATAATTACCTGAGAAGGTAAGTTTAATAGTTCAACTATTAGAAATATCTTCTACATTAACCACTTGGTTATAAAAACCGAAATGATGAGTAATAATTGCATGCACTTTTTAAATTCAGAATATGATCAATATGCTAAAATGATGCAAAGAGGCTATAATACGCAGACCAACAGATATTGCATGAGAACCTGTAACACAGGACAGGACTCTACATGTGACCATAAAACACTGTATATTGCATAAAGAAAGATGTGCAGGGAAAAGAACAGAATCACAGGAAAGTTGAGTCCTGCCTCATCAACACCATGATACCCTAAGTGCTCGTTTGGTTGGAGGAAAAATAAGGGCAGAAAACTTTTTCACACTTATTTTCCAAGGTTTAGTTAAAAAGTCAGGGAAAAATAGAGGTGGGACCCACATATATTTTCTCCTATGGGTAAACTTTTCCCATGAGGAAAGTGGTATTCTAACTTTTCCAATCTCTTAGGAAAATTTGCTAGCATCAAAAGTTTAAAATTGCCATTCTGACTTTGTTTTATTTCCTTCTCTATTACATTTACATTATATTACTATAACATATATAATATATAAACTTATATATATTATATTATAACATAATAATAGTATATTATATAATATATTTTATATACTTATAAATAAAATATTATTAAAATAAATAAGTTAATGTTATTCTATTGATATATAATAATTATATTATATTATATTAATTCCTATGTAATTTTTATTCTTGGGGTATTATAATATTTTATTGGCATTTTTCATGTAAAATTATCCAGAACAAAACATAAGAAAATATTTTCAGAGTTATTTTCTCGTACAAATTTTGTATCAAGTAAAATTTATTTTCCTATCAAAACTCTTTTCAGGAAAATAGATATAGGAAAACTTTTCCCGAAAAATACCAAACAAGCACCGAAGGGTAAAATAGGGGTGAAAAGCTTCCCTCATTTTTCTACATTTCATTAAAAGAAGGAAAAATTGTGTGGGCTCCCATACATTTTTCTCCTTCCACCAAAATATAAATATCATGAACGAAGTTAGATTTATTTATCCATCCTCTTTTCCCCTCCCACTAGATTTTTCTTTTTTGAAAAATTTTTGTAGGTAAATACCAAACGAGCACTAATGGAAAAAGTCTATCCAAGACATGCTCATCGCTTCCCTCTTGGCTTGACCCTTTGCTTCCTGACATTGTCACCTAGACACCACCCCACCTTCCCATTCAAGTCTCCTTCACAATCACACAACTCATATTCCTAAGAAAGATTCAACCTTCAATTACTGAATGTTTGCCATCACTTTCAGTTTCATTTTTCAGATTCTATTAAAAAAACAAAACTTGAGACTGAAAACTTGTATAGATACGATATTTTGATTTTTGATTTTTTAAAAGCTGGACCTTAAGATTTTTGAAAAGGTGATCTAGAAACAGGCCTAGAAATGGATCAGGTATCAAAATATCCATATTTGTACGACAAATACAAACATAGATGCCAAAATTAATCAGATACAAAAATACATATCCAGATGCACATGCAATTCGGATACTAAAAGTACAGATCTTAATTTGGATATAAGCCAATTTAAATTTATGACCACTATATCAAAATTCACAAAATAAAAGGTACATTTAAGTCAATACCATGATAATATGGTTGCTTATTTTCTAGGAAACTTTATAAATGCTATAAAAAAATAAATAGGATTACAAATAAAACCAGGTATTCAGATATGGATTGAATAACTGTCTACCCATACTCAATTATTTTTTCTTTAATGCATAAAGATTCAGATATAGATATTAGTTGGATGCTCAGACACATAAATCCATATTTGGATAGGTTAACATATGAAAATGGATTTGGACAGATAAAATCCAGTTCACTCACCCCTGACTGGAAGAATTAGAGATTTGAGTGTTTCTCTAATAGTTTTGACACCCCAACTACAGGGACACCTGGTCCTCTCTTTCCCAACTCACATCCCTTCCATCTGACCAGATATGCATATCCAAAGAGATGTGAAGATCCAGTGAAATATGAAGTCCCTCCCTAAAGATATGGGGGCTATCTATTTTATGTTCAACATCTCTATAGACCCAAAGCCTCTCTCCTATGAGAACTTTAACCTTTTCTCTGTTCCCCTTCCCTTCTTATGAAATCACTCCCAATTTCTCCCTCCCTCCTATCTCTTGTCACTGAAAAACAAAAAGCACTAGGGCCCACTAAATAACTCTGTTACAAATTTAGAGCGAAGAAAGGAAACAGAGGTTCTATTTTCAAGTCTTTAAAAAATTCAACAACAGATGTCTAAGATTCCAACTCCTTGACAATTATGTTGTTGAAACATGATAATATCTCAAACAAGAACTTCACAGCGAAACTTTCATTGCTTTAGTGCAGATTGTAAAGTTGATGCAGAAACATTTGGACAGTTAACACCTTTAGCACATGCCTGATGCCCATCCTTAAAAATTACTACTTTTTTGCCATATATATAAAGCAACCATAAAGAAAAACCTGCAGGATAGTCAATGATTGATCTACAGAAATTTAGCCTAACAGCTTTACCCAAGACAGTTGATGCATACTTTAGATTCCTATGTCAAAGCTGATTCATTAATTCAAGTTTCCAATGAAACAGTAATTAAAGGAAAACATTGGCCTAAAATTGTTTTCTCAATATCCATAAGAGAGAAGATCTCAGGGTTTCCTCTTCCACACTTTTACTTCTCTTGAAAGATAACATTATAGCAATGTAAATGATATGATGCAAAGCAACACACCAATCCATCATCACACAAGAGCAGAACATCTGTAGATGTCCTCATCTCTTAAACCATCCTACAACTAACGGACTAAGAAGAACATATTCAAATTCGAAAAGCGGAAGCCTCCATCTCCTTAATCTTCACAATGGATAGGTTTTATCAGCCAAAACCCAAAAAAACCAAACAAGAAAACAGGCTTGCAATTAAATGTCAGAATATCTGCAAGATTAATGACATCTTGATCCTCAAGCACTGCTTTAATACATTCCATCTGCTGGGCTCTGCCTAATCCAGCTAGAGAATGAGAGAGAAACAGAAAGAGAGAGGAGACGAAACCAAGCCGGTTCACGACTTGGTTCAGGCCCGGCGGAGCGCCCATCGCCTCGCCGAGCCTGGGCAGCGGCCCTCACCGGCGGCGAGTGACCGTCCGGTGAGGGTCCAACCGGCCATGCCACCGGCACGATGCCAAGCCGCGGACGGACGAGAGAGAGAAAGAGAGAAATTGAGGAAGAGGGAGGCAGCCGCGGCCGGCACGGCTTCCCCCTGTTTCGAGTGAAACAGGGGAGGAGGCAGGGGAGAAGAAGAGGAGCGGGCCGTTGGGCCGTCCAGGAATTGGGCCCTGTTGGGCCGATTCTGAGCTGTTTTCGGGCTACAATTTGGGCCCTGTATTGGGCCAGGAATTGAGAAATAAAAATATGGCCCGATTCGGCGTTGATTCTAGTTTCTCGGGATATTTTTATTTCCCCATTCGGGCTTATATATTGAGAGATATTCGAGCCCAAAGTTGGGCCCAAGATTAGACTGGGTAGACCTTAGGGGATGCTTCATCATTCCAATTTTTGAGATTTAATTGTGAAAATTAATGCTGTAGATAACCAGATGTCCACATAGCTGATTTACAGTTTGGGATTAGCGTACTGAAGTAAGCCATTTATTATAATTTTCATAATTTATTAGAATATAAAAATTATGTATTTAAATGCTATATTGATATATATTGCATTATTTGGAAAAAAATAAGACAATAAAATTTTGTTATACAATTGGGTATCTGTTATAATTATATGTAATTATTAATATTTGCAAAATAATGGATTATAAATGTGCAAAAATTAAATGATGTGATTATTTTGGCTTTACAAAATATACTAGTATTATTGATGTATTTTTTTATACTATGAATGTACAAACCACTGTATATATGATATGAGGAGCTTATGCTCATGATGATGCATGATGTGCTATATGCAAATATGATGATATGTGTCGCCGCGGTTCTCATATGACGTGAAACGATGTGAAATGCCGAGAGATATGGAACCCACCTCCATAGAAGGAGATATGTGGAGGACACACATCTAGAGGATGTGATGTGATTGATATATGGTATAACGCACACACATCTAGAGGATGTGTTGTGATCGATTATGATATATGGTATAACGTTGGTATCGAAACCCTTCCTCTTAGGGGACATTAAAGAGTGATACACCAGATGGGTGTTGTAGGGCCGTAAGGACACATAAGAAAATAATAATATGAATACAGTAGGTTTGTTTACATTGCATATTTTAGCATTTATTGTATAATTAAGCTTCCAAAATTATTTGAGCTGATGATATGCATGTTTTGATAACATGATGAATGTATTTGAAATTGAAAGTTTTATACATGAAAATGTGATTTCATAATATCTTGAAATGATGAAATGATTATATTATATGATAGTAGGCTTACTTATTGAGTGTGAGCTCATATAAATCTCACAATGTTTTTCAGAGCCACAAGACTGAAGAATGGGATTTGGGAGTAGTTGGAACTTCTATCAGAGGAAATTAAGATCCAACATTTTATTGTAACCCCATTGATTTATGTATAATGGGCATATAGCCCAAAACTCATAATTATAGCTTGTACTAAAATATTTGACTCTGAATGACAGTGGTATTATCCTTTCTTGAATAAATTGGATTATATTTGAGGACGCCTTGCATGCCAAGCATGCGGCGGGTTGCCACCCCTGGATCCCACATTGGGTCCGGGGCATGACAGCTACAATCTTCATATGGTAATTGGTAAACAAATGGCATCAATAACAATTTCATGACCAGGGCACAATCCTTTGCTACATTGGGTCATTAAGAAAATCTGGTTGGTCCTAAGAAATGTTTCATGACTAACTTTGAAAGATTAAAGAAAAGAAATCCTAGTATGATCTAAAACAATCCTGTGAAATGGTAATAGTCATGATGCAAGCACATTTCCTAATCAGCCTTCGAGCAAGCTCCATTAGCCAACTATACTTTCAGGTATGACTTTAATCCAACATATTATATTGTAACCTCGGTTCATAAATGAAACTTCTAATTCTATCCACCACCCTCCTCACCCACCCCCTTGGCAACTAAAACTCCACCAAAACACAAAAATAATTAAAAGAACAACCTTCATTGAAAAATATATTTCAGGTCTCAATAAGAAATTATAAAGTATATGTGTGATGGAAAATAAATAAACACAGCTAATCCTGAACCAATAAAATTGAAAACATTAAATTATCCAAATGCACAACTTAAAACTAACCAAATTGTCACAAACATGAATTTGAACATAAACATACTCCACAGTTACTCTGAGAAATTTTTTTTTAAAATGTAAAAGAGATTAGTTCAGATAGACAAAAAATGTAAAACCTAGACATGAACTAAGCAGATCTAATACAAAAGACAATTGCATTTGGGCTAATATTCAGACAAATTCTGCATTACTTTTGATCTGCACCATGACCAACCAATACATATGATTAAGCATAACAAGTGAAAGAAGAAATACAGACAACTAAAAACATGACCTATCAACAGACAAATTAAAGTGGATGCCTTGCTCAAAACAGCACTAAGACAAGAATCGGAATGGTAAAATGAAAAACAAAAAGGAAAATTATGAGAAAACAAAACATCTCAGCACAATTGGAATAATACCAGGCTTAAGGTCACGGTGAAAATAGCCACGCTGGTGCATATAAGCAAGGGCTTGAAATATTTGAAAGCACCAATTCTTAATTTCAGTCTCCGAAAAAACCTTCCTATCTTTCATAAGCTGATAAAGATTGCATTCCTGAAAATGTTGTAGAAACTATTACTTTTCAAAATCACAATTCCTATACTGGAGAAAACTTTTCATTGAATTTCTCATACCATGTATTCAAACACAAAGTATAGAATGTCATTTTCTCTTATGACTTCCTTAAGTTTCACAATGTTAGGATGGTTCATCCGCCGAAGAGACTAAAAAAATAGACAAACCCTTGTCAGAAAGAAGGGAAATAGAAAGGAAAAAAGTACATGAGATATCACAATTCAAGGTACCTTCACTTCCCGAAGATTCATGCACTCATCCCAAGAATAATATTTCCTCTTCATTTTCTTAATGGCAACCTACAGTAACCACATACAATTTCACAATGTCAACAAAAAACACTTTATTTTCCTCAGCAGTAAAAAGTGAAATGAAGCTTAATTATTGATGACATACAACTTCCCCAGTTTGTTTGTTTATAGCACGCCAAACACTCCCAAATGTTCCATCACCAACTTCCTTAATTAACTTGTACCTGCAGCAGGTGGTGACCTCTTTAGACAATGACAATGACTGCTCAAGCAGTTGTAATCTAGAAAAAAACCCACCGTTCCATCCTGCTCAGCAGCTGAAGCCAAGTAGATTCACTTTGGTTCTTATTCAAGCGAACCAGCACTGATTTATGAGAAAATTATAGAATCTTACAAGAGTTTACGATTGACAGGGGAAACGTCTCCTTTTGTTATAAAGCTAGGACAAACTTCAAGACTGATCCACCATCAAGTCTGGCTTGCTATATATGTCACCATGATATCTTTCTAATGGACAAGTTCAAAGCCTCTACTTCCATTAACATGTGAAATAAAGCTCTGGGACTACATTCCACTTCAGAATAAGTAACAGTCAAGATATTGGAGTTCATCCCGGCTGAAGAAAAATACTCTTGACAGCCTTAAAAATCTCAAGGATATGAGTTTCAAGGAAGTTTTGCACTCTCCATATAACTTGTTATAGATTTAAAGCTCTTGATAACTATTCAAGCTCATTCCATGGTAGAAGAAATTGATGCCGAATAACACACCAAATATGCACCCGGACCAGAACAGAATTGAAACAAAGGAAATGCCTACCAGGTAGGACCAAAAAAGAAAGAAAGAAAAAAAGAGAGAACACTAGTTGAAGCTCGAAGATTTAACCCTGCATGGAAGGACAAAATGTTGAATCATAGACAAAAAGATAAAAAAATGTTTCATGCAATTTTAGCATCGTTATGAATATTAAAAAGCACATAACCTAAATCATACCCCAGAGATTATTTCTTTTATATCATGCACCTGAGATCTTGGATTTACATGAAGCAGAACCTGTGTTGGAAATGCACTAGTACAAGAAAAAAAAGTCAGTCCATCCACGAGAAAATGCTTATTTAAACAGAAAACAAAAGAAACTGGCTTACTCAATAAAGTGCAACATAGATCCAACACAAACTTCAAAAAAAAGTTGCATCAGGCCGCCCTTGTTGGACATGGAAAAGCAGCTGGCTGCTAAGTATAATTGACAAAAGAGATGAGCAAAAAGTCTCCAAAAGCAAGGAACCACTGGTCAAGAGCTTCTTTGAATAAAGAGATTTTGCACCCGTAGCAACTTGACCAAAGACGCGAACTCTCCATAACTCAAGTAAATATATTAAGCCCGCAATTATACACTGAGGCAAAGCCTGGAAAAGGTGTTGGGTGGGGGGG